>JANFAA010000008.1:0-1200000 GCA_024663435.1 Pisolithus sp. B1
GTGGAAATCCACATCAAGCAATGTAAGTTGACATTTGCCTGGGACGTACACTCAAACAGCCTGACGTATGAACCTCAGCAAGGCGTACACAGCTCACTCCGTCGCCGCCCCAGGAAAAACGACTATCCGACGTGCCTTCTCATCATGGCGAATTACCTAACCTACCTTCCCAAGAGCCTCTGCGCAATGAAGGTAAGTCGCTAGCAATATCCCCTTCACATCCCACGTAACCAAGCTCCTTTAGAGACGCAATCTCAACAGCCCTCACGTCGGGTCCAAGAGGATCAACAGTCCAGCAGAACCTTGAACGAGCCTCATACTATCCGACTACCAAGTGAGTTGCACCAGGAGCCTCCTCAGCCTGAAGGTGAATCATCCGTTTTGAATACATTTCCCACTCAATATACACTCTTTGGCAGTGCAATCGCAACTCCCTCAACCACATACCCATGTTGGCCAATCAGTTACCAGCAGTCGAATAACGGGTGCGTCACACCCTGAACACCACTCTGGTGAAGGTAAGTCATCCCGCGTGTCGGAATACATACAGTCTAATGGTCCCACCAGTGGAGGAGCTACAGCGTGGACAAGAACATACCAAGGATGCTCAAGCATGCGGTGTACCATTAGCGGGTGCCCATAGCACAAAACGTAAGTCGCGAACACTTCCTAATAGTCGCTGACTTCACCTCTGCATCGTAGCAATGGGGGATGCGACTGCTCTACATGAAACAGGTATGGAACTGTAACAAGATGAATCTTCTAAGTACTAACCACTTTACTCCACAGCATGCGAATCTCCGCAAGAACGGCCTGAAGTCGTGGTCTCGCTGCCCGTGGCTGGGGCCACGGAGAGTGGAGGGGGTGTCAGAACCATACATCACAACCCGCCACCACGTATGTCGTCACTCTGACAATGATATCATCGTACTAACTCTATTGTAGATCTACCCATACAGCATTCTTACCTTCAGTCTAGGCGACCAAGGCCACGTCCAGTGCGGGCAGTAGGGCGAAATGATGACCCGGACGTAGCATTCAACTTACACCGAAGGATATACCCTGGCACATCCATAGCTGAGTCCACGATCCCGAGTTCTGCAGCTTCTGTGAGACTATTAGCTGCTGAGGAAGGTTACGTTGGCGTTTCGCCTGGGGAAAGAGGGATGGAGCTGGAGCCCCCAGCTGGTGAATCGCCTGGAGAGCTATACCTAGGTCAACCACACCTGCCTCTGCCTCACCGTCAGCGTGACCCACAAATGAATAGAGATCATCAGCTGCAGGTAAATGTGGGCGCTGACAGGATGTACAGCAGGGACGATCAGTTCAGCTACGACGGAATTCCCTACCACCCGAGTATCAATCCCGGTTGGTATGACCCTTCACACAGAGGCTCTGAGGTCCGCTATGGCCCTTATCACCCGCAGTTCATCCTTCCACCTCCATTCGCTCCGCATCGTTACCCGGCCCACGGCTATGCCAATGATCCAACAATTCATTGGCCACCCGGTGCGAGGGGATTCGGGCACCATACCAATGTACCTCCCCCCTTCCATGGTGCGCACGAGACTGAGTATGCCAATGCCGGTGGTAGCCGTGAGCTACCTGTGAGGGCCTATCGACAGGCCCAGGTTTACGACTCAGCGCCATCCGATGCTGGTGCGCTCCTGGGCACTCAAAGTGGACTCGAACATTCTGCGGGAACCCGCCAAGATGCTGTATTGGATTCAACCGACCCACCAGCTGGCAGCGATATTGCAACTACCGGAGACATGTGAAAAGGTACGTATCAGTATGTCTCCGTTTTTCCCTATGTTGATCCGAAGCCCAAGGATAGTTTAGGCACTGGGGGTTATGTATGTTCGTGTCTACGTTCGTGTCTCAAAGTACCAAGGCCGTGTGCGAGCTGTGGGCATGTCTCCATTTTTCATCTTTATCGTTACACAAATCCTGCTTCAACAGCAGCTTCTAGATTTCCACCACCAGGTGGCTTCGTGGCTACGGAAACCAGTTCCATTACATAGAGGAAAACATACATATTTGTGAAATGTCGTACTACCATGACAATATAATAGTCCTCAGAGCCTCTTCTGTAACGAATGATACTTGTCAGAGCCTCTCGTGTAAGATGGGAAATGCTACAAAGATGGAGAAATCATCATGGTGGGTAGCCTCAGAATAGGCTCTGACATACCTCGAACGGCGGGTTACAGCGATCCTGGCAACACTCACATCAGCCAAGAGCCTCGGGGCGACGACCGGGTGTAATCAAAAATATCCACCAGGAAGGTCATCACAGATGGTCAAAAAAACACCCTGTCCAAATCGGGAATTTGGTGGGGAAGATGCCGAGGGAGGATATCTTTTAGACACATTTCGCCTTACAATGAAACCCTATCTGAAGACCGTGGGAACCTCAAAAAACTGCTGCCAAGGGTGAGCCAAGACTTGTTGAAACGCTCATGTACAAACAGATGTAAACACCTCATCCGGCATGCTCGCAGCTCAATATAGATTTCTCATCAGCATTTGCAGGGTACTGGGGATATGCGAATGGTAGAAACGAATGCTATTTTTTTTAAAAAAAAAGGAGTGTTGGGGATACCCCAAAGTTGTACTAAAATGAGTGTGAAGTGTGATTGGAGGCCCGGAGGTATGACGCTTTTGCAGGTATGGATGCCCGCCACGACTATCTTCACACACAGTCTACTCGACTTCCGTCGATGTCCAAACGCTTGGCTTCCTTCCATGGTCCATCCACACCGACGTCTTCGCCAGTGTCACAGCCACGTCATCCCGGCACTCCAGCCTCTCCATCGCGTGCTTCGGAGACCACCATCCACAGAAAGGCCAGAACGTTGTTGCAAGAGCTACGGTCCCTATCGCATGCATGGGACGACATTGTGCTCGTAGATGGTCTCAACGCTGCACGTACACTAGTAGATACGAGAACGGAGCTCAAGTGTGTATATCCATACAATAATGAAAACGTGGGTCTCATCTAGGTGATCCCTTCGTTCACTAGTAATGCGTTCGCTGTCCATGCACCAGGGAGCCTACCACGGTCTCCGATAGTTGGACCAAAGCTCGCTGTAATGGAAAAGTGCATTGTACAGCTTGACACCGTCCTAACAAAACTCGTAAGGATTCCATTTATGAACGTGTTTTCCGGTCAGTCGTTATCTTGTGACCAACAGCAAAAGAATCTGCGACGAATGGGGACGGTAGTTGACAACCTGGAAGCCTTGTACCACGAAGCCCAGAAGACCAAGGGACCCAAGTGGTGTAAAGAAGAACCTCTTTGGCTTTCATGGTCACTCGAGAAATTTGGTCCGTACTTCGTACTCTGTGCGTGTGATGACGAGTTGACACTACTACCCACTACACAGTGTTATCCATAGGCAGTATAACCACGCCATATCACAGATCCTTGGTCCTACTCGACGGTCTTGTCAATCAGCTAAGAAGTCACTCCCTTTCATTCGAGACATCCAGGCTTATCATAAATCAATGGATCGAGCAGCTCTACCTCGTGGAGAACGGGTGGGATGCACAGTGGGAAGATATCTGTGCAGTAGAGGTAGAAAAATGGGATGCGAGATAGGCAAAATGAAGCACAAGCACACTATGGATAACAATCAAACCCCGGCATTGAGACGTACCGACCTGTTGATTGTCGAATCTATAAATGGGTATGACCAGAGTAATTGGGTTTGCCGCCCAGCAGGGTGAACGCAGGAGCGCCAATGGGCGACAGTAAGTGTAGGCACTCGACGGCCAAGGCAGGTCAATTCTTCGGTTCATGATAACGGGCAGGAAGCAATGATTAACTGTACAAGGCGGTTAGGACCAGGAAAATCCCTATGTAAGAATAAATACCCCAGCATTGGCAAACTATATAGAGGTGAGTAGCAATAGTGGACCCCTGATGGAGACGATATACAATGAATATGAATACCACACGAAATAAACACTTGGGATCATTAACCTTAATTCGGTCACATTCCAGCTGCTGTTCACTGTACTGAAGGCAATGGGGCACGCGGGGGTAATAGGCATTGCTCTAGTTTTTGGTTACTTCTGTCATGCACTGCGAGCTCGGAAGTTGAGAGTGAGCACGAGTGACAAGTTCGGAAATGCAGCGTAGAGGATAGTTGGTCCCTAACTCAACTACAGAGTAGGGTGAAACGCGGGTGTTGCATCGCCGCCTTCCCAAAGATGTAGGACATCTCTTGTGCGGTTTATTCTCCCACGTGAAATCCCTTCGCGATCGGCGTCGTCTTCGGTTGGCGGCCTCAGGAGAACCCACCCCATGGGTCGATTTCTTAGTCCCTTCGTCGCTGAAGCCTGGTATATCGAAATGATAGCGCGGTGGTTCTTCTGAACCGCGTGTCACTTACTCTATCCAATCACTGTAAGCCTTTACTGACAAACAAGAGTCTGCCGCAGACGTTCTCACACTGGAGCGTACGTGAACGCCTCGAGGAATGACATGGCTATTGGAATTCAGAATTGATAGGGGCATCGCTGACGAAGAGTAATGTTAGGACTCCGTGAGTCGATCGTTGCTAACCTTAGCTCGGCGACGATGGTATCGTTTAGTGTTCTTTGCGATGACTCTTTACAATCTGTGATTGTCGCTTCTTGCCAATGCAGTCGACATTTCCGAGTGAATAAAACGGAATCAAATTTCACTTAACTACACACTACCATGCGACGACAAGCAATGCGGAATGAGCAGGTAATGCACATTCGTGTCCCCTGCTTATAAGATCCTAACTGAATGACGTCAGGATGGATGTTCCAAGCTCCTTAGTTCAGTGAAACTATGTGACAAAACACGGGGCGTCATGCGTCGGCATATCATATCGAGTTTGTTGCACGGCTCGTATCCAAGGTCCGCCTCTATCAAATCCACGAAGACCGAGCACATTGAATTCGTTGTTACATAGACATCCCAAATTTCGCGAAAAACGTACATTACCTGTCGCATGGTCGCAATATTCTAATGTTTACAAGTTTTGGTCGTTTTGCAGTCAGCGGCTCCTATTCCAATCGCGTCCAGCAATAAACTGCGACATGTCTGGGAGGCTGTGGAAATTTGCCACATTCATGCGCGTGAACTGCTGTTGCTGACCGAACTTGCTAGGGGACAAGTTGAGCTTGGGCATCGGAGACGGCGCTTGTGTCGCTGGACCCGGTTTTTGAGACTTTGACGGTGACGTGGATACGCCAGTAGGCGTCGGAGGTTTGAAGTTCTAGTACGACTCCGTCAGTTCCTAGTCAATCATCCATAAGCACACCGGCTGACGTATTGACGGCCTTCACGATACAGCTCTTCCAACTTCTGATCAAAGACACCCCGGTCTTCCATGTCTTGGTAGGCCTTGTATAACCGCAGTGCAGAATTGGCGTCTTCAATGGAATCATGTGTGTCGGTCTGGATGTTCTCCCCCAGAACATACCACGCCAAAAAACGCAACGATAATCGTCGTTGCCGACTACTAATGAAATAAAGGTCAACCGTGTCGATAACTCGCTCTGGTGGGACATAGATGTCTATGGAAGGATTTAAGAAATGTAAGATGGCTGGTCACATCAATATGATTGATGTTGACTGACTAATAATCCGGAAATCCTTCGATAACCCATGACCGACGAAAATGCATCCTCGATCAACAAGTAAACGGAGCTTTTTGTAGACTAGCTTCAGCGGTGTGAGCGTAAAGGGAGATACATGGGGGTCCAAATCCCCGTCTAAATTGAGGGTCAGTTAGCTATGCAAACTGGTCAGGGGACGCGGAACTTACGGTTGATTCCAGAGAACTCCGTCAGGTAGTCAACTATAGCCTCACTTGTATGGATATGATCGTCAATGAACGGTACCCCTTCCTTCGGGCCGTCTCCACGCAATACCGACACACGCGCCAGACTGAGGCGAGCGGGTCTAAGAATTCGGCTAGTCCCGTCCGACCGGTAATCTATTTCTTCCTGTGTGGTATGTCAGCAAAGCTAGGGTCGACGTCATTGTGGAGTTCCTCACCTGTTGCATGGACACGAACTCTGCATCGATTGCCACCAGTGTCCCAGGTGTAGGAAGCTCCTCGAAGCGAAGGGGCTCATGCTTGATAAGGTTCTTATCGCGGTTCCTAAAGGCTCGAATGAGAAAAGTACAATGACCTCGACAGAAAACCACCCACATAGATATTGACGTATCCTGGCTTAGTATGGAAGGATCGAGTTCGTCGGGAAGCCCCCTGAAGTCAAGCCTGTCGCGTATGTCTGTTCGTTCAAGGTACAGAATAGAAGGTTTCTGTCATGGAATAAGTATAGTTGGATCACAGGCAACAATTCAGACGCCCCTTCCAAGCGCCCGGACAGCTAAGAGCTTCCTCTTCGGAAATGTTGCGGACAGCAAAGTCGTTGAACAAATACCAAGGCCCTTTCGTGTCCGCGGTGGTTTCAGCGTCGGGAACTATGACCACAGTGAATGGAAAGTCAAGCGAACCCTACATGAACTCCACCTTTGACGAGTGCAACCAAATGTGACAGTTTCGTCTTGGTAGTAATTTGGCATACTACTGCCTAGAAAACTCATCAATTTTCCAAATAACAGAGAGAGAACGGACTGACCCTGAGTTCGTATGTGGCGATTTCTGGATCTCTGACCCCATCAATTTCCCCTTGCAGCTCGATTTGCGACTGCAAGAATGCCCCTTGTCGAGTGTCAAGCCAGAATTTCATGCTCTCTTCGGTGTAAATTGATGTATTGATTGCAAGAATGGGCGGGAGGTCCGCGGTGGATATAGAGCGCCGAGAAATGAATGTCGCAAAGTGCTTGCACGTTTGGCATGTGGCTTTATGGCTCATCTCTCGGATGATGGAGTTGCGGATGATACTGGCAAAGTCGGACGACACATATGGCTCGTTTGGCGACATCTGCACACCATTGTCAGGCTAACTATACACCGAAAAATCCGGGAATACTAACCGGCCGAGGGTAAATCATGTCGATGATATGTGTCATGTTCTCCTTTTCACGAACTGCTTTGCAATTCAAGCAGGTGACGATATTCTTTGCGTCAATACCGAGCAGTTGTGTGATCGGCGCGGCAGCAAGTGAGTTCGTTCCTGACGAAAAAGGATCACGCTGATATATAATAGGGTTGTACGGGAACGAATTTCCCTCCAAGCTAAGATGATCGATGAGGAACCTATGGAAGGACTGGATCATCTGATCGTATGGTGCTTCTCTGCCGTAGTCGATGAGATCTAACTGGTTGCGGGCTATTAATGAACGTCTTAAATCATGCCCGCGAGAAAAAATCCAACAACATACCCTGGGCCAGTACACCGATTACCCTGCAGAAGTTACTTGACTGACAATTTGTCCCGCGGGCGTCATCAAGCATGCAGACAACAAACCCAAGCTCACAAAGTAAGCAATGTTCTCTCGGACAATTTGTCGTGGTGTGCGATTTGGCTAATCTTCTGATGGGGAGCGTATAGTGCATGACTTGGAGGACGGGATTCGTATACGAGTTGAGGATATGTGTCTCTAATCCGCTGTAGGGCGTTTTATTGTAGAACCTGCACGTTGCTTAGCCCTTATCTTACGCATTATCGATGTTACAACTCTCACCCAAAATCGAAGTCTTCCACTCCGAACTTAGAGTACTCGATCTCAACCTTGTGATACATTCGCGGTACCTCTTCAACACTGTCATCAATAGAGAGAGTTTCCAGGTCAATCTGCACCGTACACCGTCAGAAATAAAGAGAGAGTGCAAACAAAACGAGATACTCACGTCGTCCCTCCGATTTTTCCCGCTCCTAAAGCGACCCTGGTCCTTTGTGTTCGTGACCTGAACGCGATTTCGTCTCCCCCGTAATTCCTTGGGTAAGGCAGCGTAGGCTATGTTCTCATTGACTTTCATTGTACTTAGAATCTGAGGAGGAATCTTCGATGGAGGTGGGTAGTGTGAGCCATGCGAAACGAAGCGAGGTGTCCAAGAGGACAACAGCAGCGTATTATAGTGAGGCATGCCAATAGAATTCAACGGACTCCATTTGATTAACTCGGTCAGCAAGAGGAAACTTCCGGTCCCGTATTATAGGACTCACGTGGAATCCGTCCAGGTTATGTCGGGCAAAGGATCCGGGACATCCGCATGTTCGATCGGCTGTCCCTCAAATCCATTAAAATACAGGTCGGAGAACTCGTCTGCAGCTGTTAGCAGATGAATAGCACCAGCGGCGTCGCCAAAACCTATAAAGGAACCACTGGAAGACAGTGCAACGGATGTGATGTAGGCTGTCGTTTCGAGCTTCCTTGGGTCTCACAAGTAATTCAGACGAAGAAGTAATCCGTTACCCACTTGGTAAAACCCGCTTGCATTAGTAGCATCAGAAACATCGACGACGTTTACGAGACCCTGAGCGGATGTCACAACCAGGCTAGAGGAATGCTTTGGCAGGAGATTGATGAAGGAAGGCCCTTCAGAAAATGGAATGGGAGGCAAAGGCCGCATGTTCCGTAAATCATATACCTTGACGAGTGGGTCAGGAAATTCGTGTCCCCGTCTGCACTTCCGTTACTGCTTGTTAAATATGGTAGAAGTGGAAAGATCTGGACCTTAGGCTACGACCAATGGTGAAGAAGAAGTTGCCGGTAACTTGCAAGTCTTGAACACCACTACTGTGAGCCTGAACTGAAGCCTCTCCGCCCTCTCTTCGAATGCCAGAACGTGGGTCGTGAACGCGTACGTGGCCATCAATCGATGCAGATAATAGATTCGAAAGAGAAAATTGCAGATGTGTAATAACAGATGATACTGGAGCTTGACGAACAGCGCTGCCTGTCGAGGCGTTGAGCAGCGCCAACTCCGGCGTACTGGAAGCTGTTGCCAATAAATTTGGTGTAAAAGTAGATGGGGACGCCGCTGTGAGCGCGGACGCTGGCCTAAGGTATCTGGTAGATTATATTCAGGGGTGTGGGTGGCATCACGACCTACCTGAAGTACCACTTGTTCATTCCCCCCTTTGCCCACGAACCAAGACCCTCTCCGGCCAAACCAAACGCTCTGACATAATTATCACCAACCGTAACGTGCTTGACAGCGAGTCCGCCACCAACAGGAAAAGATACGCCTCGTAATCCCTGCACCGTATGGAGCGCGATGACGATCCCGGAGTCAATGCCAGCCCATAGACTATCGGATACTGGATCAAACGAGAGTGCGGTTACTGTCTGAATACCAGCATCGTGTAGAGTTGTGATGGGCTGAACCGCTTGGTAGGACAGAACCATCGATCCTAATGATCATGTCAAGCGCCGGTAGCTAATGGAGCAGTCAGAGTCACGTGAGTCCGTGTCTGATACAATCACATCGCCTCCACGCAGCCCCATGGTAGTTTGGCTCTTGAATTCCTGAACGTTCAGCGAGCGTCACCACGTTTGGTCGGTCGCACTCGAATCTCACTACCGCCTGTCGGGTAGTTGTCTGCAGCTGTCAGCGCTGACGAGCAGTAAGGGCAGCGGCCTTAATTACAAGCTGAAGCAATAACCCGCTTGCTTGCTTAGGCCTTTTACTATCCAGTCTTTGCAATGGCGGCGCAGCCAAACGTCCCATACCAGGCCTACAGGGTAGGTTTGGTTGTCCCTCGTTTCTCCCACTCTGACGTCCTTCGGAGTCCAAGCGCCATTCCCGCACAGTCTCCTCCGTGCCGTTAATTCCTAACGTGACTCCGCCCTCCCTATCCCGGCCATCAAGCATAGTCAGTAACGGGTCTGTGGGCGTCGCACCCGCCATTACTCAGTCAGCAGAGGACTTCGAAACGGAGAAAGTTTCGACAGAGTACTCGGCCGTTTTGCCTGTAGTCACGAACAAGACTGCAGTTATACATATCGTACCCTCGACAAAAGAACTACCGTCTCCGCCCTCCTCAAATGCTTCTCCCGTCGCCGCAGAAACCTCACAAGATTCTTCCTCGTCGACCGGATCCCACAGTCCAATCGTCGAATCCTCACCGGCAGACAGCTTTAATCAACAAACTAGGCCCACAACAATGGAAAACGAAGGCGGGTCGACATCCCCGGTAGCTCCGCCGTCACAAGCCCTTCCTCCGTTGCCGGCGGCCCAGCCATCACCCTCTAATCCTAAGAAGACCTCAACCTTTCGTCGCATAGCTCCTCGCTCAGCCGTAGCACGGTCTTCCTTACCCTTATCGCCGCTTGGCCCACCTCGACAATCACGAGTATCTTCAACGCAATCCAGTACCTCCGATCAACCTAACATTCCTCAGTCTCCTCCCCTTCATAGCCGTGTCACGTCTATAAGCTCGGTAATGAGCGAGCCATCGACGGTAAATCAGAATTTCGCATCCACGTCAAATCCACGCCGGTTGCTGGCGGCCCCACAGCCGATAGGTCCAGCTGCACCCAGCCTAGTTCAGTCTCCTTCTAGGTTGCCATCTCAGTTACCACCACCACAGCCATTACTGAAGGCTGCAGGTTCAACCAGTCTTTCCACGCAACCAGTGGCGTCGCCGGCCTCATCAGCCCAGGCATCCAACCCTCCACTCCCTAAAGCCACAAACCGCTTGCTTGCACCTTATCGACCAGGTTTCCAGCCTAGAGGTGTGTACAGGCCACGCACGGATGAATTTTCCCTGGCTCGGAAAACCAAGGCCGACTCTGGTCGAATTGAGCGCACGAAACTGGAACGCCGACTCGAGAAATTGATACACTTGCACTTTCCGGTCAACGGAGAGGAGTCAGCGGGGCCTAAGCGGATTGTGGAGCAACGGAGGGCGTCGTCTTTGTTTGACCTCGATATATCCAGTATCAAAAACATGGATACTGCAGAAATATGGAAGGGTGTAATAAAGTCACAGGCATTTCAGGGTGCAAAAAATGATATTCGAGGTATGGATAGTACCACGCCCAAATTTTGCATATTTTCACGTATATCCATAGCCGCTGAACAAAGGATCACTCCGTGGCAGGAAGATTCTGCAGTTTCGAAATGTCCGTTCTGCTAGTAGGTCTTTGACTTATGCTTCGAGTGTCCGTACTTCATCTACTGTAGTGCCTCTTTTCATCCACTAACGAATCGGAAGCATCACTGCCGCTTGTGTGGTCAGATCATATGTTCCTTGCCAATTAAGCGACCCCAGAGATCCGAGCCCTGCTCTATCTTATTCATCGTGGACTCGAAAACGCGCGAGATCGAAGAAGTCGGCGAAGGAGTTGATTATGGTGTCCGTAAGAGGCGAAGTATAGATCCTAGTCGCAAGGGAAAGCAAGAGGACGCTCTTTCGGAAGATGAAAAGTTCTTGAAAGGTGTTCGAATATGCCGGAATTGCAAGCCGATCCTTGCGTGAGCCTATCCCTATCTCGTTATTTATACTACCTCATAACGCGTGATTTAAAGGCGAGAGCGGTACCGTCAAGACGTCATGCGCATACCAATCTTCGTCAGACTTTATGAGGTAAGTCCATATCGTGCTGTGTCAACGTGTTACTCACGTGGTAGCCAGGCTTTTGTTAGTTTGGAGAAGGAAATTGAAGAGTGGCTGCCCCAATTTCAGGAACTCTTATCGACTCTCAGGTATTCGAGATCACCTTTTCGTGACCACATGCTTAGGACTGTACAGCAACGACCACCAACCCACCAAAGAAGCATCCGCCGCAAGGAAGCGGCTGTTGGATGCTTTCGCCGAGTATGATGCGCTATCTAAACGTATCCGCAACCTCCCATGT
Organism: Pisolithus sp. B1; assembly: GCA_024663435.1. NCBI lineage: Eukaryota > Fungi > Basidiomycota > Agaricomycetes > Boletales > Pisolithaceae > Pisolithus > Pisolithus sp. B1. The sequence goes on from JANFAA010000008.1 coordinate 11,765, forward strand.
CCCCCCGGGAGTTCACAGGATCGAGTTCAGCTCGCCATCCTGACGCGCGCCAATATCTTTTTGCAGAAGAATATGTTCCCACTTCAGGTGCGGTGTTATCCTCGACCTCACCCCATAGTCTACTTATATGGTCGTCTGGTGATGACCCTCGCTTGGCAATTCATTAGTTCATGCCCAAGCCAAAGAACGGTGTATCAAACACCCAACCCTCTGAGAGTCCACCCGTCGTGGACCCGGACTCGGAGTTGGCCTATGCGCTTCAGCCGCTGCTCGAACAAGAAGCACTACTGGAATCCTTTGTCGGTGAGGCGATGACACATAGGAAATTCGAGGACGCAAAGACCCTTAAGGCCAATCTGGCCGAGATAAGGTTAGAGATAGATAGAATGCTGTCAGGTGGGACTGCATAGGCACACTATATCCGTTGTGTGATTCTCTAGCTTTGGATATACACGCATTACCGTCAATAATCGTTAATCCGATGCCAATATGTATACTACTAACTCAGGGACAGATACGGAAAATGCTAGATGACGCTTATGCGATGGGTAATGTAAGGAGTCGTCCAAAAAGTCGATGTTGGCCGGGCCGTTATCGGTGAGATATTAAAAAAATGGAACTGTTCATCAGTGCACAAAAGGACAGGCTCAGCCTTCATCCGTAGTTACATCTTTAATACCGGCGACATGCCGGGAAGGAAGAGTGATGTTGAAGGTTTGATAAGGAAGAGCGCTCCGGGGCAATTCGCGCGTGGGCAGTGCAGATAATTTTAACGCTTTGGGTTGCTGTGCACTGCGGCTGCGCGAGAGGCTGGCACCAAGCTTGTCGTCATCCAAGTGACTGGCAAGGTTGGGTTGCGGGACACTCGTCATGGGTGAATAAGGATGCGGCGTTGCGGATGGTGAAAACGATGAAACATGAAGGAGCATCAGGAACTCTTGTGTTGAATTGGTCAACAAGACCATCTTGTCGCGAAGATCCGGGAACAACGCGTGTGAACAGCCGTGGGCCTTGATGATGCTGGAGAGCTTCACTACGATCTACACGAGGCACGTTAGGAGAGGCAAGGAAGACAAAATTATCACGGCGCAGTCACCTTCACAAACACGTGTGCATCTTCACGCAGTGCCTTCCTATCGGACGCCGGATCGCCACAGCGTGTCGCGTGAAGATTTGTCCGTAAGCGTTCCGTTACGATCTTGGCCCGTGCAAGGGCATCATCTAAGTCTTGGCTGGTGGCGGGAGGCTCTGATACACTTGTTACAAATTCCTTCATCATCTCCCACACCGCAGGCGCAGCATCCACAGCTCTCTCCATCGCATCCAGCGCATCCTCATCAACTAATGTCCTCGATTGAGGAATGTCCAGCGTAGGTCTCTTCGGAGGTACGTGAGCCAAACACGTTGAGGACGAAGATACTAGCGACACTTGGGACCCTTGCCGAGAGTGGCGGGTGTCTCCGTTTCGACCCAATAAGCCCAAGGAAGGACTCGATGATGCAAAGGTACTCGACACGGCCGTGGGCAGGGGCGGGATGCTAGGCGTGGACGCTGACAGGGGCATCGCAGGGCGCCGTTGTCCATTACGCAAGGTTACTGGCGGCGCGCTGCTTGACAATGCAACGGGCGGTGGTGGCATGTCATAAGATGCCAGCGACTTTCCGATCTCCACATCCTTGGAACTGAACGAACCAGCATGCCGCCGAGTCGTACGAGTTCTCCCCAGTGATTTTGACTGTGCCGGGCGCGATCGTGCAATCGGGATAGAAGATGGCATGTACAACGCAGGAGCAGACGCCGGAGGAACATCAGAAGTAGGTAAACCAGTCGTCGCTCCCAAATGACCCTTCATGGCAGGTATTTTTCTATGGTCAATCAAATGCGGCTTAACAGCTTCAATGTGAGGAGCCATGGTTTGCCATGCATGCGAAATTTCCGCAACGGCCCCATAGAATGTTAATATCAACGAGCGCATGTAACGATCGTCGTCTTTGGAGGCAAGTATCTTTAGTTGTAACGTGAGCATCGCCATCGCCTTGCCAAAGACTGCAGCCGTATCCCTACAGCTCTCAACCAATGAAGTACACAGAGATGCGGGAGGTATAGTCTTCTTTCCCATTGCGTCAAAGCGCTCCAGAGCGGCATTCAGCTGCATCATGTAAGTATACGCTGGATCCGTCACCTTTCGGAGCACGGATGATAACTGCACATCGAGAGTGTGCAGGATATAGTGGGAAAGTGCCTGGTATACCTGAGACACGGCGAAGAACAACGATCTCGCGCATTCGACCAAGGACAGCAGAGAAGTTGGGAGATTACTGGATATAGCATTGGAAGGGAGCGCAGAGAGGCGTTTGAAGTATGCATGACGCTCAGAATCGGGGATAGGCCGAGGTCGATCCACAAAGGTAGGTGATCCCGCTGACGATGGGGTAGTACCGCCAACCTTCGGAAATCTGCTAGATACATCGGATGACGATGAGTCCTGTCTATGAGAAAGAGGCGAAGGGATCGAAGCGTCCACCTTCGCGGTATCCTTCACTCTGGGGCCGGTTGCATGTCGTGTAGAGTCTGACATAGTTATAGGCGCTTGGTCCTCAGTTCCACACTCAACGAGCGAGGGCCGTACGCCTGGAAGGCCTTTCTTTCCAACGATCGCGGGACGACGGTCACGGTAGCTACAAGTAGAAGAGCCTTCCCCGTTCTGCTGAGATCCTTCCAGCACAGCAGTATGATCATCATCAGTAGAGGAGACTGATTCATCGGGCGTGGGAAGGTAGCTTTCGGGAGAACTTGGACGTAGAGAACCTTCATACGGAGCCAGCGAAGCCAATTGCAAAGGGGGCGGTCTCTCGAAACGTGTATTGGCTATATTCTTGGATGACTCGGGCGAAAGCGGAAACTGTGTGTCGACGGAGACTGATCGAGCATGCGAGGTAGGAGCTGAACCGGCATCCATCTCGCCTAGTCGTGACCACGACAGTATACTGTCATCACTATGAAAGGTTTGTTCGTATTCGTGGCATTATAACCAGGGAAGTTACTCACATGGACCGATTCAATACAGCACGCTCACTCCTCACCGAGTCCATACTTGGTTTTCTGTTACTTGGTTGAGGATGGCAATCTTCCCTCAACCACTTCTGCAGTGAAAGGATCCACTCCTTCGCGACTTGGGGATCACTCGGCGAACCACCGGCAGTCTATGATTGCTTTTGGAGGCCATTCTATCGGATTATGGTCGACCTTGAGGACATCGAGTTTGGTGAATTCTGCAAGGTATCCTGGCAGGCGGGTGATCTTATTTCGCGATATACACAGTACCTGGACCGCAAGGTACCGTTTCAACGATTGTGCCACAACGCAAGTGGGAACGTACGTGCAGATCCGCCAGTGAACCGGGCTGTGTCGGCAATCGTTTGATTTTGTTGCGACTGATGTCCAAAATCTCCAATGATGGCATAGCAGTCAACTACATGCCAGTTAGGAGATCCCGATGTGGCCGCATGAAACGTATGGCACATACGACATCGGGAATTGATGAGAAGTTGTTGTTCTTCAGATTCAGGTATCTGAGACGCGACAAAAGCGCAAAGGCGGTCGGCAGGGTTGTGAGTCGATTATACCCCAGTGTAATTCTACGGGAAGATATAGTTATCGATTTAGCCAGGAAGCGACGCGTCGAGTACGGACATACCTAGATATCGAACTTTCTTCTGGCAAGGACTGGTTCCTGCCAGCACACGCAAGATATTGAACACCATCCTCTCCGACATCCGTGAGACTTTTATGAGTGAAATCCAAGGTTGCGCCATTGTCAAGGGACTGCTGGATTGCCTCCAAGACGTGCTCGTTCGTTAGGGAGACCGAGGGCAAAGGTGATGAGACGGGATTTTTGCTGCTGCTCGGGAATGGAGACGTGCGCCCAGCTACACGGTCAAACTCCGAGATGGTCATATCATGAACAGTGAAATGGTAGTTGTCGACGGCTGGGCTGTTGAAGACGTCGAGTGGACTTGCTGAGTGTCAACAAACACGAACACGGCAAACGTTTGGTTGGATTCGGTTACAGCAGCCGTCAAGTCATGTGTGAACCAACTGCTTACAGAAAGACCAACAAAGCAAAATGGCTGTGTACTTCATTCACGCTTTCGAAACACCCGACCCAGATCGTCTACAATAACCACTGCCAATAGCAGGAGAGCCACAGTAATGTAGACCCTTTTGGGAGAAATCGTTGTTCCTCTTTGTTTAACAGTAGACACCCGAGCCAAACCTAAAACCACATCGAAACGGAGAAACTGACATCTTCGCTACGCATAGCGTGCCACCAGCCTGGAGGGAAGAATAGCAGATCACCAGGTTCAAGCGTCACACTGAGAGCCTCAGCTGGTACCATATTCCAAAATGCCGGGTAGTTGCTCTTAGACGCTTCTTGCGCATCTTTGGAAACAGGAAACACGTCCACCCTGGAGGTATTGCTCATGAGGGGTTCCATGGCATTGGCGGCTGGATGGTGTATTTCGTCTGTGTCTGCCAACGACGGCTGATAAGGGTACATCGAGGGTGCGATTTCAGGCGGCGCAAGCCAGACAGTCTTCCGACCGACCACTTGCGCTAGTGTGAGAGCAGGGCGTATCAGGTATGGTATCGTGCTTGTTACAGTTCCTCACCATAACAATTGAAAAATGGATCCTGTCACCTAAGCCGTCAGCATCAGGCTACGTATCAAGGAAAACGACAATTCACGGTGTGAGCCGGCGATACAGTTCCCTTGGGCCCAAACCAGACATTGATAACAAGTTGATCTTCGTTCGATGGAGGTCTATAATTTGGATATGATACGGGGGGTCCAGGAAACATGTATACATAATCAGGGACCGTAATGTCTTCTCTTAGAGTAGGGAACTGCCTCAGGAGATTGTGTTGAGCGAGATAGAAAGGATGCCGTTGTGACGTGTCCGGAGCCGTCAAAGCAGACAGAAAATCTTCCCAGCCAAGTAGTTCCTGCGTCCAGTCATCCGATCTGTAATCGTCGCCTACCTCCACGGGAACAATTCGACTGGGACCAGCCATGGAGTAGAGGTAGTCGATGGAGGCCCAATGTTTTACTGCAGGCCAGTCGGAGACAAATCCCTTCAGCACAAACGGAGACCGAGACCAGGTCGTCTGAAACGTAGCAAGAGAAGGAGGTGAGATGCTGGGTACATTTCCAAGGGAAGTTAGAGGTTTTGGCACGCCTTCTCGGCCAGCCGTAAACTCGTGGTAGCCAGACCCTAGTCCATGGTCTGGCCACTGAGCATGTGACTGAATCCACCGAATCATGCCCAAGATCAGACTCAAACTAGCATCACCAGGAGCTCCTGCTAAGATAATCGCGCGGTCCAACGTCTCGATACTGGCCCTCGCAACGGCTTCGTGCAGCTCCGAGTCGGCTAGCAGAAGCAAAACTTTCACGACGCATGCATCCGTATACAACTTGCGCCAAAAGAAGGATGCCGTACAGCCGGGAGAAGACATACTGTCGTACGCCTGGCTGATAACGGTATCGATACGGGCTACGAAGCCAGTGAAATCGAGGCCAGCTTGTCCGCTCAATCTACTAACTATGCCACGCGGTATGCGGCTGAGCTCCACATCACTCTCAGTTATCCCTGCCGAGCGCCACATGAGCGGCTACGATGGCAAGTGCAAGGCACGCTCACCGATCGGATGTGCTTCATGACCGTCTAGCTGCGCAAGTAGGCGGTCGCGGAATTCATTCGCAAAAGTCCTGTCTTCCATGGCCACCGTTGCAGCAGACTGCGAAACAGTGATACAACTAGGTAGCAGCGACTCGACAACAGACACATAAAACGCTGGAATCGCTGATGTGCCAGCGTGGAAAACTCAGCGCAACGGTGTGACAGTGACAGTGACACAATCGTGACAGCCAGCAGCTTTTGGTCACGCATGTCTCAACATAAAAAGACGAATGCGAACGAACCACCCGTGAGAAAAGTGCCCCAGGACGATCATTTCTTCCCAAAACTTAACTCGTTTTGCATCCGGCCCGGGCCGGAGGCGTTGACAGCATTCCTTTTTAAGACATGACATCCCGGTGAGAGCGTGTCCCCCTTTTTCGCGAAAGGACCGGGCTGACAGCTCGTGACACATATAAGATTGGATAGACTTCTTCTTCTCCTAGATACGGGCTCATCGCCGTCCGTGAGGAACACAGCAGCAAAGCAACTCGCTCAATTAGCTGCCAAAAGCGTAATCAGTGACATCCCCGTCGAAGACGATATCAAGTCAACCAGCCGTCTGCACGCCACCGTTGGTGACAGTTCAGCATGGTCGGAACTCCTTGCCGTAGTGGCACGAGTACGTTCGTGGCGCTCATTGTTATGGAAACGTTTGACACCCCGCCAGATACTGCCGTACCTGCGTTCAAAGAGTCACGATACCAGGACGGCCGCTACGAACGCGCTTTCGCAAATATTTTCCTTGGTACCTGTATGGCGGCCGCTGGACGAAGATGTAAAACCACCTCCAGATCTTCCGGGCAACCCTCCAGAATTCCCCACCTTTTCGGTACAGGAGCTAATGCAAAAGGGTGCCTTACTCCTAGCATCATCTGGCAAAGAATTTGCCAAGCCCTCCAAGCTATTGTCCAACCCAGCTGAAGTGCAACGCGCACGCAAGGAAGCAATGGGCAGGCTTGGTTTAGATTTCCTTGACAGTGTGGGCGCTGCAGACGACATGGACCTTGACAAGGAGCTCGCAGCTGACGCGGATTCGGAAACTGTTGGTGACCATGACGTCACAAAAATCGAAACACCTGTAACAGATTCACCGATGGATGACGATTCTGTCCACAAGGAGCCTTCTCCTCCCGCTAGGTCTCATTCGAATTCGCCTGCCATGCCATCACCCATAACACCTTCAACGCCAGCGAATGGCAACGATCTGGAAATTCTCTCCGTTCGAGAGCGCAACAGACTGAAACGTAAGCGTAAAGCTGGGAATTCTGCTTTCGTGACAGCTCCGCCACCTGCCAACGTCGGAACGCGCTACACCGCTGCTCCTGCAGGGTCTTCTAGCAAGTATGTAGGATGTCCACTATCTTTTCTTTGATTAAGCCTGGTGTTTAGGGCACGATTACTGTCTGCGGAAGCTTCGGATATGCCAAAATCACGTTTGGATAATTCTAATCCCGTGACCAAAGGGTCTGCGCTTGACAAAGTGGTCATTGACCCTTCCAAGGGAGGTGCAGTATCGCCGAAGTCAGCGCAACAGTCCCATGCACTGGAGGTAGCATCGGGTTGTTGGGTGTGGGGTGGAATCGTCTCCGTTTTAGAAGTAGATCTCTTTTCACCTGCATGGGAGACTCGACATGGTGCTGCCATGGCTCTGCGTGAACTTCTGAAAACACAAGGGATCTCTGGGGGGATGAAAGGTTCGCCTTGATATGTTCCTCTTGCTAACCTCTGAGAAAAATGCAGATCTGGTTTCCGTGGAAGAGAATGCGCGGGCTCACGAAGAATGGTGCAATCATCTCGCTGCCAAGCTACTCTGCGTCTTCGTTCTGGATCGCTTCGGCGACTTCGTCTCGGATCAGGTATGTCTCACTTCTTCTTTTGTGGATTGTGTCTAAATGGTGTTTAGGTAGTTGCTCCTGTTCGCGAAACTGTTTCGCAAACACTTGCTTCCTTACTCCTTCATATGCCTCTACGCTCTGTGGTACACGTGCATTCTGTTTTGCTGCAGATGATTACGGCAAGATTTTCCACTTCCGTCCAAGGCCAAGACAGGAAAAGTAGATGAAAGAAACCATGTCTGGGAGGTGCGCCACGCGGGTCTCTTGGGGATCAAGTATGAAGTCGCGGTTAGGAGCGACTTGTTCGGTGCTCCGGAAAGAGAAGGCGACCATGACGTTGGAAAGTCCATTTTGCAAGGCGTCGTGGATGCAGCGGTACTTGGGTAGTTTTTTTTTCTCTTTCTTTCTTTCCGGAAAACTGATCGGTCGCACTGTAGTCTCGGGGATCGTGACGACGATGTTCGTGCAGTAGCTGCATCGTGTTTACTCCCCGTCGCCACCCACTTGGTAGAGCGTTTCCCCGAGTCACTAGACCGTGTTTTGGCTGTTCTATGGGAATGCTTGCGAAATATGAAGGATGACCTCAGTTCCAGTGTAGGTGCCGTCATGGAACTACTCGGTGAGTTTGAATCGGGTCGACCATGGTAGGTCTTCTAACATGTGGCAGGCAAACTCGTAACTTATGACAAGGTCACCGATATCCTCGCTAATCCTAACCTGTCGTATGTTGATCATTCAATGAATTTCTCATGTCCGTGGCTCACCTAGCGCCTAGTCTCCCTTTAATAGAACTCGCCCCTATGTTGTTTCCTTTTTTCCGGCACACAATATCAAATGTTCGCCTAGCCGTCGTTAAGACCCTTCTGTCGTTCATGACTGTACCCTCCCTCCCTCGAGATTGGGTATCAACGTTCTTCTTGCGCTTGCTCTTCCAAAACTTAATTGTCGAGGAACGTGCTGACATACGTGCTGCATCCCTCCAGGCCTGGCGAACAGCACTGGAGGTCATCTCTGGTAACCAGGACCTGATGAAACAAATTGTGCAGCAGCAAACAGTTCTCGACTGGTATGCAGTCATGATGACACCACTCGGTGTGCCAATCGATAGTTCGACATTTTATCGACCGACCTTCGGCGACGATGGACCTGGCGATACCACGGAAAGGCACAATGTGGACAGGAATATTCTAGCGCAAGAGCTGGCTCTGGTTTCTCCCGAAGTGAATCTTCAAGCCCGCGTCGCGGCTGCGACCGCATTGGCGTTCTTGATTGCTTACTGGCCTCCCTCTGTAAGTCGTTTTATTTGCAGGTCACCGCAACGCATACCTCACCACTATGATGTGTAGTCTGTCGACGAGCTTTTTCAGCCCATTCTAGTCCACTATATGGATTCGACAAGTATGCTGCAAAAGTTTTTGGCTGCAATTATTGCCGAGGAATGGGCTCGGACCTATGATGATTCCGACTCGGCCATCCCCATCTTGGACCGTTATCCGCTTGCGGCGGAGCTTAGTTCCAGAGCTCTTGCATTTCTACAGGCAGAACCACCGACTGCGTACCACGAGATGGCGTTTACCCTCCACCACATTCACACAGAGTGTTACTCGCTTCTCCATTGTTTCGCAAGCGATTGCAAAATACCTATTTCTTTTATACCGCATTTGGGGGACGAGATCGACATCACCGGCACCAAAGCTGACTGCTTCACGATCGAGACCGCCCGGCAAGCTGTAGGTCCGATGTACACGAAACTCAAAGAAAAACTGGGTAAAACCAAGAAGCGTGAATTGGCAGTCATAGCGGAGAAGAGACAGAAGGTAGCTCAGAAGATTGACCACTATACAGAAATCAAGGTTCAGCATGATACTCGTGTCTCTGCCGCGTTCGCTGCTGCGTTCGTAGCCTTCAGAAGCGCTCCAGATAAGGTCAGCCCGGTTGTAAAAGGAATCATGAACGGTATCAAGGTAAGTATACTGTGTCTTCCGTAGTTGCTTCCTCGTCTTATTGATTTCCTAGAACGAGGAAAATTTTGATTTGCAAACCCGTTCCGCTGTCGCCGTTGCCAATTTCATCGATTTCTGTGTGCAACACAATATCTCCCAGCCTCCTGACAAGATCGTCAAGAATCTATGTACCTTCTTGTGCCAAGATGTAGACCAAACGCCGACTTTCGCGTACTCGCGCACAACGTTGAAAGGCATCCTCACCTTGCAATCGTGGTCGAAAGGTGCTGCTAGCAAGAACGTGAAAGACGTTCCAGACAAAGAAAAGGGTGAGGCTTCGAAGTCAGAAGGGGAAGCTGCGAGGGCGAAGTTGTCTAGAAGAGGAGCTAGCCTAGCCTTCCAGCAGTTGTCTGCGAAATTTGGTCCGCGACTGCTGGACGTCATTCCCAAGATGTGGCAATCTATGGCTGGTGGATTGTTGAGCGCATGCAGTGCAGGTACGCGGTAATCAATACCCTGACCGCAGTTACTAATGCGACTGTATTCAGAATCACCCCCTGAAGCAGACGCTCTCATGGAAAAACAATGTGGCCAAGATGTAATCGACTCCCTGAGTGTTCTCGAGGCTGTTGTGCCGACTTTACACACTGACCTTCGGCCTCGAGTTGTGGAATTGTTCCCAGCCATGACAATGGCTCTGAGAAGCCGCTACGCTATTATCCGCCAGTCCGCCGCACGTTGCTTCGCGACAGTCTGCGACGTCATGGCCACCGACGCCATGCGATACGTGGTCGAGAACCTCATCTCCCTTATGGGAGATGCGGTTGCATTGTCAAACCGACAGGGTGCCGCCGAAGCTATCTACCGTGAGTAGACGTATGTGTGTCTCTAACGGACATTCACTGAAACGACTACTAGATATCGTCCAGAAGCTGGATATGAAAACTCTTCCTTATGTTCTCTTCCTCATCGTCCCAGTGCTTGGTAGGATGAGTGATTCAGACGATGATATACGGTCAACTGCAACCAACACCTTTGCTTCACTGGTTAAGATGGTGCCATTAGAGGTACGTTTATCGAGTGAAAATCAGTCCCTCTGGCTTTTCGAACGCATTTGTTAGGCTGGTTTGCCCGATCCGCCAGGTTTCTCGGAGGAACTCTTGAAGCGACGTGAAGAAGAACGGAAGTTTCTTACCCAACTTCTTGACGGCAGCAAGGTGGAGCCGTATACGATTCCCGTACCCATCAAAGCGGAACTTCGCAAATACCAACAAGATGGCGTGAATTGGTTGGCCTTCCTGGCCAAGTATCAACTACATGGTATTCTCTGCGATGGTAAGAACCTCTTGTGACATTGTATCTCGAGAACACCTCGCGCTCATGCACTACAGATATGGGTCTCGGCAAGACTCTTCAATCAATTTGTATATTGGCCGGTAAATACGCCGAACGGGCAAAAAAATACGAAGAAACGAAATCGGCAGACTCCGTCCACCTGCCGTCCCTGATCATATGTCCGCCTACGCTTACCGGCCATTGGTACTACGAGATACTGAAGTATACCGAGAATCTTCGTCCGATCCTCTATGTTGGCAATTCGAAAGAACGTACTAAGATCCTATCGAAGATATCCACCAAGGACGTCATCATCACCTCGTACGAAGTGGTGCGCAATGACATCTCCAGCCTGGAAGACATAAATTGGCTATATTGCATCCTTGATGAAGGCCATGTCATCAAGAATGCTAAGACAAAACTGACGAAGGCGGTAAAAGCCATACAGGCGCAGCATCGGTTGATTTTATCAGGCACTCCGATACAAAATAATGTTCTTGAATTATGGAGTCTATTCGATTTCTTGATGCCAGGGTTCTTGGGTACAGAGACCTCGTTCAACGAGAGATTCAGCAAACCGATTCTGTCAAATCGTGACGGAAAGGCGAAATCTGGCGAAGCTGGTGAGTTCCTGTTCAATAGTGACTCTGGTTTTGTATTCACGCATTGCTCCAGCCGCATTGGCACTTGAGGCACTGCACAAGCAAGTTCTACCGTTCCTGCTCCGCCGTCTAAAGGAGGACGTGCTCAATGATTTACCACCGAAGATAATTCAAGACTACTATTGCGAGTTATCCGAGATCCAGAAAACACTTTACGACGACTTTTCCAAATCGCAGGCGAAAGTTGAGGCGGAGGACGTTATCCGCTCCAAGTCCACCGAGACGGCTAAGGACAGTTCCCAGCAGCATGTTTTCCAGTCACTTCAGTACCTTCGGAAGCTTTGTAACCACCCTTCACTGGTCATGGGAACTAACGCGGACGCCGTGACGGCGGCTCTGGCCAAGGCGAGATGCAAGGTTGAGGACCTCAACGATATCCAACACGCGCCAAAATTGCAGGCTTTGCGGTATGACTTATTCTATTTTCACTGCTGTCTGATATTAATGCTTGCTCCTAGTCAACTGTTGATTGACTGTGGCATTGGAGGGGGCCTTCCTGTTGGCTCCGATTCGGGAAAGACAGATGCTTTAGAAGGCATCGCAGAAACGAGTACTGGCGCCTTTTCTCAGCATCGAGCTCTAATCTTCTGCCAAATGAAGCAAATGCTGAACATAATCGAGAATGACCTCTTCAAGCAACACATGCCCTCTGTGACCTACATGCGACTCGATGGGAGCACAGACCCAAATAAACGGCATGCTATCGTTCAAACCTTTAACGCAGACCCTAGCATCGATTGCCTTCTGCTGACAACACATGTCGGTGGATTGGGTTTGACCCTGACAGGGGCCGATACGGTTATTTTTGTGGAGCACGACTGGAATCCCATGAAAGATCTGCAGGCCATGGATCGAGCTCACCGTATTGGTCAGAAGAAGGTTGTCAACGTGTACCGTCTGATTACGAAAGGGACCCTGGAGGAAAAGATCATGGGGTACGTGTGAACGATCTTCCTAGGTTGCGGCTACTAGATGTTCTCATTACAGCCTGCAACGCTTCAAACTAAACATCGCAAATTCCGTCGTCACTCAACAGAATACTGGCTTGGGAACGATGGACACCGACCTCGTCCTCGATCTGTTCAGGCGTACTTCTGAGGAAGAGGATACTGCAGCTGCGGCGAAGAAGGCCAAAGATACATCTGGTCCGGTTGGTCAAAAGAACATTCTGCAAGGTCTTGAAGACCTTCCTGCGGAGGAAGAATATGAAGGTTTAGATCTTTCGAGTTTCATGGGTTCTCTTGGGATGCGATAGTTGGCTTTCCATCAAGATAGCACTCCTTTAGCACTCTGATACTACATATTTTTGCACCTAGTAGTCGACTGTAACCATACGTATTCCAAATTAATGTATAAGGTAGACCACTGTACTAGAAATGAATCTTTCTCCGGCTCTCGACCAACGGCTTTAGCGCCCACACCATTCTTGTAGTAGACGCTTGCACTGGTTCGGATGGCTGTCAAGAGTCCGAAGATGTATTCCGCAGCTTAGATATCCCATCTCGACACGACCATGACAGCTACCTCAGGCATTGGTCTTTCTGCAGAATTAACCCGAGCGTTCTCTGCCGCTGTAGAGACGAGGAACGTCCGCTTCATAAAGGTCGTCATCCAAAATGGTACGAGAACGTTCATCCACGCATCGCTGGTGCATCCTCACGTAGCGGGAACAGAATCACTCGTGTCAGTCGCCTCAATAGATGTCGTTGGATCGTTAGAAGAGGATCTTGCATTGCTCGACTCCTATCTATCCGACAAAGATCCATGCTACGTCTTAACACGACTGGACGATCCGTCCTCCGAATGGCTTCTGATTAGTTATGTTCCCGACGGCGCCAAAGTTAGAGACAAAGTACGCGTCCATCTGGCACCATCGGTTCCTTTACGAAGACAGTACACCTTCTGATATTCACGATAAGATGCTCTACGCCTCTACGCGTAACTCACTGACCAAGTCCCTTGGATCCACGGTGTTTACTGACAGCCTCTTCGCAACATCCAAGGCAGATGTTACCCCGGAAGCTTATGCTGCGCATAAACGACATCAGACTGCTCCTCAACCAATGAGTGCCCGCGAGCAGGAAATGGCTGACATCAGGGCCGCTGAGAGGGAAGCAGCAGGAAACGTATATGAAGGTAGCAGAGCCAGACAAAACCACCTCGGTGACGGCAAAGTGGGTTACAAATGGTCCTCAGAGGCTGAAGATGCCGTTAAGCAACTAGGCCGTGGAGAGGGGAGTCAGGTCGTGATCTTGGTGAGTCCTCTCAGCACACGCTCAATGGTTATTGGCGATTGAAATGGTTGCATATCCATAGCAAATTGAGTTATCGACCGAAACGATCGTTCTCCACTCGAATTCGGAAGCTCAGGCTAACACGTTGAGTTCTTTGATACCTCCGTCAGAGCCCTGTGAGTCGTCATGTCTCCGGTCGGTATGGCCGACTAATTTGAATGGTCAGCTTTCACGCTCTTTGCCTGGCCACATTCCTACCCGGCCACGAAACGTGACATTAGTATGCCCCTCCCGTCCTTTGAAATGCACCGCTGCGGCCTCACCTTGCTTGTAATCTGTAGTATTCATTTATTCTTGCCCGAGTGCTTCGCCCATCAAATATCGAATGGTGTACTCGTCTGGCGCCTTGCTCATATTTAAGGAAGCAAAGGCATTCCTCGAAACTACGCCGAGCTTTTTGCTTGCACCCAAGAAACTTGAGACCTCGGATCCTTCTGAGCTGACAGAACAGTATCTCATGCAAGAGTTAGGCTTCGGTAATTCAACAGCAAGTAATACTCTTAACTCAGCGACGCAAGGGAGTGCCTTCGCGCGGCCCAGAGGGCCTGCTCGAAGGCGTTGATGGCGGATGTTTGAGTAGGCTCGTTAAGTCACTGTCGTTGTCTTCCTACTAGTTTGCACGACTCCTTGCTTGGACTGTCGTGCGGATGAGATGGTTTCTGTGCAGGTTTATAAATACTGGTGCAGTACTAGCAGACACCCGGAGAATACATTACCCTTTCGATGATTCAGCCCCTTTTTTAGTTCCCTGAGCTATTGTGTTAGTCATGGGGTCCGGATCTTGGGAATACACACCGTGAAGTAGGCGGCAAGACACTCTCCGGAGTCTCTCGTCTCCATGATGATGTTGGCCATACGGCGATTTGGGAGGGTACTCATATCTGTTGCGTTCAGACCCAAACTTTCTCCCATATCGGCGGGATGGGCGAGACTGTACAGTCTAAACACGCAGGCTCCAAAGTCCAAAGTATGGACATCCGCGGATGAGGCGGTCAAGGGCGTGAGATCTGGCGATACTTTGTTGTGCGGAGGTTGAGTATAGTGAGCCATAATTTACCCTCCTGCACTTGACTGAGTCCTCGCTTGCCAGGGTTTGGACTGGCTGGCGTACCAGGTGTGTGAAGTTCTACATCATTCGAGCCATGACTCCGTTCTCATTAGGATTATCACTCAAGATACTCTTCTCGGCGCTCTCGTGAACAGAGAGGATATCAGCAGACTTACCGCCGTTTCAAACAACGCGGGTGCAGGGGACTCCGGGCTGGGCGCGTTCATCTGCGGTCTGCGTCGTTCCTTAGCCTAACATTACTATCCCTAGGTAAACTTCTGAACAGCAAGCAAATCGACAAAATCATCGCGTCGTATCCAGGAGGGTGGGCGTACTGTGTTGCACGAAGCTGCCAGTCGATGCTGACGGCTGTTGCAGTAATAAAACTTTTGAAGCGTTATATCTCGAGGGCCGGATATCACTCGAACTCTGTCCTCAAGGCACTCTTGTGGAAAGGCTGCGGGCTCACGGAGCTGGTATACCCGCATTTTATACCCCTACAGGTGCATCAACCGCAGTAGAGGACGGAGCTATCCCTGTACGGTACAACGAGGGTGGTTTCGCAAATGGAGTAATGATACCAGGAGTAAAGAAAGAGAGTCGCGAGTTTAACGGACGCAAGTATATCATGGAGACAGCAATCCCCGGTGACGTTGCTTTCATCCGGGCATGGAAAGTCGATGAAGTCGGTAACTGCGTTTTTCGGTAAGAATATCATCGACCGACGTCTGTGGCATCTGTTTTATGTTGCACAAGGTACACACAGAATAACTTTGGCACTGCAATGGCGAAAAATGCCAAGTTAACTATCGTCGAGGTGAGGAATCAGCTTCTAAAGTTCCCTCCACCATATACAAACCCCCGCCCGCAGGCCGACCAAATCGTCCCAATTGGTTCACTCTCGCCAAACGCCATACATGTACCGGGTATATATGTTGACCGAATCGTTCTCGCTACGGAACCGAAGCGGATTGAAAAGGTGACCTTGGCAAAAGGTGATTCCAAAGAAGCCGCAGGAGCCAACGTAGCCGCATCGGACCACAGGTACCGCATCGCACGACGGGCCGCTAAGGAAATCAGAGACGGGTACTATGTCAACCTTGGCATTGGCATGCCAACTCTTGTTCCAGAGCATCTGCAACCTGGTGTAAGGGTCTGGCTGCAGAGCGAGAACGGTATCCTGGGTATGGGCCCTTATCCAACGGAGGAACAATTGGACCCGTATGTTCACGAATTGCGTTTCCTGACCGTTTCTGAACTTCTGTGAGCCAAGAGATATCATTAATGCTGGGAAGGAGACCGTGACACTTTTACCTGGAGCATCGATATTTGGTTCGCACGAAAAAGTGATGAGGCTGCCTGATCAACTCACCAGGTATAATTAGATTCAAGTGAATCCTTTGCGATGATTCGGGGGGGCCATATAAACGTCGCTATTCTTGGAGTAAGTAAATGACTCCCTGTATTCCCACACCACTAATTGCCCTTTGCAGGCCATGCAAGTTTCTCAAGCTGGTGACATCGCCAATTTCATGATCCCTGGGAAGTTAGTGAAAGGTACGTCACTTGAAAGGATTCGTGATCGAACATTCTGAGCACACACCCTAGGAATTGGCGGAGCAATGGACCTTGTCTCCAACCCCGACAAGACCAAAGTTATTGCGGTCATGGAGCATTGCGCGAAGGACGGCAGCCCGAAAATCCTCAAGCAATGCAATCTTCCGCTCACTGGGGCTCGAGCTGTTAGCCAGATTATCACAGAGCTGGCGGTTTTCACCGTCGATAGGAAGAATGGCGAACTTGAATTAACGGAACTGCAGGAGGGGGCGACACTCGAAGAGGTGAAGGCGAAGACAGGTTGTGAATTCAGGTTATCCGCAGGCTTTGCAAGGGTGTTGCATTGATGGATTGACGTGAAGATAACCTGTGATAGCGTTCGGCTCGTTCTTCAGAGCTAGACATCAAATCTGGAAGATCATACTGAGCTAGCTGACCTATTACACAAGCCCCTCGGATATCGTTTGCCGAGTTGTTGTACTTGTGACGCATTGTACTAGGCGTTGGTATTTATCGAGGTCAAGGGTGGTGACCACACAATACAGAGTAGCTGATAATCGAATCGCTGAGCTCGACCACGCTGCAGCAGGAACATTACTATCGCTTACCACTGAGTTGGTCACTCTGCAGAAAGACCACTTCCTCCATCAAAACATTTTCCTGTCCTGCCATCCCAATCATCTACTAGATCACTCCAAGCGGGTCCAAGTTAAACCACCTTTTACCGTGCAGTTATCGTAGAGATAGAAAAATCAGCGTGACACAACCCAAAATCATGCTCGTGGCAATCATATTACCACTATGACATGTCTTTGTGGTCACCTGTTTGAGTTTGAGCTTTTTTGGTTTTACTCCTCCCTTGCGTTGTGAATGGCGTTGTACATTCCGTTTTTGTGTCATTTGCACTGTGTGTGTGACTGTGCGCGATCTTCGGTGACGTCGTTCTCTGTGGTGGCATTGTCCTTCAAGTTGGGCGGGCTGCGCCAATTGGTGGTTTGCATGGTGACGTCATATTTGATATGGTGTGGTCTGCACCCTGGCCGATGCTGTCAAGTGCCCAGTCGACTTCACTTTGAAACCGCCATGTCTCTCTTCTTGCGGTGAATCTTTCCTTTGGCTGACACCCCAACGAAGCCATCAAATCCGAAGACTGCATCGTTGTCTCTGTACTCATTTGTTCCCTAGGTAGTTTTCGTTCGCGGCTGACAACGTGTGGTTTCATAGATTCCCTCCGTGAGGTATAAGTGCTGGACGGTCAGGACTCGGCCTATGACCATAGTCTAACAGACAAGATCACCCGATGCACACAAGAGTGTAATGAACGGTCCCGTAGTACCACCACATTGCCTCTTTATCTACCCCTCCAGTTCTACATCACAACTCCATTGCGGACTACGCTGTCTTGATTGCCATGGGTG
The DNA here is from genome assembly GCA_024663435.1 of Pisolithus sp. B1. NCBI lineage: Eukaryota > Fungi > Basidiomycota > Agaricomycetes > Boletales > Pisolithaceae > Pisolithus > Pisolithus sp. B1. Next base: position 29,601 of record JANFAA010000008.1, read on the forward strand.
TTTCGGAATGTACTACTAGGTGGGTCTAGTTGCTTTTGGCCCCTGTGTCAAAAAAGCGGAGGTTTCTGGCTGTTGCCTCGTGCAAGTGATGTGGCAATGTGTGCGTGTGCTGCATGTTCTAAATTTACTTATTTGTATTCTGACTTTGGCCGTAGGTGCGAAGGGGTGGGGCTGTCCTGGGCTGCAGTGCGTTCACCCAGTGAAGATTGGAGATGACTCGGAGGCCTTGAGGCGCATTCCCCCCCTCCGTTTTCTCAGTCTGGCTTGCATTCTGCTTCACAGTTCGTACACCGCATTCTCACATATTTTCCATCGGAGCCACGCCTGTGTCCTACTAACATTTCTGGACGAGAACTCCACCACCGACCTCACCGACCACGAAATACTTTTGTAGTTCTGCATATAGACATGTGGTTTATTTTTTTTTACCTTAGTGCCCTGAAAAGACCGCCGGAGCGAAGCGAAGGCGTGTCTTGTCGAGCATTACCTTGCTTGCAAGGTTCGCGTGAGAACTAAAGACCGCCCAAGAAGGAAGGACTTTCAGATGGACGCTGGTTCCCACGCAGTTATGGTCGGTTACAGTTCGATTCACACTTCGTTCTGCTTCACACCGTCGAACTGTACCAAACTGACGCAAAATCCGAATCGAAGTGAACTTACTTCGAGTTGAGTTCGGTTCGACGGCAACACTAGCCGGCACCTCGTTTACTACGCGAGACGACCCAAAACTTCATCAGTTTTCGATCCTATATGGAGTGCTAACCACGCGAATTATGAATCGTACAGGTCGAGTGGAAAGAAGTGTCTACACTTTCCACCGTCACAGGGCAGGTTCTCCTAAGTAGCCGAACGTGGAATTCAAGGGCAAGTGCAGGAAAAGGTTCCCAGGTTGTCCGCCGTAAGTACGCCATGCACTCCAAAGTTACAGCTATTGGAAATCAAAATGTTAGACCGCTTCCCTGCGTGTCTGATTGAAACTTTGGTTGAAATGAATTTGCATGCGTAGCAAACAATAAAGATCTTGGATGCAGTACTACTGTGGGACAGCACTTGCAAAATGACCTCTGCAACCAGCAATATCAGACCATATGCAGTGCTGTCATAGGACCTTTGGGCGAGGGGACGTAGCAACCAGTGAATGATAAGGTAAACTCACAGCGCATGCACGACGTGCGCTAATCATATGGTCAGGGTGCCGATCTCCACTGACGAAGTCGGGGCTCAGTAAGTTAGGAAGTCACTGCAACTTTTCGCCATTACTTAGGAGGGTGGCTAGGAGGACCATATATGGTACTGCCGTAGCACTTGCCCGGTGAGGGACATGGCAACTAGTGCACGATAAGGTGAACCCACAGCACGTGCACGGCATGCGCTAATCATATGGTCAGGTACCAATCTCCATTGACGCGGATTTGAGCAGACCCTTAGTAAAATTAGGAAGTCGCTGCAACTTTTCGGCATTACCTAGGAGGGTGGCTAGGAGGATCATATACGGTACGGACCTTCCCTGCGAGGGGGCGTGGCAAATAGTGCATGAGAAGGTGAGCTCACAACACGTGCACGACGTACGCCAACCCTATGGTCAAGGTGCCATTATCCATCGACACAGATGAACGGAACCAAATTTAGGTACATCCCAATCCATTTACGCCTTCCGGATGTACGTCCCAATCCATATACGCCTTGCAAGGGTACATTTCGATCCGTATGTGCCTGCTGCGCATGCAGGGATACATCTCAATCCATATCTATCTTTCGGAGGTACACCCCAATCCGTGTATGCCTTGCAGGGATACATTTCAATCCGTATACGCCTTGCGCATGCAGGGGATACATCCTAATCCATATCCATCTTCCGGAGGTACATCCCAATCTGTGTGAGAAAAAAGAAGGGACCACTGAATGACATCAACCACGCAGGCAACCAATAAGCGCTAGTAAGGGCCCAACACACCGAAAGGACACAGGAAAATGACCAAACAACAATACATAGGTAATATCTTCGGACTTTCAATTTCAGTGCTTATGAGTTATGTGGCTGCGGTTGTATGACTTTCCCTGCTAGGTTGTGCTCAATTGAAAGTTATTTCCCTGACATGCGTCAATGGGTTCTCTAAGCTCTTAGTCCCTCAAGCCGTTCGGCCAAGACACTTGTGGGTGCCCTCCAATGGCGCCTATGCAATACTGGTTGGTCTTATAAAAAGACGGGGGATGGGAGGGCTTGCTTTGGCAAAGCAAAAATGCATCCTGACCACCCTAACTCGACTGTCTGCTGTTCGACGCTTCTCATGACGCGCCCATCAAGTAAAGCCTGTACGCTCAATGGTGTCGTGGGGCATACCTACTTGCCACCCGGTCAACCTGTGCGTTACCCTTGGTCGATCATTTCGTGTATGCTCAACGTGAGCGTAGAAACTTGTCTCCAACATAGTGGACCCTACTTGTCCGGGCGAGGAGGGGAACGGTCCATCACTACAAGGTCAGCCATCAGCCTCGTTCCTTTGTTTGTCGCAGCCTAACAAGGCAGAAGGGCGTGCCAGCGAGTCATGTTCGTTCGATGACTCTGTCCAATATACCTCGGAACCAAGTCGAGTGGTGTATGGGCCCAGCGTAACCTATACGCTTAACAATACCGCTCAGACTGCAGAGTGGGTATTAGCCGGCGCGCGTGACACTTGGGTTCTTCAAAATGCAGCACAAGAGGCAGGAGCGACGTCCAATGTAAGCAATATTTGCCCAATTTGCCGTCGTGGCAGGTTCCCCGTGTCATACCTCCATTGAACCTCGTACTTACAGGAAACTCAGTACGCCAACTGCCCGACAACACAGTGCCTCTATCCGGGTGTAGAGGGGAATTTGTGTTTGCAAGAGATCAGCTGCGCCGCGGTTCCAATCCACTTTACTGGCCATGGAATAGAAAATAAGTCTCGTAAAGAGACAATCCATTGCGAGTGGGAAGGATGTGTCAAGAAAATTACTCGACACACATTCGCGCGGCATATTCGTGAAGTGCACCTTCGACACCTAAGGGGGACAAATACTCACAGCTCGGGGGTCGATTCAAGGCGACAAACCTAATGGTCCTTTTGAGAGCCGATCCTTCGGCGAAATGGTGAAAATGGCCTCGGTGATCGGGGCATCTCAACTTGCCGCGAGCGCATTTGTCACAAACAACTCTTTGAGGCTGTCTCTCACATATGACTCATAGAACGCAAGTATTGGACTACGCTATCCACATATCGATATTTATGGTGGGCGTTCACTTGTGTGCGCATCCCACAGTTGGAGATTCGGTCTCAAAGTGTTTGAAATTTGGAGACATGGTTCGATGACGGGACTGTTGATGCTTGCTTCTATATACATGTGTAGGAATTCACAATATACTACTTTGAGTGGACGTAGATTGTGGGGGGGGCATCTGTCTTAACTCGTCGATCTCGTTGGGTATTGCTTAACTTCGAGTCCGAACGGCATCTATGAGACATACTTACGTGCCGGCTGAAAGCGAAACTCTGCTCTGGCACTATCGCCATTACCCCTGCTGTCGGCTCGCATGCCACTAAAGTTCATATCCTGTAAGTAAGGTCCTAATCCAAACAGCGTGCAGGTCTGATACCCAATACTATATTAATGCATTTCGAGGTGCCCGCACAAATGTCGGAGAGTATTATGTAATAAAGCATGAACCCTCAAGGCCTCACCGGAACCGGTTACCGGTTACCCGTGATTGATTCCCATGTTGGCCGGTCTTCCAAGTTCCGATTCCAGTAGCCAACCAGCTGGCTTGTTGCCAATTTCGCACACATCACACAACGTCACCTTGCCGCGTTGTTGCTATAGAGTTACCAGTTGTGGTAACGCTCTGACCATATAATTAAATCAAACCCTCCCAACTTCGTAGTACTCTGGGATAGGTTGACCGTTGTGTAAACCTTTCCTGCATAGCCAAGATTTGCCCACCGATTAATCGATATGGCGTTCCTCGCTTGTCAGTCATCACTACAGCGTGGATATACCCCGGGAGATATGCAATGCAACTGATACAATCCATTGAAACATGTGTTGTGTGAATATACGGGGGACAGTTGCAGCAGAGTCGGGGACACATCTCAGTGCCTTGCAGCAAGTTGCTGGGACATTGAAGCAGTCACGGCGGGTCCGAGATATGACGACAGATCTGAGGCTGGAAGTGTCTTGAATCTAGCTCAACTGGGACGACACTTGCTGGGGAGAGACACGTTGTTTGATCATTAATATTGCCTTCGATTTTCGTTTGGGAACGTGTACGACGCTTGGTAAGAGACCCTGATTCGAAACTGGGGACGCTTCGATCAATGTCCGCGGAGAGAGAAGCTGACATCCTTGCCCATCCGTGGGAATCACACTTTCCCCCGCGAATACCAAGAAAGTTGATCCTGCAGTACGCAGTACTCAGTTTCCAATGCAATGTCCCTTTCATGTGCTCGGAGGAGCAGATGTTGGTACGGTTGTAACTATTCTCGTGTGTCACATGTCTTGAAGTACTGCTAGTGTAGGACTCGAGGCGGCCGTCCATTCAACGTTATCCCGATAGGCGGACCCACTCAAGTCCGTTGTTCTGGAGTGCCTCAGGCATTGCATAATATCAATAATACAATAAGTATCATTAATATTCGAGTTGGCCAGGCTGACGTGCTTACGGTGGCGAAGCGCGTGTGACGAGAATGTTTGCGGATACGGCGTGGCGTATGCAAAGCACTCGCCATTTCATTTCGTTTGCTTGAATGCAGCCGGATCCGGGCCATTGATAAGGGTGGTCGTTCATGTCAATTGCCCGCTTTCGATCACTCGAGGCGACAGTGACTCATTGATTGATAGGAACCCAGAGTGTGTGGATGGTACCTTCAATCGGTTGGAAGTGGTGCTACAGTACGGCATAGCCTGCGGATATCAGACCTTCTCGCGACGCCAAATAGTAGAAAGGTATGCCCATGTAAGCCACAGGCTAACCACAGCATCGACGTGAAACGGCTCTACCTGACAGGTGGGTCGTGTCGAAGGTACCTAGACCCTTGGCCCATCAGAAGGCTCTACTTCCAACTCTTCACTTGGGTGAAGAAAGAACAACTCCTTGTTGTGACGTTGAGTAAAGTTTGCAGTTGTCATGCCTCTCCTATGTTCCCACCAAGTTATCCTACTCTGCGCCTCAGCCACGATGCCTGCAAGGTGCCCTCCAGTGACACCTGCCAACAATTTAGTTAGCATGGTCTTGCTCGTATAAATAGGCGCGAAAACAAGAGGCTTTCTTCCACAGAGTAGCAATGCACCCTGACCACCCCAAGCCGACCACCCCCTGTTCGACCCTTCTGACGCGTTCATCAAGCAAATCCTACGCTCTTGACGGTGCTGTCGGAGACACCTACTTGCTGCCCAATCAACCCGTGCGTTATCCTGAACAGATCATCCCGTGTATGCTTAAACTAGGCATAGAAACTCGTGTCAAACATGCATCCTACTTGTCCTGGAGAAGGGGAGAGTAGATCATCACTGCAAGGTTAGACATCAGTTCCGTTTCTTTGTTGGTTGTAGCCTGACAAGGCAGAAGGACTCGTCGGCGAGTCTTATTCGTCCGGTGACTCTGTCCGATGTACCACAGAACAAAGTCAAGTAGCGTATCCTGGCGTAAGCTACACGCCCAACAATACCACTTCGGGAAAGGATTCGGGAGTGGGTGACACTTACACCGGGCTTTCTCAATATACGGTACAGGAGGCAAAGCGCATATGCGAAGCAAACCACGGCGCAGATGCTCCGGTCAACGTAAGTAATCTTGATTCTTTGTGGTGGCTACTTCTCATGTAACACTTCCACGCAACATGTACTTACACCGCATATTACGGGAAACTCAGTACGCCAGCTGCCCGATAACACAATGTCTTTACCCGGGGGTAGGGGGGTCGTTGTGTTTGCAAGAGATTAGCTGCGCCACAGTTCCGAGCCACTTTACTAGCCATGGCATAGAGAACAAGACTCGCAAGGAGGCGATTCGTTGTGAGTGGGAAGGGTGTGTCAAAAATGTTACTCGACACACATTTACGCGACATATTCGCGAAGTCCACCTCCGTCACCTAAGGGGGACGGGTGTCCACATCTCGCAGTTCCGGGTTTAGTACAACGGATTTGTAAAGTTCAGAGATATGATTCATTGACGAAAGATCGAGGCTCGCATCGATACACATGTGTAGGGGTTCGAAATATACCATTCTAAGCGGACGGAGATCACCCGAGGCCCTCTTCCTGTATTCTTCAATCTCGGTTGTTGTTTATTTAAGTTTAGTTGCGTACTGCGTCCACAATGGACATAAGTAGTCGTATGGCTGCTCAAGGTAACACTAGGACTTCCGTCATCATGCTGTCAACTCGTAAGCTGCTACTTTCCATACGGGCCTAGTCACCACATACCACCGGTGCTCACTCACCGGACCGCTTTATTGATTCGGGCCGCACGCTGTCAATGTGTTTTTCACCGCAGTCAATGATACAGCTCGCATCATAAACGGCGTCCAAAATGAAACCTGGCGACCCACCACGTTCGTCCACTTTTAGTACAGTTAGAACCTATCCCAGCTAGCCGTGGAACCTCATGCAACTCGAAAAATGTTTTCGGAGTGCCCATTTGACAATATTTGTTACCCTTCAAGGGGGATCACAAGAGAAGGGTTGCCCTCGAGGCTTCATCCAAGTGGGTTCCTAGTCTTGGATAAGTGGAAGAAAGGAACCTGTGGAGTGAACTTCAGTAATTTTACAAACATCTTATTTGAGCTTACTTGTCTTGGCCAACTAAAATCCAACCATAGTTCACCTCCTACAGCTCAGTTAGTAAGGTGAATACTTCAGGATGCATTGTTGGTCATATTTCTATCAGAGCAAAGTACAGTAATAATCCCCATGATAGTATTTGTGATGTGGTGTAAGTTGAGCTAGCCAGATAAGCTAGGGTAAGTACACATAAGCTTATATAAGACTTGTGTAAAATTTCTGATGAAGGCCACAGCACATATGCATATAGGTATCTTGCAGGTTCCTTGTCACACTGTGTGAAGGGGTAACTTCGCAGTGCGCCTCGTTGGTCGACGACAACATCTAGCCGAGTCTGCCACTCTGTGCAAGTTCCGGGGCTGAAGCACTAAATGATATTGAGCATTGAATACGCGTGATCACTGATTGCAGCGCATAGGCTCAGCTGAACTCACCGAGTTCAGTGTGGCATGAGCTTGTAGATGGCGACAAGTGCACTGAATGCCCCACTTGTTTGCCGTGTCGAGCAGCGATCACTGTAGATAAGATCCAAGACATTTGTTTTAGCACTGTCGGAAGCTGTCTTCACATACATAATATTGGCCAGCGGTGGCGGTGCGACTGCGGGTGGAGTTTCACTGTTGCCTTGTTGTGAAAACACTTCAGCGTTCTTCAATACAAACAACATAGTAGTCGCGTAGGACCTCTAGCAACTGTGCGTCAGCTGTGCCGAGAGCGTCTGCAATCGCTAGCCTGGTCGAGCTGGTGCTGCTGCAGCTGGACAGTAGACCCACCTGATACGCGGTGGCGTTTGACACGAAAATCATATTGCGTTCAGGTTTCCCTCTTCCAGCGTCCGAAGCATTCGCATTCGTTACTCGAGACTCCCCTGCTTATATTTGCCCAGTACGTTCAGGACTACGAGGGTTTGCCACGCAATTGTCGTCTAGTCATCGACCATGAACTGGCTTGCCTCCCTCTTCTCTGGTGGCAACAAGCAATCTTCGAGAAGAGGACAGGCAATGTCCACAACTCAGGAAGCTTTCTCCCTCCCAACGTCTGCTCCCCACCTCAATCCTCTCACCGACCCTTACAACTCAGACGGTCTTCGCACGGCAAGCCCTCTCAGTCCTTCGTACACCTATCCACCCCAGTCACCCACTCATTCGTATTCTTATGTACCGACGTCGTAAGTCTATTCAGTCAGCTTCCTCCGTGGCCCATGTTGAAAATGTGCGGCATTCCTTAGTTCCGGTTCGCGGTCACGACCATCTTCCTTACTTCCTCTTCATCACGCTCCTTACGCGGAGGGCCTAACGCCGCCCCCTCCCTACCCACCTCTAGCCCATACTTGGAACCGGCTAAAGCTCTGGCTCGCTCGCGAGTACCCAGAGCTTGGCGACACCCTCAACTATGGTATCCTTCCTCAGGATCTGGCTCAAATCGAGATGCAATTCGGCTTTGCTCTCCCTGCGCCAGTCCGGGAATCTTATCTAGCCGTTGACGGCCAGGAGGCAGAGTCATCTGCAGGGTGCTCTGACGGTCTTTTCTTCGGTCTGACTCTTTTGCCCTTGGAGGATGTCTTTGAAGAGTGGCGATTTTGGAGAGAAGTGGATGAGGATCCTACAACTGGTGCGAATACCCGTCTTCGTGACCTCATGAAGTCGATACCCGATGGTTGGGTGCGCAAGGAGTACTCTCAGCGGGGCTGGATACCCCTTATCGTTGACAAAGCCGGAAATTACATCGGCGTAGATCTCAACCCTGGCGAAGGTGGAAGTGTCGGTCAGGTTATCGTCTTCGGCAGAGACTTTGACACAAAGGTAGTGCTTTGGCGCGGTGACGGTCCCGGAGGATGGGCGACGTGGTTGGCAAGTTTCGTGGACGAGTTGGAGAGTGGTGAAGGCTTTGAACTTGGTCAGGGGAATAGTGAGGGTGAGGGAAGCGAGGATGACATCGGTTATGAGAACTACTTCCATGATGGGACCGGTGGGGGTCAGGGTGACAGTGGTGGTGAAGCGGGTATCGGTGGCTGGCATTTGACCGGTGATTATAGAGGGTGGAGTCCCATCGAAGCCTGGGCTGACAAAAGCGTAAAGAAGTGGCGAGGGGCAGGACTATTGTCCAAAGATTCGTCGTTAGCCACCAAGGGCAAGGTAGTCTGAAATTCCTTTGACCCGACTCACGTCTAACCGTCTACAAACCAGGGACCCGAAAACCGTGGGCTACGCGTCCTCGATCTTTCAGATTCATGTGCTGTCGTGCCCATACCCGTCCTGGCAGACGACCTGGACAAGGAACCCACCTCACCTCCTGCCCCGATCAAGGTGGCAGCTAAGCCACCACTTCCTACCATTTCCATCACGAAACCACCACCGCCGTTGCCCATCAGTGTCCCGACGGTTAGCGATGTCGTTCCATTACCCTCTCCACCGGATTCGCAGCGCTCTTCTACTGACGACCTAGAGGCTGGACGTGCCCTCGGTTACCGGGAGTCGTTGGATGACAGAACACTTCCTCGACAGGTGTTACATCCTCTGATTACTGAGGTGACTGAGCCGCCGAAAGTACGATCTACTGCACCAGCTGTTGTCGGTGACCTTCTTGCAGACTCAACCCCATTGGAAGTCGTCCCCACTATAAGTCCAGCGAAGAAGGAGCCTGAGGCTGGTTCTCCCGATGTTCCTGATTTAGAGGCGAGCGCGCCAATTCAGCCAGAAGTCGAAGAACCTGCGGGCACGACGATCCGGTTGGTTAACGAAGGCCATCTTCCTGAAGTGGATTCCCTTCCTCTTACAGACGAAGGCAGGGAATCCGTGGATTCTATAGAATCCCAATTGCAGCAAAATGTGACTCACCAAAAGAACAGCTCAAGCTTATCATTGGATCACAAGAGATCTAGCATTACAGACCTGCAATAGAAGAGGGACTCCTCTGGCACCAATAGCACGAAGAACGATGACACTCCCAATCCTTCCGACAGGACATTCACGCTTTAATTTCCTTTTTTTTTTTCAACCTCAGCCTGGCGCGCGCGAGCTTCGTGATCGGGGCTTCGCACTACCTTCTGCTTCATTGTGACATTTAGCCCTGATAATCGTCTTTCATTGTCTTCTCATCTGTTACATTGTTTCACTCGGCATTGTCGACATGACCACCTACCGACCATTGCATTTTTCTTTCTTCCATCGTGGCCATATACCCACTCGCGTGACTACAGAACAATACGACGTGCTTTACGTTGTCCATAATATATGCATCAAGTTTCTATCAAACGGCTCTTGCACATCGACGTAGATTTCAGATGTTTTAAATTTCGACGTTATTGGACCATCTACGCTAATAGTTCAGGTATTTCTATCTCGACGGCTCGGGCAAGCGGAGCACGCCGTTGGGTACGGTAAGAGCGGACGCGAAATGAGATATGTATGACAGCACGGGGCCACGTGACTTCCTCAGTTGCTTTTGTGCTTCGTTCGGACGCGTAGGATTTCAGATTCCTTGCAAGTTTTTGTGGGTGCTCGTCACCGTAGAGCAGCCGCGATGCGCTCTTTCATCTATGTGATATTCCATCCTTTGCAGACCCTCAATTTGTGGCTCGAAAATGATCCCAAAGCCAGCGTTTTCGAAGTCCTCTATCTTCTTACCATTTTCTCGGCCTTTGGCATCTGGTTGGTCTTTGACAGATACCAGAAAGCGCACAACAGTGCCGTACCGTTCAGACACAACCCACCCGAGGTAGCTAAGACCAATTTATATTGCTGGTCGTGGTCGTGACAACTCCTCAGGCAGCCGACCCAGAATGGCAGTCGCTACAAATTCACAATGCGAATCTCAAGTCACACCTCACCGAACCGGAGCTATTGCCTCATCACTTCGTGGGGGAGAGGGACTATATCACATGTTTCGATCCTGCAAACTCGCTACACATCAGAACCGTCATTGCAGATAACGACCGCGAAATCCAAGCAAAGATCGCCAGAGCTCGTGACGCACAGGTTCCTTGGGCACAAACGACGTTTGCACAGCGACGTCGCGTCATGCGTAGTCTTCTCAAGTGGCTTGTTGAGAATCAGGAGGAGTGCGCACGGGTCGCGTGCCGTGATACCGGAAAGACGCGTAAGTAACCCGTCAGTCGTGTGCCGTGGGGTTATGACGGTCCCTCTTTTTGCATAGTCCTGGATGCCGCTCTTGGAGAGATCTTAACCACTTGTTCAAAACTGGAATGGTTGATCAATCACGGAGAACGCGCTCTACGACCCGAGACGAGATATTCGAACCTGGTTATGAGTTATAAGAAATCTCAAGTCATATATGAGCCAAAGGGCGTGGTCGCCGCTCTCGTGTCCTGGAATTATCGTATGTCACATTTTGCTTAGTGTGTGATTGACGTCCTCTGACATCTGTTCAGCTCTGCATAATGCGTGGTCACCGATTATCGCTGCGATTTTTGCAGGCAATGCAATCGTCCTCAAGTGTTCCGAACATGTAGTGTGGTCTACTGACTGGTTTGTTGGTGCCATACACAAGGCTCTCGAAGTTTGTGGTCATGACGCGGATATCGTTCAGGTGGATAGTTTAATTTTTATGGTTATTGCGCAGTTCTGAACTCTTCGCCAGACCGTCTACTGCTGGCCAAACCAAGCAGAAGTTTTGACCAGGTCTCCCTTGATAAAGCACATAACCTTCATAGGCTCGGAGGAGGTCGGTCGCCAGGTAAGTGCGGAGTTGTAGAGAGAGAAACCCTTCCTTAGATGATGTAGGTGGCTGTGGCTGCGACGGAACACCTTACTCCTGTTACTCTTGAGCTGGGCGGCAAGGATCCTGCCATTATCCTCCCCGATACAGATCTCAACAAGTGGTCCAGTGTTTGGATGCGCGGAATTTTGTTAGTGCTGCCACTGCCTATATATACTGCTGCTGACTGACGTCATGGTAGCCAAAATGTCGGGCAAAATTGCATAGGTATTGAGCGTCTGATCGTCCATTCAGATCAATATGACGAGCTTTACGAAATCTTGACCGAGAGAGCTAAGAAAATGCGCCTCGGATCAGTCCTGGCACCTTCGAGGGAAGGCTATATCAGCACCGTGGATTGTGGTTGTATGATCTCCAATGATCGTTTCGACCTGCTGGAACAGCTTATTTTCGAGGCCCACGAGGCCGGGGCTCGAATGGATGTCGGTGGCAGGCAGTACCGACATCCTTCATCTCATGGCAATGCTTATTTCTCCTGTACGGTTCTGGGCGATGTGGACCCCAGATCCCGTATAGCTCAAATGGAATGTGGGTCGGATTTACTTCTGTTGTATCTCTGTGCTTTAGCTGTATGCAGTGTTCGCGCCTGTTGCCCTGCTCATCCGGTACGATGACATCGAAGAAGCCATCAGAATCGCCAACGGAACTCGTTATGGTCTCGGTGCCAGCGTGTTTGGACCTCATCAAGACTTATGTCTGGAGGTTGCACGAGAATTGGAATGCGGCATGGTCTCTATCAATGATTTCGCCGTATTTTATGTGAGTATTATATGTTAGGCTTCCTTCAAAGCCTGTCGCTGATGGTGTCTTATAGCTCAAGTAAGTTTGAGCGGTGTTACCTATATGCCATCGGCTAAGCTTCTGTCGTACAGCCAAGATCTTCCCTTCGGTGGAATGAAAGCCAGTGGTTATGGGCGGCTCGGTACGCTTCTCTTCGTGTGTCCTCGCCGCTTATCTTACGCCTACGGTATAGGTGGGCCGGAAGGACTGCGCTCCCTAACGAATATCAAGGCTATTGTAACCGACTGCTGGCCTTCTATAATACAGACGGCCATTCCGAAGGTCCTTGATTACCCTGTGCGGTCGCTAGTGCGAAGCTGGTAAGGATGGGGCGTCTCAACACGGGATCGAAATACTGAACGTTCTGTGCAGGGACTTCATCAGTGGCCTTGTTATTCTTCTTTATGCCGATACCTACCGTGCCCGGTTCAATGGCTTAGTACAGTTGACCAAGGCTCAGAGATGATACCAGACAAAATGTTGCTTTCTGCCGGATTGCCACCAAGATGACGCATTTTTTTCATTTTACTTATCGTAATTTCTGCTATCTTAGCTACGGATGTACTTGTTGCCATTCCGCTTCTGCTACTAAGCTGTGTGAAAACCGTGTAACTGCCTTCGTGAACTTGAAGCACTGCGAGTCTTTCCCAGCTACGATTCAACTCTCGAATACACAAATATTGCAGTAAGATTATGTTCTGAAGTTTCTGTCATGGTCGTGAGCCTCTTCTCGCCTGGCGTCGTCGTTCTACTCCAACGAGCTCGCACACACGCAGACACATTCCTGCGGTCTTTCGGAATGTGCGTGGCCGTCTACTCGTCCGGATTTCTTCTGACAGAGCCGTCTGCGCTGACCGCAGACATTGTGCAACGCACCAGATACGCCTAATCCTCATTTCTGCCGTCGTTATCACATCCCTGTCTTATCCAGCACTTGCCATTTACTGGTCGACACCGTCTTATGCTCGTCTTGTATCGACATCGAACGTCCTCGACTCGTTTCTCGAGGAACATGTGGCCTCCGGCAGTCGTGCACAACGCGACCTCCAGCACTTCTGGCAGGGTCACCATAACCTCCAACTACGCGAGGACGCAGTTGCACGGGCCCGCTGCGGACTCGACCGTACACTCCGCGTGGAACGAATCTTCGTCCGCAGCAATACGGCTGAAGAGGCCGGCGCACTGACCTATCAGACGTTGTCCTCCACCCTGCAGTTCGAGCTCAGCGTATTGGAACGCGTCAATGCTCACGGAAAACCGTGTCTCCGAGCTAACCCCACGGACTGTTTCGTACTCAGTCCCCTCGCCTTTTGGGACCATGACGAAGAACGCCTTCGCGCCGACTTCAATATTTCCAACACCCTCAAGCACTACAATGACGTCACGATTGTAGGGATACCGCTCAAGCCAGAGATGGTCCTTGCAGGACGCAATTATGACTGGACTGGAAACATCAATGCTGCACTTTTCCTTGTCTTGACATTTGTATTTCCTGAACCCGACTGTTCAGGCAACGCGGGTCATAGCACGTGGCTCCAAATCTTGGCCAACTCTACTCACGAACGTGTAGATGTCTTCGCTGAAGCTGTTGAGCCAAGGCTAATAGCTCTCGAGGTGAGCTCTCTACGGTCAGCCCAGTACATACACTTAACCAGTTCTCCGATTGTCAGTATGACCATAGTCTGGCGCGGAGCAAGAGTCTCTATTCAATCTCCTCATTCGTCTACCTCGCGTATGGGATATTCTTTTTCTACGTCAGTTGGTCGATGAAACGTATGAAAGGCGTGCATACGAGAATCGGGTTGACGTTCACCGCTTTGTTTGAAATTGCCGCCAGTACAATAACGAGTCTTAGTGTGTGTGCTCTGATGCGTTTCAAGGTTAATATGGTGCCATGGTGAAGTCTCTGCTGTGTACTATGGCACCATTTCTCACATCAGAACAGGAGTTTACTGCCCATCGTTATCATCTTTGTCGGAGCAGAAAACATGTTCAATCTCGTGAGTCAATTTAGTTCTTTTTTTTTTTCCAGTCCTGTTGACAACAGGGCATGTTCTAGGTGGATGCAGTGACCAAGACTTCTGTTACACTGTCCGTCAAGGAACGAGTTGCGGAGGGGTTGAGTCGAGCCGGTACCTCCAACACGTTGAAGGTTGTCTCCTACAACGCCATTCTCGGTGCCATTGCATATATCTCTGCTGGTGCAATACGCCAATTCTGCACGTTCGCAGTCGTAGTGCTAGTGGCCCATTGGTTTCTTGCACACACATTCTTCCTGGCAGTCTTGTCGATTGATATCCAGAGATTGGAGGCAAGTAATATTCGCAGTATGCTTTTCAGTCTGAATCCAATATTTTCTGTCCAGCTCGACGAATTACTACGTCAAAACCCCAGCTTAACTCCTGCCGTTGCTACATCACAGCGCGATTCTCCCTCTCCAACTCCGACACCACGGTGGCAACGGGTTACTTATCTTACAAAAGACCTTCTCAAGGGCCGGGCTACCAAAAATATTAGCCTATTGCTCGTGCGTTGTCATTTGTTTTTGGGAAAGCAGAAGTCTCAACAGCTGTCAGCTTTTGGCAATAACGGCCACTCTTTATTTCATGACGAGACCAAGTGTTCGCGATCAACCAGACACCGGGATCGCGTTTCCTCCTGCATTTCCTCGTTTCTCGGTTCAGCCTGATCGTCACGAGGTCACGGATCCTGCGTGGCAAATGTGGAAAGTCCTCAATCCTGAAGAAGATCCTCTAGTTCATCTGCGGATAGAAGTTCCTACCATTGTTGCCTTTAGGCCCGACGTCGACGTTGGCCAAATTGCCCGATACCACCTTGGACCGTCGTCACCACGCCTAGACTTCGTTGTTTGGCTTTTGAAGATTCTGGTACTTCCCATGCTGGCGACTCTCATTCCTCTATATGGGCTCCTCCTCTACTTGCTCAAGGACGCCGAGCTACTGGAAGCTCAGCGGAATCGTGCTGGTGCGGAGGTTACGGTAGCCAGCACCGCAAACACTCTGTTCGATCACGTTTCCTTTTCCACCCTCTCTCGCAATTTTGCTACCGATATAGAGTTACTGGCGACAAGCGGAAATGGCCGTGTACACGCTGCTGTTGGCCTGCAGAACGAGCTGAGCATTTGGAGATCCGATGAAACTGAGCCAGCCCGCATCGATACTGATACCATCCTGTTGCGGGCACCAAGCACATCATCTGTTCAGCCGTCCATCTCTACTCTTGCTATAGATGGGGAAGGAGACCTGATTGCCTTCGGGACATCAAGCGGGGTGATCCATGTGGGTTCCTTCAATGGAACAGAAACGAAGTTTCATCAACCACTGATGTTAGTCGGCGATCGGTCGGAAGTCAAGCAGCTTCATTTCGTCGCCCGGTGCTCAGTGCCCTTGCAGAAACTGGCTCCAAACTCCCGACCGACAACCCCTGCGTCATCGGGAGCTCTAATCGCGTTATATGAATCAGGAGCCGTTGTATCATGGAAACTTGACACTCTCCCTACACACTCCTTCATTAAACCGAAAAGTTCTTCGAGTCCCATTGCACATAGCCAATTCCTGCGCATACGTTCGAGCGACCGTTTTTTATTGGCGTTTGCGTTCGAAGATGGGTCTCTGGAAGTCACCGAAGTTGGGATCCCTGAAAACTCGCCATCTATTTCTACTTGTCTGCGCGCTGGAAATCCCTTCGATAAAGTAGCGAAGGTCGACGCTTGTTGTACCCTGAGTAATGACACGGGACACGTCATTGTGTGCGTAGCATCAGAGGCAGGGGTTATATCTCTGTGGGATGCTCGTTCTGCCGAATGCCTACTCATTATGGGCGAACCGCATGGTGCCGTCGACCAATTGCGCGTTTCTGCTATTCGTTCGGACACTTGCCACTTTTGTGGTGAGCTTCCTCTGGACAGTTTCCTTGTTGCTCTTTCGGTTGGCCACACAGTCGCCTTCTATAGAGTATACGTGACTTCTCAAACGAGACATTGTTCATGTCCAGGAAATGTTCCTAGGCAGGGGACTGTCCTGTGCTCAGGAATGGGTTTGCGTTCCCGAAGCAGTAGTACGATTTCCGTATCCGGATCTCCCACCTCGGCAAGGAGGCTTTCTACTGTCAGCAATTCCTCAGACACAACCTTTCCTGTTTCTGGACACGGGGTACTCTCCCGTAGGGCCTCGGAAAAGGAATCCCTCCGCCGCCCTCCCGAAACCTTCTCCTTACCATTAGCCATCGACGAGCTGGATGGACATCCTCATCCTGTTGGTCCTGTGGACTCGACGTTGCTTCTCCCCATCACGCCGTCTCGAGCGACGTTCATTCGGGTTGGGGAGGCATCCTGCGAGCGAGGCGGGTGGGATATGGTCAATAGAAAGGTGGTCGGAATACGACGAATATCTCGCCCGCAGGGGAAGTCAATAGTAAGTCCTTCGGGTGGCCCTTCTGCCACCCGACCATGGGGTTTGTCGGAGGGGGTCCTTAATCGGTGGGAGTGTTGGTCGTACGAACCCAAATGCAACTCATTACAGGCGTCCGCGTTGAGTCGTCTATGCGGAGACCCTCGTCATCCGTCTTTGATTACAAAACAGTCACACAACACACCGACAGCTGGGGTTGACTATCCGCGGTTGCCATTCACCCGGGTGACGGGCTTTCATATAGTTGGGTCCACTGGAATAGCGGGTTTCGGGAATACTGTTGGGATCTTTCTTTTTTCCTAGTTTACATACCTTAGGGACTTATTGTATCTATTGCTGACATGCCGCTTACATGTTGTGTATTCTATGACTAGTCGCTCATAACAAAGATTCGGAACGTTACATATCGACGGGCTCCGGATCGAATTCTCATCGGACCATTGCTAGTATTCTCAGGTAATCATCGCGGACACTCTGGAAAGTTTCCTCGAGTTTCTCTAGTCGCTCTTCCTTTTCCAGCTGCGCTAAGACCTCCTATCGAAATGGAGCAAAGTCAGTGTACGTACTAAAACATTACCCCTCACTCACAAAGTTGAACCGGTATAGTCGTTCCTTTACTTGTAGTCGGAATGCCCTCTCGGCTCGCACATCTACAGGGTCAAGGTGCAATAGGACCAGCATTTCCACCAGCCTATGGAATTGTCGCTGCCAGGATAAGGTTAGCATGGAACAGATGGCTACCGTCAATGTGTTCCTACACCCGCAATCTTGAGGTCTTTACGCCATTTCTCCGCCCATGCCCTGTCTACGGGTGGACCCATCTTCCCTTTACCTTTATTTCCAAGTGGGGTAACTTGAGTTCGGGAACGCGATTTTCCCTTCATAACTCGACCGCCGCCATGAGAGCCGGTCACGCCAGAGTCAGCAAACCCTTCTCGCATGAACTGCTCGTGAGTGAGGAGCATACGAAGGTCATTTCGATCCCGGAGATCCTCAAAAGCTTCTGCGGGGTCCTCCACCGTGAGTTCAGACACAGTGGGACGAGAAAGAACGTAGTGATATATGGCTTTGTACAGCTCGGCTATGATCTAGAATTAGAAGCGGCACTGTGGAGTAAGGTTGGATGCGTACAGCCATGACCTCGTCGTTGGTAAGGGGGAAGGATGACAAACTGGCTAACCCGGTCTTCAGCTGTGGTAGATCGTTTATCCACATATGCAGGACCTACCTGAGACGAAGCCGAACCCTTTCCGGGAAGCAATAGAAGTTGTAGAGTGACGAATAACCCACGAAATGATAGGTTGGTGCACCATCTGTGCGTTTCCGTTTCTCGTACCTGTGAAACCCTCTCGTTAGTTTTCTGAAACAAGAACGAGCTGAAAGAAAACTGACAATACGACGAACTCCCACCCTTCTTCTTCATCGTTGATATACGACCCTGCCTCGATATATAACAGTATAAATATTTGCATCCGCCTGTGATACTCCTTGAATCCAGGGTCGTCCAATGTAGCCTGGAGTGCACCGTTACAACGCTAATGCTGCAGAAAGAGATGCAACTGACATGGTATACTTCATACTCTACGGCCTCACTCGTATCGGAGATGACCGGCAGAGTAGACGTCCGCGGGGAAAGCTTATACGAATGGACGAGCTTTCCTATCGGCTTAAATGAAATCGCATCCTCCTCCACTCGTGTAAGAAACGTCGCCTCGTCGGTCTCGTACCCTATGCATCGGTCTGAGAGCGGCGCAGAAGTGGACCAAGACATTGGGCGTACCAGAAGGTATAAATTCGCTGAGAATACCCTCCACATTGTCCACCGTTGATGACGCGTCTAGCTTCTTGGCATAGCGGACGGAGAGGAATTGTGCAAGGGAGCCCGAAGCAAAGCGCAGCTGAGCAAATACGTTCAGAAAGGAGTATCGACAGAGGATACAGTGCGAGAACTGACGTCGATGACGAGGTCTTCATAGCCGTATAACTTTTCGTCTTCTCCGTATATCTACGACGATGACACGGGGTCCGTCTTCTGAATCTGCCTAACTGACTGTGATATTCCTTACTGGATACGTGAACGTCGGGTGAAACTCTTCGAATGACTCGTCACCCCGCAAGGCCTTCTTATCTTCCCGAGCCCGAACTATGTGCCGCCAGGGCAAATGCGTTCGTCAGTCGCCACGCTATCTGACTTGGCGCCCGGGAACCTACCCAAGGAGAGAGTTAGCGCCTCGCTTGAATTGGTCGTCCAGTCACCACCGGCCATTGAGTATGTTATGTAGTTCAGACCTCTTGTTCAGGTTGAACAGTAGTGAGAGACTGTAACTGGCAGTGTGTAGTCGTGGACAGAATCGACGCGTCGCGTCTCCGGGACGGACGCGCCTGTCACCCAACCCACGATGAGTGCACAGGGACCGACCGTTCCACCCGTTTTACTCCCCGAAATTCTCGAGTTTTCTCCTCAATTACTACTCGACGACATTATCAACTTCGCTAATGAAGCTATTACAAACGCCGTAGACGGTCTGGAGGAGTTCCTCTTTCGTTGGGCAGCCGACCGCGAAACGAGGGTCCGCGATGACTGGGATAGCACTCAAGAAGTGGAACAGGGTCTGGTTGCGTTTCAGACGCTACTGGAGTATCATACAGACATTGCCTTCGATTTCTTTGAGACGTGGTCTCTCCGCAATATCTTTGCCATCCCGGCTGACCTTCCAATCGTTGTGCCGCACCAAGAAGGGCTGGACTTGGACTACCCCGCAGAACTAGAGACAGATCTCATGGCAGAGGTACAGAGTTTGCGCAAGAAAATCGATGCTGTGAGTGCAGCTTGTAAAGACGACGCCAAACGCATGTGTAAACGTCTCACCAGCAACGGCGGTTCAAGCGCCTTCTGACGCGCTCTGCAAGACTATCCGCAGCCAAAGCACGCCGAAGTGAAAAGAAGCTGTCAGAAATGTCGTTCCTGCAGGATCCCTTGCTGCATGAACTAGGCCAGATTCCCGACCGTTTCGAATCCATGTTCACTACAGTGTCATCGCTACCACCTCTCACGCCAGAAACCACAGCAGCCCTGACACAACTACCTCTTCCTGACCCAGGAAAGAGGCCTTGGGAGTTAAGCAGAACCGGATACATTGACTGGGCGACAAAACAGCTGTTGACCAAGGTCAGACAACGGAGCCCAGACGTAGGCAATTCCACCATCGAGTCCACAACTGCCCTCATTGATGCCATTGGAGCGGCTCAACGTCTCGAAGACATTGCGAATTACGAATCAGTTAGATCGTCCCAGGAAGCTCAACAACAGCCCACTCTTCCGGATGATATTGAGATGGACGATATAGAATAGTAAGGTTTGGTTCAAGGATGTCTGTAGGAGGTTTCTGATCGTTGCTTAAGGTATCCCCTACGATTTATGTATTCTGTATTTTTTGTATACTTTCAACGGCATCTACAGTAAGTGTCACACGGATCAAAGAAGAAAAGATAGGTTTGGGGCTTGGTTAGTCAACACCGACAGGGTCAAGTAGAGTTAATCCTCAAGAAGTTGCAGGAGAACCTCCCCGGGGTGACTCATAGAGGACTAAGGTGGATGAACCATGACCCCATGTTTCACATTTGAGAGAAGAATATTTATTTTCCGTCATCAGGCTGGGGCGACAAAATCCAGAAGATACTGCTGGGCAATATCCTGCGGCGACCGGGCAACGCAAGTGAAGATCGATACAGACTTCGATGTGGTCACTCACAAGGTCGGCGCCGGCCTGAAGCTGATGCAGTACTATCCAGTAAGGGCCAGGAATACGCCAGATGTCTCGATCTTTTCTCCGGGCTTGACTGGCAGTCGTGCGGATAAGGCCGACAGGATATCGATGTTATGGAGCGCATTTGTTTTCCGTGCTCTTTTCTTTCTAGGATCAGGCCAGATCAGGCACACCTCATGCCAGAGGAAGCCTCCAGTGTGCTTGTCCCTTCATTGTCGATGGTTAAGTGTCCCCAGGGAGAACCGACCAGCATCGCGCAGCCAGGGCCATTTCATTCATTTTCGAAGACTCGCTGAAAACGTAGAATTACAGAGTTCTAGAATCTCTTTGGTGAAATAACGTCGAAACAGTAACCCAGTGACGTGGCGGGCGACAAACATCTCTTCATGTCCGCAGTACCGATGTGGACGTGGAATACAGTCCCTCCTGCTCAAGACGGGTGGGGACAGAGGGTACCCTGTTTTGAGCGTCACTTGCTGTCGAAATCCTAAACAAATGGGTGATTTGATGTGTGCCGAGGGATTACGGTGGAGGGCAGCTGTTTTGTTGCGATCGCTCTGCGTCGCGCCAGCGCAGAGCCATACTTCCTGTTTTATGTGAGTGTATGCGGAGGTGGAGAGGAACTTTGAATATGGCCAAGGCGACCCCGGTTTGACACCATCCTTGTCACATTCTAGAAAGAATCGGTGAACGTATGAAATCAAATCATGTGAATACACCTACATATAAGTATCTTCTTGAGTCAGTCGCCGGTCTCCAAGGTAAGAAGAGAGGCACCCAAAGTCGGTAAGATAGCCCATTCACAAGGTATGCGATAACGATTTCTGATCCGATGAACTGCTACAGCCTACACCCAGTGTGTCAACCTGTCACTCTGGGTGTTTTAGCCAGGTCTGTCACGTCATCTTCTGTGCGTAAATCATGCAGTGGAAAACGTGTCAGCGGCAAGCTGCGTTTAGGGGGCCCTCTGGCACGAGAATATGATAAAATGAACATGCCAAGGTCCTGTGGGCGTTACGCGGTTTTGGACCTGGGTAAGTTAGCTTTCAGATTGTTTTCAGGGACACCCTAAAACCTTTCGTACCATGCCGAGACTGTTTTACGGTGTTCTAGAAAAGAGGACGGGATGTTTGTTCATCATTCGGCGGAAGTCACAAAAAGAGTACCTCTCAACGCCGTCACCATACTGGACTATACGACAATACCCACCGTTGCTCTCCGATAGATGATATCACTTTATCGACAATAGGGTGCACGGACGCCCCACGGTGTGTCCGCCGGCCAGTTTGACGCGCCAAGCTAGCCTTGTTAGGATTTTCCCAGGCCTTAGAACCTTTCACTGAGACAAACAACTTACCAAGTACAACCATCAGTGGCAGACGTTGTGGTTATCGTCATGTTAAATATTGGCATTCTACCGCGGTGATCCAAGGAATTGGATTGGATTGGAGAAGAATTATTGGCACAGTACATACTTACTCCAAGCCTTCAAGTCATGGTGAACCAAGTTTCGCAATAGTGTGCAAGGCTTTGACACTCATATCACGGAAACTTCGGGAGTTCACAGAGCCATTTGTACCAAAACTCAGTACATTGCTGCAGTATAATGTGCAGCTGTGTCCATCACTGTAAGCCAAGCCATTGATTGTAATCAGAGCTCCACCATCACCCTCTCCTCCATCCACTCTTGCGCCTTGGGGTCGGAGAGGACAACGGGAACCTTGATCTGGCCAACGCCAAATTTCATACTTTCTCCTCGCCACCGCCTATAGTCTGTAAATGTCCCGGGCTTCACGATACGGATCGTTGGCAAACCAAGTTCGTCCGCGTCGAAAGCGATCTGGTGTTCTTCGCTTGTCGCAGCAAGGGCTGCGAAGGCTTTCTGCCTTGCGGATTTTGCATTCGGACCTAGATCGTATGAATGTGGTAAGTCAAATCGGCGATATGATGCTGTGGTACCTAAATCTCCTGTAATTCCGATGAAAAATCCCACTGTCTGGGGGAACTTGCGGTCATCAACGACCGTTGTAAACTCCTGCACTTCCACGATATCCTCTCCACTGATCGCATGGATCACGCTGACAAGATCAGCTTCTGTGATTATGGCATGTGGTAGCCGGAGTTCCAGACTTCACAATTGTACACGAAAGGATCATGGTGAGGAAAAGAAAACAAGGGACCAAAGGATTTTCTCTTACTTCTTCCGTCTAGAGTATCTAAAGACCGGCAACCCGTTACGTGGGTCGAACCCGGTGACTTGGATGACGTCGTCTATAAGGTATCTCCACAGCCCATCGTGGGACGTCGACACAGGCTGGTACAACCTTCCCGGTTGAAGGTCCCACTAACCGGAATGCATCAGTTGAAGGCCTGGATGGAGACAAGATGCATACCGCTTGAAGAACTTTGCCATGTGCTGGCTCGTCTGTCATGTCAATGTACTCGAGGAGGTCATTAGCTGCAATAACGAAAGTCTCGGTATCTTCGAAGTTGAGGGATCTGCCTATTAGGCATTCTGTACATATATACCAAGTGTTGTGGACAATTACATTTGGTCCGAGCACCGACCTCACCTAACAGAGGTGAGGACTGTCGGTCTGTTATGGAAAGCGTGTATACTCACCTGCGGTAGTACCGCAGCGAATGTACCACTGCAGATGCCTTTGACGAGCTTCAGGCTTGGCCAGACACGCTGAGCCCACCCAGGATAAGAGAGAGGAGGACCTATGTTCTGAAGTTCATCTGCCCGTCGTGGGTCCGCGCACATGTTGGCCTGGTGTTGTCAAATTTCATCACTTACATACACCACTCTGATCGCTCACCTGTAGGAAAGCACGGACGTGGTCTATCTGTTCGAAATCTGGGATCATCCCGTTTCGAATGCCTGAGACGAGCACATCCCACTCCTCCTTGACGCGATGTATCATGTCGATGAAATACGGCATGAATGTAACAGCAAATCCCTCCAGGGATGTATTTGCCAAAGCAAAGAGTGCGTGGATCAATAAGAAGGACCGATGGTGGATAATAAATCCTGTTGCCCATGGCGCTACGTGGCCTGGGACTGTTCGAGTGACCTCATGCGTAAGTAACCACAATTTGGATGATTGTCCACTTACGTATAGATCCCATGCGAGTGTCGTCAGTTTCGATGGACCAGTTATTTTGTAAGCGCATTACTCCGGACGACTGGTTGCACTGAGGAATCCTCCTCACGATTTCCCCAGAATCTGCTACTACCTCTACCGGTTCTCTATATGCGAAGGAATAAAGGAACACAGTAACTTTTGTGCGCACGGGCGGGGGTCCTTGGGAGTAGGGTTGAGAGCGAGAGTACTTTATGAACTGCTTGGATTTCTTGTTCGTGGTAGCACTTGAGAGGGGAATGTAAATCGGAAGACCTGGGGCAAGCAGGTCCTCGACTTCGGACAACTTGCAAGGGCGGGAATTGAGCTTGTCGACAAAAGGGCGGTAAGACTCGTAATTAGTGGGCGGGACAAGTCGACGAAAGTCAGAGAGGACAGATTCGTCAGTCTGCACGTCTTTATTTTCGATAGCCAGACGGAAGTCCGAGAGGTCGGAGGAGCTACGAGCATAACGGCTCTTGATGTTGGTCGCTATCAATATCCTCAAACGACAGTCCGTGTCCTCTTTCAGGATTGTTTCGAGTTCGGGAGTTAAGACAGTAATCGGGTGTACAGCGTTAGTAGACATCGGTAGCGCCAAATTGTGTGCTGATCTGATGGTTTTGAAGGAAAGTTTGATATCAAGGTCGTTTATATAGACATCCTCACATCCCCACGGCTCCATTTATGAAAACAGGCTGGCCACCTAATCCAAGATGCGCATAGATCTAGACTGTATTGCTGGGTTAAAGTGGAGGTGGTTGAAGGTCATAATCGCCTCCGCCGCGAGGGGTATACGGTAGTACCGGGGTGCTACAAGTCCGTCAGGGCTGACTGGCCGGTCGCTATGGTCATACCATCGTCGAACTGGAAGCTCATTCAATAGATTGGAATTCTTCGGGCATGTGTTGGCTCTACGGACCGGGGAGTATCAATTAATACTGATCTTTTGCAGCTGGTGTCCATGTATAATCTCGTGCTGCAGCGACATCCCACACGGTCTCTATCAATCAGACTGACGCACCAAGTTCCTACGATTCTGCCCATGAATCCGACATTCATAAACAGGCCATCCTGTGAACCCGACGAGATCAAATGCCATGCACGCCATGCTCGTAAAGATAAGAGATTAGCGCGCACAGTCGTGGATGTGCGATAAGAATCATGAAAGGGCCTTGTGTACCCAAGAAGTTCGGATGCAATCGCGGTTTAGGTCACGTGACACGCCTCGGCGAGCATTCAATATTCAAGCGTCAGGGTACTGTTCTCCTTACGAGAGGTATTTACAACGGGGGCGTCGTATCTCTGTTGACACGAAGTAGAGTAAGATGCTACACGACAATACGGACAGCGCAAACGTGGAGGCAAATTCGCTCGCACCACATTCATCGCTTGCGACTGTCACAATTGAGAGGCGAGCTGATTCCAACGTGCGTGCTCTACATATTCTTTTTACTGACCGCTACCCACTTTCTCTGCGCCCATCAGATGCTAGTGTGGTTCATCCCTCGGCAGAAATACTTGTACTTCGCCCTAGCCCGCTCTGGAAAGACAAGCGGTCGGTGATCGAGAGGTGGAACGGGACGCTTGCCACCGCAGAAAAAATCGGACACCTCATTGACAGTACTACTACGGTTCACATATGTACTTTGGACGTCAGAAACATCGAACAAGATATGAAGCAGAGTCTCGTAGTTGATGACACAATCGTAACGTGGTTTGCCCAGGGGCTCGCGTGCACACAGGTGCAGTGCAAAATACCGCTGACAGGGGAAGCCAGTGGACCACGGTTTCAGAGCCATTTTCAGCGTGAGCCAACTGGACACCGGTCAAGACACCAACACATTCCGTTAGGTGAGAGTCGGGGTGCAGTTTCCTTGAGTGTAAACTTTTGGAACCAATACCTCCACAGTAGGAAAGATCTTGCAATCGGAGGACATCGCAAGTGGGGGAAGGTATCGAGTGTTTTTATCTTATCGTTGGGCTCTAAATCGTCGGCATACGATCGATCAGACCTACACGTGGATGTGTTCGCCGCTCCACCTATCACCAGTTCAATAAAAATATCAGGGAGTAATACAAAACGTGATGGCTGACCGACGAGACCCATGCCAGCCCGACGACAGCACGACCACTGGTACCTTGCCACCTAGCATAGTACTACTCACTGCTGGCTACTTCCCATGAAGGACACGTCGATCTCCGGAAATCAAAAACACTCGTCGTGGCGTTCAACGCTCCTTGTGGCTCGGCAGAAACGATTTGGCGGCGAGCATGTCCGATGGTCTAGGCTACGTCAGTGTTTATCAGAGATAGGACCCCAGGGCCATGGAGGAAAAAACCTATGAAAGAGAAGTCTCCTTCTGACTTCGTTGGAGCGCTGCGGTTCTTTTCCTTTTCAACATGGAGTAATTGTGAGCCCTCCACACGATAATCGGTGAATCAGCGAATCGTGATCCAGTCGCTGGGCGCGTTCCAAGATAGTGGGAGTACTACGTATAAATCAAGCTTACTTCCCTGTTTCGCATGCACGTACGCATGGAGCCAGGTACGTATAGTACCCTCGAAATACCATCTATTTTTGCCTCCCACTTCGTTGACCATGGCCATCTTATTCGCCCGACATATTCTCCTCTGACCCTCACAATTGACACGATGACCTCACCATATAGGACATACACCACAGCTTCTAGTCGATGCACTACGCACTGCGCAGCACACCTACTCGTTGTCCACTCCAACAGCAATCAATGCTAACCATTTTTTGGCACTGAACGTCGGACAACGAACTCTGCGCGGACAAAGCTAGTAGACTCGGCTAGTTGCCGGCTATTAGCTTTCCAGCAGTGGCAAACACCACTTCGCTGGTTTTTCATATAAAGCAATCAGATCTTATTTCTGCGTAAGTACTTTTGGTAACTCCGTAATAATACCATAGCTGGTTTGCTTCCGGCCATAATTGGTGAGCACTCCCCAGAACTAACGAACTCTACAGGAGTTCTGGAGGTTTATGGAACACCATGCAACGAGGCTTCCATTCCTCCCGCATTGTCAGACAAGGATTCCCGCTTGCACGTCGAACTCTTATCACCACCGCGCGTTTTATTCCCGGATGCTTCGATGGCCACCGCCGGTCACCTTCCAAGAGAGAACAAAGAAAAAGAGAGCCGATGAATCGAACGATTACACATGCACCCTCCGACTAGGTCGTTTCCGTAAGGTAAGATTACGCAATATATTCACCTTCTGTGTGCTATTTATATGCACTTCTACCTACGGACTAACATTATTTCCTGCTTTTCTTGAAGAGTGGGTGCCACGGTGTGTCCTAATGCCATGGTCATGTGCTCGATCGCATCGCAGAGAAACCAGGCCACCTTTGTGAAAGACAACTCGATAAGCAGGACTCGCCCACATTCTTGCCGAGGTGATAAGACTGCCTGGCACTGAACCTGGGATTCGCATACCTTCTAGCCTTCCCCGAACATGGATGGGGTGAGTGCGTGACCTTCTCTAATGTTATTAAAGTTACGCGGTACAACTTTCCTGGAGTCATCAGCACTTGGTGCATACTCCAAAACAACATTGATCACTGACACGGACACCCTCTAACTTGC
Organism: Pisolithus sp. B1; assembly: GCA_024663435.1. Taxonomy (NCBI): domain Eukaryota; kingdom Fungi; phylum Basidiomycota; class Agaricomycetes; order Boletales; family Pisolithaceae; genus Pisolithus; species Pisolithus sp. B1. The sequence goes on from JANFAA010000008.1 coordinate 56,855, forward strand.
TCGCTTGTGTTCTAGCGTTCTACGTATGTACTATTGCTCGTTGCGGTACGTACACACCACGATCGATCTAATTTTGTTCCAGCCGACCCTCGATCAAATGTGAGTACTGCCACGTAAGTTTCCCGGCTTAGCTATAGCAGTGCCGGCACGGCCCGTCCGCACCCACACACAAGATAAGTAGCCCGCTTACTACCTTGAAAATAAGGGTAACCCGCGGAAAGGGGCTGCGGAACCTTTTTCGGGAACTCGACGGAGGCTATTTGTGATATGGTCCAACTATCACGTGTTTCTATGTACTCTTGCTTATCAAGGATGACTACTCAAAAGCTAGCCGTTCAGTCGTAACCACTGAAGATAGTCGGAATGGAAGCCACTCGGTCAATTTGAACGTGTGGAGAAGAAGAAGAAGAAGAAGAAGATGGGCACGCACGCAGAGAGCTCGTGTCCGTCCTCGTTGCCTGTAATTTATTCTTCCGCTCGAAAGAGAACGCCACAGCTTTACCGTAACACCTAATTATCGCAAACTCCGTAGTCCTTCTATCGCCATGGCCTGAAATTTATCATGTCAATCTCATGGCATCATGAGTCAGATAGGGGCTCGAGTCATATCGGTCACATAAAACGATCGATTATGATTGTGACGCACTCGGAATAGTAGACGGCGTATGTATCAGAGTCATTGAGGGCCACAGGACTCACAGCACGAAAAAGAACACGTTCTCTCTGTCCATATACGGGACTGGGCACTCCACTAGGCTTGATGCCCAAACCGCAGTCAAACGAAATGCGAAAATACACTAAGACAACACAAGTAATCTAGGTAGATCCGGTCCTTTGGAAAGATACCTACACGCGCGCCACATACCAGGTCTGCGATATGATCAGACTCGACATCCCATCGTCAGATCCCACTCGTCTGCGAAGCTCAGGTCAGGTATTGCAATTACCCTGGCTGACTCGACTGAAGTCGATCATGATGGGTGGGCACGCAGCATGCGCGTGTTCAGGGTTCGTGCGCCACTCAGCTAACACAGGGAAGCCACTCGCAATTCAACATACTTACCGATTTTGAAATTGCCCCTTGGATGCCGTGCTGGTGAGTTGGGAATTCCCAAGGAAGCCTTTGAAGCCTTGCTCATCGCACGTGCTGAACATGTCGCCTTCTTGTCATCTCGAGTCCCATTGACACCGCTCGTTCGTGGTTGAGCGTATCGATAGCTATGACCGGTTTGCCCGGCATGAGCGTCGCGCACTTACGTACCCAGGTCCGTTTTAAGCGCTACAGTGCCGACTGAACGCGCAAGCACAGCCAGGGGTGCGGCAATTGTCCGAATGCGATCGTATAGGGCACACTCCTGCGTGACTGCAGGTAGAAGTTCACTGTGGCGATGATGCTAAAACATCTGCTGCCGGTCAGTGAAATGGATACGGAGAGTGAGTAGCAGTGGGTCCTCCACGAACGGCAAGGCCATTCACCACCCATCTGCAATCGTCAGGAACATCAAGCCAGGTAATCACCTCCCTTTGCACTTGGTCACCTATGTATCACTTGGGTTAAGGGTAACGAGGAATTTGACCTTAACAGCGCAAAGTTAACACTCTTTGGAATCCGAGAGACGTACATACAGGATCGAGGCTCACCTGGAACACGAACCACAGCACCACCTCATCATGCACGTGCCACTCGTACAGGAAAGACGGCGATCATGGCTTCCTGGGTTAATTTGGTGTATAGCACCACTTGTCGCAGCTTGCCATACCGGTCGAGGGTATTGTCTACAGATTCTCAAATGTGGGGGAGCGTCTGACAATCACGTTCACGAGGTGAGATAGACACGGTTGATGCCGCAGTGTTGAAACGTGCGAAATAGAGACGGTGCTGTGATAATATGAACGAAGTGGACATTGAGTACGTTATTTCGGGTCGGCAGAGCAATGCACCGAGCACAGTTTTTTTTCTTTAGAAGAGGTTCCAGAAAAAAAATAGTACAGGAACACCAGGACACCGTTGCCGTGTGCCAGGAACCCATCGTCCAGCCTCATTAAGTGCTGCGCATTAAGATGAATGCCGGGTTCAATTCAACGATATCGTGATTTAGAATCAGAAAGTGTATCGCTCAGCGGTGGCCCGGGGATGATCACAAACTGTACAGACCATAATACGTTTCAGTAAGACTCTACCGAGGTGACTAGCATATGCTGAGGCTTACCGAACACATACGTACGATATATCATTTGCTGGGTTGCGGCCTCGGAGCTTTCTCGGGAATTGCCCTTAATATCGCCGGAACCCGACGTCCGACACCTCATATGGCAGGAGATGCAAGGGGTCCCCGCCGAGATCGCGCCAAGCTCAGCCTTGTCCAGATCCCGACGTGACAGTGCCAGCAGCGCGACGCAATATACTCTCCCTCTCTCTCCAACCATCTACGATCAACCTGCGGTCAATAAATTTGCAATGAGCTGCGAATATCGATGAAACGAGAAGAACTTGGAAAAGGAGCAGGGTATCGGGGTACATATCCTTGCCGTTCGGAAAAATATCACCTCTTCGAGGGACGTCATTGAACATTGATGAGTCTGTCTGACATCCCTGGCGCCACCACGGTGCAATGATTTCGAGTCTGACGTGGCTGCCCCTCGGGAGTCTTCAAGAACGAACGTCGCATCGCGATGGCACCGCCATGTTGTTCGGAGTAGATATTTGCCAGACTTGCTGTACCTTTGAGGCTGACGCGTTTGAAGAGCTTGGAGTTTGGAACTTCTGTTGGGGCGGTGGCTTCTGGTCAAGAGAAAGTGATTAGTACCGCGTGTATACGCCACTCAGAATTGAAGAGCTGTCCTTTCGAGTCTCGAGGTTGAGAAATGGCGAATCGCAAGGTGGAGTCCTACACGCTCGGACTTGAACGTACGAGCACTACAACTCGAATGTCGACCATAACTTCGCTCGGCTGCATCCGGTTGCATAAGTCAAGGTTAAAGTACTTCGAATAAGGACATGCACCAGCCCAACCCTGGAGCCCACTTAGATTCAAACCTACTGCACTTCCGTAACGACCGCTGACGTTAGAACCCAAATATACAAAGTTCAACCTCATCTATTGATCAACCGAGTGACTATATGTAAGCTGTAAACGTGTTAGTCCTTCTCTGCTCACTTATCATTTTGTGCCCAGCCGCCGGTTATGTACCCCCGTGAGAAGCTGAGTGATACAGCAGTTCTTTCCGTGGCGTAACCCATGACCGTAACTGACCAAAGTCTTGGCTAGAAGGTTCGGGCAGAAACTTCGAAGGGGGGACGTTCCCCGTGTCACCAGATACACACCACGCCGCCGACCCCCGGACACCAGCAAAAGAACCTGGCGTCACGTGCCAGCCATGGGGGACGAGACCCTGACAGACAATGAGTATGACGTCTGCTATCGTATGGAGCACTCCTCCATTTCCCTGGGCAATACATTCATTGGCGATACGGAGCAAGTGATAGACGACGAAACGACACACTTTCTGTTTGTTCGACCTGACAAAGGATATGTATCACGTCATGCGAATGACAAGAAACCACCGGCCTCGGGCAATTGCTACCGAGTCAGCACTGACTCTAGATACAATGATATGACAATTCCGTGTATATCGGAAAACGTCAGTACTGTTCATCTACGGCAGCTAAGTATGTAAAATATACCAGTTTTGCGTGCCACAAGAGCACTCACCCGCGGTGGACGAGGATCTTGTAATACATCACGAAGCTGCTCCGCAATGCACCACTTCAGTGCAGTCCTCGGGGGAAGCGGCAGGACATACATAAGTGGTATGTAGTACTCGAAACAGCGGGGCAAGGGGGAGCGCTTGCACTACGCCAAACCGGGCGTCGTTGGCGCACGGACTGCGATATTTTTCCATCGTGGTTGATGGATGAGAGAAAAATGACCGAGCACGCGCGCATCAGTTTTGTTGTGATGATATGGAAGTTGTCGTGTGGCTGTGTTGGCGTGCTTCGAGTACGCATTCTGCCTTCTTGTATGCGTTAGCAGGCACACGTCGCTCGTGCACTTGCTCAGTCGTAGATGAAATGCCTCTGAGTCATCGCCAGGCATCCCTGTTGCAGTCTTCACCACAAACCGAGCTAAGCAACGCCCCTATGTTCAGAAATAGTCATCACTGTGATGTGCATGCATGGCCACAACCCAACATCGCAGTTCGATACTAACTCTGGTTGGTCGATATCTTGGTAGACTGCGGAGGCTGTTGCGGTTTTCTGGGTCCAAGGTACTACTGAGTGGCGTATCACCATATGCTTCCACATTCGCACTTGCTTCGGCCATTGAATGTGCGGGGATCTTTTCGAATCCTCGATTCTTCAGGAAGAGAAGGTGGGATCCCTGGGGAGAGCTTCTGCCAAGCTCTTCGTGCTTCTGCCCTAGTCACGCGGTGAGATATGCGTCAAATGACCCTTCATATACCTCATGTGCATGCGAGACTGTTCAGCTCACAAATGAGGGATATGAGTCTGGCGTGTTGCACGTACCTGCATTGATGCCAAGATGAACCTGCCCACGAAACGATTACTAACCTTGTCATAATGTCGCGGGGGTCGCAAATCAAGTAACGAAGACATGTGCCCTAACACGTTGTCGAGTTTTTCACCGCGGTCGGAGAGCATCTTCTTTTATGCGCATTTCCAGCTGCCAGTTATGTACCAGGTCAGTCATCAGAATGTCGTCGGGTTGACCGACGTTCCGTGATTCGACCCTGAGGTCGAATTAGGGTCGGAACGTCAGAAGTTCCGGCCATAGTAGGCAATAGTTTCTTCCACGGGAAACGAACGAAGGGCCACCTGGATCCTGGTATGTGCGGGAACCCTCGGGAAGGAGCGTACGACGGTAGACGCCCGATAGGTTCAGCTGGAGTGCAGGTTTTGTCGAGGATGCGCTATTATAGTGTGGTCCCAGCCAATTCGGGCCCGTACATACGGACTGCGAGATTGCACGTGACGGCAATGTTTTTCAGCAGAGTAGAAAATTACGTACGGGTAGAACGCTGTGCGAGGTTGCCTGTGTTTCCTTCTAATAACAGCTGGGCTTTGATGTAGATGCCAAATACTGTCGATTGCAGAGGGCCGCATTGTGATATCTTGGTGATCCGTTCCAGAGACGAAAAGATGCTGTCGCGATGGCAGCATAGGATCCGTGGGTGTTGGTAAACCTGAACCTGAGTCATGCCGTGTTGTGCGTGCGTGCGTCGCCGGCGTGTCCACTACAAATATTAGTATTGCGGCGTCTTGGAAGTGGAGCGTGTACCCGCGATGCGAGCTGACGCGACGCACATTTCTCTGGGTGACGTTATGTCGCTTCATCACCTTGAGTTTTCTTCCTTTCTTTGTGCTTCGGTGCAGTTGCTAATGGGATGACGTTCGCCGCCAGCGGTCGCACGTGCGTCGGTTGTCAAACGCATTCGTTCGTCCTCGGAGAGGGATTTCCATATTGGGGTGCTTGCCGGATAAGGACGGCGAGATCTGAGATCTGAGATTGGGTCACAGCCTCCGAGTGGGACCCCGGGAGGAGGTGATAAGCCGGATAAGGAAATGGGAGTATTCTGCAATTGTTTATATTCTCGGCTGGTCGAGTCGCCCAAGGAAGAGTCGATAATGGCTTCATCCACTGCGACAACACCACCGTCGATTCTGCTCCATCCGACGTCGCTCGTCCTCGACATGCAGCCCGCCTCGTCCTCTGCCTCATCCTCCTCGTCCCTGTCCTCACGTCGGCCGTGCATCCGTTTTGCGCCACTGCCAGAGCCACGGCATGACGACAGCCCCTGCACCGATACCGAAGACGACAACGACTACAACGAAGACGGGATACTCTCCGAATCGGAAATGTCTGAAGAACGCGACGCGGTCTTCCTCGATCCCTCACCCTCCTCACCGGCGCTCAGCACGCAGTCGGCGCCCCCCGTCGGGCCTGTCTCACGAATTAGCAAAGTCCTCCGCCTGTTCCGTCCGGCGAGTCCCACGCCCGTCCCGCGAGACGACGTCCTCCGTCCTCGCAGTCGCTCTCCTCCTCCGTCCTCCTGCTCCTCGTCATCCACCGTCCTGTACCGCTCCACTTCCCTCTCCTCCAATCACTCTCGTGCCTCCAACGACTCACGGAGACATCCCACCCGACCACTCGGCGCAGGTGGCGGGCGGCACAGTTCTGTATCCAAGATTCTCCCCGGTCCATCATCACTCTCACAACCACCCTCCTCTCCATCCACTTCAACGCGCGGAAAATCCAATGGAAAACCAAAACACGTCAGAATGCTAAACGGAAGGATATACGGTGCAAAGCGGCATTCAGGTCTGTCCCCCTTTCCTATTTACGTTCCATCGCTTCGCATACGTTATCATTCCATTCATTACGATACAACACACAGTCCACTCCAACGCCAACCCATTTGCATCCGCACGCGACGAGCCGGAATTCGTAGAATGGGGTTACGGCGGTATGGGCTCCGTGCGCGCGAGCAAAGACGTCGCGAGTTCAGTGTGGAAGGGCTTTCATGCAAACGGCAACCCAGGTGCGAATCACACGCCTTGTTGGCACACTCTTGTTTCTGACACCACACAGATACGTCACCTCATAAAACTTCGGGCCTGGGTGCTGGCGGTGGAAGAAGTGCTGCGTCTGCTCGCCGCATGGCTCAGGTAGCACCGGAATCCAGCATGGGTAGTGTGATTGTCGGAGGTGGCGACGATGACGACGGCAGCGGAATGGGGTGGGTCAAGCGCAGAAAAGCAGAGAGAGAGGCAAGGCTGAGGGCAGAACTCGAGGCCAAGGAACGTGCAGAGCGTGAGGCCGGAGAAGGCGAGAAAGAACCCAGGAAGAGCGGTGAGAGCATGAGTGCGTCTACCCTGTCTACCTCGACATCCTCAGGTGGTACGACCGGCGCCGGTTCTTCTCCAATATCCAGCACGAGTACGTCCGTGACTGACCTGTCATCACCAGCTGGGCGCCGGACGACCGTAGAACACAAGGACGCCGGCGATCACCAGCATCACCAGGAACACCGCGTCATGGCAACCGTCCTCGGACCCGTCTCCAATAAACAGGCCCAGCCGAGCGAACCCAGTCCCGTCGAGAGCAAGGCTTCATCATCCTCTCCTAGCGAGGACGGCGACGACGATGATGACGAGGAAGAGGAGGAGGAGGAGCTGGTAAATTGGTTGTTCTGTGCTTTTGGATGAGATACTGATCAGGCAACAGGATACACACAGCAGGATGGCTCGTGGCGCCGGGGTGGAGAAAGTGAGCAAACACGTTGGCGGAGGAGGTGGCGGCGGCGAGCCATGATGGATCTCTGGCGCTTGCGTGAGCAGTTGGACGATGCACTCTCATCATCGTCCACTACCTTCCGCGTCGAGGCATCATATCCTCCGACGATGTCAGTCCACCGAGCCCAAGCCTGGTCGTTGTGTCTGCTGCGTGCCTCTATGCACCTCGTCCAACCAGTGTCCCCCAACGCTCCAAGACTTATCCCCCTTCCTCCCCCCCTCAAACCTAAAACCGGATCGACACCGACATTCAAACTGTATCCATATGAACCCTCCCCCAGCCCGCTCACTCATTGTATATCATAGTTTGCCATTGACCTGACAACCTCGACAAGCGACACAAGCCTTAGCATTACGCCCCTCCCAAGGCTTTGCCTATCTATCTCCCCTCAATTCCATCGACTTAGCCCCTGCTCTCATTCTCCATTACCTTATTCGCCCTCCTGGCCATTATCCGTATCGTATTTCCTCTCAACGCCTGCCCTTTTGCATGCCGCATAGTATATACCGTACTCTCACTGCTCCCGCTCCATCACCATCGATTTGTTGGGAGCCGACAATCCTGTTCAAATTGTGCATGTTCTTTCACTGGAGGGTTTCACCCTGGCACACGTTTTTTGGTGGTTTCCCCTGAAGAAGGCAACGCACCTCCCACTTCGTTCCCATCATTCTTCATACCTCATGGCTTTTCAGTTGGACTCAGTGTCCTATTTTATCTTCTTTTTGTTCCTCGTTTCTTTTCCTTTCACGACTTGTGAGGGCCTATCTTGTACAGATTTTCGCTCCCCTCCTTCATCCACTTTGTTCATTTTTTCACTTGGTACCGCAGTCTCATCCAATTATACACTCCCGTTGTGCACGTTATTGGCATCGTTCCTGCATGTAAAGCTACATGAGTCAGTAGCTAGATACACTAGCATTTTTGTTGATACCTTTCATCCTTGGCCTCCGAGTGATTCTACCACCCACTATCGCGTTATCGTTAAAACTCCGACCCTACACATCGTCGACACGCTTAGTGAGGCACACAAACCGTGAAACCTTGAATTTCTGCGACAGCTCTTCGACCCGGAGGGAAAGAGGAAGAGGCGAGCCTGTCCCTTTGGTATTTTTCTCCATATGTAAATTCCGGCACTCGAGATCGACGATGGGAGATCTGGGGACGAATCTATGTATACATCTACGTGAGTACGAGAGATATAAACCATTACATGCCCGCGTGCCACGAGGGTGTTGCTCCTTCGAGAGCTAAGGATCGATGATATGACATGACATGATATGATATGATATGACTTCCGACGAGAAGTTACTACCTGTATGTACGAGCGTGCGTGAGTTTCGCGGGGGGGAGGGAACTGAATGTCATGATATCGTGCGCGCTTCGGGTGTCCTGATAGCCTCGTGTATGTATTGTATTACACCATTTGCACACGGGATTAGACGTGTCCGAAACGGAAAGGTTGGGTCAGTTTGGCCCGGATCGCGGAAGACAGGGTCATGCGGGAGAAGCTCGGAAGGAAGCTTTTTAGAGAAAGGTTCGTCGTCTACACCCGTCTGAGACTCTAGTCTTTTGGCAATTCCTGGGGGGTTGCATCACTGCGGGCGTGTCAGGCCTCCCTCGCTCGAGATAGCAGGGCAACAGACGACGGTGGGTCTACGGGGGGAGGGAGGGGGCAAACTCGTTGCTCCCTCGGTCTGTGGGATAGATACCGTATCACTGTCCTCGCCGGTCGAGGTGTTGACACGATAGAACAGAAGAAAAGGACAAATGGGCGCTGCGATCATGCGATACCAACGCAATAAATGCTCGGCTCCTTCCGGTTTGACATTCGGCGTATTGGTCTCCGTGTCCCGCACTGCACATCATAATATTACTCTATCCTCGTACTTGTACTTTTAGCTGTTAAGTACATACGTACGTATATACCCCGATAAGTTAGGAAACTCCGTCCGTCGTTATGCAGGTGCTTACCGTCCGTTACGGTGCCCGAGATGAGGAAACAGTGGACGTGCCAAGAAATATTATCATCAATCGTTCAGATAATCAGCCAGCCGGCTCTGGTTTCGCCGGTGATACTCCCCCGGAAGTACAGACCCACGTTTGGATTAGTAGGCGCAAAATCTCAGCCACCGAGAGCAAGCTCGAGATTGCCTAAGTCTAGACCACCTCTCGAGAGAACCACAGACGAAAGGGAAATATAGGAGGTTGAAAGAATCAAAACATGAAGTGTGGCAGCATGCAGAACACATGCCCACATCAATTCGTCAGCCAACTAGAACGCCACCGCACCTACAACGCCATGGAGACCTCGCACCAAGAACGTTGAAGAGCATCCAACGTTCGTTGCCTGTCACCGCGCTGGTATGTACGATCACTGACCATTTGCTCACCTGTCACACGCAGGTCGAGTCATTGGCCCACCGCCTGCCCCATCACGTCACCCCCGATCCCTATCAGTGGCCCATACCGCCAGTCAGCACACGAGTCCGACTACATCATCACGATCAGAAGGCGGTCGCTTACCAGCGTGTATCTGCTATTATGCGACCGGCTCACGATTTCCCCTTATTCTGCTCACAAGTTTGTCAACTTCCACGGCCGTTACGACCGGTGTTTGGGTCGTCGGTGCGCCTCAAGACAAGGAAAGAAAAGCAAACACACGTGGAGCTGGGCTGTCAAAAGACTAGTTCACGGGTAAACCGACCCAAGCGCCCGTATCAGTCAGCTGAGGGTCACAGACAGCCATGCACCGGACCGTAGCCAAGAGAATGGTCTCATGGTATCTCTTAACCTCTTAAGAGTAAACCCAGCGTGATCCCCGTGATGGGGATGTCTTGATGCTAAACGATTAAGCTTGCAGCCTCTCTTCCTCCTGGTCCACCCCTTAGGTAAATATCATCTGACCGTCATTAAGGGACTCACCGCACCGCGCCGTAGACTAGTAAGCACCACTGCACATTGTCAGAATTCTGCATGGAAACCTGAACATCGCAATATCTTGGCATTGAGACAAGGATTGTCTCCGAATTTGCAAATAAATGGTAAGCAGATTCCTGGGTAAGCAGGCTGTGCAAGTCCCAAGATGTGCTAGTACGCACTTACGCAAGTTTGAACGCAACCATCGAAGGCACCCGTCCCCACGATATACGTATCCTCCTGATTGAGACTCCTGACAAGTTTACAAGTTCAAAGACACTGAAAGCGGAATATAGTAATATGCACAAGGGGAAGTGCGTGTAGCGGACATGTTGATGCCAAGCCTGCATTCTCCGCAACGACTGGCCTAGACGCGTACACGCTGCCATCAGTATGCAGATAACGGACTTTCAAGACCTGCAGACGAGTCCGCAGCTCGGAAGCGTGTGATCTGGTTTGATTTTCATTGTACAATATACCTGACCTTGAGGATTGACTATCGATTGTGCTGCTGAACCGCTCGTTACGCACTGGCCTGCAGGCATTGGACATAAGAATGAAATGTGTCACGGACGTAACGTCATCCTCACTATAGTCTGGGAAAGCAAAAATAAGACGTACCGACATACCCTCCTGAGCCCCCGCACGCCAGAAAAGTCGGGCATGTCCGAGTCCACATGCCCGAAATACTGTGTTTTTTTTTTCACTGGAATTTACGGTCACGTTCACACGAAGGGTTGCACCTAAAAGAGAGATTACCGAGCATTTCCCAAACGTGCCCATAATGAGCTGGAAGTACCTTTCCCTTCGTGTATCTTCTGACAGAAATGTTAGATTACCGGTTCACGTCTGTCCTATGTAGGCACCACTTCCCAAGCCTGCTGGAAAAGATCGGAACATGCGTGAGGCCGTGACTAAATGAAAGGCAAGGGATTCGCGATCTCCCCCTCCCGTTTCTACACGCCCAGACACGTAAAGCGTTGCGCCGCGAAGCTTGGCATTTAATGTGTAAGGGACCCACGACACCGTGTCACGAGAACCTCTTAGGAAAGTGCGTGCCACGGTGAAGGCTTGAAGGCATAAAACTGAAAACTTCCACATCGTCAGATCCTTCAGCACTCCATAGGCGAAAGGGTGGCCGGGGCGTGCGAGATGCTCCCTGCTAACAAGGGGTAACTGATAATCGTAGATAGTCAATAGGACGGATCCTGATATCGATCATATCAGGTGACAGGATCGATAACACCTGAAGATGACTCCAGTAGTCCAGGAACGACGGCGTATACAGGTCTTATCGAGTCTTGTGACCACTGCGGAAGCATAAATAGTCAATCCCGCGCTAGATAGGGGAGAGAACTTGCCAGCGTTCATAGAGAGCATTTATGCCAGGGGACAATAAGTATACAACTATGTCGCCGTCGTTCTCATGAATATGATTAAGTCCACCACAAGGTAAGTCTAACCGTCAATTTCGCAAGGAAGATGAGAGGGAGAATCGCCATTGACGAATAGGGACCTCGAGGTGAAACTTTGCCAGAGTTTTAGGCCGAACGGTGATCAAGATTGATCACTGATCATCCACCTTGGTCGACACGCTGCAAGGTAGGAAAGCGTCTTGAACCCTAGCGGGTTGAAAACGGGGTTATAGGTCACCTTGTGGCTCGTGCGTGCACGACCACGAAGGTCATGGCATCACTCCATGATTTCGAGGGCAAGGGCAAACCGGGAGCGTCGTCTCCGCTTCTGCTGGTGGCGGAAGTGAGGGATTTCGGACTGGGGTCCGATTATGGGCCGGGGAGAGGAAGTCTTCCGTGAAGAATGATATACCCACTTTCTGATCGCAAAAAGGTGCCCTCTTCTTACCGCGACGCCGCTAGTGAGCGACCCATCATAGCGAAGACGAGAACCCTCCCTTCCCTTCGGACGTTGACTTCGTCAGCCCTATAGCCATTCAGGTCCGTCCGCAGCGGAGTGTGGTTTCAAAACGGTACTGGCCGGTACTACCTATCGGTGTTTACCGCTCCTCGTCCGACGATGAGTCTGGCATTCTCCTGTTGACCTTCTGACGGTCGGCTGGTGCCTTCGGTGAGTGGACAAACTCGATGTTGGGGGGTACACCGTAAGTGCAGGTCGCTTGCCCCATTTGTATGTGCTAGTAGACACGCGTTGTGTGAGCCTAGCGATACAACTCTCTCCTTTTCAAAACCATGGCGAACAGCGAAACCACGAACCACAATGCAGATTCGAACGGTATCACGGTTTATACTAATGCGCTTACATACACGCCGACAGTCTATGATTCTGTCCCTCGGTGGTAGGTAAATCGGGCGTGCCAAGGATCATTGTAGGTACCATGTGTGGTGACCATCCACTAGCGCTATGGTACGGCCGATACTGCGCAATATGAAGCAGCCTAACCTAGCGTTTGAGCGAGCAGTGCCAGTGAGCCACGATTACACCATACTGTTGCAATCTGCTATATGTTATGGATCATAATGAGAGGTGTTCGACTCTCGGAAACTCCTAGTAGTTCGTAGAAAGGCGACCGCAACAGCGACGTGCAAGTGATATGTTATGCCTACGCCCCGCCTGTGAGACAACGAGGAAGTACCAGAGGTGTCTCCGTTGCTTGCCTTGACAATGTGGTTCGTTTTGCGTCATTAGTCATCACGTGACTGAGGTTACTTTTCTGAGTAAACGCCTCAGTAATCCAGGCTTGTTTGGAGGCCCACGCTGACTACATTAGACGCAGGAAAACGGTATAAAATCCCAAGTACTCTGCGAGCTCACAGTGGCTCGCCTTTGACTAGCAAACCTGGCCCTCGGATTTTCCTCGGCATTCGCAGCAGCGAAATTCATACGACCACCCGGTGCTGGACCCATTGTTAGACTCCACCAGGTATGCGGCGCCGCAGATATCATATCATATTTTGATTTTTACATAACGCCGCACTGTTGTTATCTGTTATCATGACATCAGATATCCAGGTCTCTCACTTCAACTACGCCATCAAACATGCCGCCAGTGGATCGCCCGACGGTCGACCGTTACGACTATATCTGTATAGGTGGGGGTAGCGGGGGTGTGGCTTCGTCGGTATACAGCTCGTCTGTCGCCCCCATGTTGATATACTGATAGTCGGCGCTCAGCGTCGCGCAGCGTCCTACGGAAAGAAAGTCGCGCTCGTTGAAGTCTCTCCCTACCTCGGCGGTACTTGCGTGAACGTTGGTACGTGTCGTCTGCTTCCTTCTCGTGAAATCTCGGATCAAATGCTCCCTGACGGATTATAGGATGCGTACCTAAGAAGGTTAATCGCCCTTCCTACTCGCAGCGTCCCAGAACTGACGATGCGTCGCCTAATGTAGATAATGTGGCACGCTGCGGATATGGCCGATAGACTTCGCCACGCTGCCGACGGATATCAGTTTCGCGGCATCCCCGAGCCCAATTTCGACTGGCGAACGTTCAAGCTGCAGAGGGATGCATACATTCGGAAACTGAACAAAATCTACGAGAACAACCTTGAAAGAGAAGAAGTCGAGTATCACCCGGGCTTTGCATGCTTCGTTGGCAAGGATGCAATTCAGGTAATAAGGCCCGATGGCGAAAAATACGTAATGCACGCAGACCACATTACTATTGCAGTCGGTGGATGCCCAGTGATTCCTAGTGATGACAAGATTCCGGGAGCGTCACTCGGTATTGACTCGGATGGGTTTTTTGAGCTCGAGGATCGACCAAAGCGCGTTGCAGTCGTTGGTGCTGGTTATATTGCCGTCGAACTGGCTGGTGTATTGAACGCACTCGGTTCCGAAACGCATCTTATTATCCGGAAAGACAAGGTTTTACGCAGCTTCGATCCTACGGTGCATGATACCCTGACTTCGTGGATGGAACACACTGGAATCAAGATCCACAAGCATTCCAACGTGACCAAAGTGGAAGGCAGAAAGGGCCAGACGCTGACCGTACACACAGACAAGGAGGGCGCAATCGAGGTTGACTGTCTGATTTGGGCCATTGGTCGGCGATCTAACACGGAAAGCCTCGGGTTAGAGGGTGTAGGAGTTGAAACAGACAGGAAAGGTGACACCGTCGTCGATGATTACCAGAATACCTCCACGAAGGGCATCTATGCCATCGGCGACGTGCAGGGGAAGGCGTTACTCACCCCTGTAGCCATTGCAGCGGGAAGACGCCTCTCAAACAGGCTCTTCGGTCCCGAGAAGTTCAAAGACGACAAGCTATCATACAAGAATATCCCCACGGTTGTTTTTTCGTGTGTGAAGGACACTGCACTCACCAGCCATCCATCTGACCCGTTGCCAGGCATCCACCGATTGGTACGGTCGGTCTCACAGAGCCAGAAGCTCGCCAGCTGTATGGCGATGACGTGAAAATTTGTATGTTATTGTCGTTACGTGGTTCTCTCCAGATCACTAACCCTTGCAGACAAATCCTCGTTCCGTTCGCTTTACTTCTCACAGATTGACGAGGAACACAAAGAGCCAACTGTTTACAAGCTGATCGTTGTCGGTGAGGAGGAGCGTGTTGTTGGTGTGCACATGATTGGGCAGGGCAGCGACGAAGCCTTGCAAGGTTTTGCAGTCGCAGTCAAAATGGGAGGTGCGTTCTTCTGTATTAGGGTCGTCACGTACGCATTGGTTGATGAGAGACTCGCATTAGCGCGTAAGAAAGATTTGGACGACACCGTTGCCATCCACCCAACATCTGCAGAAGGTGAGTCAAGCACACACTCCGTTATCGTTGCTGACGTTCGAGGAACTGTATGTAGAGCTGGTCACAATGCGTTAAACGGACTTCATGGTCAGCAGTTGGTCATACACGGATTATATAGCGTTTCGCTGCATATGACGTCGTGTGGCCTACACTATGTATAAAGCAGCGGGAGCGGAGGTTGCCAGGGGCAAGTACCAAAAGGGGTAGCCACCAGGCACTGAATATAATTTTCACATGTGCTTACTTTCCGACTCGGACGACGTTAATATTGGCACCAACCCGTATGTTCAACATTTGGCTCCGTATTAAGATGGCCGTTCACCGACTTGTGCTCGATTGACCATCGATCATGCACTGGCTAGAGGAAACTTGGGGGGAGTTGATTCAACAAGAGGCGTCAGAGTTGCCATCTCCAGTACAATAGCATGATGCCAAGCAGCGGCAGGCTCATTCCACCTGGTTAGATCGTCCGTAAGGGACGGTGATATCGGGCAACGCTGATGCGCACAAATGACACGTCGACGTTAACATGGACTCAGTGGGTAACATATTCCCAGCTCACAGATATGACTGCTCTATGTGCTGCCAGTGATACCAAGAAACCTGCACTCTACAACAAAAGATATACAGTTACATTCATCCCCTTTCGCTAATGTGCTGGTTCGATAGGATCACGGATGCTAACTCGCAACAGGCGCCTCTGCACAGCACAGGTTGTTTTCCCCACGCAAGCTTCTGCCATCTCTGTTCATAACAACATAACAACGCAGTCGCGTTTGCATCGCCACCTTTCACTTCCTCCCATTCCACTCCTTTGTTCGCCCTCCCACCAGCGGGACAGATCAAGTTCCCTTGGACTCCTGCTGGTCGATTATGCCTGGTTTTATTTCGAGTGTTTGGCTCGTCGTTTTCACGTTCTTTATTGCCGTTCGCACATATACCATAGATGACAGCGACTACTCGGTGCTCAAATTCTCGGAGAACCCAGCTGGACCCGTGTGGGGTCCATTCGGCTCGGATTCGGGGGAACAGCTTTCGATTCGCCTTCCTAATGGAACGATGATGGCCATAAACTCTGCGCAGTGTTATGACGGGACGTTGTGAGTTTTTTTTTCTTTCTTTTTTGTCAGTGGTCCTTTCGTGTACTAAAGCGGGTTCGTCCGACAGCACTTGTACGTGGTAAATAATGCTCGTTGATGGATTGTGTTTATCTAGCTGTCTGCGCAGACGCCGCATGCTCAACGTCGAATAACTGTGCTGTCCAGTTTCCGTTCACAGGTATGACTGCTCCATGTCCTCTTTTTTTTTTTGGTGTTTATTGTAACTTGTTGCAACTGGAGGCTCCGGAATAACGATATACGTGCTGCAGGCCGGCCCACAAGGCATGTCCGCATCCTTATCCATCGATTCTGGGACCGCAACAACTTCAACGCTGGCCGCACCACCTGCACCCCAATACAATATCCCACTCGTGGTTCTTTTTGATGTTCAAAATCTGGTCTCTGGCAATCACTCCGCAACTATGACAGTTCTGGATTGGGATGGAGGTTTCAGCGGGATGATGCTGGATTATATAGACGTCAACGAAGCGGTGGTTGCCGGAACGACGTCGACTACCCCTGCGAAGCAGTCACCGACCGCTGCAACAACTCAGGGCTCCTCGAGTCCCTCAGCCACTCATTCTGCAACTTCACAATCGTCACAGAGCACAGCCACTACATCGAACCAGACTTCTTCGTCAACCGCAACATCACCGGTTATCGCATCTTCACTAGTCAACGGCACGTCAGCGTCGGCGGGCATAGGCGCTACATCCAGTTCCTCGTCTGGAGGTAGCACTTTGTCGACTTCGAGCTCCTCAAAGTAAGCATAGTAGATGGTATTCCCCGAGATCGATGAATGTTCACTAATTTCTTCCAGACTTAACGTTGGGGCCATTGCCGGAGGAGCAGCAGCCGGTGCATTTGGTTTGCTTGCGCTGTGCGTGCTCGCAGTCATCTTTTTCCGCCGTCGAAGGTCGCGGTCGTCCGTCGGCAACACCACACCTGTCCTTCATCATCCGGAATCCAGGTTTCTGGCCGGACCTCACGTCGATCCATTCGCCAGGGCCCCAACTGCGCCTGGTGATGGATTTTCTTCGGCCGGGGAACTGAGTAGGGCGAGCATCAGAGGCGTCGATGTTACCACTATACTCAACGTCAGCGCCCAATCCTCCTCGCTTCCTGCATCAACTTCTACGTCTCTTAGCCCCCAAGAAAGGGACGCAGTGCAAGGCAGTGTTCCTGATATTAATTCGATCCCCACCGGGGTTAGTGTCGGTCCTCTGCGACAACTACCCACTATACCCATCTCACCATCTCCGAGCGCTCGCGCCGCCGAAAACGCACAGTCTTCATCGCAGGGGGGGTCGCGTGAGACCAGTCAAGCTGGCGGAGTAGTGCCCAATTCACAGTCCGCAAGGCAACCCATCCTGACAGACGAGCAGGCGGACTTTGTGACTAGTCTATACCAGAACAACGTCCCGGCACCTGTAGTGGCACGCGTGCTCGAGCGGATGTTAGCTAACCCGAACCCGAGTCCGAAAGGCTCTAATTCTAGCGCAGCCATCGGGCCACACGACCCAGAGCTGCGCGCCTACATGCCCGTGCAAGCATCAGGCCACAGGCGAATACTATCGTGGTTAGGTAGTCAACTCGGCGATGCAGAGTCGACTGCTCCACCTAGCTATGACCATGCACAGACGCACTCGTGATGAAGTATCAATATATATCTCTTCGCAATGGGACTTGTTGTAGTTTATCAGCTTTTAAGAAATCGTATGAATGACTTTCAGATGGATGTCCTTCCAGTACATTTTATACCGCCGTGGATGTTTTGTTTATTCAGTAATATACGTAGGACAGGTTTCTAGGCCTTTTTTTTTTCTTTTGTAAAAGCACGGATGTAGAAATAGCGGTTCCCCACGGGACGACATCCCAATACCATGAACGCCACGTGAAATTAAAAAAAATCAGGATTACCCACTTTGATCCCATTCTGTCCCAGCTGTTGTTTACTGCGATCATGAAGAGCCGTCGATGAGGGTGGGCTAAGTAGGCTATTAGTCAATAGGGCCATTAGGTACGCTCAAAGTTGGCGCACACGGTTTCGCTCACGCTCACGCTCTCGCTCATCACCCCCCAATTAGATATATAAGGAAACTTATGTAATCATCAACGCGCTGTTATCTTCTTAGTCTAGATAAAAATCACTGTAATCCAACAACTATGCCCCAGCCCAGCCTACATGAGCAGTATCTTCGCTACTATATGCTCTTTATGGCCTTCAGGGACCTGCATCAACCACATATGACCATTGAAGAGGCAGCTCAGCAGCTCAATCTAGACATTTCCTGCATTCTTGCTATCCAGCAAACTCGTTATCTCCAAGGTCGATCCTCTGTTCCCAGGGCAGGGAACTTTCATGTTGCTTGTGAGTATGCACAGAGCCCCTCTGACTATCATCGCTACACCAATATGCTGCGTGTTTCACCTACTGTCTTTGAAGTTATCCTGGATTTAATTCAAGACCACCCAGTATTCTCCAATAATTCTAATAACCCCCAGACTCCAGTTAAGACACAACTGGCAGTCACTCTCTTCCGTATGGGGCGTTATGGGAATGGGGCATCACTGGAGGATATTGCTCGTCAAGCTGGGATCTCTGAAGGGTCAGTGGAATTGTTTACAGGGAGATGTTTTGAGGCCATAGAGTCTCTCCATGATGCCTTTGTGCACATCCCTACAGCTGAAGAAAAGGAGGCTGAGAAGGTCTGGATGGATAATCATCTGGGATTTAGGGGCACCTGGAGGGAAGGATGGGTGATGTATGATGGAACAATTGTTGTTCTCTACTCCAAACCTGGGCTCAATGGTGATGCTTATTTTACTTGGAAGGGAAATTATGGCTTAAACCTCCAGGTATGTGAATTTAGAGCATCTTGGTTTCATAGAGCTAAAATCAATTTCCCACCACATACATTAGGTTGGAAATCTACCATCCAATTTGTGAATTGTGGATTATGCACATGGGTTGACTGGTTCAGCCCATGATGCTTCTGCCTTTCAGCATACAGCTGCTGTGAAGCATGCAGAGTGGTTTTTCCATGGAGATGAGTTTGCCTGGGTTGACTCTGCATACCCCCTCACTTGTCACACCATCCCAGTCCACAAACAGCCAGCTTCACTGTTGCCAGAAAATGCTCTTTTTGACAAGACTGTCTCCAATATTCGGGTTCGATCAGAGCACTGCATGGGGGCTCTCAAGGGTCGCTGGCAGTGTTTACGTGGTCTTCGGGTAAACATCAATTCCAAACACCAGCACCTAGAAGCATGCAGGTGGATGACTATTGCAATTATTCTGCACAATCTTGTCATTGAGGTGGAGGGGGCAAGTCAAGGTGCACAATTCACATCACTGCATGCACATGCACAGGAGGGGGAAGATAGAGGCTTACCTGGGGCACCAATTGTGGCAGGGGAAGTAGATGAAGGTGATGGTGAGGCAAAGAGACACAAATTAATTGAAGAACTGCTGGCATTTCACCAAATGTAATCAAAGAATGTGGTACTACTAGCATGTAGCAGATGTACTTGTGAAAATGAAGGGATGATATTAAATGAGTGGCAAATTAAAAGAAAGGTGTGATATAGAAAAGATGGGAAGAAGAAGGTGGAAATCTGTTGCCCTGAAAAAATGGTATAATTGTTATGCCAGAGCGCACGGATGTCCTAATAAAGGACAAGTGCAGACAGCGACGGCAAGACTAAGACTTCGGGACGTCAAGGCTTTTAGTCCCCTTGGCCAGCGTAGGCGATATCTCCGAATAACGGTGATAGTTTTATAGCATGGTTGCAAAGTAGCAAAAAGATAAAGTACACGGTGAGTAGCTAGGGTCTTATATACCTTACAGGTACACAGCTACAAGCCACCGAGAGACTGACGAGCCACACAACTACACGAGTCAGGGAAGTACCGAAGTACGGGAAAGGTAACAATGCGCAATATGCGCAGCTATAGTACAACAATGAGTCAACGAATGAAGGTGGGACTGACGAACATAGGGGGGACCAGCGAATAAAGGTGGTACCGACGAGCCATAACCGATGTTGAACTGGTTACCAAAACATAAGGCCGTCAGGTGACGTGCCGGGGATGACGCGATACGCGGCAAGAGTCGATACGATAGTGGCGGCGAGGATTACGATAAACAGAGCGGCATAAGCACAAAGTAAAGATGGGACGCGGGAGTCGACGGAGGAAAGAAGGGAATTTTGTAACATTACCCCCCCGTTAAGATCGGCGAGCCCCTGATCGACGACGACCTGAGGCACGCGTCGTTGGCGGTGAACGACGGGGCGTGGACGACAGGGAATTGGAGGGTAGAGATACGAGTTCATCCAGCGAGGTCCATCGCGAGCCTCTTCCGTGATGACAAGACCAATGTCCCAAGAACTTGCAATCGAAACAGGCGTAAGGATGGAGGGGATGGTCACGTGGTACGGGAAGGCGTCTGCCAAGATAGAGCCGCAACTGATCATCAAGGGCGAGGGCAATAAAGGGGCGGGCAGGGATTTCGTTTTGAGTCTGTACGACGTTGTGGATAAAACGGAAGTCCAAGTCGTAACAGGCCTTTTCTAGGAGGTCGACCCAAGCATAAACGGTTCCACCGTTTCTTGCTGAGTCAGCAATGATGGTTGCGGCTTGACGAAAGACCCTTTCGCGTGTGACTTCCTTTTCTTCTCGGAAGAGCGGTGGCGACGTCGGAGTCTCTCTTTTAGGGATGGATATCCGGTCCGAGCTAACTCCAGAAGGCGGTCCTCGTCCTGTTTCAACATCTCGGGGACACATCCCTGGAGATACTCCCCTGGCATGCATTTCCGTTCCGACCATCGCACGAAGTTGCGATCTTCCATCCGTGATTGCAGAAGCAACCTCGCATAAGGCATCCAACCCAGATCGAACGGATCTATCGGTATTTTTGACGCGAAAGGAATGGGCTATTTCCGGCCCTATATCCTTATGTACCAGAGTGATGACGTCATGTTGAATGTCACCCATAGCGCTTACGGTCGCACGTAGGAGATTCTCGACGTATGTGGCTTTGTGTTCCGGGTCACAATCCTGAGTACTTTCCAAGAACTGTGGAACATACGACGCGACTACATCTGATCCTCGGAAGATCTGACACAGCAGCCGTAAACGTTCACGTTGTTCTCCTGTTGTCCCGTCAAGTGTGTGCCCTTCGTTGTACTTCGTGAGAAGCCAGCAATAGTCGAAGAATTCTGATGTCGTGGGGCCCACTTGGGAGGATGCGGGGTCGTTGAAGTTACGGCAGGGAGTCCCGGTACAGGGTGGAACGTGCTCGCATGATATGGGTTGGGCGAGGGGTAGAGCGGGAATTGGACCGGGTTCATTTGGGTTTGGTCCCTCGTTAGGGTCATAGTTGTAAGGGGCGGCTGAGAGTCTATCCACGAGCGGGACGACGGGGATAGGGGTGGCAGGGCATGCTCGTTTCTTTCCCTTACCGGCCTTCGGTCCGGGCCGTTTGAACGACAACCCCCCAAGAGGGACAAAGGTGGAGGAGTCCGAAAGGGGTTCAGCTGAGGTGGAGGAGACCTCACTCGTTCCGGTCGACATCGAGCCGGTGGAGGTGAGGTAGGATACCTCGGGGATGGGGCATGTGGCGGGTACTGAGAGTGGTGTGGCTGGGGAGATGTCCATCGAGACGAGGGTAGAACCGGCGAAGTCGGATTCATTGAAATCGTCAAAGTAATAGTCGGATCCGGGGTTTTCTGTGTTGACGGAGCGAGGCGACGACATTTATATGGTGAGGCATCGAGCGAGCTTGTATTCGTAGAGGGCTTCCTCAGCGTGTTCCTTTATATTGTTTTCTGGTTCCCATGTGTTTGACGAATGGGGAAACCCTTTCCACTTTACCAAGTACTCGCGCTCCCCTTTGCGCCCTTTGGTGTGGTGGTTCAGGATAGCCTCCAGTTCCCACTCGACCTCATCATCAACCAGCTCTGGCAGCAGCTGATCCGGGGCAGGTCCATACTCATCAGTTTCCGTATAAGGGAAGATTCTTGATGTATGAAACACCGGATGGACCTTCCACGTAGCCGGCAGTTCCAATCGCACTGCCATGGGCGATATTAACTCGGTGATC
Source organism: Pisolithus sp. B1 (assembly GCA_024663435.1). NCBI lineage: Eukaryota > Fungi > Basidiomycota > Agaricomycetes > Boletales > Pisolithaceae > Pisolithus > Pisolithus sp. B1. The sequence continues at coordinate 79,035 of JANFAA010000008.1, forward strand.
TGGAAAGGTCCCAACCTTCTAGGTTCGAGTTTGGCTGATTGGCCCTGGGTTTGGAGATTTGCCGAATCTAGCCAGACCTTATCTCCCACCCTGGGTGGCGTATAGCTTCCCTTGCTTCAGTCCCTCATCACCTGTTGCACCCTTTTATGGGACAACACAGCCAGATCTTGATTTATAGCCAACGACTGCAACCGTTTGTCTACCGACGGGGCCGCGGTTGTTTGGACCTCTGGATATGGAGATGGGTTGTACCCGTAAAGCAGGGAAAAAGGGGTTTGTTCGTGGACTGAGTGCACTCTGGAGTTGTGTGCGAACTCCGCGTCGGGGAGTTTTCATGCCCACGAATTTGGCAACTCGGCACAGTAGCATCGGAGGTACGTTTCAAGTTCCTGGTTAACCCATTCACTTTCTCCGTTTGTCTGAGGGTGATAGGCCGTCGACAGTTTCGTCTTGATTCCCACAGCTTTGTACAGCTCTTGTGTGAAGGCGGAGGCAAACTGCGGTCCTCGATCGGATATGACATTTTGCGGCAACCCGTATCTTTGATAGATATGTCGTTGGAACAGCCTGGCTAGTTCCACCGAATCAGCGGTTTTGTTGGTTGGTACAAACACTGCCGCCTTCGTTAGCCCTTGATCGACCACAGTAAGGACCGAGTCATAGCCTTCAGATATGGGTAGATCCGTAACAAAGTCCATGGAGATCTGTTGAAACGGAAGTGGGTTCGTGGGGGTGTCGTTGGGCATTACCAGTGGGGTTATCGGATGGGTTATGACCTTATTGGCCTGACAAACCGGACATCCCTTGACATAGTCCCTAATTGTTTTCCACATCCCCGGCCACCATACCTCTTTCATCATTTTCTTCGTCATAGCCTTTACCCCAGGATGTCCTGACGACAGGTGATCGTGGTAGTCCCGTAGACATTGTTTCCGTGTATTTGGCAGGATATACAGCCTTTGCTTATAGCGCTGTGTTCCATCTTCCGCCGTTATTACTTGTTCATTGTCCTTTGAGAGTGTAGAATCCTTTGGTGTTTCGCTCGTGGCACGTTCGTACACTTCCCTAGAGATAACGTAAACCCCTTTATTTCTTTTGACGTCCTTTGACTCGTCGTTTGTGACGTGACTGTTCGAAGATATAGGGGCTTGACCCTGTTTCTGGCTAGGTGTATCGGAATTCACCCCCCCGGAAAGCCACATAGCTTCGGGCAGGGCAGCAGCGGTGGTTGCGGGTTCCTCCCCATGATCGGACCGTCGTGACAGGGCATCAGGGGCCCCCATTAATCGTCCCGACTGGTGAGAGAAGAGAAGCAGGTAGCCTTGCAGCGTATCAAGCCAGCGGGCTTGTCGTGGCGTGAGCTTCTGCGGGTGTCGCCAGTAAGTGAGATTTTTGTGGTCCGTAAAGACCACCGTTGGTTCGACAGGGGAGATGAGGTAGTGACGAAAAGCATCCAGCACATGAATAACAGCTAACATTTCCAGATCAAAGACCTGGTAACGTTGTTCAGCACCTTTAAGAGATTCCGAAAGATAGTGGCACGGATGCCACTCATCGTCTGGTCCCTTCTGTGCCAGGACCGCACCGGTTCCGACCTTTGACGCGTCGGTAAAAAGCGTGAAAGGTTTTCGGTGATCCGGGATTTGCAGGACCGGTGCCGAACATAGAAGATCTTTTATCTTCTGGAACGCGGTGTCCTCTTCTCAATCCCAATGCCATTTGACGTCCTTCTTGGACAAGTTGTGCAGGGGTTTTGCTATTTGCGAGAAGGATGGTATGAACCTCCTATAAAAATTGCAAAATCCTAAAAATGAGCGGACATCTCGTAGACAGTGGGGCGTTGGCCAAGATTCTACGGCATCAGTCTTGACTGAAACCGTTTGGACACTTCCTTGTGTTATTTTCATACCGAGGAACTCCACCTCTTCGGCCTCAAATAGGCACTTGGAAAGTTTGAGGCGTAGTTGTTCTTTTTGGCAAATGGCAAGGAATTCCTTGACGTATCGCCGAAGTTCCGGCAACGTTTTGGCATGTACCACCACATCGTCCATGTATCCACATTGTTGCCTCCGTTGTATTTGCGATGCGAAGGTAGTATCCATGAACCTTTGGAAAGTCGGTGGAGAGTTGCACTGTCCGAAGAACATGACAGTCGGCTCGAACAATCCTCTAGGGGTTAAAAAAGCGGCTTTCCATTGGTCCTCGGGTTTTACTCGTACGTTAGTAAAACCCCATCACACATCAAACTTCGCAAAATACTGGGATTCGCAAAGTTCATCCACCAACTGTGGAATATTTGGCAGGGGGTACGAATCATGGATCGTGTTCGAGTTGAGATAGCGGTAATCTTGTACGAGCCTTTTCTTGCCATCCTTTTTTGCGACAAAGAACACTGGTGCTGATACCGGCGACTTGGAAGGCATGATTTTTCCGCATGCTAGATTTTCATCAAGAAATTCGTCAAGGGCCTTTATCTCATCCGGGGACATCAGGTATAGCGTAGCCTTCTTCATAAGTTCCTTATTCTCTTTCTTGAATTCCCCCTTTGTTCGGATTTCGTGATCGAGGTTTTTCCTAAACCGAGGTAGGGGTATATTCTCTTCAGAGAATACTTCGACGAATTCTTGATATTCTTCCGGTAGATCCGGAACAACGGTTGGTTTTGCGTTTATTTCCAGCTTAGTGGAAATTGTGGTGCGATTAACAGAGGTGGTCTTGACCTCATGCATATCGGCTTTGTTCTTCGGCGACTGTTTTGGGAAGTCACCCCATCCTTCAATTTTCCGAGTTTCCCAGTTGATAATGGGTTTCTCTTTTTGAAGCCAAGGCATGCCGAGTATGACATGATCCTTCTTTTCCAAAGGCCCTACAAAGCAAAGGACGTTACATAGTCTTCCCTTTACCTCGGCCTTTAAGTAGCATTTCTGGGTGATGGGTCGACTAGTTGTTCCGTCAAACCCTACCACCTTCCAAGGTCTTTTGACCTTATACGTCTTGACCTTCAATCTTGATGTGATTTGCAGTCCGATCAGATTGACCTCTGCTCCGCAATCAATTAAAGCGCTAACTTCCACTTTATAGTCGATCAGCTTGATGTATCCGTGCGGGGAGTGAGCACACATATTAGATTCATCCTCGATACTAGATACATTGTAAGCAGATGACACATAAACAAAAGGCACACTGGACGGAAGTGAACCAGGGCGCCCATCTAAAAATCCTTTTCGAGATGTTTTTCGATGGAGGCGTGATAGAGATTTTCTGGCCCGCCATAGGACTTGACCTCTTTAATCTCCCTAGGCTTGGGCGGCTTCTTGCATTCTCTCTTGATGTGGCCTTCATCTCCGCAATTATAACACTTGATGGCGTGTACCTTTCTGGTCCCCCACTCGTGGCTTCGTCCTCTATCAATGTCCATAGCATTAGGGTCACGCGAAGGAGTTTGTCGTTGATAATTGAAGAAGGTTGTAGGAGCCCCCTTTCCATCAAGGATTTTCTTGCTCTTGATTTTGCTAACGGCCTCACCGGCTGCGACGATCCAATCGGATACCGTGACTGGGTTGCGATGATCGAGAACCCAATCTCGGATTTCCTTTCTTAGGCCTTTTCCAAAGAATATTGCTCCATTAAACGAATTGTTGTGGAACTTGGCTCGGTTGAACAGGGCCATAAATCGAGCGACGTAGTTTTCAAGGGGAGCGGATCCTTGGGTAAGAGTGACAAGCTCTAGTTGAGCTTTGGCCTTTTGATCTCCGCTAGCGAACGTGGCTTGGATAGTGGTTTCAAAATTCTCCCAGGTGTCGTTATAGGTAGCGAGTCCGCTATCCACGTGTTTGTTGATATAATTCTCGGCGAACGCGGCTGCAGATCCCTCCGTCATATATGACAGAGCCAAACCGATCTGGAGATGGTCAGTTACATAGACATGTTGGTTAATTTGAAGGTATCCTTTAATTTGCGTGAGCCACATGGGAAGTCGTTTATGATCGCCATTATAGACGGTCGGCTTGTTAAGATTAAATTCGCGACCACCGTTAAGCTTTTCTTCCGAAGAACAGAAGGTACCAGGGTTGCGAATCCATTTCTGTCCGAAGGCCTTCGCAAGAAGGTCTTCCATTTCCTTTTCCGTGGGCTCTCGATTGAAGAGCGGGGTTCCTGACTTCTCGGCTTCCTGTCCAGAACCTCCGGCTCCAATAGAGAGTCCTTCTGTTACGTGAGACATTAAGGTTGCTAGAGATTCTTCTTCTTGATCTGGGATAGGGACGTCTCCGGTTGCTGATCCAAAATCTGAAAGTCCGTCATCTACTAAAGGTTCTGCGTTGGTTTCAGACTCGGGTTCCTTTTCCCGATAGGTCCCTATGGGCGAACCTTCTTCCGGAGTACTCGGTAGAGGTTCTAGGAGGGACAGGGGGTGCTCTTAGTTTTCCTTTTCCTACAGCAGAGGGAGGCAGATTAGGGGGATGTTTAGGTTCTCCTGAAGACACCTTGGGCAACTCGTAGGGCGAGGTAGAGTAAGTTGAGGGATACATCGATTATGATCCATAGGAGGATCAACCGAGATAATAAGAGAGTAGCAGCGCTAGTTGCTTGACCCATTGTTGGATCGACCAGCGAATGTGTATAGCAGAGAAGCTGAGCGTCGTGTCCAAATAATGGTCACAGCAGCGAGTTTATCTTTTTGCTTTTGTTATGCCGGAGCGCACGGATGTCCTAATAAAGGACAAGTGCAGACAGCGACGGCAAGACTAAGACTTCGGGACGTCAAGGCTTTTAGTCCCCTTGGCCAGCGTAGGCGATATCTCCAAATAACGGTGATAGTTTTATAGCGTGGTTGCAAAGTAGCAAAAAGATAAAGTACACGGCGAGTAGCTAGGGTCTTATATACCTTACAGGTACACAGCTACAAGCCACCGAGAGACTGACGAGCCACACAACTACATGAGTCAGGGAAGTACCGAAGTACGGGAAAGGTAACAATGCGCAATATGCGCAGCTATAGTACAACGATGAGTCAACGAATGAAGGTGGGACTGACGAACATAGGGGGGACTGGCGAATAAAGGTGGTACCGACGAGCCATAACCGATGTTGAACTGGTTACCAAAACATAAGGCCGTCAGGTGACGTGCCAGGGATGACGCGATACGTGGCAAGAGTCAATACGATAGTGGCGGCGAGGATTACGATAAACAGAGCGGCATAAGCACGAAGTAAAGATGGGACGCGGGAGTCGACGGAGGAAAGAAGGGAATTTTGTAACAATGATTTCCAGAAGAAATCACCTACTCTTCTTCATTTTCAGATGCCAAACAAATTTTCTTGGAGGGTCCCCCACTCAACTCCATCAGCCTCTTCTTGTACTCCTCCCTAGTCCAAATTCCAGCCTCAAACTCCTTTAGGAGCATTTGATGCTCTTGCATGCACATCTCTGCCCTGGCCCTGGAATTAATTGCCTCCAAATTGGCACTGTAATGTTTTAGTATATTCACTAAGATTAGATACCTTGGTGACTCACTGCTGCATATCAAGGAGGGTCTCCTCAAAACTGCGCTTTTTAGGCACTAGAGAAATGCGCTGCTTTGCCTTGTCAATACTCCCAGAAGAGAAAGAACTTGGCTTCTGCTTGCCAATGGGAGTGGCAGATGGCTGAGGGGGGACTGGGCTATTCTCCTTCTCCTGCTCCTCACCAAATGATGGCTCCCCACTGAAACCCATATCCTCAGGCAGCTCAAAGGATGGTGAGACTACTCCATGATGGGCCATCTCAGCATTGAGGACATCCTGTAGAGTGCGCACCTGGGACACTTGGTCTCCACTGAGTACTGGACCACTGCCCTCATCATCACTGGGTGGCTGGAAGTGAACAGTCTTCCTGCCATGGGGGCCAACACCAGTTGTGACAGCAATAGGAGTGATGTTGGGACGAGAGGAAAAGATACGATGGAGTATGGGAAAGAATGGACACTCCTGGATAATCTCATCTATCAAATAATGTTAATCTTCAGTGTGAATAAGGATAGCTCACTTACCCCAGATTGACCTAGCCCTCTCAGTAGTCATCTCATCTGGGCCAGATGCTGGAACATAGCAGTCAAAGTATGCATTGTCTGACTCATCTGAGCCCTCTCCATCATCTGACTTAACCCCTTCACCAGTAGTCCGAAGATGCTTGGCAAATTTCTGATATAGCTTTGCCAAACTGCAGCATAATAAAATGTGATACATAGGAAAGTCATTGTAAATGTTACATGGACTTACTGTTCAAATTTGCGCTTCACTCGGTCACCACAGGCTACTGGATCCAGAGCATGGAGGTCTGGGAGGACAACAGCACCCATACGCTTAAATACTGTAATTTTCCTATCACCACTTGACTTCTGTGAGGTGTCAGTATGTTTTATCATCCCTCTGTATTGGTACTAACCTCCCCTTTCTTCCGTTTTCCCAATAGAACAATCCGGTTCTCGTCTCGCTCAATTTCGTCCAATAACCTCCAGGTCAGGGGCTCTGTCCACTTTACCTCTGGAATCAGATCATTTTGAGCTCGCTTTTTGACCATTTTTTGAGGCAGCCGGCTGGGGGGGGGTACATAGAGCACCTGGGGACAACTGAAAGAGGGGGGGGAAGCAAGAATCTCCTGCAAAATGTGCATCATTATACAGCAGCCTCATGTTGGCCGCATACAGTGGCCGCATGTATGCAGCCAACATGAGGCTGCTGTATAATGATGCACATTTTGCAGGAGATTCTTGCTTCCCCCCCCTCTTTCAGTTGTCCCCAGGTGCTCTATGTACCCCCCCCCAGCCGGCTGCCTCAAAAAATGGTCAAAAAGCGAGCTCAAAATGATCTGATTCCAGAGGTAAAGTGGACAGAGCCCCTGACCTGGAGGTTATTGGACGAAATTGAGCGAGACGAGAACCGGATTGTTCTATTGGGAAAACGGAAGAAAGGGGAGGTTAGTACCAATACAGAGGGATGATAAAACATACTGACACCTCACAGAAGTCAAGTGGTGATAGGAAAATTACAGTATTTAAGCGTATGGGTGCTGTTGTCCTCCCAGACCTCCATGCTCTGGATCCAGTAGCCTGTGGTGACCGAGTGAAGCGCAAATTTGAACAGTAAGTCCATGTAACATTTACAATGACTTTCCTATGTATCACATTTTATTATGCTGCAGTTTGGCAAAGCTATATCAGAAATTTGCCAAGCATCTTCGGACTACTGGTGAAGGGGTTAAGTCAGATGATGGAGAGGGCTCAGATGAGTCAGACAATGCATACTTTGACTGCTATGTTCCAGCATCTGGCCCAGATGAGATGACTACTGAGAGGGCTAGGTCAATCTGGGGTAAGTGAGCTATCCTTATTCACACTGAAGATTAACATTATTTGATAGATGAGATTATCCAGGAGTGTCCATTCTTTCCCATACTCCATCGTATCTTTTCCTCTCGTCCCAACATCACTCCTATTGCTGTCACAACTGGTGTTGGCCCCCATGGCAGGAAGACTGTTCACTTCCAGCCACCCAGTGATGATGAGGGCAGTGGTCCAGTACTCAGTGGAGACCAAGTGTCCCAGGTGCGCACTCTACAGGATGTCCTCAATGCTGAGATGGCCCATCATGGAGTAGTCTCACCATCCTTTGAGCTGCCTGAGGATATGGGTTTCAGTGGGGAGCCATCATTTGGTGAGGAGCAGGAGAAGGAGAATAGCCCAGTCCCCCCTCAGCCATCTGCCACTCCCATTGGCAAGCAGAAGCCAAGTTCTTTCTCTTCTGGGAGTATTGACAAGGCAAAGCAGCGCATTTCTCTAGTGCCTAAAAAGCGCAGTTTTGAGGAGACCCTCCTTGATATGCAGCAGTGAGTCACCAAGGTATCTAATCTTAGTGAATATACTAAAACATTACAGTGCCAATTTGGAGGCAATTAATTCCAGGGCCAGGGCAGAGATGTGCATGCAAGAGCATCAAATGCTCCTAAAGGAGTTTGAGGCTGGAATTTGGACTAGGGAGGAGTACAAGAAGAGGCTGATGGAGTTGAGTGGGGGACCCTCCAAGAAAATTTGTTTGGCATCTGAAAATGAAGAAGAGTAGGTGATTTCTTCTGGAAATCATTGTTACAAAATTCCCTTCTTTCCTCCGTCGACTCCCGCGTCCCATCTTTACTTCGTGCTTATGCCGCTCTGTTTATCGTAATCCTCGCCGCCACTATCGTATTGACTCTTGCCACGTATCGCGTCATCCCTGGCACGTCACCTGACGGCCTTATGTTTTGGTAACCAGTTCAACATCGGTTATGGCTCGTCGGTACCACCTTTATTCGCCAGTCCCCCCTATGTTCGTCAGTCCCACCTTCATTCGTTGACTCATCGTTGTACTATAGCTGCGCATATTGCGCATTGTTACCTTTCCCGTACTTCGGTACTTCCCTGACTCATGTAGTTGTGTGGCTCGTCAGTCTCTCGGTGGCTTGTAGCTGTGTACCTGTAAGGTATATAAGACCCTAGCTACTCGCCGTGTACTTTATCTTTTTGCTACTTTGCAACCACGCTATAAAACTATCACCGTTATTTGGAGATATCGCCTACGCTGGCCAAGGGGACTAAAAGCCTTGACGTCCCGAAGTCTTAGTCTTGCCGTCGCTGTCTGCACTTGTCCTTTATTAGGACATCCGTGCGCTCCGGCATAACAAAAGCAAAAAGATAAACTCGCTGCTGTGACCATTATTTGGACACGACGCTCAGCTTCTCTGCTATACACATTCGCTGGTCGATCCAACAATGGGTCAAGCAACTAGCGCTGCTACTCTCTTATTATCTCGGTTGATCCTCCTATGGATCATAATCGATGTATCCCTCAACTTACTCTACCTCGCCCTACGAGTTGCCCAAGGTGTCTTCAGGAGAACCTAAACATCCCCCTAATCTGCCTCCCTCTGCTGTAGGAAAAGGAAAACTAAGAGCACCCCCTGTCCCTCCTAGAACCTCTACCGAGTACTCCGGAAGAAGGTTCGCCCATAGGGACCTATCGGGAAAAGGAACCCGAGTCTGAAACCAACGCAGAACCTTTAGTAGATGACGGACTTTCAGATTTTGGATCAGCAACCGGAGACGTCCCTATCCCAGATCAAGAAGAAGAATCTCTAGCAACCTTAATGTCTCACGTAACAGAAGGACTCTCTATTGGAGCCGGAGGTTCTGGACAGGAAGCCGAGAAGTCAGGAACCCCGCTCTTCAATCGAGAGCCCACGGAAAAGGAAATGGAAGACCTTCTTGCGAAGGCCTTCGGACAGAAATGGATTCGCAACCCTGGTACCTTCTGTTCTTCGGAAGAAAAGCTTAACGGTGGTCGCGAATTTAATCTTAACAAGCCGACCGTCTATAATGGCGATCATAAACGACTTCCCATGTGGCTCACGCAAATTAAAGGATACCTTCAAATTAACCAACATGTCTATGTAACTGACCATCTCCAGATCGGTTTGGCTCTGTCATATATGACGGAGGGATCTGCAGCCGCGTTCGCCGAGAATTATATCAACAAACACGTGGATAGCGGACTCGCTACCTATAACGACACCTGGGAGAATTTTGAAACCACTATCCAAGCCACGTTCGCTAGCGGAGATCAAAAGGCCAAAGCTCAACTAGAGCTTGTCACTCTTACCCAAGGATCCGCTCCCCTTGAAAACTACGTCGCTCGATTTATGGCCCTGTTCAACCGAGCCAAGTTCCACAACAATTCGTTTAATGGAGCAATATTCTTTGGAAAAGGCCTAAGAAAGGAAATCCGAGATTGGGTTCTCGATCATCGCAACCCAGTCACGGTATCCGATTGGATCGTCGCAGCCGGTGAGGCCGTTAGCAAAATCAAGAGCAAGAAAATCCTTGATGGAAAGGGGGCTCCTACAACCTTCTTCAATTATCAACGACAAACTCCTTCGCGTGACCCTAATGCTATGGACATTGATAGAGGACGAAGCCACGAGTGGGGGACCAGAAAGGTACACGCCATCAAGTGTTATAATTGCGGAGATGAAGGCCACATCAAGAGAGAATGCAAGAAGCCGCCCAAGCCTAGGGAGATTAAAGAGGTCAAGTCCTATGGCGGGCCAGAAAATCTCTATCACGCCTCCATCGAAAAACATCTCGAAAAGGATTTTTAGATGGGCGCCCTGGTTCACTTCCGTCCAGTGTGCCTTTTGTTTATGTGTCATCTGCTTACAATGTATCTAGTATCGAGGATGAATCTAATATGTGTGCTCACTCCCCGCACGGATACATCAAGCTGATCGACTATAAAGTGGAAGTTAGCGCTTTAATTGATTGCGGAGCAGAGGTCAATCTGATCGGACTGCAAATCACATCAAGATTGAAGGTCAAGACGTATAAGGTCAAAAGACCTTGGAAGGTGGTAGGGTTTGACGGAACAACTAGTCGACCCATCACCCAGAAATGCTACTTAAAGGCCGAGGTAAAGGGAAGACTATGTAACGTCCTTTGCTTTGTAGGGCCTTTGGAAAAGAAGGATCATGTCATACTCGGCATGCCTTGGCTTCAAAAAGAGAAACCCATTATCAACTGGGAAACTCGGAAAATTGAAGGATGGGGTGACTTCCCAAAACAGTCGCCGAAGAACAAAGCCGATATGCATGAGGTCAAGACCACCTCTGTTAATCGCACCACAATTTCCACTAAGCTGGAAATAAACGCAAAACCAACCGTTGTTCCGGATCTACCGGAAGAATATCAAGAATTCGTCGAAGTATTCTCTGAAGAGAATATACCCCTACCTCGGTTTAGGAAAAACCTCGATCACGAAATCCGAACAAAGGGGGAATTCAAGAAAGAGAATAAGGAACTTATGAAGAAGGCTACGCTATACCTGATGTCCCCGGATGAGATAAAGGCCCTTGACGAATTTCTTGATGAAAATCTAGCATGCGGAAAAATCATGCCTTCCAAGTCGCCGGTATCAGCACCAGTGTTCTTTGTCGCAAAAAAGGATGGCAAGAAAAGGCTCGTACAAGATTACCGCTATCTCAACTCGAACACGATCCATGATTCGTACCCCCTGCCAAATATTCCACAGTTGGTGGATGAACTTTGCGAATCCCAGTATTTTGCGAAGTTTGATGTGTGATGGGGTTTTACTAACGTACGAGTAAAACCCGAGGACCAATGGAAAGCCGCTTTTTTAACCCCTAGAGGATTGTTCGAGCCGACTGTCATGTTCTTCGGACAGTGCAACTCTCCACCGACTTTCCAAAGGTTCATGGATACTACCTTCGCATCGCAAATACAACGGAGGCAACAATGTGGATACATGGACGATGTGGTGGTACATGCCAAAACGTTGCCGGAACTTCGGCGATACGTCAAGGAATTCCTTGCCATTTGCCAAAAAGAACAACTACGCCTCAAACTTTCCAAGTGCCTATTTGAGGCCGAAGAGGTGGAGTTCCTCGGTATGAAAATAACACAAGGAAGTGTCCAAACGGTTTCAGTCAAGACTGATGCCGTAGAATCTTGGCCAACGCCCCACTGTCTACGAGATGTCCGCTCATTTTTAGGATTTTGCAATTTTTATAGGAGGTTCATACCATCCTTCTCGCAAATAGCAAAACCCCTGCACAACTTGTCCAAGAAGGACGTCAAATGGCATTGGGATTGAGAAGAGGACACCGCGTTCCAGAAGATAAAAGATCTTCTATGTTCGGCACCGGTCCTGCAAATCCCGGATCACCGAAAACCTTTCACGCTTTTTACCGACGCGTCAAAGGTCGGAACCGGTGCGGTCCTGGCACAGAAGGGACCAGACGATGAGTGGCATCCGTGCCACTATCTTTCGGAATCTCTTAAAGGTGCTGAACAACGTTACCAGGTCTTTGATCTGGAAATGTTAGCTGTTATTCATGTGCTGGATGCTTTTCGTCACTACCTCATCTCCCCTGTCGAACCAACGGTGGTCTTTACGGACCACAAAAATCTCACTTACTGGCGACACCCGCAGAAGCTCACGCCACGACAAGCCCGCTGGCTTGATACGCTGCAAGGCTACCTGCTTCTCTTCTCTCACCAGTCGGGACGATTAATGGGGGCCCCTGATGCCCTGTCACGACGGTCCGATCATGGGGAGGAACCCGCAACCACCGCTGCTGCCCTGCCCGAAGCTATGTGGCTTTCCGGGGGGGTGAATTCCGATACACCTAGCCAGAAACAGGGTCAAGCCCCTATATCTTCGAACAGTCACGTCACAAACGACGAGTCAAAGGACGTCAAAAGAAATAAAGGGGTTTACGTTATCTCTAGGGAAGTGTACGAACGTGCCACGAGCGAAACACCAAAGGATTCTACACTCTCAAAGGACAATGAACAAGTAATAACGGCGGAAGATGGAACACAGCGCTATAAGCAAAGGCTGTATATCCTGCCAAATACACGGAAACAATGTCTACGGGACTACCACGATCACCTGTCGTCAGGACATCCTGGGGTAAAGGCTATGACGAAGAAAATGATGAAAGAGGTATGGTGGCCGGGGATGTGGAAAACAATTAGGGACTATGTCAAGGGATGTCCGGTTTGTCAGGCCAATAAGGTCATAACCCATCCGATAACCCCACTGGTAATGCCCAACGACACCCCCACGAACCCACTTCCGTTTCAACAGATCTCCATGGACTTTGTTACGGATCTACCCATATCTGAAGGCTATGACTCGGTCCTTACTGTGGTCGATCAAGGGCTAACGAAGGCGGCAGTGTTTGTACCAACCAACAAAACCGCTGATTCGGTGGAACTAGCCAGGCTGTTCCAACGACATATCTATCAAAGATACGGGTTGCCGCAAAATGTCATATCCGATCGAGGACCGCAGTTTGCCTCCGCCTTCACACAAGAGCTGTACAAAGCTGTGGGAATCAAGACGAAACTGTCGACGGCCTATCACCCTCAGACAAACGGAGAAAGTGAATGGGTTAACCAGGAACTTGAAACGTACCTCCGATGCTACTGTGCCGAGTTGCCAAATTCGTGGGCATGAAAACTCCCCGACGCGGAGTTCGCACACAACTCCAGAGTGCACTCAGTCCACGAACAAACCCCTTTTTCCCTGCTTTACGGGTACAACCCATCTCCATATCCAGAGGTCCAAACAACCGCGGCCCCGTCGGTAGACAAACGGTTGCAGTCGTTGGCTATAAATCAAGATCTGGCTGTGTTGTCCCATAAAAGGGTGCAACAGGTGATGAGGGACTGAAGCAAGGGAAGCTATACGCCACCCAGGGTGGGAGATAAGGTCTGGCTAGATTCGGCAAATCTCCAAACCCAGGGCCAATCAGCCAAACTCGAACCTAGAAGGTTGGGACCTTTCCAGATCACCGAGTTAATATCGCCCATGGCAGTGCGATTGGAACTGCCGGCTACGTGGAAGGTCCATCCGGTGTTTCATACATCAAGAATCTTCCCTTATACGGAAACTGATGAGTATGGACCTGCCCCGGATCAGCTGCTGCCAGAGCTGGTTGATGATGAGGTCGAGTGGGAACTGGAGGCTATCCTGAACCACCACACCAAAGGGCGCAAAGGGGAGCGCGAGTACTTGGTAAAGTGGAAAGGGTTTCCCCATTCGTCAAACACATGGGAACCAGAAAACAATATAAAGGAACACGCTGAGGAAGCCCTCTACGAATACAAGCTCGCTCGATGCCTCACCATATAAATGTCGTCGCCTCGCTCCGTCAACACAGAAAACCCCGGATCCGACTATTACTTTGACGATTTCAATGAATCCGACTTCGCCGGTTCTACCCTCGTCTCGATGGACATCTCCCCAGCCACACCACTCTCAGTACCCGCCACATGCCCCATCCCCGAGGTATCCTACCTCACCTCCACCGGCTCGATGTCGACCGGAACGAGTGAGGTCTCCTCCACCTCAGCTGAACCCCTTTCGGACTCCTCCACCTTTGTCCCTCTTGGGGGGTTGTCGTTCAAACGGCCCGGACCGAAGGCCGGTAAGGGAAAGAAACGAGCATGCCCTGCCACCCCTATCCCCGTCGTCCCGCTCGTGGATAGACTCTCAGCCGCCCCTTACAACTATGACCCTAACGAGGGACCAAACCCAAATGAACCCGGTCCAATTCCCGCTCTACCCCTCGCCCAACCCATATCATGCGAGCACGTTCCACCCTGTACCGGGACTCCCTGCCGTAACTTCAACGACCCCGCATCCTCCCAAGTGGGCCCCACGACATCAGAATTCTTCGACTATTGCTGGCTTCTCACGAAGTACAACGAAGGGCACACACTTGACGGGACAACAGGAGAACAACGTGAACGTTTACGGCTGCTGTGTCAGATCTTCCGAGGATCAGATGTAGTCGCGTCGTATGTTCCACAGTTCTTGGAAAGTACTCAGGATTGTGACCCGGAACACAAAGCCACATACGTCGAGAATCTCCTACGTGCGACCGTAAGCGCTATGGGTGACATTCAACATGACGTCATCACTCTGGTACATAAGGATATAGGGCCGGAAATAGCCCATTCCTTTCGCGTCAAAAATACCGATAGATCCGTTCGATCTGGGTTGGATGCCTTATGCGAGGTTGCTTCTGCAATCACGGATGGAAGATCGCAACTTCGTGCGATGGTCGGAACGGAAATGCATGCCAGGGGAGTATCTCCAGGGATGTGTCCCCGAGATGTTGAAACAGGACGAGGACCGCCTTCTGGAGTTAGCTCGGACCGGATATCCATCCCTAAAAGAGAGACTCCGACGTCGCCACCGCTCTTCCGAGAAGAAAAGGAAGTCACACGCGAAAGGGTCTTTCGTCAAGCCGCAACCATCATTGCTGACTCAGCAAGAAACGGTGGAACCGTTTATGCTTGGGTCGACCTCCTAGAAAAGGCCTGTTACGACTTGGACTTCCGTTTTATCCACAACGTCGTACAGACTCAAAACGAAATCCCTGCCCGCCCCTTTATTGCCCTCGCCCTTGATGATCAGTTGCGGCTCTATCTTGGCAGACGCCTTCCCGTACCACGTGACCATCCCCTCCATCCTTACGCCTGTTTCGATTGCAAGTTCTTGGGACATTGGTCTTGTCATCACGGAAGAGGCTCGCGATGGACCTCGCTGGATGAACTCGTATCTCTACCCTCCAATTCCCTGTCGTCCACGCCCCGTCGTTCACCGCCAACGACGCGTGCCTCAGGTCGTCGTCGATCAGGGGCTCGCCGATCTTAACGGGGGGGTAATGTTACAAAATTCCCTTCTTTCCTCCGTCGACTCCCGCGTCCCATCTTTACTTTGTGCTTATGCCGCTCTGTTTATCGTAATCCTCGCCGCCACTATCGTATCGACTCTTGCCGCGTATCGCGTCATCCCCGGCACGTCACCTGACGGCCTTATGTTTTGGTAACCAGTTCAACATCGGTTATGGCTCGTCGGTACCACCTTTATTCGCTGGTCCCCCCTATGTTCGTCAGTCCCACCTTCATTCGTTGACTCATTGTTGTACTATAGCTGCGCATATTGCGCATTGTTACCTTTCCCGTACTTCGGTACTTCCCTGACTCGTGTAGTTGTGTGGCTCGTCAGTCTCTCGGTGGCTTGTAGCTGTGTACCTGTAAGGTATATAAGACCCTAGCTACTCACCGTGTACTTTATCTTTTTGCTACTTTGCAACCATGCTATAAAACTATCACCGTTATTCGGAGATATCGCCTACGCTGGCCAAGGGGACTAAAAGCCTTGACGTCCCGAAGTCTTAGTCTTGCCGTCGCTGTCTGCACTTGTCCTTTATTAGGACATCCGTGCGCTCTGGCATAACAATTATACCATTTTTTCAGGGCAACAGATTTCCACCTTCTTCTTCCCATCTTTTCTATATCACACCTTTCTTTTAATTTGCCACTCATTTAATATCATCCCTTCATTTTCACAAGTACATCTGCTACATGCTAGTAGTACCACATTCTTTGATTACATTTGGTGAAATGCCAGCAGTTCTTCAATTAATTTGTGTCTCTTTGCCTCACCATCACCTTCATCTACTTCCCCTGCCACAATTGGTGCCCCAGGTAAGCCTCTATCTTCCCCCTCCTGTGCATGTGCATGCAGTGATGTGAATTGTGCACCTTGACTTGCCCCCTCCACCTCAATGACAAGATTGTGCAGAATAATTGCAATAGTCATCCACCTGCATGCTTCTAGGTGCTGGTGTTTGGAATTGATGTTTACCCGAAGACCACGTAAACACTGCCAGCGACCCTTGAGAGCCCCCATGCAGTGCTCTGATCGAACCCGAATATTGGAGACAGTCTTGTCAAAAAGAGCATTTTCTGGCAACAGTGAAGCTGGCTGTTTGTGGACTGGGATGGTGTGACAAGTGAGGGGGTATGCAGAGTCAACCCAGGCAAACTCATCTCCATGGAAAAACCACTCTGCATGCTTCACAGCAGCTGTATGCTGAAAGGCAGAAGCATCATGGGCTGAACCAGTCAACCCATGTGCATAATCCACAATTCACAAATTGGATGGTAGATTTCCAACCTAATGTATGTGGTGGGAAATTGATTTTAGCTCTATGAAACCAAGATGCTCTAAATTCACATACCTGGAGGTTTAAGCCATAATTTCCCTTCCAAGTAAAATAAGCATCACCATTGAGCCCAGGTTTGGAGTAGAGAACAACAATTGTTCCATCATACATCACCCATCCTTCCCTCCAGGTGCCCCTAAATCCCAGATGATTATCCATCCAGACCTTCTCAGCCTCCTTTTCTTCAGCTGTAGGGATGTGCACAAAGGCATCATGGAGAGACTCTATGGCCTCAAAACATCTCCCTGTAAACAATTCCACTGACCCTTCAGAGATCCCAGCTTGACGAGCAATATCCTCCAGTGATGCCCCATTCCCATAACGCCCCATACGGAAGAGAGTGACTGCCAGTTGTGTCTTAACTGGAGTCTGGGGGTTATTAGAATTATTGGAGAATACTGGGTGGTCTTGAATTAAATCCAGGATAACTTCAAAGACAGTAGGTGAAACACGCAGCATATTGGTGTAGCGATGATAGTCAGAGGGGCTCTGTGCATACTCACAAGCAACATGAAAGTTCCCTGCCCTGGGAACAGAGGATCGACCTTGGAGATAACGAGTTTGCTGGATAGCAAGAATGCAGGAAATGTCTAGATTGAGCTGCTGAGCTGCCTCTTCAATGGTCATATGTGGTTGATGCAGGTCCCTGAAGGCCATAAAGAGCATATAGTAGCGAAGATACTGCTCATGTAGGCTGGGCTGGGGCATAGTTGTTGGATTACAGTGATTTTTATCTAGACTAAGAAGATAACAGCGCGTTGATGATTACATAAGTTTCCTTATATATCTAATTGGGGGGTGATGAGCGAGAGCGTGAGCGTGAGCGAAACCGTGTGCGCCAACTTTGAGCGTACCTATTGTTTCCGCTGTCGCTGCTCCTGGACCGTTTGTTGCCAACTTGTCACTGTTATCACACCATCGACTCGTCGATACTCCCGCCGTCCTTGTTCTAATTGTCATCGGTGATGAGTCCTTCACCAGTATATTTTCCTGTAAACATTACCTCTGTCATCATTTGTTCCATGCTTGTAGTCCTGGAGGAACTCGAAAGTAAGAAGAGCCAACGGGAGTAACTCTAGAAGGGAGTTGTGCTTCGATGCTAGCAACCAAGAATGACCAACGGCTGTCGGACTGCAAGGACCAGGTTATCAGCGCTGCCGGGGTCACAGCAGATGGGGTAGGACGCTCACCCAGACCGGGACAGCTTCCGCGTTCTGGAACATTGTAACTCGAGCAAAGTCGACGACGACTTACCACTGGGCACTGCTAGGTACTGCAGGCAGATATGGTGCGTCAGACGAATGCATAGACCCTCACTGCCGTGCCAAGTTGGACCCGTCCCTAGGTTCGCAGGTATTTCCTAGTAGCACAATTGTCTTTCTGACGCTAGGAGAGTTTGCGAATGGACTACTGGGAGTCATACCTGCGGAATCTTTGACCATGGAGTCGTCTTCAGTGATTTTCACATCTCTCGGGACCGGATAATGGTTTCAGAGGCGATCCTTCGGTGACGATACCGGTTCGCACTTGAATATTGAATATTGAATCGTCACTTCGCGCGCGTGGTTGATATTTACACGTTGCAAAGGGCAAGATCGTTCTGGGTCATCAATATCAATGTTCTTCAATCTCAAGGAGTCGTCATTTGATATATATGGACCGAACTCTCAGCAGCAATCTTAATCAGCTTTCTTGCCATTGGACTCTAAGTTGCTGTACGTGGACGAGCTCGATACCGTCAACGCTTGACTCACTCTCGTACGAAGGTGGCAATAAGTCGATTCGCTCGATGGGTCTGCTTGACTGGTTTCGCGTATTCGAAGAGGTCTCCATTCTGCCGAAGGATATCGTTGTGTTGTGAGTGTCTACCGATGCCATGATCGGTGATGCAGCAATACTGAGAGCACAACCAGTATCGTGGGTCCTTCTGGCTCTGGAAAGAGTTGGGTAAAATCAGCTCTGAGCCTATCTCATATTTCCGTACTTCACTCATTTTGTTCACCCTGCATTTCACTCTAGCTCTTCAACATCCTCCTACAAATCGCGAATACCCATGTTCCGGTCGACGAAGGAGAGACTCTTGGATTTACGAAGATTAACGCAGAAAGGTGCCGTTTCGATGGAGAGGAAAGCGACATCATACTTGTAGACACCCCGTCTCTTTGCACACTTACGGGACCCCATAGGAAGGAAAGTTTGAAAGAATGGTTGGATTCAAAGTAGGTCTAAGCTTTTTGTACCATTTAGTGGATAACACCTCTCGCCAGATATAGGAAGCCGTGTAAGGCGGCTGGAATCCTGTACCTGCATAGCGTCGGATCGAACCCATACGATCCGTACTTGAAGGTCTCAAGGCACCTTGGCCTCTTGATGTCCATGTACCGTCAAGGTCTCGCTCCCAGCTCTGTTCATGTCATCCCGACTATAACTCTTGGGGAAAAATTATCTACCGGGAGGATTGGTGCATCAATGTTACTACTCAAACGTCAGGTAGACGATGTGGGCGCATCGATGCTTACGACACCGTTTGACGGAAGACCGGAGACAGCATGGGATGTTGTGCAAGAACTCTTGAGCAACATGAAACTGGGAGGTTCTTTCGTGGGGGGGTTCCCGTACGAGGAGAGACCCATACGCTGCTGGATAGGTACGGATATAGCTCTGGAGGAGAACATAGCCCTCAGCAGAGCTTTGTTGGAGGACGCTCCCTTGGGACACTCAGACCACTACTTAGCTCTTGTCGATCTTGCTGATGTTCTGCATCAACGATTAATGAGGGAAGAAGAGATAGGGGATTTGGACGAGGTAATTACCCTTCGTCATGCCGCATTGGAACTTATGCCCCCAGGGAATCAAGACCGCCTCGTGACCCTCACAGGCCTCGCGGATTGCCTGGACCAGCGGTTTCGGGAAAAGGTTAACATGGAAGATTTGATGGAAGCTATACCCCTCCGACGTACTGCGCTGGAACTCGCTCCTCCAGGGCACCAAGAACATCGTGTCTCTCTTGTCGGCCTCGCGACTTGCCTGGAACACCGGTTTAGCAATGAAGGAGCCATGGAAGACCTGACAGAAGTCATCGCCCTCCGACGTGTTATACTGAAACTCACCCCGGCTGGGCACAAAGAACGCTATGTATCTCTTAGCAAGCTTGCAGATTGCCTGGACCTGCAGTACTTCAAAAGCGGGGGTACCCTGTCAGTTCTGGAGGAGATCATTTCTCTCCAACGAGCCGCATTGGCATGCAATCCCTCATCACGTTTCGGTCGAGCTATTTGTCAAGCAAGCCTCACTAGGTGTCTTATTGAAAAAAATCAGAGGCAATGTACCAAGCCCCCACTCACTGGCTTCGCCCCTCCGGCTCGCAAGAGTCCGAGTATCTGCGATCCTATCTTTCTACACCCAACCTCTCTTCTACTCAATCCACGAAACCATTCGGAGAGTCCGTCGTGCGAACCCGTTGGACCAACCTATAGCCTCAGCAACAGCCGCTGACGACTGGAGAGATGCTGCTTCTGAACTGGCGAACGCTCTCGTCATGGTGGGCGCGCCCTCCCCCACTGTTCATATACACTGATGATTCCGTCATCCGTCTTAGTGAAATATTTCCTCGGCTTGATCTTGCTTCTCTCGCTTGCAGATAACTTTTACGACACTTTCTTCAGCCGTGTCTGCACTTCACCGGGCAGTCACTACGTGTTACATCGTCCAAAGGGTACGTAGGACCCTTCGTACGCGTTAGACGCATGTATGTATGTCGTCCGTTGTGTCTCCAAGAAGCCTACTGCAGTACTCCATTGGGTTTAGGTGGTGCTCTCCCACTTGAACCTCCGCACCGCTGTCGGCTTTCAGAACTGGCGACGGTGATGTTCAGAAATCAGGTCGGCAATTATGTAGACTGAATAGGTGGTAGTACATGCCGGGTTAAGTGATAATAAGCCTGGGGATCGTCGCCACCCCACCCCTTCACGATCAATAGTGAGTACTGTGAAACCGCGAAGAACGCGTTGAGCAAGTACCAAACAGCTCCGCTCGAAGCGTGCAATCGCAATGCATCATTAGACACAAAGGCCAAGCACCTGCACATCATTTTCTCCATGTCTCAACAGGTAAGTCCGGGACGGGCTGTTCTGTCGACGCTTGAAGTACACCTGGAGAGCAGCCCGTCCCCACTGAGAGGGACGAATGGAAGCCCTTGAACATGCCTCTGAGTACACCCCTTGTACCCAAGACCGAGCAGCCCATACGGGTGCGTTCATCAGGTGTTAAGGGAGAAGGTGATCTCTGTATGACAGTCAAATCCGCCTCTTGCTTTGGTTTACGCCTTGTGACTTCGGTTAAAAAAAGCCGGTGACTGTCAGTGGGGCACCCACGACACACATTACAGCTATCTTAAAAGCAGAGGCCACGTGCAAGCTATGTCCGCTCTATTTTGTGTGTTCAGTGGGTTGTTCGCAATAGGCACCACAACCTGAAATGCTCGGTGAGGACATTGAGGCGTACCGACCTGTGGTTTGTCGAATCCACAAGTGGTTATGACCAAAGTAGTTGGGTTTGCCGCCCGCCGGGGTGAACGCAGGAACGCCGATGAGCGACAGTAAGCGTAAGCACTGGAAGGCGAAGGGAGGTCAATTCTTCGGTTCATGATAACGAGCAGGAAGCATTAACTGTACAGGGCGGTGAGGACCAGGGAAACTCCTTATAGGGACAGATACCCCGACATTGGCAAACTGTGTATGGAGGTAAGTAGAAATAGCGGGACCCCCCATGGAGACGACATCCAGTGAATATGAATACCACACGAAATAAACACTCGAGATCCTTAACCTTAATTCAGTCATATTCTAGCTGCTCTTCACCGGACTGAAGGAAATGGGCCACGGGGGTAATAGGCATTGCTCTAGTTTTTGTTACTCCGTCCATTACCACTGTTGTCACGTTGTCGTCGGTATCCCCATCGCAGCTACTTTTATCATCGTTGTAGTCGTGGTGGGTCCTCTATCCATACATTCTCCTGTGACCATCGCTCCTGTCACCAATTGTGCTGCACCAGTAGTCCTGACATGTAGAAACCAGCAGCTCGGAGACGAGAAGAGTTCAGGAATACGATAGAAAGGTTGAAGGGTGGTAAAGGAGCAGGAGAAGGTAGTACAAAACGAAGTAACTGGAAGAATGCTGGATGAGCGCTTGAGCACCCGTCCTAACCGGATGGAATCAGATTGAATAAATCAGGAATTGGTATGCACACGTGGCTCACACAATTCATGAATCCCCATCTTCCAGCAACTCAGCCAACTCACGCTCTCCTTCTCAAGTTAACTCGCCAGGTGTACCATCACTTCTGGGCTCAGGTACAGAGGAAAACACGGCAGGGTGCTTGGGCGCTGCGGGGTTCTCGGGCGTGGATGTGAGAAGTTCTGTGAGGAACAGTGAAAATAGTCCATCGAAATACAGATCAATTTACGACGTACCGCTAAGCTGCCACTTGCGGACTGTCCCGTCAAGGCTCACACTGACGATGAAAGGTTTAACTTTCATTCTGCCGGCCGCATCGCGAATAGCCCGTGGCCACAACCGAACAGCCGTCACGTCGTGCCAATGAGCATCGATTTCTCCAACAACCTCCGGCTCGAACACGGTTGAGAAAACGTACGGCCTGATAACATCCTCATAAGCGGTGGCTACATAAGATTCTACAGCGGGAGTCAATGAAAGTGGAAGGACCGCGTGAACCGGTAACGAATGTATCAGCAGGGTACCGACTTTGAGACGGGGAGGTCGGGTGGGTACGTCGTGATTTGAACGGTCTCATCTGAGGAGGCTGTACCAGTTTTGTTGGTATTTGAACGTCAAACACGCGCCGGGGTACCTACCGGTCCACAGTTGTCCGGCTCCATATATCATTTGAGTGACTCTCGTCCGATGCAGATTCAAGGTGTCCAACAGAGTGTAGTGCCATCGAAATTGAGGTCCACGCCCCTTCTCGAGTTTCCATACCTTGACAACACTCATCGTATCTCCAGTAAAGAGCATAGCTTCCATATCCGAAACAACGGAACTGGCTAGGCATTCCACCGGCCGACTATGAGCGGAAACTGATCCAATCGGAGTGATCGTCTTTCGCTCAATGACGTCCGTAAGATCCCTCGACGATATGTGTGTTCAATTTTTACTTTGAAAAGATATGCGCCTACCAGAACCTGACAATTTTGTCGGAGCCGCTAGAAACCAGAAGCCTGAGGGAGGGAACTACTAGCAGCGATTTCACGAAGTCATCATGGGCATCAATCGAACGTCGCAGTAATTTTGACTGCGACAGGTTATTAACTTAAGCCAGAAGACGGGAAAGAAAGACTCACGCTAGTGTCCCATACTTTGATCGTCTACGAGGTGACCGGGTTAGATAACTGAGCAGATCCGATCCATCCATTTGCCTGATCCCAAGAGCCGGTAATGAGGAGCTGGAAGCCAACCGTATCGTGTTCGCCTCGATAAGATGCTAGCCAGGCAACAGGTACCGTATGACCTCTGTAGATCTGAAGGGTTTCGCCTGACTGTTGTATTCGATTACGACGTTTGAGGTTGCGTTCTGCATTGGTCTTCTTACCCCCAAGTCAACTTTCTTTGCAACGTGTGTATTCCGCCATCCATATGGCGTTCCCTTCGACGATGACGTCTATTGCTTTACCTCCTAGTTGAACGGGTGAGCCAAGCAATTTGGTCCTCCGAGTCCGCCTTTTGTTTGCGTGCCTGATGCCCCCACATCATCGTACAATTTTTGCATTTTCTGAGGTTACCTACCTCTGTAATCGCGAGCTCTGATTCTGCCCTGAACAGTACGGTGTCGTCTATGGTGAGCAGAAATTAAATATTCAGTGACTTCATTCGGACGGTACTTTCAAGTTGTATGGCAAGTGTGACGCCCGCCACAACTTTTTTCGCGCGTAGTCTACTCATTTCCGTCATGTCCAAACGCTTAGCTTCCTTCCATGGTCCATCTACACCGACGTCTTCGCCAGTGTCGCAGCCACGTCATCCCGGCACCCCGGCCTCTCCATCGCGTGCTTCGGAGACCACGATCCACAGAAAGGCCAGAACGCTGTTGCAAGAACTACGGTCCCTATCGCATGCATGGGACGACCTTGTGCTCGTAGATGGTCTCAAGGCTGCACGTACGCTAGTAGATACGAGAACGGAGCTCGAGTGTGTATATCCATCCAATAATGAAAAAGTGGGTCTCCTCTGAGCTATCCCTTCGTTTTACTAGTAACGCGCTTGCTCTCCTTGTACCAGGGAGCCTGCCACGGTCTCCGATAGTTGGACCTAAGCTCGCTGTAATGGAAAAGTGCATCGTACAACTAGACACTGTCCTAACAAAACTTGTGAGGATTCTCTTTACGGGCGCGTTTTCTGGTCGGTTGTGATCTTGTGACCAACAGCAAAAGAATCTGCGACGAATGGGGACCGTAGTTGACAACCTGGAAGCTTTGTGCCACGAAGCCCAGAAGACCAAGGGTCCCA
Organism: Pisolithus sp. B1; assembly: GCA_024663435.1. Taxonomy (NCBI): domain Eukaryota; kingdom Fungi; phylum Basidiomycota; class Agaricomycetes; order Boletales; family Pisolithaceae; genus Pisolithus; species Pisolithus sp. B1. Next base: position 103,168 of record JANFAA010000008.1, read on the forward strand.
AGTGGTGTAAAGAAGAGCCACTTTGGCTTTCGTGGTCACTCGAGAAACTTGGTGCGTACTTCGTTCTCTGTGTGTGCGCGCGATGACGAGCTGACACTACTACCCATTACAGTTTTATCCGTAGGTGGTATAGCCACGCCATACCACAGATCTGTAGCTCTACTCGACGGTCTTGTCGATCAACTAAGAAGCCACTCCGTTTCGTTCGAGACATCCAGGGTTATCATAAACCAGTGGGTTGAGCAGCCTTACCTCGAGGAGAACGGGTGGGACGCTCAATGGGAAGATCTCTGTGCGGTAGAGGTAGAAAGATGGGACACGACATAGGCACAACAAAGCACACTGTGGATTACAATCAAACACCGGCTTCCTCTCCCAAAATCTACGTTTCATCTGCATGTTCTTTCGGCCACTTGGCTGTTTGCGGCGTCTCTAACTATCGGTTCTCTGAGTGAGATTTCTTGGCAGCTCCGAGTGAAGGGCCACCAGCTCGCCGTTCAAATGCTGACCTGTTATATTGCATGGAGCTCACTAGATATGTTATCTCGCAACTAGGATCCAATGAGTCACGAAACGAGGAAATGACCTGAGGTCAAAGAAGTGCTCACAACGACTCATGTTCAAGATATACATTGTGGAAGGTTATCAATATGTATTTGAGCAGCTTTTCGCGTTAGAATTAGCGCCTACTCATCTTTGCTGATAGCAATACCTACAGCAGTACCCAGAGTTTGCGATGTGGACCCGATCTCGTTTGCCACTCTTTCTCTTTCATCAAAATATTCACGCCGCCGATGCTCATGGTTATGAAGATCTAAGAACAGCCCGCGCAACAGACAGAGGTAACACAACTCGAAGTCGTAGGTCCGATTTTGTGGCAGCGAATTGTGGGCTACATGGGGATGCTCGTAGACCATCCTCTAAAGCTGCAATATCAGTTTGCAGACAGTCATAGTGAAACAGACTAACCTTCCGTAGAAAGCACCTACAGATAGTACATCACACTGACTGAACTAGATTGCATCATCGAGAGGAACCTTGTGAAGAATGTTATGTCGCCAATCCATATTCAATAAAAAGATGCGGGTAGGACGAGGAATTGGAAAAAAACTGCACGCATAATTCTTCAAATAATTGAGACAGAACAAGTCTGAGAAGAACTCAGTCGCTATATCTTTCTTCTGTCTATTCTGACATCATTGTGAGGGAATGTTGGTGTTCACCACTTAGTTGTCTGACGCACGGCAGAATTATGAGATGGTTCAGTTCCCGTGGGTTGATGCTGCAGAGTGTGATCAGTACTGTGGACGAACCCTAAGGGTGGTAAAACAACGCGCCATATCCACGAGTGCGTTCTTCCTAGTTCCCCAGACACAGTGTCAGTAACACCACGGCACCAAAAATGATCCCATGGGCTTACCAAATGCTTTTGAATAGCTCCGTTCTCGGTTTGCGAAGTAGATCTCTACTCCAAAGGTGCGGACATGCGATGAGGCAACTGTCTGACGCCGAACCTGACGAAATCAAAGGTGAGCGGGGCACGATCATTTGAGGAAAAGCTCACCATTGCCTGTGTCCCCTCGTTTACCATCCTCATCAATATGTAGAAATATGAGCAATGTATGACGGTCGTCATCAGCTGTTTCCTGCAAGACGGGTAGACTTGTCCTTCAACAGCAGCGAAATGTGTTCGTTAACAAAAAAACGAGATAGCCTTTGGTTGATGCAGGGCTAGGTACGTTTCGCTAGTAAAACTATACGCCACAGCGAGATCATCCTGATCCTTCACTCAATCCGTTTGCCTTCCGAGGTCTGAACTAGATACGCTGGAGACCGCGAGGCAACAAGAGTCATCGAGATTAATGCCAGTAGCCTGCATCTCGTCAAATATATTTCCAGTGCGTATAAATTGCCACCGGAGTAATCACCATAGTTGCCCAGCTGTGTACGTGAGGTGCAAGACAAACGTAGAGACGCCATGAGTGACTCACCGCAATCGATTGACCAAAACACTCGTTAACACTGGCCAGCCACCCTTCTAGCTCCAGCAAGTATGAACCAGAAACCGTGCCCAAGAGCCCCGGCATAGTGAGAACAGTGCGATCATTCTGAGATCACACAAACAATCAGCTCTACATACACACAGTAGAGAAAGTACCAACCAATGTAGCCGTCCATCCGCGCGGCCCACCACAGCAACTAGGACATTGCTTGACGTCGACCGTAAATTTGAAATTGTCACTCTCCCACCTACCCCAGACTACTCTGACAGCCCAGATGGGTCGGGCATGCTTAACGAAGTGGCCATCGTGGTCGCCAGAGTACAGACCTTGACGACCGGGCATACTCCGAGCATGTTTTACACGCGCCTTCCACATTCGATCGTATACCGTTCTGCTAAGGTCTGCCCGGTCTTCCTCCTGATTGGGGAGCGTTCATCACAGACAATGTGCACCCACTCATTGCCAAGGTAGCGTCCGACGCCAACTGCAAAGCAAGACCTAGCACCGTTGTTGGCGTAGACTATACAATGAAATCATCAGTGAGAGATGAGAGCGTTGGCAGTATCACCTGTGAACTCACGCGGGTAGGTGCCGCGGTGGGCGAATCCGTGGTATGAGGCATGCCTGGTTGTTTTCCTGATGAATAAGGTGGAGCATCTTCGTCACCGCCCTTCCTGGAGTCAAGCTGTGCCCAGAGGATACTAAATCAATGGTGATCAATCTCCCCAGTAGGCGACTGCATGATAATATAGCTCTGAAAAGAGACGGAGAGTCGCGAAAAGGGACGACGGGCAGGAGCACTTGGATACCCGCATTAGTGAGAGCCAATGATTGAAATTTGAATCCGTCGGTTTTAGGCTGAAATATGCCGTCCGAAGAGAAGTACATACTCCTTTAGTAGTCAGTCGACAAACTCGTCGGGTTCCACCTTCTTGATGTCGCCACAATCCCGAAAGTCGTTCGCATTCTCTGCCGGAACACTGCCCGTCCACGGCATGCGTGGACGCCATGCGAGTATGCTGTGATCGCTGAGTTGCCGAGCGATTTCCAGTTGTAGCCTCTGAGAACCTTTAATGCAACGCTTTGCACAACAGCAATGCCGAGGTTGACGACATTGGGTGGATCGTGCATGCAAAAGGTAAAGCAATGCATCGCAAAGCCTTTGTTTGAGATTTAGGGCTAGTACGGGAACAAAGCCAAGGTGAAAAACTACATGAAAAACCGTGGTTTCTTGGCACTACTTTTTTCTCAGGCTAGGTGGGGCCGAGATGCCGGTGGCACCAACGCCACAAGCCATTGCACTGCATCTCGTCAGTGGACCACGACGACGGCAAGGGAAACATGGCTCGCAGGTCCCCACGATCATCGCCAAAAGGAAAATCCAAGGAGGTGTCACAGAGGAACAGCAAAGACAGTACCTCATCAGCTTCATGGACTACTAGCGATATCGAATTCTTGATCGACCAAGTCATTGCTCGTCGTGCAGAAGGTGGTGATGGCATGAGTTTCAAGAAGTCGTTCTGGCAGTCCCTAGCAGCCTCCGATAGACTTTCCAACCCAGAGAAAGGGGGCCCCAAGACGAGCAGCTCATGCAAGGAGAAGTGGAGCCGTGTGAGTACATTTTCAACTCTATCATCGACGATGCGAATAGCTGATCTCTATCTAGCTGAAGAAAACATTTGATGTTGTCGATCGCCTCGCCCATTCTTCGGGGTTCGCATTTTCACTTGAATTAGGGGCTAATATCGGCATCGAAAACGAGAGCGTTTGGACTGATTATCTCAAGGTACAGTCTCGAAGTTTATGCAAGAGGAAACTCTCCTAATCGATGTCCCGTAGCATCACCCAGTGGCATCCCCTTTCAGAAACAAAGGGTGGGCATTTTATGACAAGATGAAGATTGTTATGCCGTCAAAAAGCAAGGGCACGAATCGTTTCTCCGCCCTTAGTGGGCCCTCTGTAACATCAAGTTCCTCTAAACCCGCTCCCCCCTCGTCTAGAAGTGCAGCCACCAGTGACAGTGAAAATGCTGAGCGTAACACGAACACGGTGGCTATGGTGGAAAGTACAGATGTTGTCATGGAGCTGAGTACTGATTCTGGGTTGCCTCACGACGCGCCGCATCCTCCCTCCTCTGAAGTCTCTGGAGGTGCTTCGACAAGACCTCTCTCTTCCGTATATACTTGCCTGACTCCATCCAACTTCACGCCTCCACCTGCTCCCTCCTCATTCACCAGCTCATTGGCCAGTTCTATCAAGCCTTCATCGAGCATTTCTGCTCGTGCCGAAAATTCCAATAAACGCAAAGCCAATGACAACGATGCCTCGATGGTGTCGATTATGTCTCCTTCAGTTGCTGGATCATCCCATTCGTCTGTGCAGAGGCGTCGTGTCGCAACTATCCCTGCGGCGATTGATCGAGTAGGCGATCGTCTTGGGTCGTTGAACGATACTTTTCATGACAGTGTCACAGTCGTCGGAAGTTTCACATCCAATATATCAGCTCCTTTATCTCGACGGCTTCCCCCACCAAATTCAGTTACCGCCGACACTGAGAGCCCCAAGTCTGAGGCAACATCTAGGTTACTTGCCCTCGATCTTCCGACGCTCTCTCCCCCCCAGACGGTAGCTATAATCGATTGTTTTCAAAACAATCCCGACAACGCCAAGATGTATCTTACTCTCGCTGCAAATACATCCGAGCCGTACGCAGCCATTCGGAAGGCTTGGCTCACGAAGAGGCTGGAAGAGGCGGGCATCGTAGATAATCGTACTCAGTAGTTGTAGTTGTCCGTATGTTGTATGTGCATCAATACGAAACGCATTCCTTCGTCTCCGTTCTATCACTTGCAAACTTATGCGAGTCATCAAACGACTTGGAAGAAATGCATGAATTCGGTCGGTCGTGAGGTAGATATGATGTGCTAGATGTACTATACAATTCCTCTCGCCTGTAGATCCTGACTATACCTCAACCACATCACAGTCGCCATCCGCTCCCGTTTCAGGGCCATCACATCACGGTCTGTGGCGGTCGGAATGCCACTTGCAGTTGTGCCATGTGCTCCTGGCTCATTCGGAGGTAGTGCACCGGCCGAGGCTATTTCGCTAGGTTCCATGTCAGCTAACTCAGTGCTATCGTAGGAACGAATGATATTGTGTATACAGCAACAAGCAGGAGGGATGCGTGCTTGAGTGGCCATGTCGTATCCAGGCGGGATGATGAGGATTCGAAAACGACGTTTGAGAATGCCGATGATATGCTCGACGATGTTGCGTGCTTGTGCGTGCCGCAAATTGAAAATTTCCCGGTGGTTTTGAGGCCTAATTCAATTCTGAGTCAAAGAAGATATTGTGAATTGGGAACTCACCGTCGCTGTCCTCAGCCCCATTCTGCAAGATGATAGCGCTCACCACGATAAGGTACCAGTAGTTCCAGGCAGCTAGGGAACCCGGCATCAGCAAGGTAATATCTACCGGGGGGAACTGTGAGGTTGTTGACTCGGGCGTTGTGGTAGACGGATGCATCAGCGGCGGAACCTTCCCACCCACTGAGTACGTACGTGAACTTCAATTCGAAGTCACAGCACATCAAACAGTTCTGGGAATTGAAACCCTTTCGATTGCGCGTCGCATCGCGTTCTGCAGCGGACGGTGTGCACGGTATGTGAGTACCGTCGATAGCACCAATTGCATCCTCGAAAAACAGCATGAAACGCATGTCGTCTCGAATTGCCTGTGGGACATCGTCGTGGATGTGGGGAAGTCGGACACACTTCCCATAAATCGGTGGGGAGGAGAATGCGTGGAGGATTTTTTTGAAGTACCTTCCATGGCAGATATCAGTAGAGATCATCGAATCGGAAGAGAAGACATACTTTGATATCGTATCGTTGGATCGCTGGAACCGTTCAGCGACATGCCTGATCATCAAACCCGTTACACAGATATAAAGGAATATCGCCAACTGCTCTTCAATCTTCACATGCTTCGAGTGGGTATACCCAGCTGCCTGCAGCTCGGCGACGAGGATATCGAAGACGAATCTGTGGGTGCCAAGTTCCGTGCGAATCCTTTCGGGGTGCCCGTTGAGCAATTCTTTCACCCAGCCTTCACCAGAGAGGATGGACGTGTGATACGGGATCACTTCATCCTTCTGAGTGGCTAGCACGATAGCCTGTGCTACCGCCGAGACTGTTACGCTTCGACCCCGTGCCTTCCGTTTCCTCACTAGAACTCTGGCTACGCGCCTTCGGTCTCCCTACACTCGTCGTTATCGGGTGTTCCCTCGTCACATTCCTAATCGGGATGCGAGTTATACTCAAGAACCGGCCTTCCGGCCTTTACCTTTGGTAACCGACTTCTCGTCGGTTACACCCGTATGACTAACGAAGGCGCAACCCTGCTTCTCCTTTCAATTACGATACAGACCCCTCAACGGGTCCACATTTAACTCCGGTGCCTGCGGCCCATTTCTCTTCTCTGACTCATCGTTGTCTGAAGCCCGTTGTACCTTAGCTGCACCTTGCTGCGCATTGTTGACACTCCGCCGTGAGCCCACATGTGGGCTCACCCCTCATTGACTGTTATGGTATGTACGGTGGTTGCCCACTTGCGGTGGTCTATGTGCGTTGATCCTTTGGGCCCAAGGCCCGTTACGATACTGGTATATAGAACCTACGGTATCGCTGTAGTTCCCTTAACTTTTCGCTACCTTGCAACACGTCTCATTTATCCCCATTCTTTGGGAATACGAGTGACGACGCCCAAGGGTGCTCAAAGTCTTCTATGCACCGAGGTACTCCGCTTATTCGACATCACGCCGTCCTAAAACGACACGGTGCTCGCCGATAAAGCTTCGTCTTTGCCGCTTACTGTTCCTATACCTTTGTTAGGTACTTCACGGAACCGCGGCATAACAGAGACCACACCTATGAGAATTTCACCAGCCTGTTTTTGATGAAGAAGTAGCACCGCCCAGAGTTGTTCGTTATATGCGATCTCCTCATCATCGGTGTCTAGATAGATCAATATATCATGGTACAGTTTTCAGGCTAGGCAGAACTCACCAGGAAATTCAGAATCTTCGAGCATCGTTCTAGCGGTCGTTATCTACACATGTATGAGCTATCTCGTGCATCGATCCTTTGGCCAGAATTCTAGCGGAGCTCGAATATTTGCCGAAGCTGGCTGAACTGAACGTTGGTTTTTTATCCGGGTTTTTCACTATGACTTCGTTCCCGTACTAGCCCTTAGTAATAGTTGACACTATCTAAGTATAATCCTAATAAGGAAATTCGCACCTCACAACGTGTGGTCACACCCGGTCATGTCCAGTTTTTACAGGGCTTCAGGCCTCAGGCCTGAGGGTTCCATGCGAAGCGTCGTGTATACTTGCGTACTATTGGTCACAGATACCATAGCTGCCTACACGATACTAAATACCCCAAATTGGCTTCTCGGAATGACGGTTGAGCTAATGGGATGGGCAGTAATGAGGGTAGAAGATGCGATCCTTTTATACTCGTTGTGAGGTAATTGGGTCAGTAAAAGAGCGTTAAAGGGCCTTCCCAACGTGAAACGAAGCTGCTCTTCAACCGGGGCGTGAAGCTTGGCGGATGGACCAAGAAGTTGCCAGTGCCAAGGGCGGACGAGCTGTAGAGTACCTTGCGATACCGTTGCATGTTCTAACTCACTGGGCAGCGCAATCTCAAGCGGCCTCAGACCGCATGCTTGGATTTCGTAGGTGTAACTCGGAGCATGCGGATCCGTACTTTTCAGCTGAACCATGGTAACCTGGTGGGAAACGCACGGCAACATAAGGCGGCGATTGATAAATCGCGGAAGGGGTGCTTCAGTGAGTGAGTGGAATTCGAACACGTCGCCTGGTACGTAAGAATCCGGGGTTTGCAGCCGAGCCGTCGGAACGTGACGGGTGATGTTTGGCCGTTTAAGAGGATGACTGAGAAATTGGAGCGACAATGACAATGACCTACCCAACCTTTGGAGTACCCTGAGTTGCGTAGGCGACTGAATTACCGTCGACGACTGTTCCTCTGCGTGAGATTGGGCCGGAGGCAATGACAGTGGTTGGTACGAGGCGATGTGTGCAGGGAAGCAGCTATGAAATGGCGATGGCTCCCCAACCCAATCCAGAACAGAGATGTCCCCAGACTGTGATACAATTTCAGCTAACAGACGACCAAGGGCATTTTCAGCGGATTCGCCATATAGGACGGGCAGGTGGAGATTAAAGATCCCGAAAAGACAATAGGCAATATCCTCAGGCCGGGTGGTGCAACGCGACGATGCCCATTGGAGTCTCGAACGTGCATCATCCATGCCCGGAGAGAAGTTGGTGAGGAACCGGGACTCCATTCCAGTTGCCCTTCCTAGCTCTTCCAGCACAGCGACATCGGTTTTGTGGTTGGAAGACGTGAGGTTCTTGTAAAGTGACCAGCTTTGGGTGTAGAATAGTACACATCGGGGAGCCAGTAGTTCTTGGAGGGTCCATCCACGTTTGAACCATTCGCTTGCATCAAACGAGCCGGTATCGGGAATGTCAGAAAGATGCACGATAGTCAGGGCGGATCGTCGATACCATGCGAACATTGATCCTATTGATTCCTGTAACTCGGCACTACTCTCCTTGTCTATGCAGCACGTGTCGCTCCATGCCCATAAATAATCCCGCTCGCAAGCACAAAGGCAGAAGGTTTGAAGCTTTCCAAGCCCACCCATTTTTGACATGTCATATATCGATTGGCCCTCGACGTCGCGCAACGATGGCTCGCCTTCACCCCAGCGATGAGAAAGCATGACGTACTGGAAGTATGCTGAGACCACAGTATGGATCAGTGTCATTCGCTGATCCAGGTTGCACGTGGCGTAAGAAGAAAGTAGCTGGTTGTACTGTTGACTGGTCATAAAGTGTGATAACTGCGCATCGCGGTTGCACAGCATGCCGGTTTGTGTGTGTAGCAGCCAGGTCGGTGTATTTTTGAGAATTTCAAACGCAACGCCACGGATGGCTCGTACAACGTCAATGTGGGCAGGGCCTGAAGTATTCGAGGCCGTCACAGAGACGGGTGGGCTGATCTTCATTTGGAGGTAGGCTGTCAGACAGCGTCGAGACACGTCGTAACCTGGACCCCCGGGTATAAGTAACCGTAGGGCTTCTTGCTCGAGCGCAATAGCCTCGCCCAAATCAGTCGCTGCAGATTGTTGGCGAAATCGGTCTGCCAGACACAGGGCAAGGTCATGGAGGGACGAAGGTCGGTTGGGATGTTCGGGTGAGCGGGATTGCAGTACATGTCGGTGCAATGTGATGGCCTCGTTCAGATCGACAATGGCAAGCTGAGTTGCGGACTTGGCCCGCAGGTAATTCGCAAGAGCATGTAGATTTTCTACTGCTGTATCAAGCACAAAAAGTTCAGCGGAATTTAGCCCCAGCGTCTGAGCCCATGCTCTAACAGAAATAGCAAGTTGCTCAAGGGAAACGTCCCGGTGACAGGGTCCTGGTAAACGGAGTTCCAATGCATATGTAGCAAGACGAATGGCCTCGTCCAGGACAGTTATCATGGCCCGCTGCTGGAACCTATCCCAGAGGTGCAGAGAGAGCTCAAAGAGTGAGGACGCAACATCAGAAGGGCTTGTTGGATAGAGCACTGATATAGCACGGCGAAGAGAGTTTGCCCTGCACGGTCCGAGGATATTGGGTGGCTTCTGAAACTTCGTCCAGAGGTCACATGCCAGGTTGCAAAGAGATAGGTTGCGCTCGGGATGCCCCGGTGGATGGAGCTCAAGTGCTGCACGTCCAAGTGCAATCGCTTCTTCCAAGTCACCGACTACCCGCTGGTTGTCATATCTGTCCGAAAGACAGAGAGCAAGTAAGTGGAGTGATAAAGACCGATGGGAATCTTTAGGGGGAGGTATTTCCACTGCCATACGAAGCAGCTCAATTGCCTCCTGCAAATCGCACATTGCGAACTGTTTCTGAAACCTAGTCCTGAGTGCCCATGCAAGACTGCTGAGGGCTGCGCCACGAACGGGGTGCGCTGGTGGGCAGAGGGTTATCGCTTCACGTCCGAGCAGGATGGCTTCTTCCACATCGGCAACTACCTGCTGGTGGTCATACCTATCTGAAAGACAGACAGTGAGCGAGTAGAGCGACGAAGACCGGTCAGAATGTCCAAAGGGGCGTAATTCCAGTGTGACCCTGTATAACTTGATCGCCTCATCCAAGTCATCCCTTGCAGCTTGTTTCTTAAAACGCTTTCTGAGGTCACTAGCAAGATTATAGAAAGATACATCGCAATCCGGGTGGCCTTGTGGACGGAGCTCTAGCGCTGTACGTCTGAGGGTGAGAGCTTCTTCCAAGTCGGCAACTCCCCCCAGGTTGTCGTATCTGCTTGAAAGGCAGAGACCAAGCGAGTCGAGTAATAGAAAACGATTAGGATGTCCGGATCGATAGAGTTCCGATGCCGCCCTATACAGCTCAATAGCTTCATCTAGGTCTTGCGTCATAGCCTGTTCCTGGTACCTCATCCGGAGGTAGTCAGCGAGATTATAGAGACTTTGCCCACGATCAGGGTGGCACGGTGGACGGAGCTCAAGCGCTGCACGTCCAAGAGTGACAGCTTGCTCCAAGTCAGCACCTACCATCCGACTACTATATTTATTTGAAAGACAGAGAGCAAGGGAAGAGAGTGATGAAGGCCGATCAGGATGCCCAGTGGGACGGAGTTCCAATGCTGCCTGGTGCAGCTCGATTGCCATGTCCAAGTCGTCCCTTGCTGCTTGTTTCCGGAACAACTTTTGGAGGTAACTAGCAACATTAAAGAGAACCACACTACGGCGAGGATGCAGTGGGTGACAAAGCTGTAGTGCTGAACGTCCGAGTGTGACAGCTTCCTCCAGGTCGGTAACTAGCCCCTGATTGTTGTATCTATCCGAAAGACAGGAAGCAAGCGAGTCTAGCGACAAGAAGCGACGGGGATCCCAAGAGGGACAGAGTTCCAGCGCCTCCCGGTGTAGCTTAATCGCGTCTTCCAAGTCCTGCGTCACAACCCATTTCTCGAACCTTCTCCGGAGGTACTCGGCGAGATGGTAGAGAGTTACGCCACGATTTGGATGGCCTAACGGATAAAGCTTGAGTGCTGAACGTCTGAGCGTGATAGCTTCCTCCAGGTCGGCGACTACTCCCTGAATATCATATCTGTGCAAGAGACAGAGATCAAGGCTACGGAGTGACGAAGAGTGATCGGGATGTTCAGGGGGACGGAGTTCCAATGCTGCCCGATACAACTCAACCGCCTCGTCTAAGTCATGCTTTGCGGCCTGTTTCTGGAATCTCCTCCAGAGGTTACAAGCAAGATTGTAGAGGGATACGGCACGACCAAGATCCCTTTGTGGACAGAGCTCTAGTGTTGCATGTCCAAGCGTGATGGCTTCCTCCAAGTCAGTAACTTCCCCCTGACCGTCATATCTGCTGGAAAGACAGAGAGCAAGCCAGTGGAGCGAGGAAGCATGCTCAGGATGTTCAGGAGGACGAAGCTCCAATGCTGCCTGGTGCAGCTCAATTGCCTTGTCCACGTCGTGTATCTCAGCCAGTTTCATGAACCTCTTCTGGCGGTCACAAGCAAGATTGTAGAGAGATACGCCGCGAAGAGAATGTCCTTGTGGACGGAGCTCTAGTGCTGCATGTCCGTGCATGATGGCTTCCTCTAGGTTGGTTACTACCCCCTGGTTATTATATTTGTTTGAAAGACAGAGAGCAAGGTTATGGAGCGATGAAGAGCGATCAGCATGTCCTTGGGGACGAAGTTCCAGTGCTGCCCGGTGCAAACTGATCGCTTCGTCCAAGAAGTCATGCCTCACAGTCTGTCTCTGGAACCTCCTCCAGAGGTCACAAGCAAGGTTGTAGAGGGTCACCCCACGGTCGGGATGGCCTGGTGGGCGGAGCTCAAGTGCTGCACGTCTAAGTATAATAGCATCTGTTAGATCGGCGACCACTCCATTATTATCATATCTATTCAGAAGATAGATGGCAAGTGAGTCGAGAGATGAAGAGCGATGAAGATGACTAGTAGGATGGAGGGCTAATGCTGCATGCTGAAGATTAATTGCCTCGTCCAAGTCGTGCATCACAGCATGTTCTTGGAACCTCTTCCAGAGGTCACAAGCAAGATTGTAGAGAGATGCACCACGACCAGGATGCCCTTGTGGACGGAGCTCGAGTGCTGTATGTCCGAGCATGATAGCTTCTTCCAGATCGACGATTACCCTCCGACTGTCATATCTGTTTGATAGACAGAGAGCGAGCCAGTGGAGCGAGGAAGAGCGTCCAGGATGTCCTGGTGGACGGAGCTTCAAAGCAGCACGAAACAAAGTGACTGCATTGTCCATGTCATCGATTTTCCTTTGTTGCTGGGATACGGCATGGAGGGTCCTCGCTAGATTGGTGAGGGCAATGTCCTGGCTAATACGCCCTGGACAGAAACGTTCCGACTCTACTCGCTTGCGGGAAACATTGATGCCATGGCCAATATGCTGTGGACGAATGGGTTCCGACTCTGTTCGCTTGCGGGAAATATAGTCTCGTGGAATCACTGAATACTGTTGAGCAAACATCTAATGTTATGCCTCTAAGGCGGGTTCAGTATTCAACCACAATATGGCATGAACAGTAGAAACACACGTTATCCATACAACAGAGTGGCAAGAGCGAAGACAATCAATCTTGAATGTCAGAATCATTAAATTATTTTTTAAGTAAAATTTTTTAAAAATTTTAATTTTTGCCCTTCTCCATACAGCATCGGCATGTTGGCACTCCAAACAACCCAATCAGCGAATGAGCCCGGTCTTCCGTCTAGCTGCCCAGGACTTTATACGACACTGAGATGCTTCCCAAACATACTAACTTACTTGTCAACACTTCGCGTGGGATTCCTGTAATTCTTTGCAATGTGGGTGCAAGGCGTCGCTTGTTGCTAATATGCGCCCAGCCTTTGTTGAAAAATTTGACTTCGTTCGGTGCAATGAGTTCCTGCAGTGTCCAGCCTCGCACAAACCACTCCGGCCAACCGCTGGACTTGTCAAACTTGTCATCATCTTTTTTAGTCGAGAAGGTCCACTTGCTAACATCATTGAGGTACACGTAGCAGATTTGTGCGTTTTGGTACCACCGATACATCGAATTGATGGTCTCTGACAATTCTGCGCTGCCTCGCTTGTCGATGCAACAGGTATCGATCCGCAACCACTTGTAACTGTCCTTCATGGCTCGCTCGTAGATCTGGACGACCTTTTGATAGCCCTGGCGCTACCTAACCTCTTCCCTCTCCTCTTTCTCCATCTTCATGAGCCCGATTATCTCTTTGTGGTTAACCTCTGCTCCCAACGATGTGGCAGTATGGCACTGTAACTTGTGGTCGTGTCATCAAGTTCTTTCGTGACCTCGCTTTGTGTTTGGCTTGTTGGATGCCTTTGTCTCCCATGTCGAGCACAACTTCGACATCGAGGAACTTCATCTTCCTAACTAGTCAATGCATAGTTCGGCCCGTCAGCGAGTTTTAATCCATCTCTCCGGGTGTCCCAGCCTACAAAGTATCCTTTCACCTGGTGGGTATCGAGTGTCAGATGAAAGGAAAATGGGAGACTGATGTTGGCTGCTCGTACCAGGTCTTACGCTACTTGAAGGGGGTGTTGAACGTGAGCCACTTGCAAGGTTATTCGGCCGTGCGAAACTGCAGGCATTTCAGGCCGACAACAAAACGCTCTAGGATCCCCCTTTCACCCATTCGCTCCGCAGTCACAGCTATACTGGCATCTTTGCAGCCGTGTACTAGTAAAGCAGAACTACGCAGACATCGTTGTTGGCACAAATCTGATATTTCATCGTCTTCAGAGTCAGAGGTGCGTCGTAATATATTAGCTCACGCTCGCCATCACGCAGCACTGGGCGAAGTGTTCTTACGGTGTAAAGTTGTACAGTAGGAGGAACAGCGGTCCAATTGACCGCATGCCTGTACGCTTTGTAGGTGTCTCACATATATCCATAGCAATTATGTAAGTCAGTCAGTTTATTCCGGAAACACTAAGCAGTATACACCACGCTAGAGGTTGCCGCGGATGTCATGTATCGAATAATCGAATAGCTATCGCTCTGTCGTACTGTCGCACTGGACACATGGTAGTACTTACGCGCATCACCAACCCAAACAAGCATGGATCCCGCTACCAAAGGTCAAGCTGGGAAAAGGGATATAGTCAAGAGTGTGCATGGAAAAGAACACGAACTTACAGACTCGAGTATACTCAAGTGGCAGCCTCCTTGTCTTTTGGCAATGCCATCCAGTCAGAGGTCCGGATTAAATACGTCGGCATCCTCGCCCCATATGTCCTTGTTTCTGTAACGTCTTCGGTACATGTTCTAGTTAGAAGAGATGGAAAGCATAAACCGGTTGTATGCAGCGACAGAGGCTATTATACGGGTCCCCTTCGGAACGAGTACCTCATGTATCAATTCACCCGACTCTGTCGTGATCGGCTGAGAGAGGGGCAGAACATAGTCTTGAGCAGCCATACCACATAGCTGAGGTACCACGCAATGATATCACAAGGTTTCCTGTTATTACCACGATGCGACGATGTTGGCTCAGTCGTTGCATTGCCAAATATCGAGTCCGGACTTTCCCTGACAACAGCATTCAAGGATGGCATGTTCTCCAAGTCAGACGCACTGAACTGGGCGTCGCCACGAGCATGAATGGCAGACTCGTGCTGCCTTATCTCCGATTTGAGCCTCGACTGTATTTCTGGCTTGCGAGCCAGTTCCAGCAGCGTCCAGCCGATTGTGTTCGAAGTCGTTTCGTGACCCACAAACAGGATTTGACTGCGATGGAGGTAAGCTAAGAAAAATCACCGTTCTCAGCATATGGGCATACCGCATTTGCCCTCGGCATCCATGTTTGCCTTAACTGCAACAAAGTTGATCACATAGTCATAAGCGTCATATCTTACTTACCAGGCAGCGTGAGAATATCTTCCCTTGCAACAGAGAGTTTGCCCTTTCTGTTACCATACTTTTCGCAGTGGCAGTAACGACGCCGTTCACTTCACGGAGACGTGCAGCACAATGATTCGGGGTGTGTTTGACCCAGGATTTGACGGTCGATTTCGGGATGTACTTGACAGCTTCTTGGACAAAGATTTGTAACACCGAAGGAGTACCAAAGATGCTCATCCTGGGAAAAAAATTGGAGTATCAGGTGGCCATTCCTCCCTCCCCCCCCCCGGAGAGACAATATGTGACATACACTGTCCCTTGATGGCTTTTCGCCAGCGGGGTCTCTGCATTATCGAAGGAACTAACCCGGACATCGAAAGCACCTGATTTCAGAAGTGCGAGATGTCAGCTCCGAGCATACGAATTTGACCACCACACTTACCTTGTCCTATGGCGTCCAAAGTGGCTCGGGAGACCCAGTTGGGGATACCCAATACAATCTTGTCACCATTACCAGCGTTGACGAGTTCCATCCATATCGCAATCATCTTAACAATAGATCAGTATCTAGCCCCAGCTGAAGCTTAGGCAACTTACAGACTAAGCGAAAGCCTGGGACGTGGCCAAGAATGCCCGTGATTCGGCTGCCCCAAAGCCAGGATCCAATACATATCTTCCTCTGTCGTTTATGAACTTCACCTGTCGACATGACATTATTAGACCCGCATCCACTGGAGCTCAGATTCCGACACACCCTCTGCCCAGATAATGCCCTTTCCAAGTAACATACATGACAGAATCCGACGCTCGGGTACTTTTGGGAAATGCTGCGAAGCGGAGGATAGTATTCGTGACAAGGCTTTCGGATCGGCAACCACAAGTTGATCCTCTTATAAAAGAACGTTTCAAAAAAGCTCATAAACTGTAGCCGCACACCTGCGCCAAGAACACCTTTCACTCGGACAACATTGCCGTAGAGATTTTTCCTGCGGAACTTTGCTTCACCCGCCACGTTCTGATACATATCGGGAAGGTTTCCTTCGATACAGCAGGACTCAAGAAAGCCTGGGGTGTACGAGCGAACGGTGAACTCACCAAAAAAGGACGACGTGCACCCGGGTCCGCGCACTTGAGAAACCAGAAGTCCGGGTAAAACGCCCGTAGATAGCACATCCGGCGAGGGGAAGGCACAAGAGTGTCAACTTTCAAGTAACGATCCATCTGAAATGCTGAGGAGCATTCCTCCCAGAACGCTGCTTATATACCATACGGATTCGGCGAAAATATCTGCAACGACCAGTGAGTTTTTACACAGTGTGGACTAGCCTGTGCACCGCGACGTTAGTGCTGGCAAAAGTTTTATGCTCGAGCAAGATAGGCCAGTTAGCTGACCTCGAGTGTACAAAACGTATGGACTCTGAGACAACACACTAGGTCTGAACGGTATATGGGTTTCTCATCCACCAAGCACTTTCATTGACGTGTTAAAGCCTAAAGGGCACACTGGATTTTATGGCCTGCGAGGTGGAAGCCCAGAAATACCTGTTTCAACCGAACAAACGTGGACCCTTCGCAGGTAGTGTTGCCGCGAACCAGACCAAGTTGAATTGAAGTGGTAGTTCGGCCACACTTCGACTTACTGAAGTGTAACGAACTGAGCTTCGACGAACGAAGTCGCTAAACCAACCCCATTGCTGCCCGTTATGGTACTACGCGCCACTTCAAGTTCGGTTACGGTTCGATTCACACTTCGTTCTGCTTCACACCGTCGAACTGTACCAAACTGACGCAGAATTCGAATCGAAGTGGACTTACTTCGAGTTGGGTTCAGTTCGACGGTTTCCGCAGGTGGCTGTTTAGGCTCAATCCCCTACACGACTTGGAGTCTATCCGGTGGATTGCAACGCGGACACTCTACTACCACGTTGATGACAGGTTTGGGGGGCCGGCCAGCCATTGTCAGAGCAAATTGATGTCTTTCACGAGCTCTTCCCCGGGTGGCTCAATGCATGTTTCTCCACATTTTCTGTCTCTCTCGATTACGAAGTGCTTCGGACATCTTTCCACCGTGCAGCGCATGCGGTTGAAAACATGCGCGTGGAGTTCAAATAACTTACAATGATTGCAAAACCACTATGCCGCCAGCCTATACCAATCCACTTGAAACACTCCACCCTATCTTTGCTGAGCGTTTGACATCCGCTGTTGAACACTCTAGAACTGTCAGTCTCTTCAGCCCGACGGCTAAGCGGCATCGGGAAGATCCAACGCCTGACACCCGAGACAAGAAGCAACTCAAGGTTTGAAGCTTTTGCAGTTCAATACCCGAGTACTTGCGTCGTATGTATTCCTAGCGGACGTGATGCGCACCAGCGTTCAAATTTTGGTCATCAGTAACCACTTCCAAGCCCGTGACACCACCTGCACTGTAAATAAATGTGTTCTGTAACGTGTCGTGTGTGAATCCCGTTCTCCTTTGCCCTCCTCGATGATAATCGCTGGCTTGTACTTCGGGTTCCCGCTCTTCAACTTAGCAGAGGAAGTGAACTCGTCAGTGCATCATTCATGTGTAAAGATATAGGGAAGTACGGACACAACTCTGTAAAAGTCTTCCGGCGGTATGCAACACCACTGCAACCAAAAATGAGGTGGGCAATTAATGGGGGTGGACACTGACCCCGGTCATCGTGCCTAGACGTCATCGTTTCCAATCACAAAAGGATCTGGAATCACTCACCCCTCTGTCGTTAACGCGGAAATGTCTTGTATCCACCAAAGTAAGCCGGGGTCATAGGTGTCATTGGTAACCAAAATTTGAAGGCTGCCGTGCATCACGCCAGCTAGCAAGACATGGCGTTAGCATTCGGGTAGTAAACTGCAAAAGCTTCAAACCTTGGGCTGCTTCTTGTCTGCAACTCAAGCGTTGGATCTGCTTGGCATTGCTTAGCGCTCGGGCGAAAGAGGCTGACACCTGTAGAGTGCTCAGTAAGGAATCTAAACAGTTCCGGGACGATGGAGGCGAGTTGTTCAAATGCATCGTCATAGGCTGTCGGCATGCTGGTTTCACTTGCAGTGCGAGCCATCCTGAGCTGGTCGCGCATGTTGGCATCAACGTTACGAGCCGCAGTTTGAAAGGATGGAGGAAGCGAGGAAAGCACTCGTACGTGAAATGAGCCGTCCCGGGAAGAGCTGATGAAATCACTCTACCTGACCTGATGACGGTTGGCCGCCCTCCTGTTCAATGCGGTAATAGAGACTCAAACGTTGAACCCGCTAAATTGACTCCATGTCGTGTAGAGGATTGAACCTAAATGGGAACCGAATTCGTTTCTTCGATGTCGAATCCTTGCGGGCGGCTTGGAACTTCGACCTCCAAGGCCACGTAACCCAGCGTTCCCTTTAAAGCGTCACTGAAAGCGCATCGTAGCAGGTGAGCGCTTGGCAGTCGTTGGGGCACTGGACTGGGGCCTGCCTTCTCGTGACCCCATTAGTTCGCCTAGCGGACAAACTTATGAACCTGCAGCCAGATAAAATGCGGCGATGTTGAACGCGCCGCATTTTATTCGAAGCATCTGCTGAAGGGTATCCCCAGGTCCTGTTTCAATCTCGAAACTGCTCCACTCCGTCCAGAATTTCATGAACGGCCGAGAGCTGTAAATCATGGACACATTGTCAACGGCCTGACCGTCAACTGGTAGAGTTGCGGACGATCCGTAGTCAAGCTTCAGCTTCAGCGGTGTAAAAGTGCAACAAAGTTGTTGGTGTACACCAAACGGCCTGAAGATACTTCCGAAACTGTCCTCATATGGAAAGCAGGGAGGGGGAAACTCCTTGTGATGCAGTGGATTCGCATCAGTTTCCTGCGAGACCTTCAATGGTGTTGAAGTCAACTTTAGTAGCGTTATTCAGGGTCTTGCGAGCACTGCCAAGGATGCGCCTCCTTCTTCTAAGTGCTTCGCAGAATTGATATACAACCAAGAGGAAGCCTATTAGTCATAAATACAGCGGTTCTCAAGTATCTGAACGGAATGCGAACGATGCGTTGAGCAAATATATGTAAGTACCAAACGACTTGACCGGAAGTGAGTACTCAAAACCGTTAATCCGACATTCAAGCATTGCACACAACTCATCTGTTTCGGAGGGTAAGAAGTAACGGTAGCGTATATAAATATTTTATGAATGCATTATGTGTGTTGCGACGGACGAGGGACGTCGAAAGCAATCCGGGATGTCCTAGTACTCCGTGATAGCTCGCCATCGCTGTAGCTAGGCGGATGGCCGTGAACACCGAGGGATCGCGTGGGGCTGCTCTGCGTAGCAACAACGGTATTTGACAGGGATGTGGAGAGACTCACATCGGAAGTGGTCAGACGAGCGCAGTCATTTACAAGGAGTTCGTTGGACTCTTCACTCCGACGCCTATCACCAAAGTCCGTAGATTCCCTACGAACGCTTGCAGAATGCTCGGAGAAAAAATGGTCATCCGCTGTCAGAACGTCACCAAGGTCTGCGTGTACCGTCGATATCCGAGATTGTGCCACCCGCAAGCGTGCCTTCTCCTCAGCGGCGGGCGATAACGCTGATGGCGACCTCTTCGGGATGGTGTAAGGAACCGGAATACAGCTATCTGCTTTTTTCTTGGCCTTGTCCCTGTGTGATTTCAAATAGAAAATAATGCCGGTAATCAATAGAGCACCAATGACACATGGCACGGCTATTTCAATAGCACGGAGACTATGTGTAAAGTGCATCAGTCCTTATATAGGTATTCAGCGGGTTGTTCGTACCAGTGAGTGCAATTTGAAGAGTTCGATGAAGAGGCTGAGGTATAGGAAGCCGCTGCCGCGGTAGTCCCCATTGTTGTTATTATTTCTCCTGTGATCGTGGTAGCAATAGCATTCACGATGGTAGTGAACACCGTTAAAGAGGGTTCAGAGGAAAAGGCATTGGAGAGGGACGGCGTCGCCAGCGTCGATGATCGACTTGTAGTCGTTTGGATATTGCTGTCCTCTACCAGTGCATAGTCAAAATATAATGAGGTATTGCCAGCATCCCAGTCCAGTATCGACAGTGTGGCTGTGTGGTATGCATAGGCTAAGGACTGGATAGCCAGCAGTGATACTCTCGGGGTTTGATAGGAGGGAGGAGTGGGAGGCGGAATGGTGCCACTAACTAAATGCGTTCCATCAATGCTCAGGCTCGCATTCACTCCCTGAAAGCCTGCATTCGTCACATATATGGTGATACAAGTTCCTGAATTGTATTAATCTCCGTAGTTCACAAGCAAGGGGGAAGACATACCTGCAAAAGGGATTTGAGCCTGACATTCGTCGGTCGTCATACAGGATGCAACCAATAGTGATTAGCATCGGCATACGAGTGCCATACAAGAGAAGGACGAGATGCTCACAAGAGCTGTAAAGAAGGGCACCGATGATTTTAAAACATAGTATACACATAAACTGACTCACTAGTTTTCGTCGTAACATGCGCTGGCATTCACGGGAATGGACTGGTCATTCACGGTGAGAGTAATAGTCCCGACGTCAGCACTGTGCAGTGTCCATGCTGAGTTCCGCGCGGAGGAATATTGAACGGAGGAGTTCGCATTGTTAATGTAAAATTTTGCTGCCACCGAGGAAGTCCATGGGAGAGATGCAACGAGACCGAGGCAAAATCGCTGCCAGGCATACATGCTAATTCTGGGGTGAAGGTGATATAACAGCAGGAGCTGAAGAAATATAGGAACCAAACGCAAAGGCACCGCATCTGCTGCCAAAACGAGGGTTGGATGATAGCAGAGCTTTTCGGCGTGCGAAGAAATGATCAGAATGTCATCACGCATTAAGATACCGCTGGTACCAAGGGAACGAGGGCATGTAACAGCAGCCTGGCGTCGAGAATGCACGTCTGTTTCATATACGTGACGACGAACAAATGTCTGGATGCACAGGGTGATCATGCATGCCCACGCATATCGGCTCTCCCTGTCTCTAGGCGGGGCGTGACTGAAGCAGTGTAGTTCAGCCAAGAGTAAGGTTGTTGCAAGTTGCAAGAGTCTGGAACTCTTTCGCATAGATAAATCATCTTTTGTTGGGGTAATCTGGTGAAGAAAAGCCGCAGATAAGTTTCGGCGTTTCATGAACTACGTTCTGTAGTTTTCCCCGGCGCTGCTGCAAGCTCGATGGAAATCTTTGATGATCGCCACCACAGTAAATAAAAGAGTGAGACGTATCGCCACGGTCATAGCACGTGATCGAGTTTCAGCCAGGATCGGATACATCCGGGCTCCAACAACGCCCTGACACCACTGTCATTGAATCGCGCCTGCCACATGCCGGCTGGTTGGTAAAGCTAAAATGTAGTTGGAAGGGGTAATAAGCATGCATTTCCATCCATCCACCACCACCATCACCACCACCGACGTCAGCCACCAGGTCAACTTCCAGTACAGAGGTCTCTGTCATTCGAGTTGTTGGCTGTCTTGCACGGCGCTCGCCATCTCAAACGGGGCACTATAGGCGTGCCAACAAAGCAGTGGCACGACTCATTCGGTGCATCCCCTGGGACTAGCAGATCAGTACACATCCCCCCCTCAATGCCCCGTCCAAATGTCCCACCACCGCCAACATCTGCATAGCGCTTCTTCTCTCAAAATCGCACCTTCTTCTCTCACTGTATTAGCCATCTCACTACGCCGGGATACAGCCATGCAGTCGCTCCACGCCCCGTCAATGCGTCCAAGTCCTTGCTTATCCAGAACACTACCATTCTAGCGCCCAGAGTATACGAGCGGGATTTTCTCTTTCCGTAAAGCATGCGCTATCTAGACCCTTCTCAGCACCCCGTCTGCCGAGGCTATCCACTGTTCCCGCTAATGTGACTCAAGTTGTTCTGGGCACGGCTAGGGCATCTCATTCATCTTGACCTATCTTCCAGAATATGGTCGAGAACGTGCCTATCGCCACCCGTGCGCTTTGGGAGGCTGAACGGGAAGGCAAGACAAAAGCAAGAAACGCGCAAACAGCGTCAGGTGAAAGAGAACTGCGCCCCTGTTTGAAAGGTCGAGGAGAAGCTCAAGCCTAGATCAGAGTCCATAATTTCTCAGACCGAGTATGACCGCGTGGACCTGTTTGAACTTGACGTCTACTTCCCTCTCCTGCCTGCTCTTGATGTCACGACCCATCACCTTGTGCCACTCGCCCCCACGCCTACCGCCCATCTGCTTCTGGCTGCAGGTAACGCTGGGCACCGTTCCTACCAGTCTCAAAAATAGTATCTACAAGTCGCAATCACGAGTTGCACGCCCTCCGTGTATCGACTCTGTTCTCGAGGCTCGGGGGATGTTTGGGATAACCCAGGCGCAAGTGTTGATGCTTAAGCGCCTGGACAAAGGAATTTGCTGGCGATACATGCGAAAGGCAGTGCACCGTTCTTCGTGTCGCTTTTATTGGTTGAACGGTGGATCGCGTGCGTGCAATCGTTGGCCTGACGGCCGAAGAATGGTGCACCTTGGAGGAGAGACTCGCATCTCCACGCCCAGTAGCCCCACACAATCTAGCGTTGAAACTCAGGAGACTCGCACTTCTTCACTATCTTCGTTGAGCACTACGTTTGACGATGCCTCAGTATCCGAGCTTGACCTTGATGAGGCCAAGTAGGTTAATGGCCAATGGGCCATTGCTTCCCCTGTCACCGCTCCTGGACCGTTTGTTGCCACTGTTACCACACAGTCCACTCGTCGATACTCCCGCCGTCCTTGCTCTAATTGTCGTCGGTGCGGTGATGAGTCCTTCACCCGTATATTCTGTTGTGAACATCGCCTCTGTCATCAATCGTTCCACGCTTGTAGCCCTGGACTGAAGAAAACCAGGAACTCAAAAGCAAGAAGAGTTCGCGAGGGTAACTTCAGAATGGAGCTGTGCTTCAATGCTAACAGCCAATAATGATCAATGGTTGCCGGGCTGCAAGGATCAGGTTGTCAGTGCCGGGGGGTCACAGTGTATACATTGTTACTCGAGGAAAGTCGTCGATGTGCTTGGCCGGTTACCACTGCCGGGCACTACAGGTGGATATGGTGCGTCAAGCGAATGCGTAGACCGAGTCATCGCCGCGCCAAGTTCGACCCGTCCCCAGGTTCAAAGGCATTCCTGCGCAGCACAGTTGTCTTGCGGACTCTAAGGGAGCTTGCGAATGGGCTGCTGGCTCCTGGGAGTCGTACCAGCGGCATCTTTGACCATTGACTCGTCTCCAGTGATTTTCACATGTCTTGGGGCTACATAATAATTTCAGAGGTGATTCTTCGGTGATGATACCAGCTCGCGTTTGAACCATGAGACACCCGTGAGACGCTCACTTCGTACGCATGGTTGATACTTACACGTTGCAAAGGGCAGGATTGTTCTAGGTCATCAATCTCAAGCCATCACCAACCTTAACTTTGATGTATCAAACTTATTTTGGAGTGTGGGCCGAACTCGCAGCACCAACTAGCTCTCTTGTTTAACTCTGCCTGTGTGTGGACGAGATCGATATTTTCAAGGGTTGGTTCACTTTCTTTGTAGGTTATAACTCTCGTACGACGGTGGCGATAAGTTGATTCGCTAAATGGGTCAGCTTGGGAGGTTTCGCGTATCCAAAAAGACCACCGTTTTGCGGCCACGCAGCCTACTACAAGGCTTTATCATAAAACGTACTTTTCAGTGATGTACTTTTGTACATATGGCAGGTATGATGGAATCCCGCCACAACTTCTTTCGCACATACTCGATGTCTGTCAATGTCCAATCTCCAAATGCTTGGCTTCCTTCCATGGTCCATCCACGTCGATGTCTTCGCCAGTGTCGCAGCCACGTCATCCTGGCATTCCAGCCTCTCCATCGCGTGCTTCGGCCACCATGATCCACAGAAAGGTCAGAACACTGTTGCAAGAGCTACAGTCCCTATCGCACGCATGGGACGACCTTGTTCTCGTCGATGGTCTGAAGGCTGCATACGTGCTAGTAGATACGAGAACGGAGCTCAAGTGTATATATCCATGCATTATGAAAAAGTGGGTCTGGCCTGAGCGATCCCCTCGTTTACTAGTAACGCGCTAGCTCTCCTTGCACCAGGGAGCCTGCCACGGTCCTCGATGGTTGGACCGAAGCTCACCATTACGGAGAAGTGCATCGTATTGCTTGACACTGTCCTAACAAAACTCGTGAGGATTCTCTTGAGCGTGTTTTCTGGTCAGTCGTGATCCTGTGACCAATAGCGAAAGAATCTGCGACAAATGAGAGCCGTAGCGGACAACCTGGAAGCTTTTTACAAGGAAACCCAGAAGACCAAGGGACCCAAGTGGTGTAAAGAAGAACCTCTTTGGCTTTCATGGTCACTCGAAAAATTCGGTCCGTACTTCGTACTCTGCGCGTGCAATGGCGAGTTGAATTATTGCCCACTATGGGCAGTATAACCACGCCCCACCACAGATCCCTGGTTCTACTTGACGATCTTCTCAATCAGCTAAGAAGCCACTCACTGTTGTTCAAGACATCCAGGGTTATCATAAATCAGTGGGTTGAGCAGCCTTACCTTGAGGAGAATGGGTAGGATGCACAATGGGAAGATCTCTGTGTGGCAGAGGTAGAAAAATGGGACGCGAGATAGGCAAAATAAAGCACACTATGGATAACAATCAAACTCATCCTTTCCCCCCTGAAATCTGCATGTCATCCGCGTTTATCTTCAGCTGCTTGACTGTCTGCAGCGTCTCTGACTCATTGGTCTCGGGGTAGGATTTTTTGGCAGCTACGACTGAAGGACCACCAACTTGCCGTTCAGTGCTCGGCAGCCATTGGGTCACCAGGCTGGTGCTTGCCTTCTCGGCACCCCCATTATTTCACTTAGCGGACGGTGTTTGTACAGTGAGATATAATTCCGCGGTGTTGAATTGAGTTTACCCGCTCCGCTTTATTGGATGCGTCTGCCGAAAGGTATCCTCAGATCTGTTTCGATCTTGCAGCCGTTCCACTGTCCAAAATTTCGAACGGTCAATAGCTGTGAATCGTAGACGCGTTGTCGACGGCTTACTTAGGAGGCAGAATCTCAGCGGCACAACCGTCAACTGGTAGAGTTGCGGACGATCGGTAGTCAAGCTTCAAGCTTCAGCTTCAGCAATGTAAAAATGTAGCGGAGTTATTAGTGTATGCCCAACAACCTGAAGATACTTCATGATTGCCTTCATCAGCGAGTACCTATGGAAAGCAGGGAGGAGGAAACTCTTTGTGATGCAATGAATCCGCACCAGTATTCTGCGAGACCTTCCATGGCGTTGAACTCAACTTTAGTAGCCTTCTTTGGAATCTTACGAGCAGTATCAAGGATGCGCCTCCTCCTAAGTACCTCGCAGAATTGATATATAACCGAGAGGGACTGGCCATGACTTTGTGAGAAATACGGCGGTTCTCAAGTATCTGAATAGGACGCGACTAATGCGCCGAAGAAATATGTACTGAATGACTTGACCCGAAGTGAGTACTCAAAACCGTTTGTAATCTGACAGTCAAGCACCTGCACATCATTTATCTGTGTTTCGGCAGGTAAGACAACAGGTATGCATAGACCTATTTTGTGAATACATTACGTGTATTACGGAGGACGAGGGATGTCGAAAGGAATCTGGGATATCCTACTCCGTGACAGCTCGCGATCGCTGTAACTAGGCGGACGGCCGTGAACACCGAGGGATCATGTGGGGCTAGCCCTGCGTAGCAACAACGGTATTTGACAGGGATGTGGAGAGACTCACACCCGAGGCTGTCAGACGAGCAGTCATTTATAAGAAATTCGTTGGACTCTTCACTCCTACACCGATCACCAGAGTCCGTAGATTCTTTACCGACGCTTGCAGAATACTCGGAGAAAAAGTGGTCATCCGCTGTCAGGAGGTCACTAAAGTTTGTATGTACCCCGCAGGTACCTAAGATTGTGCCGCCCGCAAACGTGCCTTCTCCTCAGCAGCGGGCGTTAACAGTGAGGGTGACCTCTGCGCGACGAAGGGCTCTGGAATACAGCTATCCGTCGGTTGCTTGGCCTTGGCCCTGCGTAATTTCAGATATAAAATAACGCCAGTAACCAATAGGGCGCCAATGACACATGGTACGGCTATTTCAATAACACGGAGGCTATGTGTAAAGTGCATTAGTCCTCATTTTGGTGCTCAGTAAGTTGTTCGTACCAGTGACTGCAACCTGAAGCGGTCGATGAAGACGCTGAGGTATAGGAAGCTGCTGCCGTGGTAGTTCCCGTTGTTGTTTCTCTTGTGGTCGCGATAGCATTCACGATGCTGGTGGACATCGTAACGGGGGATGCAGAGGAAAAGGTATTAGCGGGGGACGGCGTCGATGGTTGACTTGTAGTCGTCTGGATATTGCTGTCTTCTACCTGTGCATAGTCAAAATATAACGAGGTATCGCCAGCATCCCAGTCCAGTATCGACAGTGTGGCTACGTGGTACGCATAGGCTAAGGATTGGATGGCCAACAGCGATACCCTCGGGGTTTGATAGGAGGGAGGAGTGGGAGGCGGAATGGTGCCATTAACTGAGTATGCTCCATCAACGCTTAGGCTCGCATTCACTCCCTGAAAGCCTGCATTCATCACATATATGGTGATGCCAGTTCCTGGATTGTATTAATATCCATTGTTTACAAGCAGAGGGAAAGACATACCTGCAAAAGGGATTTGGGCCTGGCATTCATCAGCGGTCATACAGGCTGCAACTAATAGCGGTTGGCATCGGTACACGAATACCATATGGCGAGAGGGGCAAAATACTCACGAGAGCTGTAAAAAAGGGCACCGATGATTTTTAAACATATTGCACGTACAGACTGACTCACTAGCTTTCGTCGTAACACATGCCGGCATCCACGGGAATGGACTGGTTATTCACGTTAAGAGTAATAGTTCCGAGCTGAGTACTGTACTGCGTCCATGCTGCGTTCCCCATGGAATAATATACAACGGACAAGTTTGCATTGTCGATGTAAAATTCCGCTGCGACCAAGGAAGTCCATGGGAGAGACGCGAAGAGACCAAGGCAAAATCGCTGCCAGGCATACATGCTAACTCCGGAGTCAAGGTGATATAACAGCAGGAGCTGAAGAAATATAGGAACCAAACGCAAAGGCATCGCATCTGCTGCCAAAACGAGGGTCTGATGATAGCAGAACTTTCTGCGTGTCAAGAAATGATCAGAAAGTCATCATGCTTCAAGATACCAGGTGGGAACGAGAGTGTGTGACAGCAGCCCGGCGTCGAGAATGCACGTCTGTTTCATATACGTGACGAACAAATGTCTGGACGCACGGTGTGATCATGCATTCCCACGCATATCGGCTCCCTATCTCTGGGCGGGGCGTGACTGAAGCAGTATAGTTCTGCCAAGAGTAAGGTCGCTACGAGTTGCAAGAGTCTGGAACACCTTCACATAGATAATTCATCTTTTTTTGGTAAACTGGAGAAGAAAAGCTGCATATAACTTTCAAGTTTCACCGTTTGATGAACTAGTTTCCGTAATTTTCCCCGGCAGGCTCGAAGGAGATCTTTGATGATTGTCTCACCAAAGTAAACAAAAGAGTGAGGATACTAGCACGTGATCGAGTTTCAGCCAAGATCGGATACATCCGGGCTCCGACATCGCCATGCCGAAGCTAAAATGTAGTTGGAGGGGGTAATAAGCACGCACTTCCATCCACCACCACCACCGCCGGTGTCAGCGATCAGGTCAACTTCCAGTACAGAGGTCGTTGTCATTCGAAATGTAGCTGGCTTGCACGGCCCTCGCCATCTCGAGCAGTGACACGGCTCTTCGATGCATGGGACTAGCAGATCGGCACAGATCCCATTCTCAATACCCCATTCAAATGTCCCACCACCGCCAATATCTGCACAGCGTCTCTTCTCTCAAACTTGTACCTCCTTCTCTCGCTTATTGGCGATCTCACTGCACCGGGATACAGCCACGCATCTTGTTCCTCTCGCTTCATCAGCAAAGTTACAAAGAGTCTAATTCGTCTGATGTGTCTGACATTGTCTGATTCTGTCTGATTTAGTCTGAGGAACTTACCAACCGGTGACAGCACTTGCCAGATGGTCAGACTTCGGCAGACATCCACCAGATCCGTCAGACACATCAGACCGTTCAGAATGCAGAAACCAAATATCTATTAATCATAGTACCTATGTCATCTACTAGAATGCTATCTCGAAAGTGTGATGGTCAATATATTTGTTGACATAGTAGGCCTGAAAGACATCCAGAGAGTTAGTATACTGAATGTCAGTGGGAAGATGAGTGTGTCCATAGACAGGAATGAGGTGAGCCCCATGCAGAATAGAATGTATGTGCACAACTTCCAGTTCTTGCTGTCCATTTGCATCATAATCAGGTTGGACCACCCACATCCCAGTGTCTTTGTCAGGGCCATCTGAGACATTTGAGAACCACTGGATAAGTGCACATGGATTATATTTGATGTCGTCATAGGTAAAGGAGAAGAATAGGAATACTCGGCCGATGTGGAGACCTCCCATTCCTGGTATATCTGGATCCTGTTCTAGGAAGACTGTATCATAGTGTGCAGGACCCTTTCACCATCATGGCATACTCCAAATGTGTTGGAGTTTGAATCACCCCTGTGTGATACATATATTGGTGCGAGTTTTTACTTGCTTACATAAGCACTTAGAGCGCACATAGTACTACACTTTTGGTACTGTTCCCTCAGTAGTTGAGTCACTACTGAGGGTAAGTTCATATATTCTTTACAGTAAACTACTTACTGATCCCCTGTAGCTGCCTACAGGTATATCTAATATATAAGTAGTTGAGTCACTACTGAGGCTGCCTACAGCCTTTTTCAACAAAATGCACTCCAAGTGCATGCCACCAAGCCCAGATAAATCACTGGGGGTATAGAAGGTTGAGATGGTGCTACAAAACACAGACACTGGTGAATCAGAGAGGTCTGGTAACGCTACATTCACAGCACTTTGACTGGTGTCATTGTGAAGCTGAGAGTGAAGAAAGTGGCAAGTAAGCAGAGGGAGGTTGGGGTGTTGGACATGGCAAGCAAGTGCATCTAAACTGCTAGGATATTTGCATACTATGGTGAAAGTGAATCAGACACAGAACACCACCATATACAGTGAGTGAAAAAACGTGTGCAATGTTTGGCTGTTTTGTACTAAGTCCAGTGTAGCGCCATGAGGCGTGGGAATCATGCTTAGCCTTGGTGAGGTGGGTGGTAGTACTCGCTCTTGGCTACAAAATGGTCCCAGGGTCATGTGATTTGGTGCAGTAGTCATTGAGATATGTCCATTATAAAACAGCTACACCATTGCACACGTTTATTCACTTTTGGGCTGGAAGTAAAATCTGAGTCAAATGAAGAGATAATTGTGGTTGTTTGGTCCTACAAACAAAGATACACATATAAACATTGTGTCTGAGTTTGAACAAGTTCACACGCTTCTTTATTTCCAACCTTTACCACCATGAGATCCATCTCCTCCACCCAAAGGAATACTATCCTCACTATGCTTGATTCTGGTCATTCTCCTTCCTCTATTGCCTCCAGTACTGGCCTACATCACTCTACCATCTCTAGACTTCGTTCCAAGGAGCGTTCCAGCCTGCAGAAGTCCACTGGAGGTCGTCCATCCAAGCTTTCCCCTGCTAATGTCCGCCATGCCATCCACCTCATCTCAACTCAGAAGGCAGACAATGCTGTGCAGGTGACCAAAACTCTCACCAATGTCATCAACCAGCCCCTCCACCCAAATACTGTTCACCAGCACCTGAAGAAGACTGGTATGAAGGCTGTGGTAAAGCGAAAACGACCTATCCTCTCTGCCAAGCATCGCAAGGCAAGGTTGGACTTTGCCTATGCCCATAAAGATTGGACTTTGGAGGACTGGAAGAGGGTGGTATGGTCTGATGAGACTAAAATTAATTGCCTGGGGTCAGATGGGCGCAAATGGGCATGGAAAAAGCCAGGGGAGAAGCTGAATGATAGGCTAGTAGAGGGGACACTGAAGTTTGGAGGAGGGTCTCTCATGATGTGGGGCTGTATGACCTGGGAGGGTGTTGGGTATGCCACCAAGATTGATGGTAGGATGGATGGAGACCTCTACCTCCAAATTTTGAAGGATGAACTACAAGATTCCCTTGAGTATTATGGTCTCCATCCTCCTGACATCATCTTCCAGCAGGACAATGACCCCAAGCACACCTGCAAACAGGTCAAGGAGTGGCTAGAGGAGCAGGATTTTAGGACTATGGTATGGCCTGCACAGTCCCCTGACCTCAACCCCATAGAACATGCCTGGGGTTACCTCAAGAGGAGGCTTGCAGAGTATGAGCATCCTCCCAAGGGAATACTGGAGTTGTGGGAGAGGACTCAGGTGGAGTGGAACAATATACCAGCTGAAGAGTGTCAGAAGTTGATTGAAAGCATGCCTAGGAGGGTGGAGGCAGTGATTAAAGCAAAAGGAGGCTATACCAAGTACTGATATTCCCCAAATACCCCTCACTTTTCAAAAGTGAATAAACGTGTGCAATGGTGTAGCTGTTTTATAATGGACATATCTCAATGACTACTGCACCAAATCACGTGACCCTGGGACCATTTTGTAGCCAAGAGCGAGTACTACCACCCACCTCACCAAGGCTAAGCAGGATTCCCACGCCTCATGGCGCTACACCGGACTTAGTACAAAACAGCCAAACATTGCACACGTTTTTTCACTCACTGTAATAACAAACATACCTGGGGTTTTGGCCAAACAGACATAGTTCAAAACATGGGGGCCATCATGCACCTGAACCTCATTGTCATCCACATCACTACCCTCACTATCATTGTCATTATCAAGTCCAATATCCCCATGGTGCAGAATATCCGACTCCTCCATGGTAGCTGAGAGAATGGAGCCCTTGAGCATGGAGCAGCTTTTGAAGTTGACTCATGCAGTGGCAAGCTTGTCAAGGTGCTGATTTGTGATGAGCATTTGACCCAAGGCTTCAAAACGATTCGAACACCTCCACAGCTGCTTGACAGCTTTAATATGTTTTGATTCAGTAATAGATGAACAGAGGCCATTTGGTGCACCGAACTCCTGGATAAGGTGTTGATAGTGATTCATGGAGTGTTGCCATGGTAGCAAGAATCCCTTTGGTCCGTTGTCACGAACACCTGTCTCTTGGAAGACACAATGGTGGTGGTGGAAACATTGAAGGGCCTCTCCAAGATTGCCAAGTGCAGTTTCATCAAGGGAATTCCTTTGTGCATAGTAGCAGAAGTCTAGGAATGCACTGACTGCATGCACCATTCCTGGGGTACATGACCTTCAATTGCTGGAAGGTACACCTTCATCAATGCCTTGGAATCATCTCCTGTCCATTGCTTGAATCGCCATCCTTCTGGAAAATGCTGTAAATTGGGATAAAGTGGGATGGCTGCAATCCTATTCCAAAAACAAAAAAAGTAGTGTCAGCCTACAACTGACTGAATATCGAGCTGGCTCACCTCTGATTGATATCATCAAGGATCCAGTTGGCTTCTGCTTCACCATGTGTAATCTTGAGGTACTTGCCAATCCATGTCACTAGGTGGTCCTTAAAGACACCTTTGATTATCTGATGGAGGAGATCAGGTGTCAACATTTTATAGATGTCTGCATGAGGGAAGTCATTTGTGAATGGCTGTAAGATCATTCAGAAGCATGCAGAGAATGGACATCAATAGACTACATACCATTAAATTGCCAACTACACTGTACTGATCCCACAACTCCACAAGTATGAAGGCACAAATACAGAATTCCACGTGTTGATGTGACTGTAGAACACTGTCGTGCCCGTCAAGATTATTGGACATACTCGTGCAACTAATAAACCATTTCAGGCATGCCTTTACTTAAATACTTGAATACTTACATGGGACACCATCCTTGTATGAGACAAGACAGTAAAACTTGTTCAGGGTATTCTGCTATGTATGCTGCAAGAGCATAAGCAGTACACCTGAAGTGCCCATCAGGACATTGCTGGACTTCAGGTTTGGACATTCCATCCCGAAGCGATGAGAGGATATGAGCAAGGGTGGTGTGGAATAGTTGGCACCGAAACTTCCGAAACTCAGCAGTATCCTCACTGTCATGATGAAGAATCAGAATAATATGAGCTGAGGATGGATAAGAGATCTGAGAGGGGGAGAACTTCCAAAGGGGCTTCTATAGCCTGGAAGGGAATACTGTCTGAGGGGGACATCTAATGCAGTCTGAAGTCTGTCTGAATGCAGGGAAAGGCCACATGCAGCCTTCTTGAACTTGAACTTGAACTCATAACTCTTGGTACTTCGTTTCTTTTTGTAAGTAGTTACAGTGGAGAGTAAGTGCATGCAGGCTTACTTAAGCCACATCACGTGTCTACTCTCGAAGCTAAGTAAAGTCTAAAGTAAAAGAACAAAAACAAAGAAAAGAAAGTAAAAACAGTAAGGTAAAAGTAAAAGTAAAAGCTATAAAATAAAAGAAATATCATAGTGGGGAGTACTCACTCCCTACAACGATCAGCTGAGTTTGCGGCAGTATAACAAATGCCATGATACAATCAACTACATACTCTTTGGAATTGTGAGGAAGGTGAGCAAGACAACAGAGTTGCAGTGGGCTTGATGAGTATTATTATGGATGTTGCCAATCGAGAGGTAGAGAGGATAGTAATCATTCTGGCCTGTTGCAACTGATACAGTGGTTTTATCACTACCTAAAATGATTGGCACAAGCATGGCACCATGCATAGCAGGGTCCTTTGCAAGGATATCCTGTCCACATGTTAATATCCAGTTCCATGTGTCTAATGGAAACTCACTGCATGATGCCATGCCCAATTACCTGATATAAAGTTTTCCCAATGACGCTGCCCTGTAGGTTCAAATTCATGATAGGGAACATAATTGAAATGTTTGTGGAAGTCAGGGTTGCCCAGAAGTGTCTTGACCACAGCATTTGGATCCCAGAACCAGATGTCATAACCTTTTGACATCCACCCATGCACATTGCATTCTGGTATTTTACCTGCATATTTCACCTGGAATGATTTCCAAGGAATGTCACCATGCGGAATGGTGTTGATTACTTGGTGTAAGTCCACATGGTCAACAAAAGGTGCCCATTCATTGTGATGGAGTACAGATGCTGTCCAGAGTTGCATGAGCCTATCCACATGCGATTGTGGCATCTGACTGGTGGTAAACAAGAATTCTGCTGTCTCAAATTTGACACGAGAGGTAAAAGGATACCAATCATTTTTGTCGGGCCCATTTTGAGGTGTTGGTTGAGTACCTGGCAGAAGATTGTTGCCAAACATATCTGTCAGTGTTGCTACACAGTTTAGACCATGTCAATCATGAGTATGGATCGTCTCACCATCCAGAATGGTATGATTGTTGCGAGTGCATAACAACAGTTCATGTCCCATGGGTGGAGGTGAATCTTCGCAGACACGAGCCTTCTGCACAGTTTGTTCATTCGTACAGGGGCCAGAATGGGTGCTACTGATGTGCTGGGTCAGTCCTGAGCAATTTTTCAATTTTCGAGAGCAGAATGGGCATGAAAATTCATGCTGGGGCTGGGAGGACATGGACACTAGTCTAGAAAATAGGGCTTGTGTGCATAAAAACCAAAAAAGGCCAAGAGGGTGACACCATGCTGCATGTTCAAACTTTGTCACCCCATCTTGCATGTCCAAACTTTGTCACCAACCACTCACACTTTGTTGCTAGCTGCTCATTCCAGAGAAAATCATTCATTTTCACCACTCTCATTTCTGATTTTTCCTATTTCAACCATGGTCCAAACTCGGGAGAGGAATAAAGACACCCATACCGGTCAACTTGTGGCCCCCAAAGCCTGCAGATCAAAGGAACAGGTTGTGGAGGAGCAAGTGGCCAAAGTGGCCACATCCAAAGAAAGGGCTGATGAATGGTTGGGCCAAATTGTTGGTCTAGTGTCCTTGGAGCAACAAATGATGGACAAGAGCCGCCAAGTGATGACTCAGGTGGCAAGGCCTCCTGCATCCCAAGTGCGCAAGATTGCATGTACTCTTAGTGTACACAATTTGAAAGATAGTGAACACCTACCAGGTGGGTGACGTCGGCATTCAGACTGGTTACTATTGCTGACTCCTGTCCTGCTGAATCACACAGAGTCAGCCCTGTTTGTTAACCATGATGGACACAGCTGCAAGAAAACAAGTGTCCCTAAACTAAAGTTGCGAGAAGAAGTTCAATCAATGGTTAATCAACAGAGTGAAGGCCAGACCAAGATGCAGGGAGGTTGAGGGAAACGAAAGGCATCAGCAGAACTTGATAAGGATCAGTGCATTGTCACAAGTCATGTGGTTGCAAATACTAATCAACACTATTAATCTCATTTTCAATGAAGGCTAAACAAAAAGGCCAAACCTTCCAAACCATTTGGTCTTGCACCAAGGCATCACTCACCATCCAGTGCGAGTCGCACAAGAGAGCCATCTCCACATTCCCGTAATCTCAGTCACTCCCAAACACCAAGTGTAAGATCTTTTTCATCTGCAAGCAAAAGGACATTGCACTCCCATACACCATCTCTCACTCAGCTCCATTCGGGTCCTGTCTCTAAGCCTCAGAGCTGCTCCTTGATCCATCATCCAATCTCTAGTTCTGTGAACATGCCTGTGGATGATTATGGTGGTTTCCATGAGGAAGATGAATCAGTCGAACCAGAATTTGCTCTTCAGCATGAGAGGACCACATTAAACAGTGAGGTAAGTCAATGAGTTGTTCAAAATGTGCATCAACTGATTCATTATATTGCAGACTCTTCTTCAGATCACCTCTGAAGATGATGAGTCTGACATTAAGTCGGCTATACCCCATGTACTTGGCACATCCAAGTCCATGTTACCTGAAGACATTTCTGTCCGGTGTCACACACCAAAGGTGTTTGGCGATGTGAGCATGGAGTCTTGCTGAATAAGGGAGATTGAGGAATGTGGCCTAATGCAAAAAGATGACTGGTACATCTAGCAGTCATCCTTCACACAAGAACAATCCTTAACGCTAGGGAAGAAACTGTTCAAGCACTGATCAAACCTTTTTAGTGCTCATGTACGGCATTCCAGTTTTTCAAATATCTCGGGCTTTTCTAAAGATATCGACATCATTCCCACGCTCACACATAGCCCTTGATCACGCCATCCTTCCTTCCAAATTTGGTAACAATCCTCGCCCTCCATGATTTTCTACAGCATTTCTGCCAACAGATGCCCATTTCACTAAATCCCATCATAATGGCTGCCTCGTCGACAATCTTTTTGCTTGTGTCCTGTGCTAGGGAGCATAACTACTTATATCTCCCAGGAATTCCCACTAGCTTCCACCCTGAAGAATCCTGGTTCATCCCTTCCTCGTCCACTCCCTCCCAAGCCATCTCTTTGGGACAGCATGTTCTCCTTGTCAGTATGACATCCAGGAGGACATTCTTTGGTCGTCTCGAGTCTGTTGTCAGACTTGAAAGGTCTTGTGTGGTTGTATCAGTCTCTCCAGTTGAAGAAGCATATGGATCCTTCATTCCCACCCCCTGCAATGTCTACTTCTCACTCTCATCATTTGTTCTTCCAAGGTTGCGACAGATTCAGTACCAGTTACTGTCATCTAGGCTATCTGATCACATTCATGATGATTTTGAGGAACTTCTCCCTGCTCTCATGGGAGAGGACGGTCCCCCATCTTCCTCAGACCCTGCTGAAGACTAGCTGTCAATGTAGCACCCTTTTTCAGAGGAGGAAGAGGGGGAAAAATGTGAAATCCAATGCCCTGACACCTGTGGAGACCCCCAACATTCAGCCCCTGGCAGGATCCCCCACCATTCTTCATTTGGAATCACTGTGCCTTGACCTGTCACATCGAGGTTTGCTCAGTCATACCCCTTACTCAGCCATGACCAATACCCTGACTCATTCTCTTGGCATGTTAATCATCTGTTCCTTCCATGACTCATACTTATTTGACATTGCTTACTGACATTCTTTGTCATGCTTACCACTTTGTTATCAATCACTTACCTGTCCTTACCAAGCCTTACTGATCATCACCAATCCCTTACCAACCCCTTTACCAATTGCTGACAGAGTGTTGCTTCACATTTGTTGGAGGCTACACTCTGGTCTTGTATATATAAACCCTGCAGTTCCAGATATCAGAGAGATAGCCTAGAGAGAATATATGTCACTTTCATACTTACTTCCAGGAGACTATCCTCCTGCAATATATCTTCATCTCCCATCGCTTTTGAAGCCCCTCCATCATCATCTTCAGTCTTCCAGTGGTTGAGGCCCCCTTAAGGGTCTATCCACTGATCTTCCTTTGCTCCCAGTCATCCTCAGGCTCACAGGAGCCTATTATCTTCATCTCCCTTTGACTCCCAGCTTCCTCCCTGTCCAGACTGTCCCCCTCCCTCTGCACTAGCTGCACAGAACCCCTCCCCTTTTGATTTTACAGGTCCTTCAAGCAGGATACCACTTAGGAAAACCACCACTCACATTTTTTTTGTCTTTGTGTTGGGTTTTTGGTTGTTTTTGCCATTGATCCCAACATTGACTCACATCATGACACTCTGACCTCAAGGACTGTGCAATCCATCTCTGGGATTCTGGCTGGGAAATTGAGGATGTCTGTGCTGCTCTTGGTGTTTCATCCAGCAGTTGCTATTGCTGGCAATGGATACTAGCAGAACATGGGTCCTGGGAATGGCCACCCTCACCACTGACAGGGAGTACCTGAACTATCACAAGAGCTCTTCTGACTGCAATGGAAGACCTGTTCTCCCAGGATTCCAACCTCTACCTTGACAAGTTCTGTACCTGGCTCACAATTCAACACAATGTCTTCATCTCCACCTTGGCCCTCTCCTGAACACTCAATAGTGTTGGTTTATCTCAAAAAATGCTCCAGAAACTTGCTTCAGAATTAGATGAGCTCTGCTGTGCAGAGTTCCATATCAAGGCCCACATACAACACCATGTGGCTGGGATACACCAGCAGGAAGATGTTGTCATTGAATTGATGGAAGCTACAAGTTGTGTAGTGGCTGAGAAAGTTTACAGTTGGTTCAAACATGCCAGGTACATCTTTGAGTAGTCAGACATTATTGTACAATTGCTGTTGCCAAGTAAGAGATGCAGAACTACTGAGTGGGAGGGTGAGCTGCTTATCAACATTGTTGTCAAGTGGTGGCAGAGGAAATGTGGAGCATGCTGGAATGCTGATAGTCTGTAAGCTTCTTCTTCTCCTTGACCATTACTGAAGTGCTGAAGTGCTGACTGCCTAGGCCATTCACTAGCAGAATGAAGAAGTGTTGCAGGGTCAAACAGTAGTGCTATTAGTGTGTTGAAAAAAGGCTGTAGGCAGCCTCAGTAGTGACTCAACTACTTATATATTAGATATACCTGTAGGCAGCTACAGGGGATCAGTAAGTAGTTTACTGTAAAGAATATATGAACTTACCCTCAGTAGTGACTCAACTACTGAGGGAACAGTACCAAAAGTGTAGTACTATGTGTGCTCTAAGTGCTTATGTAAGCAAGTAAAAACTCGCACCAATATATGTATCACACAGGGGTGATTCAAACTCCAACATAGTGTACTGTACTACTCAATTTCCTACATTTCCTTTTCCAGAACAACTCTCATGTGTGGCAAATATTTTGCTTTTCTCAACATTTTCACAAACTGCTGTAACATGTTTCCTGTGATTGTCTGCTGCTATGCCTCCAGACCCTTCTTCATTTCTGTCCATGTACTTTTGACATTTTCTGTGCAGTTGGCTGCTAATAGCCCTCGAATGCTTTTCCCTTAGCTTCTGTACCAATCTCACATTTTCTGCATGGTTCCTTGGTATCTCTTTGGACAGCCATGGACTATTGTACCTTTCCTGTCTCCTCTCCTTATAACTTACATTTAGCTCAGTCATGGCAAAGCCAATGATCAGTTTTCATGTATGTTCTTGTAACTTTCCTATGTGTAGTTTGAGGGTTCTTTGATTCTCCATGAAGGCACATCATGTGGCTCAATATTCATTGTGTATCGTCTCCATTGGGGGTCCACTATTGCTACTCACCTCTATATAGTTTGCCAATGCTGGGGTATTTATTCTTACATAGGGGTTTTCCTGGCCCTAACTGCCTTGTACAGTTAATGCTTCCTGCCCGTTATCATGAACCAAAGAATTGACCTGCCTTGGCCTTCGAGTGCCTACTGTTGCCCATCGGTGCTCCTGTGTTCACCCTGCTGGGCAGCAAACCCAATTACTTCAGTCATAACCATTTATGGATTTGACAATCCACATGTTGGTACATCTCAATGTTCTTGCTGAGCATTTCAGGTTGTGGTGACTATTGCAAACAGCCTGTTGAACACACAAAAGAGAGCAGGCACCACTTATACATAGCCTCTGCTTTTAATATGGCTGTAATGTGTGTCATGGATGCCCCACTGACAGCTGCCGACTGTTTTCTAACCAAAATCGCAGGGCAGAAACCAAAACAAGAGGCAGATTTGACTGTCATACAGAGACCACCGATCATCTTCACCCTTAGCACCTCATGAATGCACCCATATGGGCTGCTTGGTCCTGGGTACAAGGGGTACACTTAGAAGCATGTTCAAGGGCTTCCATTCATCCCTCTCAGTGAAGATGGGTTGCTCTCCAGGTGTACTTCAGGCATTGACAGAACAGTCAACCCAGTCTCGCAGTGATTGTGGCTGCCTGCCTAGCTACAGGTGCCACTGAATTGGACAACCCAAACTTCAGACTCCTCTCGACGTACATTGTGTGCTAACTTACCTGGTGAAATATTGAGAAAAAAGTGTTTGGCTTTTGTGTCTAATGATGCATTGTAATTGCAGGCTTTGAGCGGAGCCATTTAGTTTTCTGAACATTGCCATCACTAGTTCTGAGAGCCAACAGTGGCACAGGACATTCGGGTGGGAGAACACCACCTAAACCCAATGGAGTACTGCAGTAGGCTTCTTGGAGACACAGCGGACAACATATACACATCTAACATGTATGAAGGGTCCTATGCATCCCTTTGGATGATGTTACACATAGTGACTGCCCAGTAAAGGGCAAAAATGGCTGACAAAGTGTCACAAGAGCAACTTGCAACATCAGGAAAGTTACATTGAGTCTGGTTCATCTGTACATGTCTGGCCCAGACAGTTCAGACAGCTCAGATGACTCAGATGCTTCAGACATCTGACTAATGCTCTGATCTGTCTGGCTCATCTGAAGTTGTCTGATTCATAACTGGAGAATTCCCACAGCAATACATCAGACATGCTCAGACTCTCAGACATGCTCAGACATGCTCAGACACACTCAGATGCTCAGGTAACACCAAACACATGCATTGCAAGTGTCGAAATATAGGATTAAAATAATTGTACTAGCTAGAAGAAGTAGCACAATTAAAACGAGTGGTGGATTGAAGGGAGTTTAAAGGCAGTGACACAGGAGAACATGTAGCCACAAGAATGTCATATGATTAAAGTAAACTGGGGTCTGCAGAATGCGAGAAGACAGGACAGTTCTTGATATCAAATGTATGTGGTGGAGTGGTGATGATGTTGGCACAGAAATAATGGTATGGAGAAGGGGTATCGAGGATTGACTCCATAGCGATCAGACATCAGTTACTGTCAGGTCTCATGGTCAGCATCAATTGTTGCCAATGGACCACTCAGAAACTTGTTATGAAACCTGAGGCCTGAGGACACTGTATAGACTCCATCCATACTGCCAAGGCCATTAAATGTGAATGGATTGTGACTGGGAAGTGGGACATGTCATCCGCCATTCCCATCTTTTCCTTTTCCGTATACTTACGAAACATGTTTCATACTGAGTATCCCTGTCATCCCCTTTCCCGCACCTCTGTGTGTCTTGTATTACACCACTGCCCGCCTTAGGGGCAAGTGTATGGACTCTATGTATACGATGCGATGCCCACTTACATATGCCTTCCTTTTATATCTTTGCCTTTACACTTCTCGCTTCCCAGATCCCGATGGGATCTGGAGGCTTCCTTTGTGGATAGGGTTTGCTTTCCTAGGCACATGACTTTGTCGCGTTGCGAGGAACCCTTGTTTGCCTGTAGCAAACGGTCCAGCACGGTAGGAGTCTTTATGACTAGGCGTGCGTCGCCAAGGTCATCCTGACTCGACGTGTGGAGGGTTCTTGTTTGCAAGCCTGTCCTGTTTGTTAGCTACGTGTTTATAGGCATTAGTGACCATGTAATCCGACCGCCTGAGGGGTATATAAACCCCTCAGATGCGTCTCGGATTCCTTGTACTTTTGCTACCAAGCTACCTACCTAGCAGGTTGGGTATATCCCTATAAACTCCTCGCTTATCTCTATTATCTCTGAGTGTTGCTCTGCCATTGTGACGATACTGGGCTAGAACCCTATATCGAATAAGTCTCGGTATGACTTATCCTCAAGATAATCAGGTGGTAGTCAAGCTCGTCCCTGTCGATATATCTCCATATCACTATTGACATATCTGGAAGAGGTCCTCTTCAAGCCAAAGCTCACCTATTCCCTTGCTATTGGTTTACTCAGTCGAAAGGCTGATAGCGCACGTCGGGTTGTTGCCTTGAACAAGCAACCATGATCCACACCACGTGACAAAAGCAAAAGTACCCTCATGTCACATATCTGTGATCATGACTACTACTCCTGAAAGGTCGCAGTAGAAAAGCCACATTGAATCGCCAGGTATTGTTCTTGCGACAAACCCCCCACAATCACAACCCTTCATACAGTGACATTCTCTCGTCGCTGTATTCCCCACATATTCCTGTTGCAAGCATCAGGTTGTTCGAGGAGTAAAGCCTAGATCAGAAGAGTACTAGGAGGTGAAAGCTATACCTGTCATATAGTCTGAGGTACCTCTAGGAATTCCTGAAAGGTCTCTCACAACTAGAACCCGACTCGTATCCCAAGATAGAGGTGTGTCCTCGAGTCTTGTGGAAATAAATCCAAAAGCAAGGTGTCTTCCGACATGGGGTCGTCAAAGTTCTGGCCCAGAAAGCCTCCAGTAGTTCCCCTGTGTGCCTCGACATCTTCTGCCACACCTGAAAAGATTGACAGGACCCCCTCCCAAAGATTTCAGCTGTACCCTATGAGTCCAAACAAACCCGAGTCTGAAGCAAACACTCTGGTCTCCCCAAGTAAAGGTAGAAGGGAACCAGCCCTAGAACCTTTAAAGACAACTTTGCAGTTACCCGAATCCTTCCACCGCATCCAAGAACCAGAACCATTAGTTGGAAGAAAGATCAATGAAGAAGAAACTCACACAGCACCCGAGTCAGCGTCGACCTCCCTAGATCTCGGAATGGCAGGAGTAGGAGAACAGGAAGCAGTTGCCAAACTCACAGAACAATTCCAGCAGTTTGCCCACACAACCGATCCCTTCAAAGACAAGGCCGTTGGAAACATAAAAGAACTGGTGGCATGGTACAAAGCTCTAACAGGACACCAAGGTCTTGTTCTCCCCTTGTACACCATCCCAGGAAACTCTACTGACCGACCAAATGAAGGAGGGGTATCAGAAGGAGGAAAAGAGTTAGGCCTCGGCAAACCTCCCCCCTTCAATGGAATGAGCAGCAAATATGAAGCCTGGATCGCCTCTGTCAATAACTATCTTAACCTCAATTGCCACATCTACAACACCAATGAAAGAAAGATCGGATTTGCCCTTTCATTCATGAGCCAAGGCTTGTCAGTCCACTTCGCTGAAAATTATCTCAAAGAATGCACTACACAATCTGGCAACATCTACTGTACATTCTAGACTCATGGACCACCTTTATTGAATGAATGGAACGAATCTTCAAAGTCAGTGATACAGAAGCCTTAGCCTTCCTGAAGATGGCCAAGATTGAACAAAATGACAAGCCCCTGAGCAAGTACATTGGAAAGTTCCTAGACCTTATCACGTGAGCCAACATCTCCTGCGACGATCAACAAGCCGGTGTCTATTTTGGAAAAGGTCTAAACCCAAGAATGACAGAGTGGATCCTCCACTCTGGGAAAATCCCTGTGACTGTCCAACAATGGATAGACACTGCTGTCGATGCACAAACAGCAAAAGCCTCCCTAGGAGTCTACAACAGTTGTCTCACAAAAGAGGATCAAACCATTCTCCACATGTATCAAGACAAAGGAAAAAGTTCCACTTCCAAGAAGCATGACCCGTGGGCCATGGAGATAGATCAACAAAAGAAGCCGATCCCCTATAGACCACCCCAGAAAAGGAAACCCCCTAGGTTTCAAGAAGTTCGTTCATTGAACTTCGAAGGTCAATGCTACAACTGTGGAAAGTGAGGTCACAGAGCCTGTGACTGTCCTTCGCCGAAGAAGACTGGGGTCCAGTCTTCTGTACTGCAAGAAGTAAAGTCCAAGTATACCGCAGCCGAGTTCAAGGAACTCAAGAAGGCCCTATCCCCCGAAAAGAAGGAGGATTTTTAAAGCCCTCTCTCAGCCAGATCACAACTGAGGAGAGGTACAGTTTCAGATTGTTCTTGGCTCCTGAAGTCATGTCGCTAGCAGCCTATGTAGAATATCCATCTGTTCGTGCAATAAGCGGGACATGTTACTTGGTGGAGCGAGACGATCAAGCGGTGTGTACTGCTATTGATAGTGGAGCTGAGTGCAACGCTATTAGTCGAGAAGCAGTCGAGAAGTATAGCCTCAAAACATGCAAAATAGAAAATCCTTGGTCCCCACATAGCTTTGAAGGACCGACAAAACAAGTTATCGACAAAATCACTCTCTTCACCGGAAGAGTCCACGGTCAAACCTTCAAATTACATGCCTACATAATGGACTTGAAAAATGAAAGTATGCTACTCGGTGTGAGTCAAAGTTGGGATCAATGGCAAAAACAACCAAAAACCCAACACAAAGACAAAAAAAAATGTGAGTGGTGGTTTTCCTAAGTGGTATCCTGCTTGAAGGACCTGTAAAATCAAAAGGAGAGGGGTTCTGTGCAGCTAGTGCAGAGGGAGGGGGACAGTCTGGACAGGGAGGAAGCTGGGAGACAAAGGGAGACGAAGATAATAGGCTCCTGTGAGCCTGAGGATGACTGGGAGCAAAGGAAGATCAGTGGATAGACCCTTAAGGGGGCCTCAACCACTGGAAGACTGAAGATGATGATGGAGGGGCTTCAAAAGCGATGGGAGATGAAGATATATTGCAGGAGGATAGTCTCCTGGAAGTAAGTATGAAAGTGATGTATAT
Source organism: Pisolithus sp. B1 (assembly GCA_024663435.1). NCBI lineage: Eukaryota > Fungi > Basidiomycota > Agaricomycetes > Boletales > Pisolithaceae > Pisolithus > Pisolithus sp. B1. The sequence continues at coordinate 146,579 of JANFAA010000008.1, forward strand.
TCTCTCTAGGCTATCTCTCTGATATCTGGAACTGCAGGGTTTATATACAAGACCAGAGTGTAGCCTCCAACAAACATGAAGCAACACTCTGTCAGCGATTGGTAAAGGGGTTGGTAAGGGATTGGTGATGATCAGTAAGGCTTGGTAAGGACAGGTAAGTGATTGGTAACAAAGTGGTAAGCATGACAAAGAATGTCAGTAAGCAATGTCAAATAAGTATGAGTCATGGAAGGAACAGATGATTAACATGCCAGGAGAACGAGTCAGGGTATTGGTCATGGCTGAGTAAGGGGTATGACTGAGCAAATCTCGATGTGACAGGTCAAGGCACAGTGATTCCAAATGAAGAATGGTGGGGGATCCTGCCAGGGGCTGAATGTTGGGGGTCTCCACAGGTGTCAGGGCATTGGATTTCACATTTTCCCCCCTCTTCCTCCTCTGAAAAAGGGTGCTACATTGACAGCTAGTCTTCAGCAGGGTCTGAGGAAGATGGGGGACCGTCCTCTCCCATGAGAGCAGGGAGAAGTGCCTCAAAATCATCATGAATGTGATCAGATAGCCTAGATGACAGTAACTGGTACTGAATCTGTCGCAACCTTGGAAGAACAAATGATGAGAGTGAGAAGTAGACATTGCAGGGGGTGGGAATGAAGGATCCATATGCTTCTTCAACTGGAGAGACTGATACAACCACACAAGACCTTTCAAGTCTGACAACAGACTCGAGACGACCAAAGAATGTCCTCCTGGATGTCATACTGACAAGGAGAACATGCTGTCCCAAAGAGATGGCTTGGGAGGGAGTGGACGAGGAAGGGATGAACCAGGATTCTTCAGGGTGGAAGCTAGTGGGAATTCCTGGGAGATATAAGTAGTTATGCTCCCTAGCACAGGACATGAGCGAAGAGATTGTCAACGAGGCAGCCATTACGATGGGATTTAGCGAAATGGGCGTTTGTTGGCAGAAATGCTGTAGAAAATCATGGAGGGCGAGGATTGTTACCAAATTTGGAAGGAAGGATGGCGTGATCAAGGGCTATGTGTGAGCGTGGTAATTATGTCGATATCTTTAGAAATGCCTGAGATATTCGAAAAACCGGAATGCCGTATGTGAGTGCTAAAAAGGTTTGATTGGCGCTTGAACAGTTTCTTCCCTAGCGTTAAGGATTGTTCTTGTGCGAAGGATGACTGCTAGATGTACCAGTCATCTTTTTGCATTAGGCCACATTCCTCAATCTCCCTTATTCAGCAAGACTCCATGCTCACATCGCCAAACACCTTTGGTGTGTGACATTGGTATGCCCTGGTTGCAACAAGTGCAGCCAGTGATCGACTGGGTGGTCAAACACCGAATTATTGGATGGGGAACTCCTGAAGTTAGTGTCTCCATAAATCAAAGATCCATTTCGACGCAACTTGAGGCAGAGGTAAAACACGATGAGGTGGCTCTACCACCTGAGTATTCTAAATACTCCGATGTGTTCTCCGAAGTATGCCTGCTCCCTCCCCACCGTCCCAGGTATGACCACATGATCAAACTTGATACCACAAAGGATCTGAAAACTTTCAAACTGGCCAAAATCTACCCACTTTCCTGTGATGAGATGAGTCTCCTCGATGAGTTCCTTGAGGAAAACCTTGGAACTGGAAAGATAGAAAAGATCAAAAACATGGACATTTTAAAAGTCCCACCGGCCCCTGTTTTCTTTGTTGGCAAGAAGGATGGGAAGAAACAACTTATACAAGATTATTGACAGCTGAATTCCTTCACTGTCCCAGATCGTTACCCCCTCCCCCTTGTCAAACCGATCCTTGATGAACTAGTCGAATCCAAACACTTCGCAAAATTCAATGTTTGGTGGGGTTTCACCAACATACAAGTAGAAAAGGAAGAAGACACATTGTTAGGCTCCTTCATGACACCCTGAGAGGTGTACAAACCAACCATAATGTTCTTCGGTCAAAATAATGCGCCACCAACGTTCCAATGGTACATGGACAGAAAGTTTGGTCAACTATGAATCAACAAAAAGGCCATCATCTACTTGGACGATGTGACTGTTCACACAAAAACACATGAAGACCTGAGGAAGCACATCAAAGAGTTTTTGGAGATAGCGCAGTCGGAGAACCTCCATCTTAAACTTTCGAAGTGCATCTTCAAAGCTGAAGAAATTGACTTCCTAGGTTATACCATCAAACATGGTCAATATGAAACAGCACCCATCAAGGTTGACGCTGTACGAAACTGGAAAACCCCTACGAACATCCACGACATCCACCAGTTCCTAGGATTCTGCAATTTTTACAGGCAGTTTATCCCCGCTTTTGCCATGGTCTCCAAACCTCTGCACCAGTTGACAAAGAAGGATGAGCTGTGGCATTGGAAAGAAGACCAAGAGTATGCTTTCCAGAAATTAAAAATGCTAATGAGCCAGGCTCCTGTTCCCTGTCTTCCTGACTTCGATAAACCTTTCAAAGTGTATACCGATGCCTCAAAGCTCGGCACAGGTGCAGTCCTATGCCAGAAGTTTGAAGATAATGAACTCCATCCCATTGCATACTTGTCACAGTCACTCCAAGGAGCAGAACAAAACTATCAAGTATACAACCTCGAGATGATGGCAGTCGTTTGTGCTTTGAAAGCATGGAAACACTACCTACTGTGTCCCATCGAGGAAACCGTCATTCATACTGACCACGAGAATTTAACCTACTATCAGGAACCCCAAAACCTAACTGGCCAACAAGCCAGATGGCTTGCTTACATTCAAGGTTTCCCACTCAAGTTTAAACATAACCCTGGTCACTGAATGATTATCCCCAACACCCTGTCCCAGAATCCTCTGTTCACCAAAACAACACCAGTTGAAACTATGGTCCTCCCACTGTCGATTTGGCTCAAAGGGGGGGGGTGAAACCACTCCAGACATCCCCGCACCTGTCAAAACTGTCTCAAAACCAACTTTCGACGAGCCAAAACAGAAACCATCGACTGTGAAAGTCCCAAGGTCACCAAAGGTTCAACAGAACTGCAAACCGGAATGAGGAATATTTAGGGTCTCAATGGACACATATGAGGAAATTAGGCATTCGTCACCTACGGATCAAAGTTACATGGTTGCCAAAGACAATGACATCATGGAAGAACCAGTAACAAAGATCAAGACTAAAAATGGAAGGTTCTATATTCCCCCGAAAGCTCGAAAACAAACCCTACAAGAATATCATGACCACCCTTCTGCCAGCCATCCGGGTGTCAAAGCAACCACATCTAAAATGAATCGCCACTGTTTCTGGCCAGGAATGTGGAAAGATATTCAGGAGTATGTGAGAGGTTGCCCTACCTGTCAAGCATCAAAGGTCATCCATCATGACCATCCCCCTCCGCTTCAACTGATAGAAAGCAACTCCCCATTCCCCTTCAAGCAAGTCTCCATGGACTTTATAACAGACCTTCCGAGCTCTGAAGGAAATGACACTGTCCTTACCATCGTAGACCATGGGCTTAGCAAAGCTGTGATGTTCCTCCCTACCCAAAAGACCATTGATTCCGAAGGTCTGGCCAACCTTTGGCTCTGCCACATCTATCCATGATTTGGGATCCCCAAATCGATAATATCCGACCAAGGTCCACAGTTCATTAGTGCCTTTACGCAAAATCTGTATAAAGCCCTTCATATCAAAACCCGATACTCATCCGGATATCACCCTCAGACAAATGGAGGGGCAGAACGCATCAACCAAGAGGTCAAAACATATCTATGGATGTATTGCACTGAGAAACCCAATGAGTGGAGCTGCCACCTCGCCATGGCAGAGTTCTCACACAATTCCCAGATACATTTGACTCATGGTCAAATGCCATACTACCTGCTGTATGGTTATGAACCCAACCCCTATCTGTCTGTTCACTCATCTAAGGCCCCTGGGGTAGAAGAACATCTCGAAGTGCTCGCTCATGCCCATGACACTGCCCTCATCACTCACAAGAAGGTTGCTGAACAAACGGTGAAAGGAGGCCCAGATCCACTTGCATACACAACGCCACGACTGAACAGCCTTGTTTGGCTGGATGCAAGAGACCTAAAACACGATGTCCAGTCAACAAAGCTGGCTCCACAACGCATAGGACCTTTCTGGGTCAAGAAGATCATCAATGATGTAGCCGTGGAACTTGACCTACCAATCACATGGTGAGTTCACCCAGTATTTCACATGTCACGGATCTTCCCCTATACTGAAACACCAGAATATGGCTCTGTGCCACTGCCACCGCTTCCCGAAATGATCAATGATGTCCCAGAATGGGAAATCAAAGCAATACTAAATCACAAGGAAGTGAAGACAGGACATGGTACGTGAACACATTATTTGGTCAAGTGGTCTGGATACAGACATGCCAGCAACACCTGGGAGCCAGAAGGAAACCTCACTCATGCGGAGGAAGTACTCTTGGAGTATAAAAGAAGAAGGCTCAAGCCGTCAGAAACAGAGAACCCACCTCATCGATCCAACCGTCATCGCCCCTAAATGTCCTCCTACAACCATGATGATGGATATAACTCTGAGTCGCGCAAGTACCTGCTTGACCCCACCTCCACCTTCGACTCCAACTATGACTTTACGTCCCCTGCATCTCCCCCACTCTCCCAGTCTGGTCTATCTGTGTCTGACTGCTTCGTGTCAGTCTATGAGTCCACACTTGAATCCATTCTTGACACCAATGCAAATGGGCTGTGGAACCCCCACTCCCAGTTCAGTATATGCTACCTTTCCAAGGGAAAGAGAAAAGATGTACCAAAAACACCCCGAACACATCCGTATCCTGCACCTGAACTGGTATACCGTGCACAGTGCAACACACCTACCCCTGAGCTGTCTGCTTCCACATCCCATGTCCCAATAGGTTGTAACGACACAGCCTCACCCTCGTTCCCCAATGAAACCCCAGCCGCAGTCCCAACCCCTTTTGGCCTCTTGTGCAACCCACAAGACTACAAAGGCTATGTGTGGATGCTTGAAGGGTTTGAACAATGGGACAGGGAAGGATGGAATGCAGGCGAACACCACGACTATCTATGGTTGTTGCATCAAATCTACAGAAGCATCGAAGATACTGTCGGTTGCACTGCAAATATCTTAAAAGTGGGTGACACAGTACTCGATGAGCAGTCTCCTGGTACCGCTTTTATGGAGCAGGAGGGTATGAGGAACGTGGAACAAATGCAGAAGATGCTTGGCTCCCTTGTAAACATCCTACACATCCAGTTCGGCAAGACGGTCATGCAGTTCTTTCGAGACTTTTGCCCACTTCCACCCGTCTCTAAACAAGTTACTTTCGAGGTTACCACCCCCTCCGACTACAAAACCACTACAGCTGGTCCAACAACTCCAGGATGAGAGGCTGTTCATGAAAGCCATGTCTCGTCGACCACTGAAAGTAGGAGGGATGGAGGTCACTCATCTGGGTGCGAACTTGAAGGTGGATTGAGTCAAGAACTGCCATGAAGTGTACAGTCAAGCTGAATGGATGTATCTTCAGCATCTAGCAGCCATGGGGAAGAGATAAGCGATACTAAGACTCCGAAAAGGGAGTCAACGAGCGAAGAGGAGTCTGTTCCAGGAGTCCACTGGGTCCAAAAGTGTCGCCATCGAGAGGAGGAAGAGGTTGCCAGATGAAAGTTCCTTAACATCGCAGCCCAAGTCCTTGGAGAAAGATGCGACGACCCATGGACATCGGAAGAAGAACAAGTCGCCAGGTGGAGAGAGTTCCTGCTGGCAGTTTTCAATGAGCAAAAGTTTTGGCCGCTTGATCTATTCAACTCGACCAAAACTACAGATGCCCTCCTGTCAACTATGTTCTATCTGATCAAAGCAACAGAATGACTCCAACTCAAGCTTGGTGGTCACATCACCCTTGACCCCTTCCACCCTTTCTACAAGCACACTTGCCTCGATTGCCGAAGACTCGGTCACTGGTCCTGTCAAAACAGAAAAGGCTCTAAGTAGACTGACCCTAATGGACGTCCTCTTAAGCAGCCCAGGTCTTCTGCCAATAATCGATGCAAACTTGGACCTTCCTTTTGATGACTTCGACTAACCAGCATGACAGGGTCATCACATGTAAAAGAGGGGGGGTGATGTCATGCGCTGTTCCCATCTTTTCCTTTTCCATATACTTATGAAACACGTTTCATACCAAGTATCCCTGTCGTCCCCTTTCCCGTGCCTCCATGTGTCTCGTATTACACCGCTGCCTGCCTTAGGGGCAAGTGTATGGACTCTACATATATGACGTGATGCCCACTTATGTATGCCTTCCTTTTATATCTTTGCCTTTACACTTCTCACTTCCCAGATCCCGATGGGATCTGGAGGCTTCCTTTGTGGATAGGGTTTGCTTTCCTAGGCATGTGACTTTGTCACATCGCAAGGAACCCCTGTTTGCCTGTAGCAAACGGTCCAGCATGGTAGGAGTCTTTATGACTAGGTGTGCATCGCCAAGGTCATCCTGACTTGACACGTGGAGGGTTCTTGTTTGCAAGCCTGTCCTGTGTGTTAGCTACGCGTTTATAGGCATTAGTGACCATGTAATCCAACTGCCTGAGGGGTATATAAACCCCTCAGATGCGTCTCGGATTCCTTGTACTTTTGCTACCAAGCTACCTACCTAGCAGGTTGGGTATATCCCTATAAACTCCTCGCTTATCTCTATTATCTCTGAGTGTTGCTCTGCCATTGTGACGATACTGGGCTAGAACCCTATATTGAATAAGTCTTGGTACAACTTATCCTCAAGATAATCAGGTGGTAGTCAAGCTTGTCCCTGTCGATATATCTCCATATCACTATTGACATATCTGGAAGAGGTCCTCTTCAAGCCAAAGCTCACCTATTCCCTTGCTATTGGTTTACTCAGTCGAAAGGCTGATAGCACACATCGGGTCGTTGCCTTGAACAAGCAACTGTGATCCACACTGTGCGACAGGACATGGGTCCACTGCTTGCTTGGACTGCCATCATTTTGATGGAGAACGGAGTCATCATCTGGCATTGACATTGAATGGCAGGCAGAGTGCTCATTGACCTTGAGAGGAGCTGGGCAAAGGTCTGACCCTAAAGCCATGGGAGGTTGCAGGTGGCATTGGGCATCTGTGCCAGCAGTAGGTTGGGATGTGGAGGCATTGGTGACAGGAGCTGGGCAGAGTGTGAGCTGGGGGCCAGCAGCATAGAAGTTGGTATCAGGGAACTGAGGTGAAACAACAGGGGCAGGAACATCTTCATTATCAGCCCACTTCTCCCAGCTAGTATGGACTTGCAGACCGTCATAATCATGCCTGAGGCTGTCAGTACTGTTGTCATCACTGGAATTGCAGTCCATGATGAAGGCATGTGGATCCTTCTTCACTTCAGAGGATACAGGCTTGAACTGTCTTCCATGCTTCACAAAGTCGAGAACACCACCTTCGATTTCCCCCCATGCAGTACTTGTCAGCATTGCGATCAAGAGGGCATATGAGGCACAGCTCTCACCCCACTGGCCTTTTTCAGAAAAAGTGCCAGTGAGCAATTTGCTTTCATCAGTCTGACAGCCAATCTCCACCCACATCGAGATAGCTCACTCAACCTATGCAAATGACCTGTGAATATTTCTGAGAGCGTGATGTAAGGGGCAGCTCACCACTGCAGTAGCCAATGTAAGGGCACCATGTGGATAGACGTTGATCTGGGGACATGAAACCACACTGGCAGTCTTGGTATAATGGTATGCCAGGGTCTGAAGAATGAGTGGTGCACAGAACATGCCAATACCATGCTACAAAAGATGTCAGTGTCAATTTGAGTGAAACTGGGAAATGCACACTGCTGGATGGCTTCATATACTGGAAAACAAAAGGAAAACCACATTGTGCATCAACTGCCCAATCAGCCCATGCTGCATGACTCTCATCATCTGAAAATTCATCTGAGTAGAACCACATTGTGGTGACTTTTTCCACCACCCCAGCAAATCCACTATGCCAGTCATAGGTATGCTGGTGAGCCTATATATTATGGAAATTTTAGCTAGGGAGGGGCAAGAAAAATCATTACTTACCAGTCAATGGGTGGGTGTTCCTGGACCATACAACTCCACATTATATGGCAGCATCAGAGGAAACACAACACACCACAACTCAGCAATGATGTCCTCGAGCAAGCATGGGAGATTCCATGGGTTTGGGGTGGTGCCACAATATGCAAGGAGTGTTGGGATGAAAACCTCCTGAAACCGGTGTGAGTCAATGTTGGGATCAATGGCAAAAACAACCAAAAACCCAACACAAAGACAAAAAAAATGTGAGTGGTGGTTTTCCTAAGTGGTATCCTGCTTGAAGGACCTGTAAAATCAAAAGGGGAGGGGTTCTGTGCAGCTAGTGCAGAGGGAGGGGGACAGTCTGGACAGGGAGGAAGCTGGGAGTCAAAGGGAGATGAAGATAATAGGCTCCTGTGAGCCTGAGGATGACTGGGAGCAAAGGAAGATCAGTGGATAGACCCTTAAGGGGGCCTCAACCACTGGAAGACTGAAGATGATGATGGAGGGGCTTCAAAAGCGATGGGAGATGAAGATATATTGCAGGAGGATAGTCTCCTGGAAGTAAGTATGAAAGTGATGTATATTCTCTCTAGGCTATCTCTCTGATATCTGGAACTGCAGGGTTTATATATACAAGACCAGAGTGTAGCCTCCAACAAATGTGAAGCAACACTCTGTCAGCAATTGGTAAAGGGGTTGGTAAGGGATTGGTGATGATCAGTAAGGCTTGGTAAGGACAGGTAAGTGATTGATAACAAAGTGGTAAGCATGACAAAGAATGTCAGTAAGCAATGTCAAATAAGTATGAGTCATGGAAGGAACAGATGATTAACATGCCAAGAGAATGAGTCAGGGTATTGGTCATGGCTGAGTAAGGGGTATGACTGAGCAAATCTCGATGTGACAGGTCAAGGCACAGTGATTCCAAATGAAGAATGGTGGGGGATCCTGCCAGGGGCTGAATGTTGGGGGTCTCCACAGGTGTCAGGGCATTGGATTTCACATTTTTCCCCCTCTTCCTCCTCTGAAAAAGGGTGCTACATTGACAGCTAGTCTTCAGCAGGGTCTGAGGAAGATGGGGGACCGTCCTCTCCCATGAGAGCAGGGAGAAGTTCCTCAAAATCATCATGAATGTGATCAGATAGCCTAGATGACAGTAACTGGTACTGAATCTGTCGCAACCTTGGAAGAACAAATGATGAGAGTGAGAAGTAGACATTGCAGGGGGTGGGAATGAAGGATCCATATGCTTCTTCAACTGGAGAGACTGATACAACCACACAAGACCTTTCAAGTCTGACAACAGACTCGAGACGACCAAAGAATGTCCTCCTGGATGTCATACTGACAAGGAGAACATGCTGTCCCAAAGAGATGGCTTGGGAGGAAGTGGACGAGGAAGGGATGAACCAGGATTCTTCAGGGTGGAAGCTAGTGGGAAGTCCTGGGAGATATAAGTAGTTATGCTCCCTAGCACAGGACACAAGCAAAAAGATTGTCGACGAGGCAGCCATTATGATGGGATTTAGTGAAATGGGCATCTGTTGGCAGAAATGCTGTAGAAAATCATGGAGGGCGAGGATTGTTACCAAATTTGGAAGGAAGGATGGCGTGATCAAGGGCTATGTGTGAGCGTGGGAATGATGTCGATATCTTTAGAAAAGCCCGAGATATTTGAAAAACTGGAATGCCGTACGTGAGCACTAAAAAGGTTTGATCAGTGCTTGAACAGTTTCTTCCCTAGCATTAAGGATTGTTCTTGTGTGAAGGATGACTGCTAGATGTACCAGTCATCTTTTTGCATTAGGCCACATTCCTCAATCTCCCTTATTCAGCAAGACTCCATGCTCACATTGCCAAACACCTTTGGTGCGTGACAACAATCATGCAGGTCCACCTCACCCTGGTCCACCCAAGGTCCAATGTGCATGTGAAAACTCTGGAGTGTGCAGGAAAACTCCAGAGTACACAGGAAAACTCCAGAGTGCATGGGAAAACTCTGGAGTGCATGGGAAAACTCTGGAGTGTATGGGAAGAACTCCAGTTCAAGGTGGAGTTGTGAGAACTTTCTCTTGCAACCTTGTTCTATGTTTAGCTTAGTATTAACCTTCATTTGCTTGTTTACTAATACTTGGTATTTGTCAGACCTGTGTCTGCCACCAGTAGACTGGTCTCTGGACTAGCCCTTAGTCACTCACTTACTAACATTCATACATAGCCACTTCTTTGTTACCAAGACTTCCAGAACTCTGGTAGTTGTCCTTCTGGACTTGTAGTATATATACCTACCTGGCTCTGTACTGTAGCCCTCAGTCTAGTAATCAACTTAACACCCAAACACTTGTCTGACACCTGAGGACTTCAGTCCTAAACTCCTGGACTGTCTGTCTGGTACCCTGGTGTCTACCCTCCTTGACCTCCTGGCATACCCAGACTTGTCCAAGGGCACAGCACATAAGCTGAGGCCAATTGGGTAGTGTCCCCCCTTGTCTGTCTTTCTGTCCCCTAGATATGGATTGTTCCGGAACTCCGGAGTTCAAACTCCAACCCAAACCCCCCTTCAGAGTTCTTGGACTTTTAATCTCTGACCTTGGACCTCCCATTGGGAAATGTGTTTAACACAGAGCTGATATGGCAATATGGCAGGGAGGAGTGCTGTACTAGGACAATGAGGCGAGGGCCAAATGGTAGTGCTATTAGCATACTGTACTACTCAATTGCCTACATTTCCTTTTCTGGAACAACTCTCACACATGCCAAATATTTTGCTTTTCTCAATGTTTTCACAAACTGCTGTAAACTCTAGTGCACTTGTATGGGGGAGTCTCATCAGTGTTGATTTGAAGAGGCAGCTTTCTTTTTTTGCCCATGGAAGATGCAGGAGGTCGCAGGACAAGAAACCAGAAAAGGGAGCCCCCTAGCTCAGCCCTGTGTTCCCACACAATTTCAAAACAGGAAGGTCTTTCATGGAGCTCTTAGTACAATTCTGTTGCAAAGCAAAGGTCCAACACTTTCAACCACACTACACACCCAGAATTTCTTAGAGACCATTGTCTGTCTCCAGATGAAGGAGTATTCTTCTTTTTTTCATGGGGGAAGATGGAGCAGGTGGCACAAGTAAGCAGATACACCAGATTTCAGTACTGTACATGTCATGTCAGATAGCAGCAATGGCCCACATCAGCAAACCCCCCCCCTCTATACAGGTCTGTACACATATCCATATCTGTACAGACCTGTATAGACCTACCCCAGATTGTTTCAGTACTACAGATTCTCACCACTCACATATGTTGTAGTTGACCAATAATTGAATCATATTATCATAAGCTACCTAAATTACATGTCAAGGTACAAGGATATACATATCTATGTATACTAAGTGGTCACTTATTACTATTAGTAGGGAGAGGGTACCCACCATAAGGGTGGTGGTAGGAAAGGAGGGTGGTGAGGGAGGGATGATGATGATGATGATGAAGATGATGGTGAGGAAGAGGGATGGTAGTGGTAGTGGAAAGAGATGTGGTGTTGGAGTGAGCTGGGTTTAAATATCCTTTTCTGCTTACCTCAGCAACTTTCGAAGCCAGCTGTGTGAGTTGTGTGGCACACCTCTACATATTTCAAACTCAGATTCAAACTCCACAAAATGAAAGTTGTAGCCCATGATCACAGGACCATGGGAATATTTTTACCTTAGTAATACCTCCTTTTTTGGGTGAGATATTCGCAAAGTTCTCATGGAGTCCTGGTTTGCAAAAATAAAAAAGTGACTGTACAGTTATGATGTCATAATGAAAGTTGTAGTGTATGATGTCATGATCATGTCAGTATGATTATCTCATCAATATGTTTATTTTTGGATGAGATATGGGCAAATCAAAATTTACATCTGTGGTGTCTGTAGGTCTGTGGAGTCTGTAGAGTCTGTAGGGTCTGTAGGGTCTGTAGGGGTCTGTACTTGGTCTGTGGAAAATCTGTACCATCTGTGGGTCTGTGCCTCTGTACCAAACCCAGGGTTTTGCTGATGCAGTGGGACAACATGAAGTGAACCTCAATGAGTGCACTCTGCAGGGATTGGTGATAGGCAAAAGGACAGATGAGGTCAATATTGAGGTCATAGGCAGGGACAGGTAAAAGATGATGCATAAAAGGCCAAGTTGCAGCAGCAGTGGCAAACTTATGAGTACCTCATCACAGATGAGATGTCAATGTTGGGAAGATGTTTCTTGCTCAGCTGTCACACAACATTGCCATTGGTAAAATGATGGAGGGCAGCCCAGCATGCTGTGACTCATTTGGTGGCATCAGTGTCATCATGTGTGGCAATTTCCATGCACCAGAGGTTCTGGCAGAGGATGACTGCCTGGTAGTATTAGATAGAGAGGGAGCATCATGGTGGTCACATATCTGTGCCACAGAATGAATATATGTTGGCATAAAGTGCATGTGCAGTCAAAGAGTCATGTGTCAACATGTCACACTGCAAAACCAGAAAAGGGAGCCCCCTAGCTCAACCCTGTGTTCCCACATAATTCCAAAACAGGAAGGTCTTTCAGCTGTCTGATGGTTCCCACAGCATTTATGGTGTGGAAGAAACCTTGCCAAGCAAGGTAACCTTAGTTCAGTCACATTCCAGCTGCTGTTCACCATACTGAAGGCAATGGGGCACATGGGGGTAATAGGCATTGCTCTAGTTTTTGTTACTCTGTCCATTACTGCCATTGTCATGCTGTCATCGATATCTCCATCATAGTTACTCATATCATCATTGCAGCCATCATGGGTCCTCTATTCATACATTCTCCTGTGAGCATTGAAGCTCCTGCCTTTAATCATGCTGCACCAGTAGTCCTGACATGTAGAAACCAGGAGCTCGGAAGTAAGAAGAGTGCAAGAATACACAGTAGAAAAGTTGAAGGGTGGCAAGGGAACAAGAGAAGTACAAAATGAAGTAACTAGAAGAATGCTGGATGAGTGCTTGAATATCCATCCTACCTGGATGGAATCAATAAGTTTAATGGCCATGGGTCATGAGAGGCAGTCATCACCAATACTCAATGCCTATTTCATGTATTTTGCCTTTCTTGCTCCTTTTGCTAAGCCCACATGTATTGCCTTTTTCAAACAACAAAAACCATGTGGCATTGTACCAGTGCTGTGGGCCATGCACAACCACATGCCATGTGCCAGTGAGTCCTCCTGCATCCAACTCATTCCCCCCCTTCCCCCCCCTGCTTGCCTCCCTCTACCCAGCTCTCCTTGGTCATATCCAAGCCAGTATGACTGCTACAGTATACTGAATACTCTTTGACCTGTGAGTAACCTGCACTCTGTTAGGCCAGGTATCACTCTGACAGGAGATATCACTCACTGATAAGGATCATACCACCCCTACATCACATTTTTGGCCTCTTTCAGTACTTCCTTCTCCCCCTGGTAAGCCTACAAACCTTCTATCACTGTTCCTCAGTGCATTGATATCATCTAACTGCACTCCTGACCTTTGTTTGGCATCTCTTTCAGGTTTGGGACTGCAATCTTCACATTTTTGGGTTCTTTGTTGGACAGATCTCCATCAGGTGGCCTTGGTGAGTGTGCCCTTGCCCATCTCTCTCATATACCTGCATGTTCTGGCCATTTTGACCAAGTTATTTTCGCATTTTTCAGTTTTTGGACTGCAATTTTCGCATTTTTGGACCCTTTCTTGGACATTGCCTTGGTGAGTGTGCCCTTGCCCACCCCTCTCACATACCTGCATGTTCTGGCCATTTTGACCAAGTGATTTTTGCATTTTTCAGTTTTTGGACTGCATTTCTTGCATTTTTGGACCCCTTCCTGGACAGATCTCTGTCAGGTTGCCTTGGTGAGTTTGCCCTTGCATTTCCTTCTCAGTCATTTTGACCATGTTTTTTTTTAGGTTTTCTTTTGTGCCTTTGGTTACACAGATATTTGTCCAGGTGCCCTTCCCCTTCCAATCACTGATGATCTCACTTACCTATGATGCCTTTCTGCATCCCAGTCTCCTGGAAGTACATATTTCTTCTTTGGTAAGATTTCCCTGCCCACCACTGAACTTATCTTGCTCATTCATGTCCTCAGTGTCAAGTATCTGGACAAAGTTACCTGTGTAAGTCTATATTTCTCTACCTGCTGTTGATCCCACTCCCATACAGTGAGCAACAAACATGTTGCAGTGTTTGCAACACTTTAATTGAAGGCTGTATAACACCTGATAGAGTGTGGCTGTGCAACTCTTCTGGTGGGCACTTTTATAGCCCTTGGTCTGGGCTTTCTATCAAGCCATATTAGAAACCATGAGGTGCATGGGTTCACATTCTATGAGCCAATTACTGCAGCATGTGCATTGCAATGTTTTTGTTGCTGACATCCTGAGAGATGATATCCATATGATGGGCATTGTTTTAATGGTGGTACTGCTTATATAATGTGTCACATGACTGGATAAATGGTTCAACCACCCACAAACAATGCCAAACATTGAACTTTCAACCAACCACCATGCCCAAGGCTGTTTCCTCTGCTGCAACCAATACCATCCTCTCCCTGCTGCATCAGGGCCAATCTCAGAGATATCTCTAGTACTACTGGTGTCCATTATAGCACCATTAGTAGAATATGCTCCCAGCATTGTCCCAGCATTGAAAAACCCCCTCCTGGTCATCCTTCCATCATTACCCCCACTGATACCCAACATGCCATGTGTCTATTCAGTTCTGGGAAGGCTGAAAATGCTGTGGAGGTGGCCAAATCACTTCAGGAGATGAAGAGCAAACCCATCTCCTCCCAAACAGTGCATTGTCACCTGCACAAAGCTGGTATGAAGGCTGTGGTGAAGCAGAAATGACCCCTACTGTCCAAGTGACATAGGCAGAACAGGCTAGACTTTGCTCTGAGCCACCAATGTTGGACAGTGGAGGACTGGAAGAGGGTTATCTGGTCAGATGAGACCAAAATCAATAGGCTAGGGTCAGATGGGAGGAAATGGGTGTGGAAAAAGCCAGGAGAGGGCCTCAGTGATAGGCTAGTAGAGGGGACAGTCAAGTTTGGTGGAGGTTCCTTGGTGATGTGGGGGTGCATGACCTGGGAGGGTGTTGGCTTGGCTTGCAAGATTGATGGTAAGATGGATGCTGACCTTTACACACAGATTCTGGAAGATGAACTCCAAGGGACTCTGCAATATTATGGCAAATTGCCTGAGGATGTCATCTTCCAGCAGGATAATGACCCCAAGCATACCAGTAGGAAGGCCAAGAAGTGGTTTGAAGACCATGAATTTGAGGTCATGAGTTGGCCTGCACAATCTCCTGACCTCAACCCCATAGAATATCTATGGGTAGTACTGAAAAGGAAGGTGGCATCTTATCCAACCCCCCCCCCCCCTAAAGGAATTCATGAGCTGTGGGAGAGGGTTCAGAAGGAATGGGAGGATATAAGTGTCTCCACATGTCAGGATCTCATTGAAAGCATGCCTAGAAGGGTGGAGGAGGTGATAAAAGCCAAGGGAGGATACACTACTTACTGATAATTGTCACTTTTACTATACCATAATGTCAGCAACAAAAACATTGCAATGCACATGCTGCAGTAATTGGCTCATAGAATGGGAACCCATGCACCTCATGGTTTCTAATATGGCTTGATAGAAAGCCCAGACCAAGGGCTATAAAAGTGCCCACCAGAAGATTTGCACAGCCACACTCTATCAGGTGTTATACAGCCTTCAATTAAAATGTTGCAAACATTGCAACATTTTTGTTGCTCACTGTATGATGCAGTGTCTATCATTCTTATATTGGGGCTGTGACTTTGTGTGTCCATCCAATCATGTAAGTCTTCTGAGCATCAGGTTCATTGGTGCGATATCTCTGATGGTGCATACATGTATCCATCCATCAGGTCCACCCCCCCTACTTCACCACAGCTTGCCCATGATGCTGCTCACCAGGCTGAGTGTGATCAATGTGTCCTTGGCTCTCCTCCCTCCCATCATCATCCACATCCTGTCCAGGTCCCCCCTGCTCCAATTGTATGTCATGTCCATGTCTGATACATATATGTGAGATTGACCATACATGTCAGACCAATCCTCCTGCACCTCTTCACCAATATATACACCCTGCTCCTCCACCTTTCCTACAGCCTCAGATGATGATGCCCTTTCTTCCCCCACATCAACAGCCACCTATGGGTCATCAAAATTTTCCTGTCCCTCTACCACTCCCTCAGGTCCTTCCTCAGCATGTTGACTACAGTGCTCAATTGTTGGAGGGGTTTAATCATGACCATGAGAGGCATTGTCAGCACAGACACAACCAAAGAACCAATAATCCACCACCTCTGCCTCATGCTGGGCCATCTCATGCTTCCCCCCCCCCCACCAAATTACAACACATACCAGCAGGTCAACAACTTTGAACATCAGGCAGAGCAGCAGAGGCATCAGCAGGCTCAGCATTTTGTAGGTTATGAAGGATGAAGTTTGGACTGGACCAAAAGAACTAAAGGGAAGTATATATCTAAGTAGACCTTAGTACTGTGTTAGATTAGAACAGAGAACATAAACTGTACCTCAGACTTCAAGTTGGACGAAGACTGAGGTATGAGTAGAAAATATTCCAGCTAAGTAAAAAGGGTGATTATGTAAGTAGGAAAATGTTCTTGCTGACCAAGTATGACACAACACCACAGATTTCCAACACACCCACTCAGTGGATAAATGATTTCTAATAAATGATACCCATACCCTTAGTAAACCAGACATGTTTCTCCCATGTGAGTCCCTTGGTAAGGATGTCAGCCACTTGGGTATTCATCAAAACATAGTCAACAGCAACCTCGCCCATCTCCAGCTGTTCACAAATAAATGGTGTTGAATTGAAATGTGCTTCATATGATCATGAAACACAGAATTTTTTGCTAATGACATAGCTGACTGGTTGTTGAGTAGGAGTAGGGTTGGCTCAAGTGAGGGAACCATGTCAAGCTCATGGACTAGCATTCAAATCCAAATGGCTTCCTTCGTTGCTGCAGATACAGCCATATACTCTGCTTCAGTACTGGACAGTGCAATGGATGTTTGTTTCTTTGATGACCAGCTGACTGTGCCATTGGCAAGGATGAAAACATAGCCAGTTATTGACCATCGATCATTTATGTTGGAGGCCCAGTCTGTGTCTATGTAGCCAAAAACACTTTGCACAGAATCACCTGAGTACACTAGGCATGCATCAGTTGTTCCTCATAGGTACCAATATACCTGTTTGAGGGCTGCCCAGTGGGCCTCCCCAGGTGTGGTAGCATACTGGCTCAATGCACCCACTGAAAATGCTAGGTCAGGTCAGGTTGCTAGCATAGCATACATTAGTGTGCCAAGTGCACTCTGATAAGTCTTGTTATCAAACTCCAGCTTGACTAACTTTGCCAGTTTCAAGTTAGGATCAATGGGTGTGGCAACTGCACAACCCTCATGCATCCTGAAATGTTCGAGGATACCTTTGACATAGTGCCTCTGCGAAACCTCTATAGTCCGCTTGTCATGATCTCATATGATCTCCATTCCAAGGATCCATCTCACCTCTCCTAGGTCTGACAGGTCATACTCCTTCACAAGTGCTTGCTTCAACTTCTCAATTGCCTTCATGCACTTCGAAAGGATTAGTTTGTTGTCTACATATACCACAATGATGATGATTATGCCATCTTCGACCTTATAGAAAACAGAGTGATCAGCATGGCTTCAAGTGAAACTCAGAGATTTGAATATGGTATGAAGTCATCTGTACCAGGCTTTGTGGGCCTGTTTTAGCCCATACAGCACTTGTTGTAGGTGCCATACTTTATCACCTGTACCACAGAAACCTGGAGGGAGTTTCAAATAAATTTCCTCATCAAGTTCTCTATTGAGAAATGCAGACTTGACATCCATTTGGTGGATCTCAAGGTCATACTGAGCTGCAAGTGCAAGTAAGACTTGAATGGTCAAGAACTTCATTACAGCATCAGCAAAACCCTGGGTTTGGTACAGAGGCACAGACCCACAGATGGTACAGATTTTCCACAGACCAAGTACAGACCCCTACAGACCCACAGACACCACAGATCTAAACTTTGATTTGCCCATATCTCATCCAAAAATGGACATATTGATGAGATAATCATACTGACATGATCATGACATCATACACTACAACTTTCATTATGACATCATAACTGTACAGCCACTTTTTTATTTTTGCAAACCAGGACTCCATGAGAACTTTGCAAATATCTCACCCAAAAAAGGAGATATTACTAAGGTAAAAATATTCCCATGGTCCTGTGATCATGGGCTACAACTTTCATTTTGTGGAGTTTGAATCTGAGTTTGAAATATGTAGAGGTGTGCCACACAACCCACATAGCTGGCTTCAAAAGTTGCTGAGGTAAGCAGAAAAGGATATTTAAACCCAGCTCACTCCAACACCACATCTCTTTCCACTACCACTACCATCCCTCTTCCTCACCATCATCTTCATCATCATCATCATCATCCCTCCCTCACCACCCTCCTTTCCTACCACTACCCTTATGGTGGGTACCCTCTCCCTACTAATAGTAATAAGTGACCACTTAGTATACATAGATATGTATGTCCTTGTACCTTGACATGTAATTTAGGTAGTTTATGATAATATGATATAATTATTGGTCAACTACAACATATGTGAGTGGTGAGAATCTGTAGTACTGAAACAATCTGGGGTAGGTCTGTACAGAGTCTGTACAGATCTGTACAGGGGGGGACCTGTCTGTGGGTCTGTGGTCTGTACAGACCTGTATAGAGGGGGGTGGTTTTGCTGATGAGGGGCAAATGTTTCTGTGTAGTCAATGCCCTGGGTCTGTGTGAAGCCTCATGCAATGAGATGGGCCTTGTAGTGCTCGATATTGCCAGTGGGACCTTGTTTTATCTTGAATACCCACTTTGAGTCAATGATCTTTTGATCATGAGGGCAATCAACCTCCTCATACAGCCCAATTTTTCAAAATACCTCCAGCTCGTCCTGCATGGCCATATACCACCTATCTGAGTCAGCACATGCCATAGCCTCTTCAAACATAGTCAGTTCACCATCATCAGTGGCTCCAGCATGGTATGAGCATTTGTTTTGTTGATTATTCCCATGCACAGCCATGCCGGCTTCAGCTGGCTGTGTATCGTCCTCCCTGCTTCCCTGTGGGCCCTCAAGCTCTGCCACAACTTCGTCAACCAGTAAGTCACCTTCATGCCTTGGTAAAGTGCTCTTCTGATAAGCGTTGACCATGTATCTTGGGTTGTCATCTCGAATAGGCAGTTTTTGAGCTTGAGAGGACCTTCTAATGGCTGCAGGGGGAATTGGGTGTGGGTATGGCATCTGTGGCCCTCTCACTTGGCTAGGACATCATATGGGTGGCCAAGGGTCCTTTCCTGACCTGCCAGGTGCAGTATTGGCCAGTGTTTCAGCACACTTTGGCTCAACTTTTGAGTTTCCTTCATTCAGTGAGTTTGTGCGCTCCGAGGGAGATCGGGGAAGATCAGCTTTGTCCCGCCTCTCATTTTCATTGCCCCCCCAGCTCCTGAATGGTGCCATCACCAGTCTGTGCAAAATCATCTTGATCTGACAAGTCCTCACCATGTGGCAGATAGTTCTCCCCCTCCTGGTAAGGTTTTTGCATTTTCAGGTCTACATTTCACACTGACCTCTCTTTTGGGTCCCCCATTTTGATGTTTTCATCAATTAGGACACGCTCTGGTCCATCTGGGTCCCCTTCATTGAAAACTACATCCCTTGACTTGATTATCACCCCACTAGGCCTGTGGAGACACTGGTAAGCCCTTTTATTTTCTGTAAATCCAATGTGGATGCATTCTATTGACTTGACATCCAGCTTCTTTCTCTTTTCATCTGGGACATGGACATGAGCTTTGCACCTGAATACTTGCAAGTGTGAAAGTGAGGGTTTGTTGCCACTGTAGACTTCAAATGGAGTTAAGCCATCTTTCAATGTGCAGGTCAGTGACCTATTTATGATGTATGCTGCATGAGTGATCACTTCACCCCAGTATTTGTTAGGCAGTCCTGCATCATTTAGCATCACCTGGGCACTTTCCACAAGTGTTTGATTCATTCATTTGGAGACACTGTTCTCCTGTGGAGTGTAAGGGTTTGTCTTTTCATGATGTACCCCTTTTGATTTCAGGTAGGCTTTGAACTCCCGAGAGCTATATTCCCCTCCACCATCACTGCAAAGGTAATTTGGTCTCTCACCAGCCTCTGCTTCAGCTCTCACAAACTACTCCTTCAATAGTGACAGCACTTCATCCTTCATCTTCATTAGCTTTACAACTAGGTGATGTGAGTGCCCATTGATGAAGGTCACAAAGTACTTGTGGCCTGTTCAGGTAGTCATCTCCATCAGTCCACATACATCCGAGTATGTCTGATATAGGACACTTGGGCTCTCAGTGCCTGACTCGGTTGTAATCACCTTCTGACTTTGCTTTCCTGCAAGGCATGCTTTACAGGGTGTCTCATTGACCTTCTTTGGGCCAGTTATCTCCATGCCACTGACCATCTCTTTTTCCTCCAGTGCAATCACTGACTTCAGATTTATGTGACCTAGGTGACAATGCCAAGTCTCGAGTGTTGCCTTCGAAGTCTTAGTTTGTGTGGCAAGAGCAGATATAGTGGTCATAGGATTGAGTAGAGCTATGGGTCCCTTCACTATGTATGCAGAGTGTGTTCCAATGCATGGGTTTGCTGCAAGGATGTATAATGACTTTCATTTTGTTGCCACAGCTGCAACATGACCATTGGCTAACACCTCACAGGTGTCATCCCCAAATGTAACTTGTAGTCCTCTTGCAGTCAATGCAGGGACCAAAACAAGGTTGGTGTCCAGGTCTGGTATGAAGTACATGTCACAAAGCATAATCCCTTTTTCAGATCCATTGGGAAGGCTTGTGCTGAGCTCTATGCGACCTTTTCCAATGGCTTGGATGGATCTACCATCTCCAATGATAACCAGCTGTGGGGGAACCAAAGGGGTAAAGGAGGTGAACCAATTTCATTGACATGACATGTTTACTGATGCTCCAGAGTCAACCACCCACTTGCACATGCTCAGTTTTCCTCTTGTTTGTGCCATGAAGAGTTCGAAGCACTCTGTGGTGTCTCCAGATGTAACCTGCACAAGTTTGGCTGATAACTTGTTTTCGTCCTTTGGTTTCTCTTTATCCTTGTCCTTTTTGCCTGTCTGTGTGTTCTTTGCAGCCTCATCTGCCTTTTTCTTTCAGCAGTCCTTCTCAAAATGACCAGGGATTTTGCAGTAGTGACACTTCCCTTTCTTTTTCTTGTCCACCACTTTACCCTTTCCTTTGTCTCCAGTTTTTGCTGCAAGGACTGTTTGCCCACTTGACAACCATTTCAAGCACTCTTCGATCAGGACCTGGGCTATGACCAAGTCCACTGTGAGCTTGTCATTTGTTGACATGAGGATGGTATGAAGTGTGGCATAAGTTGGAGGGAGTGAAATGACCATTGTGATAGCTACTAGTGCATGTTGACCCAGTGACCATATGATCAACACCTTTTGCTGCATGGCATTCAGTTGAGTTTCAAGTGAGGATTCTTTGGTGAGGGTGCTGTGGAAAAGCTCTCCAATCAGGTAAGCAATGGTCTGCTTTCCCTTCCCCTCATATCTCTCCTTAAGTGATGTCCAGGCCTCTGCTGCAGTCTTTGTATGTAACACTCCACTTAGAGGTTCATCCTTCAATGTGAGGAGAATTTGTGCTCATGCTTCCCAGTTCCTTGTCTCCCATTCCAGATACTCATTTGGTTGTGCATTGGGGTCAGGCGCTGTTTTGTCCACACCACCAACCACAGTCCACAGTCCATGCACATCCAGTACCATTTCCACCTGTGCCTTCCAATGCTGAAAGTCTGACCCATCATCATTGAAAGGGGGAATATCATATAGTTGACTCAAGCCTTGAGTCACTTTTCCAGATGTCATAGAAGCTGATGACAGTGCAGGGACTTTTCCTGCCACAGATGCTGAATTAGGGTTTGACATATCCATGTTCTAGAGCCTTGTTGTAAGGACCTTCTAGTTAGATTCACAAGTTTGGAAGTAGAGCTGTGCAGGTGGGGCTCATAACCTTTTGTAGGTTATGAAGGACAAAGTTTGGACTGGACCAAAAGAACAAAGGAAAGTATATATCTCAGACTTCGAGTTGGACAAAGACTGAGGTATGAGTAGAAAATATTCCAGCTAAGTAAAAAGGATGATTATGTAAGTAGGAAAATGTTCTCGCTGACCAAGTATGACACGACACCACAGATTTCCAACACAGCAGGCACATGCTCAGCATCTTCATGCCATGCAAGTGCAGCAGCAGCAACAGTGGCAACACATTCAATCTATCAGGGTACAGCAGCAACAGCAGCAGCAGCAGGAGTGGCAACACCTTCAGTACATCAGGTTACAGCTGCAACAGCTGCAATTGCAGAGGGAGGAAGCTGAATGTCAATACCATTGGGAGACACACCAACAGGCAATACATCAGCAGGTACAAGAGAGGGAGCATCAGGAGCAGAATGAAATGGAGGAAATCAGGCAGTTACCTCAAAGGTTACTCTCAGAGGCCCTCAGTGAACATAGCCATTGTTCAGCAGAGCAATATGAACAGGACCAGGAGAGACAAGCATCTGAGGATGATCTTGGTCATCCCCCCCCTCCCAGTCCTTCCAGTCCTGCTTCCTCTCCCCAAAGGCATCCTTCTCCTCCACCTCCACCCCCTGACCCAGCTGCCACCCCCAGTCCCAGTCCTGGGCCTGATCCCAACCCAAATCCAGATCCAGATCCAGACCCAGACCCAGACACACCACCACTGTCATGCGCCGTTTCCGTCTTTTCCTTTTCAGCATCGCTCACACAAAAATACATCGTCCCAAGCCTGCCATCTGCTGTTGTCCCCCTTCCCACACCCTAGAGGTGTCTCGCATTGTACTGCTGCCCACCTTAGGGGCAAGTGCATGGACTTTATGTATATGACACAGCCGCGCTTACATATGCTTTCCTTTTTCTACTTTACCTTTCCACTTCTCGCTTCTAGATCCTGATGGGATCTAGAGGCTTCCTTTCAGGTCAGGTTTGCTTTCCCAGGCACGTGACTATGTTGTGTCATGCTTGAGGGATCCCCTATTTGCCTGTCACAAATAGTCCAGCATGGTGAGGAGTCACAATGAGTAGGGTGTGCATCACCCATGACTCGGGCGTGGTCCCAAGGGCACTCTGACTCAATACCCTGTGGAGGGATCCTGTTTGCAACGCTGTCCTGTTTGTTACCTACGCATTTATGGCAAGTAGTACCTTTAGTAATCCTGTCATCTGTGAGGTATAAAGCCCACAGCATAGCAACAGAGATTCCTTGTACTTTTGCTACCTAGCTACCTACTTAGCAAGTAGAGTTCTCTCTATAAACTCTTGCTTCTCCCACATATCTCGAAGTGTTGCTCTACCAATCGACTGGGCAAGAACCCTATCGTACATATCAGCCAGACTTATCCTTCGACCTATCAAGAGGTAGTCAAGGCTGTCCCTGTTGACAAGTCTCCATACCACTGTTGACATATCTGCAAGGAGTCCGCTACAAGCCGTAGCTCGCTCATTGCCTGCCTATAGGTGTACTTTACCAAAAGGTAAACAGCGCACATCGGTCGTTGCCTTGAACAAGCAACAGTGATCAACGCTGCATGACAAAAGCAAAAGTACCCTCACGTTGCATATCTGCGAACGTGATCCCTGCTCCCAATAAGGTTGCAGCAGAAAGCATCACATCGTCCATCAGGTATTGTTCTTGTGACAACCCCCACAATCACAACCCTTCCTACAATGACACCCTCTCGTCATTGTATCCCCCACATCATTCCTGTTAGCAAGCGTCAGTTATTCGAGGAGTAAAGCCTAGATTCAGAAGAGTACTAGGAGGTGAAAGCTACACCCTTTGTGTAGGCTGAGGTACCTCTAGGAATTCCTGAAAGGTCTCTTGAAGTAACATTCTGACTTGTACCCAAGATAGAGGGAGCCCCTCGAGTCTTGTGGCAACCAACCAAAAGCAAAAGTGTCTTCAGATGCGGGATCATCAAAGTTCCAGCCCAGAAAGCCCCCAGTAGTTCCCCCATGTACATCGACATCTTCTGCTGTGCTTGAAAAGATTGAGAGAACATCCTCTCAAAGATTTCAGCCGTACTCTACGAGTCCAACCAAAGCCGATCCCGAAGCAAACACTCCGGTATCACCAACTAAAGGTAGAAGGGAACCAGCCCTAGAACCTATAGCAAGCACTTCGCAGTTACCCTCGTCCTTCCATCAGATCCGAGAACCTGAACCCTTAGCAGGGAAGAAGATTGATGAAGAAGAAACTCACACAGCCCCTGAGTCAGTGTCAACATCCATAGATCTCGGAATGGCAGGAGTCGGTGAACAAGAGTCTATTGCAAAACTCGCAGAACAATTCCAGCAGTTTGCCCAAACCACAGACCCCTTCAAAAGTAAAACCATCAGAAACGTAAAGGAACTTGTCACCTGGTATGAAGCCCTCACAGGACATCAAGGTCTTGTGTTCCCGTCATACACCATCCGAGGAGGTTCCACCAAACAGCCAAATGAAGGAAGAGCATTGGAAGGAGGAAAGGAGTTAGGTCTCGGCAAACCTCCCCCCTTTGATGGCACTAGCGGCAAATACGAAGCCTGGATCGCCTCTGTCAATAATTACCTCAATCTCAATCGCCACATCTACTGTACCGACAAAAGAAAAATCGGTTTCGCCCTGTCATTCATGAGTCAAGGATCTTCAATTCACTTTGCCGAAAACTACTTAAAAGAGTGCACTACTCAAGCTGGCAACATATACATCCTCGACACATGGACTATGTTCATTGAACAAATGGAGCGAATCTTCAAAGTTGGAGATACAGAAGCCCTAGCCTTCTTAAAGATGGCTGAGATTGAACAAAATGACAAGCCCCTGAGCGAGTATATCGGGAAGTTCCTAGATCTCATTACTCGAGCCAACATCTCCCGCGACAATCGACAAGCTGGAGTCTATTTTGGAAAAGGTCTAAATCCTTGTACCACTGAATGGATTCTCCAGTCTGGCAAAATCCCCACTACTGTCCAGCAATGGATAGACACCGCTGTCGATGTGCAAACCGCCAAGGCTTCGTTAGGAGTCTACAACAGTTGTCTCACAAAAGAAGATTGAACTGTCCTGCATATGTATCAAGACGAAGGCAGAAGTAACATTTCCAAGAAGCACGATCCCTGGGCCATGGACATTGATTGGCAAAAGAAGCCACCCCCATATAGGCCACCTCAAAAAAGGAAACCCCCTGGGTTTCAAGAAGTCCATTCACCGAACTTCGAAGGATCGTGCTACAACTGTGGAAAGCAAGGTCACAAGGCCAGTAACTGCCTTTTGCCAAAGAAAGACTCTAGCAAGATATCCATTCTACAAGAAGTGAAGTCCAAGTATAGTGCCAATGAGTTCGAGGAACTCAAGAGGGCGTTATCCTCCGATAAAAAGGAGGATTTTTGAAGTCCTCTCTCGGAAAGACCGCAACTGAGGAGGGGTGTAGTTTCAGATCGTTCTCAGCTCCCGAAATGATGTCCCTAGCAGCTTTCACAGAATATCCATCCGTTCGCACAATAGCTGGGACATTGTTTTTGGTAGAGCGAGACAATCAAGTGGTAAGAACTGCCATTGATAGCAGAGCAGAGTGCAACGCAATCAGTCATGAGGCAGTTGAGAAGCACAGTCTAAAAACACACAAAATCGAGCATCCATGGTCGCCAAGAAGTTTCGAAGGATCGACAAAACAAATAATCGATTCAGTAGCACTCTTCACTGGAAGAGTTCACGGTCGAACCTTCAAACTTAGCACCTACATAATGGATCTCAAAAACGAAAGCATCTTACTCGGAATGCCCTGGTTACAGCAAGCTCAGCCCATAATTGACTGGATCAAACACCATATAGTTGGATGGGGAACTCCTGAAGTATCCATCTCAATAAATCAAACCTCCATATTGACGGAACTCGAGGCCAAGGTAGAACACGATGAGGTGATCCTCCCACCTGAGTATTCAAAATACTCTGAAGTGTTCTCCAAAAATTGCCCTCTCCCTCCCCATCGACCTGGCTATGACCACACAATAAAGATCGACACAAGCAAGGATCTGAAAACCTTCAAGCTGGCAAAAATATATCCATTGTCACGTGACAAAATGAATCTACTCAACGAGTTCCTCGAGGAAAATCTCAGAACCGGAAAAATCGAGAAAATTCAAAACGCCGACATCCTTAAAGTCCCACCGGCCCTGGTTTTCTTCATAGGAAAGAAAGATGGGAAGAAGCGGCTAATACAAGATTATTGACAGCTCAATTCTTTCACTGTCCCAGACCACTACCCCCTTCCCCTTGTAAAACCTATCCTTGACGAGTTGGTTGAATCCAAGTACTTCGCAAAGTTCGACGTTCGCTGGGGCTTCACCAACATTCGAGTAGAGAAAGAAGAAAACACGTTACTAGGATCGTTCGTCACACCCCGAGGGGTGTATAAACCCATCATAATGTTCTTTGGCCAGAACAATGTGCCCCCGATGTTCCAGTGTTATATGGACGGAAAATTTGGTCGACTCAGGATCAATAAGAAAGCCGTCATATATCTGGATGATGTGACAGTTCATGCAAAAATGCGCGAAGGCCTGAAGAAGAACATGAAAGAGTTTTTGGAAATAGCGAAAGAGGAGAACCTACAGCTGAAGCTATCAAAATGTGTCTTCGAGGCCAAAGAAATCAATTTCCTAGGGTTTACCATCAAACATGGCCAGTACGAAACCGCCCCTATCAAGGTCAATGCCATTCGTACATGGAAAACCCCAAGCAATGTCCATGATGTTTGACAGTTCCTAGGATTTTGCAATTTCTACCGACAGTTCATCCCATCCTTCGCTATGGTCACAAAACCTCTGCATGTGTTGATGAAGAAAGATGAGCCTTGGCATTGGAAGGAAGACGAGGAGTACTCATTTCAAAAATTAAAAATGCTAATGAGCCAAGCTCCAGTGCTTCGTCTTCCTGACTTCAACAAACCGTTCAAAGTCTATACGGATGCCTCAAAGTTAGGCACTGGTGCCATCCTATGCCAAAAGTTCGAGGACAACGAATTACATCCAATCACATACCTTTCCCAGTCGCTCCAAGGAGCAGAACAAAACTATCAAGTATACAATTTGGAAATGATGGCCATCGTCCGAGCTTTAAAGGCCTGGAAGCACTATCTGTTGTGCCCCATCGAGGATACGATCGTTCACACCGACCACGAAAACTTAATGTATTATCAGGAACTGCAAAACTTAACTGGTCGCCAAGCCCACTGGCTTGCCTACATTCAAGGATTCCCGCTAAAGTTCAAACATAACCCCGGTCGCCGAATGATAGTCCCCGACACTTTGTCATGCAACCCACTCTTTACAGCGACTACTCCCATTGAAACAATGGTACTCCCACCATCGATTTGGCTAAAAGAGGGGGGTGAAACTACAAAAAACATCCCAACACCGGTCAAAACAACTTCAAAGTTGCCCCTCGACAAAAAAAAACAGGAAAAGCCTTCGAAGGTGAAAGTCCCAAAAATGAAAGTTCAACAAAGTTTGCCGCCTAAGGAAAAGGGAATGCTGAGGGTCTCAGCTGAGATGTATGAAGAAATCAAGCGTTCGTCGCCAACGGATCAAAGTTACATGGTCACAGAAGACAATGACGTCGAAGAAGAACCTGTAATGAAGATCAAAACTAAAAATGGAAGGTTCCATGTTCCCCCGAGCATGAGAAAGCAAACTCTGGCCAAGTTCCACGACCACCCTTCTGCCAGACACCCAGGGGTTAAGGCGATGACAGCCAAGCTAAACAAGAGTTGCTTCTGGCCAGGAATGTGGAAGGAGATCAGAGAGTATGTCCGTGGATGTCCTACTTGTCAAGCCTCAAAGGTGTCCATGGACTTCATCACCGACCTCCCGCTCTCAAAGGACTATGACTCCATTTTAACAATTGTGGATCATGGCCTAAGCAAAGCCATGGTTTTTGTCCTGACTAAGAAGACCGTCGATTCTGAAGGTCTGGCCAACCTTTGGCTCCAACACGTTTATCCGAGGTTTGGAATCCCCGAGTCTATAATATCCGACCAAGGCCTGCAGTTTATAAGTGCTTTTACTCAAAACCTGTACAAAGCCCTATGCATTAAGCCTCGGTACTCGTCCAGATACCATCCTCAAATGAATGGAGAAGCAGAACAAGTCAATCAGGAAGTCAAAATGTACATCTGGATGTACTGCGCAGAAAAACCCAATGACTGGAGCAGCCATTTACCAATGGCTGAGTTCACACATAACTCATGGATCCATATGACCCACGGACAAACACCCTTCTCCCTGCTCTATGGCTATGACCCAGACCCTTACCTGGCCATCCACGCATCCAAGGCACCCGGCATAGAGGAACTACTTGAGGAACTCGCCCATTCTCGTGACGCTGCGCTCATCACACACAAGAAAACTGCCAAATGAATGGTGAAATCAGGTCCAGATCCCCTCTCGTACACGCTGCCTTGCCTAGGGGACCTTGTTTGGCTCGACACAAAAGACCTAAAATGCAATGTCCAGTCAACAAAGCTGGCTCCATGACATGTCGGCCCCTTTCACATAAAGAAGATCATGAACAATGTTGCGGTGGAGCTCGATCTACCAATTACATGGCGAGTACACCTGGTATTTCATACATCATGGATCTTTCCATACATCGAAACGCCAGAATACGGAACTGCACTGCCTCCCCCACTTCCCAAAATGGTCAATGACGTCCCTGAATGGGAAATCGAATCTATTTTAAACCACAAGGAGGTGAGGACAGGACACAGTACATGTACGCGTTATTTGGTCAAGTGGAGCAGATACAGTCATGCCAGCAATACATGGGAACCAGAAGGAAACCTCACCAACGTGGAGGAAGTCCTCGAGGAGTATAAAAGGAGATGCCTCAAGCTGCCAAATGCTCAGAAATCCCCTCGTCATTCCAAATGCCATCAAAGTTAAATGTCCTCATTCGATAATGACAATGGATATAACTCTGAGTCGCGCGAGTACCTACTCGACACCATGCCCTCCTTCGACTCCGACTATGACTTTATGACCCCTATGTCACCTCCCTTATCCCAGTCTGATTTATCCATGTCAGACCACTTCGCATCGGTCTACAAGTCCACCCTTGAATCCATTCTTGATGCCAATGCCAACGGGCCTCAAAACCCCCATTCACAGTTCAACATATGGTATCTATCAAAGGGAAAAAGAAGAGCTACACCCACAACACCCAGAGCTCATCCATATCCCGTCATGGAACCGTTGTACCAAGCACAGTGTAACACCCCAGATCCAGAGTTACCATCACCATCCAATGTCCTGAACAATAATGACACAACCACATCCTCACTCCCCAATGAGACCCGAAGGAACGCAACACCGGTCGGACTCATGTGCAACCCACAAGAGTACAAAGGTTACATTCGGATGCTCGAAGGGTTTGAGCAGTGGGACAGGGAAGGATGGAACTCAGGAAATGACCACGAACACCTACGGATGCTGCATCAAATCTACCGAAGCATCGAAGATACTGTCAGTCATACAGCAAATATCCTAAAAGCAGGAGACACAGTGCTCGATGAACAGTTGCCTGGAACTGCCTACATGGAGGAAGAAGGGATGAAGAATGTAGAACAGATGCAGAAAATGCTAGGGTCGCTGGTCAACATCGTCCATCTCAAGTTTGGCACGCAATTAGTGCAGTCCTTTCGTGAATTTCGCCCTATTCCACCTGCTCCTAAACACGTCACTTTCGAGGTTACCACTCCCTCCGACTACGAAACCCCTACAGCTGGTAAAACAACTCTGCGACGAGAGGACCTTTATGAAGGCAACATCACGTCGACCACTGAGGATAGGAGAGATGGAGGTAGTGCCGGGAACCTCACTGAAGGTGGACCGAGTCAAGGGCCATCACGAAGCCTACAGCCAGAACGAATGGACATATCTCCAGTACCTGGCAGTGACAGGAAAGAGACAAGCAATATTACAGCTGAAGAAAGGGAGTCAACGAGTGAAAGCAAGTCTGTTCCAGGAGCCCATTGGGTTCACAAATGTCGCCACCGAGAAGAAGAGGTTGCTGGAAGAAAGTTTATCAACATTACGGCCCAGATCTTTGGAGAAAGGTGCGACGACCCGTGGGTCTCAGAAAGAGAAAGAATCGAAAGGACAACGGAAGCTCTCCCAAACCATGACTTCTATCCCATCTGCTCTACCCCTGAACTTTGCCTCGAACTCGCAGGACGCATCGTCCTTAATCCTTTCCACCCCTTTTATAAACACACCTGCCTCGACTGTTGAAGGCTTGGTCACTGGTCCTGTCAAAACAGAAAAGGCTCTAAATGGACTGACACTCATGGACATCCTATTAAGCAGCCCAAGCCTTCCACCAATAATCGACGCGAACCTGGACCTTCCTTTTGACGACTTCAACTGAAGGATCATGGCAGAGTCGCCATGGTTAAAAGAGGGGGGTGATGTCATGCACCATTTCCATCTTTTCCTTTTCAGCATCGCTCACACAAAAATACATCGTCCCGAGCCCACTGTCTGCTGTTGTCCCCCTTCCCACACCCTAGAGGTGTCTCGCATTGTACTGCTGCCCACCTTAGGGGCAAGTGCATGGACTTTACATATATGACACAGCCGCGCTTACGTATGCTTTCCTTTTTCTACTTTACCTTTCCACTTCTCGCTTCTAGATCCTGATGGGATCTAGAGGCTTCCTTTCAGGTCGGGTTTGCTTTCCCAGGCACGTGACTATGTCGCATCGTGCTTGAGGGATCCCCTATTTGCCTGTCGCAAATAGTCCAGCATGGTGAGGAGTCATGATGAGTAGGGTGTGTGTCACCCATGACTCGGGCATGGTCCCAAGGGCACTCTGACTCGATACCCTGTGGAGGGATCCTGTTTGCAATGCCGTCCTGTTTGTTACCTATGCATTTATGGCAAGTAGTACCTTTAGTAATCCTGTCGTCTGTGAGGTATAAAGCCCACAGCATAGCAACAGAGATTCCTTGTACTTTTGCTACCTAGCTACCTACTTAGCAAGTAGAGTTCTCTCTATAAACTCTTGCTTCTCCCACATATCTCGAAGTGTTGCTCTACCAATCGACTGGGCAAGAACCCTATCGTACATATTGGCCAGACTTATCCTTCGACCTATCAAGAGGTAGTCAAGGCTGTCCCTGTTGACAAGTCTCCATACCACTGTCGACATATCTGCAAGGAGTCCACTACAAGCCATAGCTCGCTCATTGCCTGCCTATAGGTGTACTTTACCAAAAGGTAAACAGCGCACGTCGGTCGTTGCCTTGAACAAGCAACAGTGATCAATGCCATGCGACAACCACCACCACCACCACCACCACCAATTCCACATCACATGCCACCAGGTGGAAGGCCTTATACTGAGCCAGTAGAGCATCAATATTTGGGTCTGATGATCATTCAATGGCCCCACTGTCATGCTCTTCACTTCCTCTCAGAGAAACTCTCTAACTCCAGCCCACTTCACCCTTGCTTTGGAAACTGTTGTCTTCAAGGCCAGGTGGTTATCCCTCCAATCCAGCAGTGGCCAAGGGTTCTCCAGGACCTCTTTGATGATCCCCAAGACCACAGGGAGTTCAAGAAAAATATACATCAGTATAACAATGCCCTGGCATTTACCTCAGTGAGAGTAGAAGTGGATAGGCAAACTGTACAGGGGGCTGGTCCTGCTTCTTTTCACATTCATGGCACTCTTCACCATCTCATGGGTGCCCTCATGCCACCACAGGTCCTGCAGCCATCTTATGCTCAGCTGTATACATCAGCAAAACAGCCCTTACCCTAGCCAGAACTGGACAGAACTGGCCAGCTTTTGACAGCAAGGTACCTAACTGGCTAGGTCTGCCCAGAGAAATAGGGGCAAGGAATCTCAACAATTGACATCTAAATGTAGCTTGAAATTTTGATGGTGCAATCTTTATGATAATGTCAGCTTCTGGGTCAATTTTTGTGAGGACAGAAGCAAATGTGGTTGTGTGGTGCACAAAGACATTTTGTAAGGGTGAGGGTTAGTTTGCTGATGTATCTATGACCCTCAGGAGGCAACAAACACACATTTACAGAGAAACCCTGACTTGCAGGGTGGCATCTTGCTGGACTTGCATACCACTCTCAGAGAGCACCACCCATATGCTGCTGTCTACCAGCAGGCCCATGCAATCATGCAGGCCAAGCCTCCAGAGCAGCATACAGATGTCTGCATGCATCTTTACTTACAGCAGGGTGCTGATGGAAGAAGATACAACCTCCCCACTGTGGATGAGATTGCTGCCATTGTGCCTGGAGATGGATCAGAGATTGTGAGGAGAGATAGGGATATCATTTTATGTCTGCAGGGTGGTGGACTATGTCACATCAGCAACCTCCATTCCACTCCACTATGTCCTTTTGTTCCCCCATGGCCAGGAGGGGTGGCATCTGGAAATTCCTTTGCAGGTAGCTGGTGGTGGAAATCATCACTCCAAGAAGGTCACTCAAACACTGTGGTATGCATATCATCTCCACATTTGTCCTCCTCAGGTGGAGCCACCCAATCTCTTCAAGGCTGGAAGACTCTTTCAACAGCTGATCTGTGATGGGTGGGCTTCCATTGAGCAGTGCAACCTCACCTGGGTGGCCAACAATCAGACAAGGCTCAGAGCAGAATTGTATAGGGGTTTGCAGGGTTGTCTGGCTCAAGATGCTGATCAAGATCTGGGTAGGGTTGGTCATGTCATCCTCCCTTCCACTCATAAGGGTGGTCCTTGCTACATGAACCAGCTTCTTCAAGACTCCCTGGCAATCTGTAGAGAGTACAAGAAGCCTGACCTCTTCCTCACTATGACTGCAAATGGGAGTTGGCCTGAGATAACTGAGAATCTCTTCCCAGGTATGTTAGGATTTCTTTCAGGTACAGTACCATTGGCTCACCATTCATGATACAGGCCAGTCAGCAGTTGATAGACCTGACCTGGTCACCCATGTTTTCTATGCCAAGCAGCAAGCTTTGTTGAAGATGATCAGGGGTGGTTACTTTGGAGAGGTGGCTGGATTTGTGTACACCATCAAGTACCAGAAGCATGGTCTCCCTCACATGCACCTGTTGGTCTTCTTGGAGGAGGAGGACAAGATTCATTCTGTGGAGCAGGTGGATGCCATCATCTCAGCACAGATTCATGACCCCAATGTCCACCCCCAACTTCATCAGGCTGTCTCCAAGTACATGCTTCATGGTCCTTGCTCTCCTCAGAGGTGCATAGAGAACAATGTTTGCAAGAAGTGCTTCCCCAAGGCCTTCACTGCTCAGACCATCATCAAGGAGGATGGCTATCCTGACTATGCTTGCCCTCAGAATGGAAGGACAGTGGAGAAGTATCAGAATGTCTTTGACAACAGTGTGGTGGTTGCCCATCCAAGGGAGCTTCTGGTGAAGTTTGACTGCCACATCAACCTGGAGGTCTGTGGGTCTATCAAGGCAGTGAAGTATATCCACAAGTACATCTACAAGGGTCCAGACAGAGCCACTGTGCAGCAGGAGGGGCATGATGAGATCCATTCCTACCTTGATGCAAGATACATACATCTCCTCCACCCAGGCATGTCACAACATCTTTGAGTTCTCCATGCACATGGAGTGGCCAGCTGTCTATCATCTTCCAGTTCACCTTCCAGGAGAGCAGACTGTGGTGTTCCATGCTGAGGATGACATTCAGAATGTGGTGGAGAATCCAAAGGACACTCAACTGATGGGATGGTTTGTAGCCAACAGGAACCCTGTGTTGATAGATGCTGGGGCACATGATTGCCTGTACCAGGAGTTCCCCAGGGGGTTTGTGTGGGATGGGAAGCATGCTGTGTGGAAAGTCAGGCAGAGGTACAAGGCCATTGGAAGGATGTATTCTGTGTATCCATCAGCTGGAGAAAAGTTCTACTTGTGTCTTTTGCTCACTCAGGCCAAGGGCAAGTCTGCTGTCATTTTATTTCATTTTCCAGCTGACATCTCTTTCAGGTGCAACTTCCTTTGAGGACCTTTGCTCTGTGGATGGTCTGCTTCATGATTCTTTCAAGGAGGCCTGCCATGCATGTGGTCTGTTGCAGGATGATAGAGAGTGGCTGTTGTGTCTGCAGGATGCTGCTCACTTCCAGATGGGTTCCCACTTGTGTCAATTCTTTGTGATCATCCTGGTCCATGGTGCTCCTGTGGATCCCAATCACCTGTGGGAGGCTTCCAGGGATCATCTCTGTGATGACCTGAATCATCATCCAATCAGAGTCCTCAACATTCCTGAGCCCACCCAGGAGCAGATCTATGACTATGGCCTCCACCTGATTGCTCAAGCCCTTCACAGGCATGGAAAGACCCTACAGGACTATCCTGAGCTGCCCAGGCCACAGATGGACTGGGGACATTGAGAAGGGAACCAGCTCATCAATGAACAGTTGGCACTGAATGTCCAAGAGTTGGAGGGGTTTGTGGAGAGGGGACAAGAGACTTTGAATGTGGAGCAGAGGCAACTTTACCAGGCAGTGATGGACAGTGTGATGGGTGCACAGGGGACCACTTTCTTCCTTCAAAGTGGTGGAGGTTGTGGAAAGACCTATCTGGCCAACCTCATTGCTGGGGCAGTCAGAGCAAGGGACAGGATAGTGCTGTGTGTTGCTTCTACAGGCATTGCATCCCTCCTCCTCCCTGGTGGTCATACAGCTCATTCCAGGTTCAAGATCCCCATCCCCATCCATGAACAGAATGTCTGCAACATCAAGAAGGATGACATGCATCATGAACTCATTCAGAGGACCTCCCTGATCATCTGGGATGAAGCTGCTTCTCAACATCATCATGTGGTGGAATGTGTGGATAGGACACTGAGGGACTTGATGGATCTGGACAGGCCATTTGGAGGGATCACTACTTTGCTTGGTGGGGACTTCAGGCAGACACTGCCAGTCATTCAGCATGGTTCCAGGGAGCAGATTGTGTCATGCACCATCTCTGTTCTTTTCCTTTTCGCACTCTTACTGTACACGTTTCATTGCCGAGCATTGCATCATTCCCATTCCTGCATCCTAGCAATGTCTCACATTACACCACTGCCTGCCTTAGGGGCAAGTGTATGGACTACACATATATGACACACATGCTTACATATGCTTTCCCTTTTTTGTCTTTACCTTTACACTTTGCGCCACAGATCCCAATGGGATCTGGAGGCTTCTTTTACTGATGAGTTTGCTTTCCAGCACATGTGACCTTGTCACATCACGCTGAGGAACCCCTGTTTGCCCCTGGCAAATAGTCCATCGTCTGGAGTCACTCTGACTCGACATGCGGAGGGTTCCTGTTTGCAAGCCTGTCTTGTTTGCCACATATGTGTTTATAGGCATTAGTATAGACATAATCCAGCCACCTGTGGGGTATATAAACCCCTCAGATGCATCCTAGATTCCTTGTACTTTTGCTACCAAGCTACCTACCTAGCAAGTAGGATCTACTCCTATAAATCTCTTGCTTCTCCCGTAATTCCTTCTGAGTGTTGCTCTGCTGTTGTGGTGGTACTGGGCTAGTACCTTATATCACTTAAATCTTGGTATGACTTATCCTCAAGGATACAAGGAGGTAGTCAAGCCTGTCCCTGTTGTCTATATCTCCATATCACTGTTGACATACCTGGAAGAGGTCCACTTCAAGCCGAAGCTCACCTATTCCTTGGCTATTGGTCTACTTAGTTGGAAGGCTAACAGCACACGTCAGGTCATTGCCTTGAACAAGCAACAGTGATCTGCACCGCATGACAGATTGTGCATGCTACACTGACTCACTCCAACCTGTGGGCCCAGATGTCAGTGCATTATCTGAACCAGAACATGCATCTTGGGCAGGATCTTGAATGTGATGAATGGACAAGACATCTTCTGGAGATAGGTACCACTGATGGAGAACTGGAGCTGCCTCACCACATGCATTGTGGGGATGGGTTGGCCTCTCTGGTGGATGCCATCTACTCTGAGGTCCTGGCCCTGCAACCAAACCAACCACTGGCAGATGGGTATTTCCTGGATCATACCATCCTTACCTCTAGGAATGTGCAGGTGCATGAGATCAACTCCACCATTCTGGGGGCTGTCCAACTACAGGAGAGAGTGACCTATACCAGTGTAGACTCTGTGACTGATGTGGAGTATGAGTACATCCAGCCAGAGATGTTGCACACCCTGTCCCCTGCAGGATTTCCACTGCACAAACTGGAGCTGAAGAAAGGAGTGCCCCTGATGTTGCTGTGCAACTTGGATCCAATCCATGGACTGTACAATGGGACAAGACTGAGGTTGATCAGATCAACAGCCAGAATCTTGGAGTGTCATGTCTTAAAGGAGGGTGGAGATGGAGAGGTGGTGCTGATCCCCAGGATTGCTCTTGATTCTGGACTTGAGGATTCCCCAGTTCCATTTCATCGAAGGCAGTTTCCTGTGCACCTGGCCTATGTGATGACCATCAACAAGTCACAAGGACAGTCAGTCAAGAATGTGGGGATAGACTTGCACTCAGAGGTTTTCTCTCATGGGCAGCTTTATGTGGCTCTTTCATGTTGTACTCTTCCCAGAAGGATAAAGGTTCTGTTGAAAGAAGGACAGGACAACATGAAGACAAAGAATGTAGTATGGGCTGAGGTATTTAGACATCTGAACATTTGATCTGTAACTGCAGAACTGTACCAGTAGATATGATTGTGCAACTCTGTAAATAAGTGCATTTGAACTGTTTACCATCTAGAGATAGCAACAAATTGTGGAGTTTGACTGGCATAGCCCATCCCCCCCCCAGCATGGAGTGGACTGACTGGCATGGTCCACCCCCCTGGCATGGAGTGGATTCACTGGCATCACCAGTGAATGCACTTCATGCCAGGGGGGTGGGCCAATGCCAGTCAATCCACTCCATGCTGGCAAGTGTTACAAAGTTGGATTAAGGCTGCAAAGCAGCCACAACCTGGACTGTTTACCAGCCAGAGATGGCAACAAGCTGTGAAGTTTCACTGGCATAGCCTGTCCCCCCCCAGCATGGAGTGAATTGACTGGCATGGCCCACCCCCCTGGCATGGAGTGGATTCACTGGCAGGGGGTGGGCCAATGCCAGTCAATTCACTCCATGCTGGCAAGTGTTACAAAGTCAGATTAAGGCTGCAAAGCAGCCACAACCCAGGTAGTCACTTGTCAGATTGAACAGATCAGGAATTAGTAATGTACATGTGGCTCACACAATTCATGAATCCCCATCTTCCATTAACTCAGCCAACTCACACTCCTCTTCTTCAGTTAACTTGCCAGTCATACCATCACCCCTGGGCTCAGGTACAGGGGAAAACACAGCAGGGTGCTTGGGTTCTGTGGGATTCTCAGGTGTGGACATAAGAAGTTCTGCAAGGAATAGTGAAATAGACCATTGAAACACAGATTGATTTAAGATGCACCACTAAGCTGCCACTTTCAGACTGTTCTGTCAAGGCTCACACTGATGATGAAAGGTTCAATTTTTATTCTGCCGGCCACATCACAGCTAGTCTATAGCCATAACTGGATGGCCGTTACATCATGCCAATGAGCATCAATTTCCCCAACAACCTCCAGCTTGAACATGGTTGAGATATTGTACAGCCAGATAATGTCACCATAAGTGGTGACTACATACATAAGGTTCTGCTAGGGGAGTCAATGAAAGAGGAAGGACTGCGCAGACTGGTAACAGATGTATCAGTGGAGGTACTGACTTCGAGACAGAGGGGTCGGGTGGGTACATCATGATTTGAATGGTTTCATCTGAGGAGGCTGCACCAGTTTTGTTAGTACTTGAGAGTCAAACATGCGCTGGGGTACCTACTGGTCCACAGTTGTCTGGCTCCATATATCATTTGAGTGACTCTTGTCCAATGCAGATTCAAGGTGTCCAGCAGAGTGTAATGCCAATGAGATTGAGGTTCATGCCCCTTCTCCAGTTTCCATACCTTGATAACACCCATGGTATCCCCAGTAAAGAGCATAGCTTCCACATCCAAAATGACAGAACCAGCTAGGCATTCCACCGGCTGACTATGAGCAGAAACTGATCCAATCAGAGTGATCGTCTTTTGCTCAACAATGTCTGTGAGGTCGCTCAACACAATGTGTGTTCAATCTTTACTTTGGAAGAGATGTGTGCCTACCAGAACCTGACAATTTTGTCGGAGCCACTAGAAACCAGAAGCCTGAGGGAGGGAACTACTAGCAGCAATTTCATGAAGTCATCATGGGCATCAATCGAACATTGCAGTAATTTTGACTGTGACAGGTTATTAACTTGAGCCAGAAGATGGGAAAGAAAAACTCACACTAGTGTCCCATATTTTGATCATCTACAAGGTGACCAGGTTAGATAACTGAGCAGATCTGATCCATCCACT
Organism: Pisolithus sp. B1; assembly: GCA_024663435.1. NCBI lineage: Eukaryota > Fungi > Basidiomycota > Agaricomycetes > Boletales > Pisolithaceae > Pisolithus > Pisolithus sp. B1. The sequence continues at coordinate 185,360 of JANFAA010000008.1, forward strand.
TACCTGATCCCAAGAGCCAGTAATAAGGAGCTGCGAGCCATGCATATCATGATCCTCTCGATAAAATGCTAGACACACATCAGATTCTGAGAGATTTAAGACAGGTTTAAATGTCAACAAAATGTCTTGATTTGGTACACTATTCGAAGTTTTGACATTTATCAACATTTTGTTTGCCATTAAAACCTGTCCCAAATCTCGCAAAATCTGATGTGACAGGTGACAGGTGCCATATGACCTCTGTAAATCTGAAGGATTTTGCCTGACTGTTGTGTATCGATTATGATGTTCAAGATTGAGTTCTGCATCAGTGGTCTCACCTCCAAGTCAATTTTCTTTGCAATGTGAGTATTTTCCGCTATCCATATGGCGTTGCCTTCGACGACGACGTCTATTGCCTTACCCCCTAGTTGAATGGGTGAACCAAACAATTTCGTCCTCTCCGCCTTTTGTTTGCGAGCCTGATACCCACATCATTGCATGATTTTCGTGCTCTCTGAGCTCACAAGAACCTACCTCTGTGATCGCGAGCTCCGATTCTGCCCTGAACAGTATGCTGTCGTCCATGATGAGCAGAAATTGAATATTCAGTGACTTTGGTCAGACGGTACTTTTGTATGACGCTATGACGCTGCTTCTGTAACATTAATAATACAATAAATATTTTCTGGCTGCACACAACTTTTCGTGCAGACCCCGCAATTTTTTCTTCTGCCTCCACACAATTTCTTTTTGCAAGTAGACAGACCACAACTTTTTAATTTCGCCCCCGCACAATTTTTTAGGAGGTGGTATGTACATTCTTTAACAGCAACAACCCGCAATGTAAAATTTCGTGGATAGCATATTATGGAACTACAATGAGAATGCGTCATCAAAACCCAGTTCAGTGATGAGAAAGTCCGCTAAACCCTGAACTGTGTGGTCAATGAGATCATCTTCATGACAGAATGCCCTTCCCTCCTTGACAAATGCAATCACATTTCTCCAGCATTCCGGGTTCATCCCCCCATAGCCAAGACTCGTTGAAACGCTCATGTACAAACAGATGTAAACACTTCATCCGGCATGCTCGCAGCTCAACATAGATTTCTCATCGGCATTTGCAGGGTACTGGGGATATGCGAATGGTAGAAATGAATGCTATTTTATATATATATAAATGGAGTGTTGGGGATACCCCAAAGTTGTACTAAAATGAGTGTGAAGTGTGATTGGAGGCCCAGAGGTATGACGCTTTCGCAGATATGGATGCCCGCCACGACTATCTTCACACACAGTCTACTCGACTTCCGTCGATGTCCAAACGCTTGGCTTCCTTCCATGGTCCATCCACACCGACGTCTTCGCCAGTGTCGCAGCCACGTCATCCCGGCACTCCAGCCTCTCCATCGCGTGCTTCGGAGACCACCATCCACAGAAAGGCCAGAACACTGTTACAAGAGCTACGGTCCCTATCGCATGCATGGGACGACGTTGTGCTCGTCGATGGTCTCAACGCTGCACGTACACTAGTAGATACGAGAACGGAGCTCAAGTGTGTATATCCATACAATAATGAAAACGTGGGTCTCATCTAAGTGATCCCTTCGTTCACTAGTAATGCGTTCGCTGTCCATGCACCAGGGAGCCTACCACGGTCTCCGATAGTTGGACCAAAGCTCGCTGTAATGGAAAAGTGCATTGTACAGCTTGACACCGTCCTAACAAAACTCGTAAGGATTCCATTTATGAACTTGTTTTCCGGTCAGTCGTTATCTTGTGACCAACAGCAAAAGAATCTGCGACGAATGGGGACGGCAGTTGACAACCTGGAAGCCTTATACCACGAAGTCCAGAAGACCAAGGGACCAAAGTGGTGTAAAGAAGAACCTCTTTGGCTTTCATGGTCACTCGAGAAATTTGGTCCGTACTTCGTACTCTGTGCGTGTGATGACGAGTTGACACTACTACCCACTACACAGTGTTATCCATAGGCAGTATAACCACGCCATATCACAGATCCTTGGTCCTACTCGACGGTCTTGTCAATCAGCTAAGAAGCCACTCCCTTTCATTCGAGACATCCAGGCTTATCATAAATCAATGGATCGAGCAGCTCTACCTCGTGGAGAACGGGTGGGATGCACAGTGGGAAGATATCTGTGCAGTAGAGGTAGAAAAATGGGATGCGAGATAGGCAAAATGAAGCACACTATGGATAACAATCAAACCCCGGCATCCCCTCCCAAAATCTACATTTCATCTGCATTTATCGTCGGCCACTTGGCTGTTTGCAGCATCTTTAACCCGTCGGGTCCCGGGGTGGGATTTCTTGGCAGCTATGAATGAAGGATCACCAGCTCACCGTTCAGCGCTCGGCAGTCATTGGGTCCCCGGACTAGGGTTTCCCTTCTCGGGATCCCCATTATTTCACTTGGCAGACAGACGTTGTGCAGCGAGATAAAATGCGGCAGTGGTGAATTGAATCGACGCGCCCTGCTCTACTCGAAGCATCTGCTGACAGGTATCCTCAGATCCTGTTCCACTCTGTCCAGAATTTCATGAATGGTCAACAGTTGTGAATCGTAGACACATTATCAACAGTCTACTTAGGAGGCAGATTCTCAACGATGTGACCGTTGACTGGTACGGTTGCGGACGATCCGTAGTCAAGCTTCAGCGATGTAAATATGTGACGACTCGGAAATTGTCGGAAATTGTCAATGTACACCCAACAACTCGAAGATACGCCATAATTGTCTTTGTCGGCAAGTACCTATGGACAGCAGGGAGGGGGAAACTCCATGTGAATTCGTACCAGTTTTCTGCGAGACTTTCGATGGTGTTGAAATAGCCTTCTTGAGAAGTTGCGAGCACTGTCAAGGATGCGCCTCTTCTAAGTGCTTCGCAGAATAATATACAGCCGAGAGGGATTAGCCTTGACTCAGTGAGAAATGCAGTGGTTCCTTTGAACGGAATGCGATATTGTGTAACTGCGAACGGTGCGTAGAGGAAATATGTACCGAACGACTTGACCCGAAGTGAGTACGCAAAATCGTCAATCCGACGGTCAAGCACCTGCACACCATTCATCTGCGTTTCGGCAGGTAATTAACGGGTAGTATATACACCTATTTTATGATGCATTATGTGTATTACGACGGATGAGGGTCGTCGAAAACAATCCAGGATGTCCAACTCCGTGACAGCTCGCCATCGCTGTAGCTAGGTGGAGGACCATGAACACCAAGGGATCGCGTGGGGCTGCTCTGCGTAGCAACAACAGTATTTGACAGGGATGTGGAGAGCCTCAGACCCGAGATTGTCAGACGAGGGCGGTCAATAATGAGGAGTTCATTGGACTCTTGACTCCGACGCCCATCACCGGAGTCCGTAGATTCAACACTTGCAGAATACTCAGAGAAAAAATGATCTTCTGCTGTCAGGACATCACTAAGGTCTGCGTGTACCGTCGGTACCACCCGAGATTGTGCGGCCCGCAAGCGTGCCTTCTCCTTAGCGGCGGGAGTTAACGGTGAGGGTGGCCTCTGTGCGACGGTGAAGGGCTCTGGAATACAGCTATCCGCCTGTTTCTTGGCCTTGGCCCTGCGTAATTTCAGATATAAAATAGCGCCTGTAACCAATAGAGCGCCAATGACACATGGCACGACTATTTCGATAACATGGAGGCTATGTGCAAGGTGCATTAGTCCTCATTCTGGTTTTCAGCGGGCTGCTCGTACCAGTGGCTGCAACTTGTAGCGGTCGATGAAGATGCGGAGGTATAGGAAGACGTGGAGGTATAGGAAGCCGCTGTCGTAGTCCCCATCGTTGTTGTTGTTTCTCCCGTGGTCGTGGTCGCGGTGGCATTCACGATGGTAGTGAACATCATAACGGAGGAAGCAGATATAAAGGCATCGGGGAGAGACAGTGTCGCCAAAGGGGTCGTCACCGGCGTCGATGATTGACTTGTAGTCACCTGGATATTGCTGTCTTCTACCAGTGCATAGTCAAAATATAACGAGGTATTGCCAGCATCCCAGTCCAATATCGACAGTGTGGCTATGTGGTATGCATAGGCTAAGGACTGGATAGCCAGCAGCGATACTCTCGGGGTTTGAAAGGAGGGAGGAGTGGGGGGCGGAATGGTGCCATTAACTGAGTATGCGCCATCAACGCTTAGGCTCGCATTCACTCCCTGAAAGCCTGCATTCATCACGTATATGGTGATACCAGTTCCTGAATTGTATTAATCTCCATTGTTCACAAGCAAAGGAGAAGACATACCTGCAAAAGGGATTTGGGCCTGGCATTCGTCGGCCGTCATACAGGATGCAACTAATAGCAGTTGTCATTGGCACACGATTACCATATGACGAGAAGGAGATGCTCACCAGCGCTGTAAGGAAGAATGTCATTGATTTTTAAACATACTATACACATAAACTGACTCACTAGTTTTCGTCGTAACACGTGCTGAAATTCACGGCAATGGATTGGTCATTCGCGGTGAAGGCAACAGTTCCGAGGCCAGTGCCGTACTGTGTCCATACTGAGTTTTGCATGGGATAATATTGGACGGACAAGTTCGCATTGTCGATGTAAAATTCTGCTGCGACCAAAGAAGTCCATGGGAGAGACACGACGAGACTGAGGCAAAATTGCTGCCAGACATACATGTTAATTCCGGGGTCAAGGTGATATATCCGCAGGGGGGTTGAAGAAATATAGGAACCAAACGCAAAGGCATCGCATCTGTTGCCACAACGCGGTCGGATAGTAACAGAGCTTTTCAGCGTGCCAAGAAGTGATGAGAAGGTCATCATGCTTTAAGATACCGCTGGTACCAGTGGGAACGAGAACATGTAACGGCACCCCGGGGTCGAAAATCCAGGTCTGTTTCATATCCGCAGCGGCGAACAAATGTCTGGACGCACAGGGTGACTATGCATGCCAACGCATATCGGCTCTCTCCATCTCTGCACAGGGCGTGATTGAAACAGTGTAGTTCAGCCAAGAGTGAGGTTGCCATAGGCTGCAAGAGTCTGGAACTCCTTCGCATAGATAATTCATCTTTTTAGTAATCCGGTGAGAGAAAGCCGCAGATAAGTTTCATGAATTACGTTCTGTAGATCTCCCCGGCGTTGTCGCAACATCGATGGAGATCTTTGATGATCGTCTCGCCATCAGAGTGAACAAAAGAACGAAACGTGTGATACGCTGCTATCGGATACTAACACGTGATCGAGTTTCAGCCAGGATCGGATACACCTGGGATCCGACAGTGCCGTGCCGAGTCGCCGACAAGACACGCAATTGTACTGCCGGTGAACTGAAATCGTTGGAGGAGGTAATTATCACCACCACCACCACCACCACCGACGTCAGTGACCAGGTCAACTTCCAGTACAGAGGTCATTGTCATTCGAGATGTCGGCCGTCTTGCACGGCGCGCGCCATCTCAAGCAGGGCATAGGCGTGCCAACAAAGCAGTGGCACGGCTCATCCCCTGGCACTAGCAGATCGGTACACATCCCATCCTCAATACCTCATCCAAACGTTCCACCACCGCCAACATCTGCACAGCGTCTTTTCTCTCAAACTCGCACCTTCTTCTCTCGCTTTATTAGCCACCTCGCTGCACCAGGATACAGCCACGCAGTCGCTCCGCGCCCCGTCCATGCATCCAAGTCGTTACTCCGTCCAGCACACTACCATTCTAGTGCCCAGAGTACACGAGCGGGATTTTCCCTTCCCGTGAAGCATGCGCTGTCTAGACCGTTCTCTGCACCCCATCTGCCGAGGGCACCCACTGTTCCCGCTAATGTGACCCAGGTTGGTCTGGGCACAGCCAGGGCATTCCATTCATCTCGGCCTATCTTTCAAAATATGGTCGAGAACGTGCCTATCGCCACCCGTGCGCTTTGGGAGGCTGAATGGGAAGGCAAGACAAAGAAGCAGGAATCGCGCAAACTGCATCGGGTGAAAGAGAACTGCGCCCCTGTTTCAAAGGTTGAGGAGAAGCTCAAGCCTAGACCAAAGTCCATAGCTTCTCAGACCAAGTCTGACCGCGTGGAACCATCTGAACTTGACGTCTACTTCCCTGTCCTGCCTGCTCTTGATGTCACGACCCATCTCCTCGTGCCACTCGCCCCCACGCCTACCGCTCGTCTGCCCCTGGCAGCAGGTAACGCCGGGCACCGTCTTCTACCAGTCTCAGAGATAGTGTCTACTAGTCGCAATCACGAGTTGCACGCCCTTCGTGTATCGACCCTGTTCTCGAGGCTCGATGCCGGGGATGTTTGGGATGACCCAGGCGTAAGTGTTGATGCTTATGCGTACGGACCAAGGGACACTGCTGGTGATACATGCGAAAGGCAGTGCACCGTTCTTCGTGTCGCTTTCACTGGTTGGACGGTGGATCGCGTGCGTGCAATTGTTGGCCCTTCGGCAGAAGAATGGTGCACCTTGGAGGAGACTCGCATCTCCACGCCCAGCAGCCCCACACAGTCTAGCGTTGAAACTCAGGAGACTTGCAGTTCTCCGCTATCTTCCTTGAGTACAACGTTTGGCGATGGCTCAGTATCTGAGCTTGACCTTGATGGAGCTTCTGAAACTGAGACGACGAACTACGGGTTGGGGACGCCGAGCATGCAAGACGAGTTCATACTCCCCACGCTTGATTTTTCGTCATCATTCTCAGGGGCTGCGCACACCGCTCCGGTACCGGCCCCTCCACAGCAAGAGACACACTTGCATACTGCATCCGAACTGGTGGATGACACAGATACTGATACATGGTCCCTTACGTCGTCGCCATCTCTTGTGTCGTCCCTGTCGCTCTCAGATTCTGAATCAGAAGAAATGTATTCTTCGTCATACATGGTGGTGCCCAGAGTGGGACTAAGCTCGTCTTTTGTGCAAAATGTTTGGTCCAGCGAGCAGGGGGTGTAAGGTGTGATGTGGGGACATAGGTGTTGCATATTCCGAACGTAGATGCTTGCCTTGTCTGTCTCTTCTAAATTGCGTGTGCGGTTCAGTCTCTGCTTGTATACTATGTAAACACGCTGTTAGCTTCCAATAAGTACATGGATTCAACGATAAGCTGCTGAGAGTGAGTGACAGTGTCTGCTAAACTGGTACAACAGAAAGCAAGCTTTATGTCCGATTAGCGGCGTCATAACTTGGTGGTGCAGTCGTAGCGATGCTGTATGATCTCGTCAACCCAAGTTCGCTTTCCCACTCTCTGACGCCAGCTTGTCGATCGACCAACATGCGTTGTACCACACGAGCGACGACGGGAGCAGGAATGTTGTTATTGTACAGACCAGTGATAAAATCGGCCTGTTCATCTGTAAGTGACGGTAGGAGTTCTTGAGTTGAGCTTTCAACGACTCGGCCATCGTCTGGTGGTGACTGCCTTGATGACGGGTTAGGCAGCACCAGCTGTGTCTTACGATCTCGCCCGGAGGAAGAGCTATTTGTGTCCTGAGAGAGCGGTGCACCTGAGGAAGTCCAAGGGAGTGGTGTCAAGTCGGAGCCGGTCTCTGCCGACGGTTGACGGCGATTGGGAGCGAGTGGTGTGGTGGCAGAAGGCAGGTGGGTGGTATAATATGCAGAGGAATTAGGTCCCGTGTTCGCATTGTATGCTGTTTGTACTTGGGAGACTGGAGGATCGTATGGAATGTACGGATCAAATGGTTGCACGTCTCCTTCAGAAACGAGGTTAACCGTGTCGGAACGTCTTCTACGTCGCAAAAATACGGTAGCGATCACGCCGGCCATTATAAGAGCGACGCCGCCAAGAACGCCACCGACCACGGCCCCAATGTTAACGCCTCTACGGATAAACATAAGCCTCGTTACTCCTCGTAACGCATGATAGACACACCGTGACTTTGATGTTGAGCTAGTAGAGGTGGGCGTCGTTGTGGGACTTGTCGAACTTGACGGTAGAGAACTTGTCGAACTTGTGGTGGCCGTAGCAGCGGACGCCTCTGCGGCAGATACGAACGTCTCGTTGACGTAGGCATAGTCGAACATCATGCCACTATACGATCCAAAAAGGTCGTTTACAGTCATCCACAGCGTATGCGAACCTGTCTCCAGCTCTTGGACGCTAAACATGGGAACGTTGGCAACCTCATAGTTGGGTGCGGGCGGTGCACTCAGTACGTTGGTTTCATTGCGACCTCCGTCAATTGATATGCTGGCATTGATGCCGACAGGACCTGCTTGATACACGAATACAGTGATTCCGGAGCCTTGATAGAAATTCAGCAACGTCTTGAAGGGTACGACCTGTGACGCATCCTTACCAGTAAAAGGCATTTCGAGAATGCAAGAGTCCGTCGAGAAACACGCAGCGTCTTATTCCCGAGGTTACTGGTAAATAAACCCTTCCTGCGAGGACAATGAACTTACATCGACTGTAATCGAATGTGAGCAGGATGTGTGATAGTTTCTCATCAAGAGACTTACTAGGTGTGATTATAGCAAACGAATGGATCGATCGTCTGGTACGTGCCGTTGGGTAACAGCAATTGGAGGGTCTCTCCACCTGCAGCAAACGGGCCCCATGCAGCTTTCGGCCCAGACGAGTAGGTGAGGGTCGTGTTGGTGTCGTCGATATAGTAGTCAGCCCACACAGACGGCACAATGACGGCAAGAGCAAAGAGGAGGAGCCGCGCATACTGGTGCAGGGTAAGCATCGCGTGCGTAGTAAGCACCCAGCCAAGTGGACCTCAAAGGCCCGATGCAGTGACAAGGAGGGGGGAAGAATAAAAATTAGTGAGCGTTAAGCGGATGTAAATGCTTCGTGTGACTGACACCACGGGTCATATATCATACTTCCAAGATATGATGACAGTCCTGAACTCATGGCTACTCGCCTGCCAACGTAATCGTCGTCTGTATGAATGGCATTGCCTGAGCAAAAAACTGGGGTCGGAGAGTAAGTACGTGCCATACACTAGCACGCACCGATTCCCCTGGTATGTATATTATACCTGTATTCCACTGAAAACATCAGCTGCCTCGCAACAGAGTGCAGAATACAGTGGTCTCCATAGCACTGGCGAACTGAGCTGAGCTGGCAGCAGGGGCTGTGCGGAAGCTGATGGAAGCTCCGAGTCGGGCAGTGCACAGCCCCCGCGACGCGGTTTGCCTCCTGTCATTGTTGACATTGTCCTCCACACCCGACTCGTTCTCGGCACTCATGGCGGGATGGTCCTCGATAGGAGGATACCTTCCACTCAGTAACTCACCAGAAACAACGCGCCCTCAACGATGGCCGTTCTCCTTCCTGCGAATGTCTCGCAATGGGCCATCGTCGACTCTGCTTGCAATCACTCTCCTAGTCGGTCTTTTTGGCGGATTCATTCTCTCTTCGGGGCGACGGAGACCAGACTTCTGCTTACTACCTCTCAAAGAACCCCAACACATGCCACACGTGCCAGTGTATCACTCGACCGACCCGCTGCCGGACAGCGATGAGCTTGATTTGGAGACTCTGCAAACTATAGTTACTGGAACTCGTGGGTATTATGCTCGGGACTACAGCATGACCCTAGGGTGGAACAACGTAGGTGTTCACTGCATTTGTTGCTGATGATACCCATACTCCGTCAGATGCGCTACATCGTCGAAACCGCCCTTCACCACGGTTCGTTGCTCAACCGTACTGTAATAATACCATCCTTCGTATACGCCCGAGCATGTGAATATGGAAAGTCAGTGATGATACTATATTTCAATAGTATGGACGCTCAATCATTCTTCAGCGATGTTTGTGCAGCTTATGCGACTATGGTCAACCGTGGGGACGCCGTTAACTCGGACGAGTGGCGCGAGCTCCCCGACGACAAGCAGATGGCCTGGAAGGTACCCATGTCTCAGATGCTCAACTTGACCCATCTTCGACGCACGCAATCCGTTATAACTGTCGCCGAGTACCTCCGGCTGCATGGCCTCCCTGAAGATCTTGAGCTGAGCACAGGTGAATGGGACGTCGCGAAATACCATCAAAATCCAAGCGCATTTGATAGTTACGGTAAAACACCGAGTTTACATGTCATCGAGAACCAGTGGTATGATCCACCACGCCTCAACCGCGTGGATAGAATTCCAGAGGATATGAAAGAAAGGGGGAAGTGGAATCCACTGTTGGGGGATCACACTCAAGATCAATACGGTGGATGGAAAACGCCCTCAAGAACAGAGGCCTACCATCTTCTTGAAATGATGCTCACTGGAAGGCAGTTCGCTTTGGGCTGGGATAAGGCACGTGGAATACTGGAGTCCAGTGGTATCAGAGGCGTTTCGACAGACGAAGGCTTGACAGAAGTACTCCTCGACAATGGCTGGGAAGTCCTCTACACTTTTGATGGCGCGTAAGTGGCGTGGCCTTGCACCTGACTCATAAACCTTATCGTCCAACCAGACTTGGCATGGACTACGTCAAGAACGTCGTCAGTCCTATCAGACAAGTCGCACCTTGCAATTCGATTCGTGGATTTGTGGACGACTTTTACAACTACACCGAAGATGTTCTTCTCCTCAGGGGAGAGATACACTACGAACGTAAACCCGTAAGCAAGGGCTCTTGGCTCACCTTACGAAATACTGATGATACGAAGGCAAGCATGCTGTTCACATCTACAGCTGGGCGGGATGTGTTTGCACGTTTGGTGTTGTATGAGATGGCCCACACAGACGCCGTAAAAGAGCTCGCAGACGCTATGTCCGACCGGATGAGAGATATAGTTGGTGGTAGGATGTGGATGGGTGCACATATGCGTCGTGGTGATTGTGAGTTGATTTTAGACCCTTTGGAGGAAGGTCTGATTGACTCTCCCCGCAGTTGTAAGATATCATTGGGTGATGCATGATGATTTCGGAGAACACCTTTCACGCATAAAAAATCACCTTGATGTCGGTCGGGAAGTTCTCCGTAACCTGTCACCTGCATTTTTGGGCACCTACGCTGTACCAGAGGCAAGGGTCAACCTTGAGTATGTGCAGCTCCATCCCCCGGAGCGGGGTGATAAGTCAGTGCATACTTTGCAAGCATAGAGTTCCTCTTACTCATTCCATATAGATTCTACATCGCCACGGATGAACGGGATCCTGGAAATCTCGCATACCTCAAGGAACGCGGAGCGGTTCGCGCTTCGGATCTCATCACGATCGAGGACCGCAGACGATTTGGCTGGCCATTACTTCTGACGGACGTTCTTGGAATCGTTGAGCAGGAATTACTTTCGCGTGCATCGTTCTTTTATGCACATGCTCTCAGCTCGGTTGCCGGAGGTGTCATAAATCTACGTGCAGCTAATGGAGCTGATCCACATACCGCACAAATAGACTAATAACTGGACTGTCAGCATTCTTTAGTAAGGGTTGGTCACTGATATTAACCATGATACATGGATGATACCCATAGGACACTTCCGAAGCGTGTTTGGGATATTGATTCTGGTTCCCCTCCAGTTTTTTTGTCGATGCAACCAAAGTGTTCATGCATGTCCTTCGAATGGCTGCGACTTCAACGTTTACATAATGCGCGATCGTATTATAGAGTACTGTCTATCTACCGTAACATCGTGGTATTTCAAGGGAATCGCTGTACATGTACTTTACCTCTCAATCCGGGCCTCCTTTGCTCTGTTATGTGGTGCTGCTACTTTCCTGGCTCTTCTTATGCCTTTGTTTCTTTGTCGCGTTATCCTCCGTAATAAGAAGCCTTCGAAGATTCACTGCCTATGCATCAGTGAAGCTACATACTAAATCGTCCATGCATCGCTTTCCATATGTCCAGGGGTCGTATAACCATTTGCGTGACACGTCCGGCACACTCGAGTTGTCCGGCGTTTAGTCAGGCCGGATGAATTTTGAGTCCCCTGACGATATGCTCCGTTCCTAATCTGCTTTGGTTCACCATATAAAGTCGTGATCTAGCTCGGTCATCGTACTGAGACCGATCGCCTCGACAACCCACCATGCCTTTGATCTGGCTCACTACCAACGTGAAAGTGAGTCCTTAACTCGCCAAAAAAAAGGGGAGCATCAGACCGTCCTCATAATTTGTGGCTCAGTTGGAATCGGACGATGCTTTCAGGACATTCGTCTGTGACTTCAGGCGGGTATGGACGTCAGTCACTATCAGCGTTCACGAGGCACCCTAAGATACATCCACCTAGTTCGCTGCTCAGACTATCGGGAAGGACGAAAACGCCTTCATTATCGACTGCCAGTACAACCCTTTCTTGACATGCAGAGGGGGGTTTGAGCCCTCGGTCTTGGTTCAAACCGTTAGCTATTTCCCGTTCCAATGCATGTGCTCTGGCATTTCTCAGTGTTAACCTCTTCCCGTTTGACTTAGATGAGCCTCTACAATACCAACCCGGAGAATTCCATTTTATGGTCGAAGGCCTTCTCGGACTTCTTCGAGGAAAAACTAGGGGTTCCACCCGATAGGGCGGTCTTGTGAGTACCTACGACCAATGAACTTGTGCATCGTGAATCACAAGGATGCTCATGTCTCTCAGGGCTTTCCTAGATGCTGGCCCTGATTTCATTGGGTAAGCACAGATCCGGGTTGAAAGAAGCACATACCTGATGATGACCACAAACTTCTATAGCATGAAAGGAACCACGGCATCTGTGATACGCGCCAACGCTGCAAAGCAGGGTTGAGGGGGCGTGCAAGTGGAAACTTATTATTACCACAAACACCAAATGTCGTCGCTGTATCGATGTAAGAGTAGAATGCATACATGGGGCTCGAATTGCGCAAGCTCTGTGACGAGACGTCGTCACACTACGACCAGTGCTAGCTGGTGAATTTTGGCAAGACCACCAAGCTTAGCAGCGACTTGTTCGTCAAGGAACGAGCCCAGAAAAACAGCTTGTCATTGGGAATGGCTCGTTAAACTCGGTCCCGGTCGCGACAGCTCTGAAGCAACCAAGTAGATAGTATTTACACACTTCCACACCCCTCAATCCACATTGATCGGAGGCAACGTCTGCTTCCTGCCCTTTACAGGCCAGACCTCCGTCATGTCATCAGCTTCCCATATCCTCCCCCCACGTATCACATATTTAAGATCTCTTGTCTTACGGATGTCCTCCAATAAGTCAACCCCTCCGGGGTAAACAACCAAATCGGCAAGTTTGCCCGCAGAGACCGACCCGATGGATTTATCCAACCCAAACGTCACAGCTGCATGGATTGTCGCAGCCCGAAGAACCTGAGTAACAATGGATACACGCAAGGATCAGCTTATCTGGGTGGCTCGCCCAACAACACGACTGTTCTGACCTCGTAGTTGCTCAATCCACCGACCTTGGCCAGCGCCATTTCATGATGGTACATCAATCCGAGTGGTGGTTCACCGTGTGCACCGATGTGAGCATGGATACCACGGTGAACCATCTTTGCAACCGAGGTAGAGACGTTCAAAAACGCCAAAGCTACGCAACCCACACGATGAGTACAATTATCAGCCGAGCTCGTGGAACACACTTACAGTTGAGGGGACGTGCTGTAGATTCTGATAGACCTTCTAGGATATCATGTCTCGTAAACCGTCTAAGTCTGCAGTTCCACTCGTCGGTCAGTAGCCCTGGACTGAGCATCAATGAGACTCACTTGGGGTCACCAGGCAGATCCTCAGTTGCCCACAGATACTGTTCACCGAAAGCGCCGCCATAATTAACAATGTGAGTAGGAGTGGTTCCAGTACCGCTTAAAGCAAAAAGCGAGAGTAAGTCATCGTAAAGGACCGATACAGGGATATTATGTTCGACGGTAGTCATGCCTTGGAAGTACTCGTTAGGTTGGGTCATGAATTCCGCCACAATGTCTAACTTACCATCGACAATATAGGTCAAGTCCCAATCGAAATTCATGCCCTTAAACCGGGTTTAGGTTCCTGCAAAATCAAGTTCGCGTAAACTCACCCCTTCAGGAACACAGGCCATGTTCATCTGTCTGGCCTGCAGTAGTAGACGCTGCCTCGAGGCTCTCGCTGGAAGATTGTAATTCTTATACGACCAGCTAGCGGGACCACCTTCCACTTTGATTCGGGTCAAAGCTTCCTTCGCTTCCTCCGCATTGGCGATATCGTGATGATACGTATACGAAGAAGCGCCATAAATGATCTGTCCAGTGTGGAAGACTCTAGGACCAATCATCAACCCACTCTCGACCCGTCCGCGCCCAACGAACCCGAGGTAATTTTGCAAACTCGGACTAGGAAGCGACAGCGAGTCAGCAGATGTAACAGAAGCCTCGGACGGAGTCATGGCTCTTACTTGTGAACGGTGGTTACACCATATGCAAGGAACGTTTCCATCTCCCAGGAAGATGCTGGGAGTGCCTCTGACTCACCGCTCCAGTGTGCGTGCGCGTCGATGAAGCCAGGCACGATGTAACCTACCATGCAAGTTCACATGAGTGGGCTCTTCGACTACGGAGAAAATCTCGGTATTACCTCCATCGGCTTGTATGACAACACTCCCCTCCGGAATGGAAACTTCGCCGTCTTTACCTACAGCGTCGATGTACCCCCCTCGGAGAACAACAGATCCTCCGGTGATCAAGTCAGCAGAGAGCTCTCCATTCTCCATGGACAGTATTGTCGCATTGACGAAGGTGACCACGTCCCCATTGGCAGTTGTAGCATGAACCTTGGCTTCCCGGCGGAGCCTAGCCACTTCAGACTCGTAGTATACAGCAATCTCGGTGACATTCAGGAGGTTTCTTACACAACCTATACCAAATGTCGTCGTATCCTTTTGTATGGCGTTCGAGCAGGCTGAAAGAAGGGAGACAGGAACGGTGTGGAGGTAAGGACCTGAAAACAGGATGGGAACCCTGTAGCATCAGCGCTGTGACCGGATACGCGTACATTTCTCGCTTACCCAACAACCATCCAATGACGGTCCCGTCTCCGCTGAATACAACATCATGGCCGCCGTCAAGGCTCAACCTCGTCAACCCTGTAGGTGCCTTTCCCGGCTTACTCCACAAAGCAGTCGAAGTGTTAACGTTGGGAGCATAGTAAACATGCAAGAAGTTGACGAAGGCTGCACCCTGAGAAGCGTGCGAGAATGCTAACTCATCAGTAGAGTAACCTTCTGCAAGTTCTTCTTCCACATAGCGGCCCCATTCATCCGCATCCTCCGAAAGGTCCACTGTGAAAACCCTGTCTGATTCCTGGACAAGCAGCTTGGAGGATGAAATGAAACTAATTTTGAGTTTGTCATCTGATGGGTCAATTGTAGTGGAGATCTTCCTGGCACCCTCGACCTCTATTACGGAAGACGAACTACCTTCCGTCGGAAGAGTGATCTCGCCGACCCAAATCCCGGTATGGGCAGTAGCCACGACATCACCTGTGAGGACACCTCCGCCCAGCTTGATGAAGGCAATTGTGCGCCGCGCAGTGTCTCCGCCAGATACGACAGGACTGAAATACCTTCCCATCGGAAGATTCGTGAGCTCATAAACAGTTCCAGAGTTTAAATCGGCAATTTCGAATCTTGAAAAAAACGTATCGGACCAACGGGCATGTATAACCAGCGCTCCGTCACCCCCGACGAATGATGGAGAGTAATATGCTGCTTTAGGGTGGGCAACTGGTACGCGCTCAGCAGGAACACTAGAGCCGATGACTTGCAAGTAAGTAACGCCTGAGGCCTGGAACAGGGCCTTCTTGCCACTGTTATCGAGAGAGAGATGAGTGAAAGCATGCAACCGTTGGTTTTCCTCTTCCAAATCTCTCACGTCGGTTTTGGCTCTTAAGGTGTCGGCAACCTTGATTTCTATTTGTGCATGGAACCGGACGGGACGCGGTTCCGCGCCGGCTACGCGCTCGCCCACAGTGTTCTTGGACAGTGGAACATGATAAATTTGACCTGCTGCCCAGATAAGGATGGCGTCATCGGAAGGACTGAATGCGAAGGACGGGTAGGTGCCCATTGGGGCATAGATTGTCGAGAGGTCGTACGTCAGACCAAACCAGATATAATGCAGTGTGCCCGTTTCGAGGTCCCTGGATAGGGCTTAAGTATCAAGGAGAAAGGCTACGCTGGGAAAACCTACTTGAGCACAAGGGCTTCCTTATCCCGCACGCGGCGGACAAACGCAAGAGTACGCCCGTCACGGGACAAAGTAGGCCTGCTTGCACCACCGGGAAAAGCATCGACGAGAACCTCCCTAAATCCACTCGTTAGATTCTTCGAGAATATGGAGTATATACCCGAGTGCACGTCTGACTACCATTAACGACCGCTCTTCGCAGGAGCAACGGCCGAAACGCATACCTTTGGCATACTCGAACGTGCCTTGTGAATCTCTCACATTCCCCGCATAGACAACGACGTCATCGGCCGCCCACGAAAATTGTTCATGACCAATTTGCTGTTCAACGTAGTTCGATTTTGACCACCCGAAAGGGAGGTCTCTGGAAATGAGACGCTTGCCTGCGTTGACCTCAACAGGGTGTTCTTTGTCATCTAGGCTGGGAACAGGGTACTCCCACCCTTCCCCGGCGCCCAGAGAACGCGAAGAGAAGTACCATTTGGTGGCTATGATTTTGGCTGCAGACGGGTGCCAACGGGGATCTGACACCCAGTTATACGTCTCGTTTGTGACTTGTCGGGCTGGAAGCAAAATTTGAGCATCCAACCACGCTGCTTAGATCAAAGAAGCTGACCCGATAGCCTCCCTTCCCTCGAAAGTCGCCTCAGCCTACGATCTTCCGTCTCCTTGACACCTTGAGCAAGGAGGTTATCTTCGTACTCCTTAAGCGCAATAACATCGGGGCTCGCGACAGAGGGTGAGTACACATCCATCTCTGTACAACCACCAGCGGACCAAGGCATAACCCAGATATTGTCCACGCCCAAACCCGCATCGCTCCTGAAGGCCAGCCTATCGCCTTCTGGGGAAAATCTCGGGTCGGAGTCATGTGGCACTCCAGTGAGAATAGGTATCGCTTGGGCGGTGATTCCCAGTGCCACATTCTCATAGGTATAAGAAGACGCAGGGAGACAGTATAGGTCACCAGCCATGTCAAATACGATATCACCGGAGACTGGATGTACGTCCAAACGAAGCCAAGTGCCTTCTTCAACGTCATACTTCAGCGTACGGGGGTATGGGAAGTCGGTAGATATATCCCACGGGTCATGTTGACGAAGAGGGAAGACGTCGTCCTTGAACTCGGAGGCTGGGTCATCATATTCTGGGCCAAGTGATGGACTCGAAGGATTGTTCGCGGACGGAGCGCGAATAGGATCGAAGACGCCAGAAAAGAGTGCTCCCCTCCAGACCAGGAAAGCAAGGCAGACGGATGCCAGTAGTGTAAGAAAAGCCCCGGTCGCTCTACTGCAACGCGTCGGCGGCGGCGCGTAAGTAGCAGATAAAGTCAAGGGCAACTCGCCTTGCTTAGTTGATTTAACATCCCGTCTCACGTCGAGATGCATGGCGGTAAGGACGGCTAAGCAGGGGTGCCCCCGGAAGTGCTCCCTCGCGCCACGACCCAACTTCGGTTCGGGCCACGTAGCGAAGTCACGTAGCGTATCAGTCTACGCGTGAGAATGTAGTCAATGACCGAGGTGCATTATCCACCGTGAACTATCCTAATAATTAACCTCCCTGTCTGATATTCTATGCCTCAACTGCTTCGCTGAAGGCAATACGCCGAATTGTATCTTCCCCGTGTAAATCGCTAGTTCCGGGACTGTCTACGCTCTCAGAGAAGCAATCAAGGGCAAGAAACCACGTACGTTCCATGACATAGATGCTAACCAGCTGATCCTTTATCATGTGTCCGCCAGGCATCGATAAACTACCACTATTTCATTCGAGATATGGATATTGACTACATGTCTAAAATTGCCTGGCGCGGTTCGGTCTTCCCCTGCTTTCATGTCATCGTGTTTGGTGAGTTCGTTTGATCAGTGACCGGAACATCTTCGTTGCCCACGAGGTACCTGTATTGGCATTGTCGTATCTGTTTTTACCAGGAAAATACCAGGAAAATCCGATCTGAAGTCTTGGTACCGATGATCCCTCTGTGTTGGCATTCAAAACAGGTCGCCATGCAGGACATGGCCGCTCGTGCTTTCGGTGCCCCCAGGATTGCCATTAAGAAACTTAATAATACGTACTCAAAGCCGATCCCGTTTGAATTCCCTGACCTTATCTGGAGTGTGCCTCTTTGCAAGAATACATCGATGCCCACAACAAACCTCAGCAATTCATATATGAGGAGAGTCAGAAGCTCAGGGACAAGCTGAGTTTCTTCGGGAGATTGAAAACGAATCTTGACCGGTGAATTTGCATCAAGTTCGTCACGAGGTACTCGATCGACACCCATCGGTTCTGTGCCAGCAGGGGATATGCTCCAGAACCTATTGCCTTCGAGAAACTACCAACGAGATGGTACATGGTGATCATGGAAGCCCTTGACATTACTGAAGATCCTTGGACAAGAGCCGACTCATATCGATGCTTTAGGGATCACCGTCATTGTGTTCCGGATCTCGCGAGACTTGAGGAGGCTGTTACTGCCTTTGTCGGTGATTCATACAGGGCAAGCTATGTGCATGGCGACCTTTGGGATACCAATCTCTTCGTACGAGATGCTGAGCCAAGGCAAACCACGCAGTTCGTGCTACTTGACTTCGATTGGGCTGGAAAAGTTCACAAAACCCATTATCCTCCACACGTCAATCGAGAGGATATCAATCGTCCTAGTGGAACGCGTGACGGGATGTAGATTTTAATGGATCACGACTTAGAGACGCTGAGCTGAATTTGCTATTTCGTCCACGTTCCGATACAATCAATGTCAGTCATTCGTGACATTGGTGTGATATCGATGCATGAAGAGCTGTAATGGTTTTCTACATACTGTGATAAATTCCAGAAGCCAGTTCTTCGCCTGGCTGCGCGCCATTGTCACGTCACGTTTCCTGCCGTACGCTACGGGCACAGTCGCAGTCCTCGTTGACAAAGTTGTGCAGGGAATGAGCTAAGTGGTAGGCAACCAATAACACGGATAGTTGCACTCTTCTGATAGGAAAATCCTCCATAAACTTCTCGGTTTCCACGTGCGTGGAACTTGGAGATGTCGTAAACATTCGTAAGGAGGCGGTCATTACTGATGTAAGTACCTGCCCAAAAGCACACACTCACTGGAAGCATTCTGTTATATATGCCAGGAGCTTTGCTTGCAGACTTGCAGTGCTGTGGCGTACTATGGCATGCGAGTACTCCCTCCTCAGCGCCACTGCAAATTTGCATCATACGTAAGTAAAGCTCACTCTGCGGCCTCGTGTTTGGTGGAAGCCTGGGAGCAAGCTTGCACCGGTCGCCGTCGCGAGGCCACCAGTATTGGCTATACAGTCAAATCGGCTTGTACACTACGGTCGCACGCCAATGCGACCGCATTACAGCAGCCACTCCATTGAGACTCCAAAGCTTCACAGCCCAAGGAAGGTATGACTATCATATCGACCACCCTGTCGACCCTGACAGACCGTTACAGTATGTATCATGACAAGCAAAGGAGATATTGGTCCATGCGGGTCCACTAAGGTTGAACCGCCCCTTCCACCTAAACCGAAAAAGTCGACGTTTATCTGCCTCGTGACTTGTCATCTTTCAAAAGGGGAACCGGAGACCTGTGACGGTATCTATCTAATCACCTTGATATCAAACGTCCCTTTAAGACTGTCAGACCTGTCTTCTGACCCTTGTACCGATGCCTACCAACACAGTGCACCCAATTACTGCGTTGACTCCAAGGCTTGAAGCAGCCCTAAGGGAGGACACAGACCGTCGTTTGGGAAACCTGATAGCGGGCAACATCAACACCCGCTATGCTCGTAGTTCCTCCCAACTCTCAGACTTCTGCCTAGCTATCAAAGATAAGGATGTACAAAACGATGAGTCCATCATCTCGGACTTTCGTCGCCTCGTGTCCCCTACAAACTACGAGTCTTACCGCCCATGTTTTGAGAAGTTCAATTCGCACCCTTGCAGATCTTCCGAGGTCGAGAATATGTTTGCACCAGGTCTCCCCATTTACATTCCCCTCTCAAGTTCTACATCGGGCAAGAAATCCAAGCAGTTTGTGAAGTACTTTCGATCTCAGCCCTACGTCGGCGGCACCCCGCCATTGCACGTACGAACTACCTCACTCGTGCATACCTTTGCATATAGAGACCCAGTGGTCGTCGTAACAGATCTAGGAGAAGTCGTGAAGACTATTCCTTTGTGCAACGGGTCCACTGGGTTGGTACGCGCACGAAATAACTGGTCTACTGAATCAGATGAGACACGCATGGCATGTATACGTCAGTAGACGGATCGTTAAAGTTTCTCCGATTGTGATCTTGATGTCCCTTGCGCAGTTCCAGGCCACGTAGCTCCATGGGCAACAGGATTTATCATTCACCATCGGTCCTTCCTGCTGATTCATGCACTTTTTTCCTTGGCGAATATATCCCTGGAGGGGATTAACGTGTCATTTCTGGTGATTTTCTTGGACATGGTACATCGCATCGAAGAAGAGTGGTCCACCCTCATCTCAAGCATTCGAAGTGGGACCATCCCGGATTTCGAGCAGATAGGCCACGTCCGGGCTTACCTGGAAGTTAGTACAGAATAGTGTCGCAGTGGCAAAATCTGACTACACCAGCTTAACATGCATGCAGACCCACAACGAGCCGATGAACTGCAGCGAATAGGACCTCCGCTTTCTAGTCCTGGATGGGCACAGCGCGTTTGGCCTAACCTGAAGCTCTGCACAAGCGTTTGTAGCGGAACATTCGCCGCGGCGATACCTCAGGTAAAGTACTCACCTCTCAAAGCAAAACCGCGGGCCTCACCTCAGTTAGGCGAGGTCAGTCCTTGGCCCAAATGTAGTCCTCCACAACCCTTGGTATATATGTACAGAATGCCTTATAGGTAGAAACCTCAACCCCGAGGATACCGAGACTTTTGTTGTTGTAACCGACGAGCTCATCGAGTTTCTTGACATGACAGAAGAGCAGACACATGGAGAAGTACTTCAGGCGGTATGCATCCTGTCTTCATTTTGGTCTTCTCTTGACCGATCCTTGGCAGTGGGACCTTCAACCGGGAAAGTTTTATCAGCCTGTGTCAACGACACAGGACGGGCTGTGGAGATACCTTATAGATGACGTCATCCAAGCCGCCGGGTTTGACCCTCGTAACGGGTTGCCGGTATTTAGGTACTCCAGACGCAAGAAGTGAGCAGAACTCTTTTGGTCACTTGTTTTCCTCTCCTCATTATGATTCAACTGTGAAGTCTGGAGATCCGACTCCCACATGCTCTGATCACAGAAGCCGATCTCCTCAGTGTATTCTATGCATTTAGTGGAGAGGATACCGTTGAAGTGCAGGAGTTTACAGCGGTCGTTGATGACCGCAAGTTCCCCATGACATTAGGATTTTTTGTCTCAATCACGGGCAATATAGGTATTCAATATCATGTGCCGCTGGTTCAACTCGTGGAACTTATGCAACATAGGTCCCAATGTGAAATTGGCGAGACAGAAGGCCTTCGCAGCCCTCGCCGCAACAAGTGAAGAACACCAGATCGCATTCGACATTGATGAGTTTGGTTTACCCACAATTCGCGTTGTGAAGCCTGGAACATTTGCAGATTATCGGCGGTGGCGAGGAGAGAGTATGAACGTCGGCGTTGGACAGATCAAGCTTCCTGCTGTGCTCACTGACCCTAAAGCGCAAGAGTGGATAGCGGAGAGGGTCATGATGGAGCTCTGATTATAGATAATCTCCCGGCTTACTGTATTGAACGTAGCAATGTATTAAACTGTAGCTATTAGTGCGTCTGCGTTGTCGTCGTACTATAGACTTTAGATCTTTAGACTTCGCAGCGCCGACAATTGTTGCGATCACGTGATGCATATGCGCATATGTACGGACTCCTTTCCTTTGATTGCTCAAACGCTCATACCTCAGCGGGCTCCTGAAGTGGGAGTGGCCATAAGACTCGAAATGGGCATCAGATAACGGAAGGTTGGCTTGGCTTTTTTGTCTTCACATTCCAGCATGTCTAGCCCTGCTTCACAAGCAGATCCGAGCATTGTAAGTTTATGTAAGCGGTGTTTAAGTTCAAATAGTAAGACTTGTGTTACATAGTTGGGGTATTACCCCCCTTCGCGGGGTAATCTACAGTCTATGTGCGATGGAGGTAGTTGGGCTGACCATCTCCCGTCAGCCACCCCTCTCCTAGGATTAGGGTCGTGTACAGTACGCGTAGAGGTAGACTAAGGAGCGGCCTAGGGCCTGCGGTTTCGAGCCTGCGAAAGCTCTCGTCAGGGGGCTTGACCGCTACCCCAACCGCTGCCTTTCCAACACCGTTTAGGCTAGCTACCAGCTAGGCATTATACAAAGGGAGTGGGTTGTGCAAGACAGCGTCCCACG
The DNA here is from genome assembly GCA_024663435.1 of Pisolithus sp. B1. Lineage (NCBI taxonomy): Eukaryota > Fungi > Basidiomycota > Agaricomycetes > Boletales > Pisolithaceae > Pisolithus > Pisolithus sp. B1. The sequence continues at coordinate 207,834 of JANFAA010000008.1, forward strand.
GTCGTGATGCCAGGGAGCTACGGCCCTCCGCAAGGCTAGTGTACCCGGTGGTGGGTCTCAATATAGGGGGGGAGGGTGCTTCTCCCGCGCACAGCCCCAATGTCGCGGCCCCGGAAGGAACTTTCGTTCCAACGGAGGTCCTTTTCGCTTCCATGCGGTACTCGTGCCAGATCCAACTGGCTACAAGGCCTCCACCCACCATGGGACATTATGCCCATTCTCGTAAGAGAGACATAGATTACTGATGGCCGCCTACCGACGAGTTACCTATATCAACAGCCTATCTGCAAACCCAAACGGGTCATTATATATGGCTCATAATGACCTCGTGCTGTTTGCCGAGCACTCCGACCATTCAAAAACAATTCAAAAAGTGTAAGAAGCGCATGCTGTAATTGAGCCGTTTTGTAGATGCAGGGAATGGGGCAGCTGTTACATACCTACCCAAAAGCGCACACTCGCCGGAACTGTCCTGTTATGCCAGGAACTTTGCTGAGAAAGTTCGCATCGGTCGAGGGCGCCAATATTAGCCGATACATTCAAGTCGGTTTGTACGGTTACATGCCAATGCGGCCCACATTATAGGACATGAATAAACTTCGGCCGCTCTAATGAGACTTCAAGCCCAAGGAAGGTATGATTATTATATCGACCAGCTCGTCGACCCTGACGGACTGTTGCAGTATGTACAATGGGAAGCAAAGGAGATGTTGGTCCATGCGGGTCCACTAAGGTTGAACCGCCCCTTCCACCTAAACCGAGCAAAGTCGACGTTTATCTGCCTCGTGACTTGTCATCTTTCAAAAGGGGCAACCGGAGACCTGTGACTGGTATCTATATAATCGCCCCTGATATCAAACGTCCCTTTAAGACTGTCAGACCTGTCTTCCTGACCCTTGTACCGATGCCTACCAACACAGTGCACCCAATTACTGCGTTGACTCCAAGGCTTGAAGCAGCCCTAAGGGAGGACACAGACCGTCGTTTGGGAAACCTGATAGCGGGCAACATCAACACCCGCCTATGCTCGTAGTTCCTCCCAACTCTCAGACTTCTGCCTAGCTATCAAAGATAAGGATGTACAAAACGATGAGTCCATCCTCTCGGACTTTCGTCGCCTCGTGTTCCCTACGAACTACGAGTCTTACCGCCCGTATTTTGAGAAGTTCAATTCGCGCCCCTGCAGATCTTCCGAGGTCGAGAACGTGCTTGCACCAGGTCTCCCCATTTACATTCCCCTCTCAAGTTCTACATCGGGCAAGAAATCCAAGCAGTTTGCGAAGTACTTTCGATCTCAGCCCTACGTCGGCGGCCCCCCACCTTTGCACGTACGAACTACCTCACTTGTGCATACCTTTGCATATAGAGACCCAGTGGTCGTTGTAACAGACCTAGGAGAAGTCGTGAAGACTATTCCTTTGTGCAACGAGTCTACTGGGATAGTGCGCGCACGAAACAACTGGTCTACTGAAACGGATGAGACACGCATGGCATCTATACGTAAGTGCACGGATCGTGTAAGTTTCTCTGATTGTGATCATTTACACTCGATGTCCCTTGCGCAGTTCCAGGCCACGTAGCTCCATGGGCAACAGGATTTATCATTCACCATCGGTCCTTCCTGCTGATTCATGCACTTTTTTCCTTGGCAAATATATCCCTGGAGGGGATTACTGTGTTACTTCTGGTGATTTTCTTGGACATGGTACATCGCATCGAAGAAGAGTGGTCCACCCTCATCTCAAGCATTCGAAATGGGACCATTCCGGATTTCGAGCAGATAGACCACGTCCGGGCTTACCTAGAGGTTAGTAATCAGAATAGTACTGCGGCGGTGAAATCTGACTACCCCAGCTTAACATGCATGCAGACCCGCAACGAGCCGATGAACTGCAGCGAATAGGACCTCCGCTTTCTAGTCCTGGATGGGCACAGCGCGTTTGGCCTAATCTGAAGCTCTTCACAAGCATTTGTAGCGGTACATTCGCCGCGGCATTACCTCAGGTAAAGTATTCACCTTTTAAAGCAAAACAGCCAGCCTCACCTCGGTTAGGCGAGGTCAGTCCTTGGACCAAACGTAGTCCTCCACAACCCTTGGTATATATGTACAGAATGCCTTATAGGTAGAAACCTCAACCCCGAGGATACCGAGACCTTTGTTGTTGCAACCGACGAGCTTATCGAGTTTCTTGACATGACAGAAGAGCAGACACGTGGAGAAGTACTTCAAGCAGTATGCATCTTGCCCTCATTCTGGTCTTCTCCTGATCGATCTCTGGCAGTGGGACCTTCAGTCGGGAAAGTTTTATCAGCCTGTGTCAACTACGCAGGACGGGCTGTGGAGATACCTTATTGACGATGTCATCCAAGTCGTCGGGTTTGACCCTCGTAACGGGTTGCCGGTATTTAGATACTCCAGACGCAAGAAGTAAGCAGAGTTCTTTTGGTTACTCATTTTCACTTCCTCATTATGATTCCTTCGTGTGCGACTGTGAAGTCTGGAGATCCGACTCCCACATGCTCTGATCACAGAAGCCGATCTCCTCAGTGTAGTCTATGCATTTAGTGGAGAGGATACCGTTGAAGTGCAGGAGTTTACAACGGTCATTGACGACCGCAAGTTCCCCATGACATTAGGATTTTTTGTCTCAATCACGGGCAATATAGGTATGTAATATCATGTGCTGCTGGTTCAACTCACAGAACTCATGCAACCTAGGTCCCAATGTGAAATTGGCGAGACAGAAGGCCTTCGCAGCCCTCGCCGCAACAAGTGAAGAACACCAGATCGCATTCGATACCGACGAGTTTGGTTTACCCACAATTCGGGTTGTGAAGCCCGGAACATTTGCAGATTATCGGCGGTGGCGAGGAGAGAGTATGAACGTCGGCGTTGGACAGATCAAGCTTCCTGCTGTGCTCACTGATCCTAAAGCGCAAGAGTGGATAGCGGGGAGGGTCATGATGGAGCTCTGATTATAGATAATCTCCTGGCTTACCGTATTGAACGCAGCAATGTATAATAGTGTAGCTATATGATCCCTTCTGCGTAATCCGGCGCAACACGACGAACCTTCCTGCGGAAAACATCGTTGGCTGCGATGGTTCCTAATGTGATACCTTTTCTCCTTCAAAGTAGGATGTATTGAGATGTCAGAGGGACAACAGGTTACCCCCCTATTCGTGAATGCGATCCTGGTCCGCTAGTTTTTCTGCATCGCGTATATACGGCTAACAGCGGCGCTTCACTTCCCATACGATTGTGAGTTCGTACCTCTGCGTCTTTCCGTACCAGTGCTTGGCACATAGCATCCAATGTCTCCTCCGCGTGTGGGGCAAATCCCATCGCACGACTGTCCCGACCTGCATAGGTGTCGGACTTATTACTTGGAGATGATTGCTGTCTTTCGTCTGTAGCTCGTTGCGTTCGAAGTAAAATTGGAGCATGCGACTTTGCTGATTAGGTCGGAAAAGTTGAATAGATAGTCCCCTTGCTGGAAAGTCGCCTCAACTTTCCATATTACGTCTCCTTGACGCCTTGAGAAAGGGAAGTTGGTTTTGCACCGTGCAATGGCTTCGGCAATCGTGACAGACCGTGAGCGCACATCCATCTCCGTACAACCACTAGCAGACCGTGGTACAACCCAAATGTCGTCCACACCAAAACCACATCGCTCCTGAAGGTCTGCCCATCGTCCTCAAACACATCTCGGGTCGGAATAGTGTGGTACTACAGCGAGAATAGGCATCACTCGGGGGGTGATCGAGACCGGTGATCGATGATCCCCATCGCCATGCTTTCCTCCGTATAAAAAGACATGGGAAGACAGTATAGGTCACAAGCCGTATCAAATACGTGACCGGATGCACGACCGAACGAAGCCAAGTGCCCTCCATAAGATTTGCTCTGAAAAAGTGCTGTAAGTCAAAAAGACGGTGAAAAGCATGATAAGACAATCATTCCGTCATTTGAGCCGGCACGACACTCAGTGATGCTGTTCACAGGGTTGGGTCATTGTTGTATCTTTTGTTTACATAATGCACGAGAAACCTAGGTCGGCATTGGTTGGACGCCTCATGAAGGTGACAAGTTCCAATGCCAATGTTTGGTAACTCGCTCGACCGACAGAGAGCGAAAGGCATCGATCACACCCTAACACGAACCTATTTCAGCGTCCACAACACGCCAGGTCAACTTGGGGGTGTAAAATGATACGTGGGACAAAGTTTGCGCCAACGACATCCGTATTAGTTGATACGACCCAGTCGATTTGTACTGTCGCATGCCAATGCGACCGACCGCATCACAGCACACGAAGAAGTTTATTCGCTACATTAAAACTTCAGTTCGAGGATGGTATGATCATCGCATCGACTGGCCTATTGATTCTGACGGATGGTGGTAGTGTAATAACAGTAAGTCGGATGTTGGTCCATGCAGGTCCACTCTTCGCAAAAGGCACCGTAGACCTGTGAAAATACCCGCACAACCACCTTGATATGGAATGTTTAGTCTCAGTCCTCTGAGCTCGAGCTACCAATGTCTACCCTCAACACAGTACAACCGATTACCGCATTGACTCCCGAACTTGAAGCAGTCCTAAAGGAGGACACGGACCGTCGTCTGAAGAACCTGATAGTGGCCAACATCAACACCCATTATGCTCGTAGTTCCTCCCAATTCTCAGACTTCCGCCTGGCTGTCAAAGATAAGGATGTACAGAACGATGAGTCCATCCTTTCGGACTTCCGTCGTCTTGTCCTCCCTACAGACTACGAATCTTATCGCCCGTTTTTTGAGAAGTTCAATGTTCGCCCTTGCAGAGCATCTGAAGTCGAAAATATACTTGCACCAGGTTTCCCCACTCACATCCCCCTCTCAAGCGCCACGTCTGGCAAGAAATCCAAGCAATTCGCGAAGTACTTTCGATCTCAACCCTACCTCCCCGGCCCTTCGTTGCGCGTAGGAGTTACCTCACTCATGAATACCTTCGCATACAGAGACCCGGTAGAGGTTGTGACAGATTCTGGGGAAGTCGTGAAGAGGATTCCTGTGTGCAACGAGTCCACTGGGGTGATGCGCGCACAAAATAACTGGTCTATCGAAACAGATGAAACTCGCATGGCTTCTATACGTGAGTGGACGAATTGCTGAGGTTTTTCCGGTTGTGGTCATTTACACTTGATATCTCTTGCGCAGTTCCGGGTCACGTAGCTCCGTGGGCAACGGGATTTATCATCCACCACAGGTCCTTCCTGTTGGTCCATGCACTGTTTACTTTGGCGAACACATCCGTAGAGGGGATTACTCTAACATTTGTAGTAACTTTCATGGACATGATGTTTCGCATCGAAGAAGAGTGGTCCACCCTCATATCAAGTATTCGAAATGGGACCATTCCAGACTTCGAGCAGATAGACCTACGTCCGGGCTTACCTGGAGGTGAGAAATCAGAACGGTGTTGCGCACTAGCAAAATCTGATTACACCAGCTTAATATGCATGCAGATCCCGCGGCGAGCTGATGAACTGCAGCGGATAGGACCACCACTTTCCAGTCCTGGATGGGCACAGCGTGTTTGGCCGAGTCTGAAGCTCCTCACATGCGTTTGTAGTGGTACATTTGCCACGGCACTACCTCAGGTGAGGGTATCTATCTTCTATAGCGAAACAGTGGGCGTTACCTGAATTAGGCGAGGTCAGTCCTCGGACCAAACATAGTCATCCACAATCCTTGGTATGCATGTACGGAATGCCTTATTGGTAGAAATCTCAACCGCGGGGATACGGATACTTTCGTTGTGGCGGCCGACGACCTCATCGAGTTTCTTGATATGTCAGGAGAACAGACACATGGAGATGTCCTTCAAGCGGTATTCATCTCGTCTTCATTCCTGATCGTCTCTTGACCGATACCTGGCAGTGGGACCTTCAATCGGGAAACCTCTACCAGCCTGTGTCAACTACGCAGGACGGGCTGTGGAGATATCTTATAGATGACGTCGTCCAAGTCATTGGATTTGACCCCCGTAACGGGTTGCCGGTCTTTAGGTACTCCAGACGCAAGAAGTAAGCAGAATTCGTCGGTCGCCTGTTTTTTTTCCTCATTACAATTCCTTGCATGCAACTGGAAAGTTTGGAGATCCGACTTCCACATGCTTTAATCACCGAAACCGACCTCCTCAGTGTGGTTTATGCATTCAGTGGAGAGGACATCGTTGAAGTCCAGGAGTTCACAGCGGTCGTTGATGATCGCAAGTTACCCCTGACACTGGGTTTTTTTGTCTCAATCACGGGCAATATAGGTATACAATATCGTGTACCGCTGGTTCAGCTCACGGAACTCATGTAATCTAGGTCCCAATGTGAAATCGGCGAGACAGAAGGCATTCGCGGCCCTCGTTGCGACAAGTGACGAACACCAGATTGCATTCGACACCGAGGAATTTGGCTTACCCACGATCCGCATTGTAAAGCCTGGAGCGTTCGCAGATTATCGGCGGTGGCGAGGAGAAACTACGAAAATTGGCGCCGGCCAGATGAAGCTTCCTGCTGTGCTCACCGACCCTAAGGTGCAAGAGTGGATGGCAGAGAGGAGTCATGATGGAACTCTGATTGTAGGTAGTCGACTGACTCATTGTATTGTATTAAACCGCAGCTATGCGCTGAAGGGACTGGCACCCATCCGCATGATACAATTTATCACAGTAGACTTCCCCATGGGGAGCTTCTTTGGTTACAATGGTGGGGTGTCGCGATGTCAGAGGACCACAGATAATAAACCCAAAAAGGAAAGTCTTCTATCTATGACAGCGGTTCCGGTCCCCACTTTTTCCGGGTCGCGGTACGCAGCTGTTCTATGTTCATACAGCTGATAATGGCAAATCACCTCTACCTGTGCGTGGTTTCTGTGCAAGTGCTCGAAATATACCATTCAAAGCCTCCTCGGCGTGCGGCAATTCCCCTCGCACGACTTTCGCGATCCACGCAGGCATCGCAGTGATCACATCAGGATGATCGCGGTGTGTAACGTAAAATTTAACCAGGCAGTTCCGTATGTCTGGATACCTGCAAGGTGGTAATGAATTTATAAATGGACTTATAGCCATCGATACTATGATGAATACCTAGAAGCAAAGGTAGAGAATAACTCTGGGACGACATTCTGTGCAGTTATCTTGGACTGTATGTTCGCTCGGGCGAGTGCTTTAAGGCCCTTCAAATCATACTAAAGATGGCATCATAAATAAAATAACCTATCAACAGATGAAAGCTCACCTTATCGGCAACTCGGTACACGGATTTCGGAGAGCATAGTGGCATGTGGTCGGCTGATCCACTGCGGAGAGATGTGCCCGTCGAAGGTTGTGATCGAAGAGGACCAAATGATATACGCCCGGTATAAATGTGGAAAATAAGCGCCTTCCACCTGATTACAGTGAACTGTCAAGATCACCCTCCATGCGATAGAACTTACGTCCTGAATGCAACATCTTTGACATAGACCTTCCGCAAAAAGGTACCAGGTCTACAAGGTGTTGTTGACACAAGGGTACCGAAACCATCCACCTGTAAGCCTTGTGTTAGCACAGATGTAGCGACCTAGCTACGACTTACAGAGGCTTTAAGACTTGATTGAATACTTCCTAATCCGATTTCGCACTCTCGAATACCTCCACAGTCTTGATTGTGCTGGTAATCGTCACCGTTCCAGTCCTCCTCAGTATCATCCAGGTCACTGTCATATTCGTACCCATACTCCTCGAAGGACAGCTTGTCATCTAATGAATGACCAAAGCTTGAATTGTCATTGGAGGTGATGTTTGCCTCAACGAAGTTCCCGCTTAAAACTGCGATTTTCCCGTTATCAAGCCAACCCATAGGGACAAAAGACTCACGCGTCTTAAAGTAGGGAACTACGGCCACCAACATTCTGCTGATCGCAAAGACGGGGCGAGGAGACTGGACGAATTCAGACGACTTGCGAGAGTACAGATAGAAGACTGTGTCTCTAAGATCGCCGCAGGTGAGAGAGGCTCGCAGTATATCGAGGAGGAGTTGCTCCCTCAAAACAGAGATACCAAAAGCATCGGGTTGTTCTGGGACAAGATCCATCCCAAAGAAGGTGACATCAGCCTCTTGCGGAGGACAAGCACCCCGCCGATAGTCGGAGAAACGTAATTCCTGCGTACGTTAGTCGGTGATATGAAGCCTCAGACGAGAAAGGATGAGCATACCTCGAACGAGGAAAAGAGATAGGAGTTCATGGCAGTAATGCTACAGAACACACCCCTACTCCCAACCGAATCTATATGTGTGGTTGGCTGGTAGGCAGGTGTGAAGTATGTATCCGCGTTGACCGACAGCGGTCCCTGCCTGGGCTGCGACACGGCCATACTAAATGCAGATTACCTGGTGGTGTTGGGCGGGGAACGGCAACTGCACCTTCTAGCACGATGCAGAATCTGAATCCGCGTCTCACCACAACATTACATGCCGAAGCAACCTTCTGAAAAGAATTATTTGCTCTCAACTTCACCCCCTAAGTACAAGTTGATCATGAACTTAGTTGTTGAATATGTGGCTGTGTCGTGCCAAAATAGACGCAAATGATATGTTTCTCACGGTCCCAGAAGCCCACCGCGGACTGGTTTGAGGTGACCACGACGATGGCTACAGCAGGCAACGTTGACCCCAGTGGATTCCGGCCGAGTTGTACGAAGAAAAAGGTACTTTGTATGTTATTAAGTGTAGTACTCACAACTAACAATTTACCCAGGTCACGTTCACGGTCTTCCGATGGCTCAGGCGGGTCCTCCTCCAACTCGAAGGAGATCACGTTCACCACTGCCTTCGCGGGTGAAGCTTGACTTACCCAAGGTTCAAGATGTCGATCCAGTGCGACGTGCGCAGAGAGAGAGGGAGTTGGCTGCTCGTATGGCAGCAGTCGAGCTCGAGAAGACGGCCAAACCGAAAGAACAGGATTCTGCACAAGAGCAAGCAGACAAGGAAGCCGAGTTCAAAAAGTTGAATCAGCAACTCTCGATCTGGTGGTGTATATATCCCTCCTGCTCGACTTCGTGCGATGCAGGCTGCCGCCGCAACGGATAAATCCAGTCAGGAGTACCAGCGACTGTCCTGGGACGCTTTGCGCAAATCAATCACCGGTATCGTTAACCGAGTAAACATAGCCAACATCAAGCAAGTGGTCCCTGAGCTGTTTTCGGAAAACCTCATACGTGGACGCGGACTCTTCGCACGCAGCGTCATGAAGGCTCAGGCAGCCAGCTTACCCTTCACCCCGGTGTTCGCAGCTCTGGTGGCCATCATCAACACGAAGCTTCCTCAGGTGGGAGAGCTCGTCTTGATCCGGCTCATAAGCCAGTTTCGGCGCGCATTTAAGCGCAATGACAAGGTAAGTCGCAGCTTTCTTTCCTCCCTGGTTCGATTCACTGAAATTGGGCCGGGCAGACCGTTTGCCATTCTTCGACAACTTTCATTGCCCACCTTGTCAATCAAGCGGTCGCACACGAGATTATCGCGCTCGAAACCCTCATTTTCCTTCTTGAGCGCCCAACGGACGACTCTATTGAGATTGCGGTTGGGTTCATGCGTGAAGTAGGCGCGTTCTTGGCTGAAAATTCACCGAAAGCAAATGCTCTTGTCTTTGACCGTTTCCGTGACGTCCTCAACGAGGGAACCATCAGTCACCGCGTTCAGTATATGATAGAGGTTCTCATGCAGGTCCGGAAAGACAAGTATAAAGACAACCCAGTCATACCAGAGGGACTGGACCTTGTGGAGGAAGAGGAGCAAATTACCCATCACATACGTCTCGAAGAGGAATTGCAGGTGCAAGAAGGGCTTAGTAGGTTTTTCTCGTTTGTTACCAACTTCAGTGTTTTTGAATATCTGCGCAGATATTTTCAAGTGTGACGCCAGTTACGTAGAGAATGAGGAGAAGTATAAGGCCATAAAAGCTGAGATTCTTGGGGAGGGTTCTGAGGATGAGTCCGGTTCAGCAGAGTCGAGTGAGGAAGAAGAGGAAGAAGGTATGTCACTCCAGTTAACTTGCGATGTCCCGATTCTAATCCTTGACCAGCTGAAGAACAAGAAGATATCCTGGATCGTACGGGGACGAACTTGGTCAATCTGCGACGAATGATATACCTTACTATCATGAACGCTCTCAACTACGAAGAAGCGGTTCACAAGCTTCTGAAGATTCAGCTTAAGGAAGGAGAGGAAGTAAGTGCCATTATCTTAATTGCTATAAAAGCATTGTCATGACCGCCTGTTAGATCGAACTCATCAACATGATTATCGAGTGTTGTTCGCAGGAGCGTTCTTACTCTTCATTTTATGGCCTCGTTGGGGAACGGTTTAGTCGGCTCAATCGCGTTTGGATGGAGTGCATCGAACAAGCATTCAGCGGCTACTATCATACCATTCATCGATATGAGACGAACCGGCTCCGCAACATCGCGCGCTTCTTTGGACACATGTTCGCCAACGACGCGATCTCCTGGACCAACCTCGGTACCATCAAAATGAACGAGGACGATACAACGTCGAGTTCCCGTATCTTCATTAAGATCATGATGCAGGAGATGATGGAGAGTATGGGTTTGAAGACTCTTGCAGAGCGGTTCAAGGACGAGGAAAGTAAGGGCGGCATGTAAGGACATGTTCCCAATGGATAACCCAAAGAACACCCGTTTCTCCATCAACTACTTCACGAGTATCGGACTGGGTATACTAACAGAGGAGATGAGAGAGTACCTCAAGGTAAGTGTCATTATTGTATCTGGGATTTGATGAGCGCTGAGGCGTCCCAGAATGCTCCGCGTCTCATCATGGAACAGCGCCGCGCACTGCTCGAGCAAGAATCCTCGTCTTCAGACTCTGATTCGTCAGACGACTCCGACTCAGGATTCGGACTCGGATTCAGCCTCGGACTCGGAATGATTCAAACCCGGACTCGGACACGGCGTCTGATGCTACCGAGTCATCTTTGGACTCCCGACGGCGTGCCCGACGTTCACCTACTCCGCGGAGGGATTACAGCAAGGACCGTAGTAGGGGTCCCGTTCGGAGCCCTGACAGCTCGCGGGGCTACACGGGAAGGCGAGGTTCACCACCCCACCGCCGTCATGAGTCACCTCCGCATCGACCTCGGGAAGATGGTCGTGAACGAGACAGAGAACGGGAAGCGTGACAGGCCACGCGCCGACGTGTACGATCGGCGTAGGAGGGATGATTCGCGGGACCGCTACTATGAAAGAGAGCGCGATAGAGGCTACTACTCGAGGGACGATGGTAGGACGTCGCGACAGTTATAGGGATCGCTCTCCAAGTGTAAGGCGAGGTTCTCCAAGCCCCAGACGGCGACGGTCGGATGAGAGAGATTATGATGACCGGAGAAGATAGTCCACCCTTCCGTGCGCTGCTTTGGCGACTTGAAAAAGCTACGAGTTTTATGTCATCAGTTAACCCCCTGCTCATATATTCGCCACGGACTACGTCTTCACTAATGCGTGGTTGCAAGTCCAGCAATACGGGATTGGTGCTGGTAGTTTGGAAAATGTAGTAGTCTAAGGGTGTTCTGTATGTATGCGATCCGATCAACGTTTCTTATTGCAGTGTTCTCGCAAGTGAAACACAACAAATCGTTGCGGGACATTTCGGGACAAGAGGAGCGTTACATACGGCATTGATATATTTTAACTAGCCGCTCTAGCAGGATATCATCACATTGCCAAAAGCTAGTCCAACACTTCCTGGAAATCACCCTCTCTCCTGATATACAAACATTGGTGGATAGCGTCACGCAAGAAGATTCCAAACAAGTGTCGTTACGGTTATAATAAGGAATGTCGGAATCGGCGCACCGGGAATGGCGCCGCTGGAGCCCGGGACGGGAAGGAAGTGGGATGCATCCACTTTCTGCTGAGCTGCTGACTCCTGTGAAGTAGTGAGCGGTTGTGTTGGCCACAAAAGCCTTTTACTTACCTTGAATGCGACAATGCCGATTAGTACGCCAGCACCGAAAAAGATGATCGCTATGATCAGCCAAATGACACCCCAAACTGAGACATGACAGTCAAGAATGAGCGGCTGCCCGCAAAAAAGCATGAAGGATGTACCTTGGGACGGAAAGCATCCACATATCCGTGCAAATGCAGATGCATCGGAGTTGTTCACTTTGCGTTCGATGGTGTCAGTCTGCAACGCGGACACTCGTTACTTGATATAAACGATGACATAAAAGGGAACACACCAATTACATCCCAAATCACATACAGGTCTGACATCACGCCTATAAACAAGACCTAGGAAACAGGTCACGAGCGCAGCTCAGAGCCGAAAAAGCGGTAATCCTCACAAAATACCGTAGGGCTACACCACCCTCAATGAACCAAAACATGACGATTAAGCCCGACATCCCAAGAATCAAGACCCATGATCTGCAGAAGGAATTTCAATACGTGAGGACGCCATTCCACGATAAGGTAGCCACTCACAGCCAATTTTTCTTCGCCCACCAAAGAGTGAACAGGAAAAAGACGGCGAGTACAAGGCAGGCAACTTTGCTAGCGTTGGTATCGAATCCGCAAGCGATGAGGCACGCTCCTATGAACGACGAGCCAAGGTATCCTGCCGGAAGACTGATCCAAGGTATACCGCCAGACATTCGGGTCTCGCCTCCCTCGTCAGCTGTAAATGCGATATTAGCAATAAAGTGTGATACCAACAAGACCACTGACGGTCTAATTCTATAGAGTGAATAGTGGCACACGTTAACATTCCTGCAATTGCGTGGCTCATCTAGCGTGTCCGTCCGTCAAACGAGCCACCTTCGAGATGCAAATGCAAGGTATCGCTTACTTCGTGAAATCCGACAGTGAGTAGTCTGAAAACTCGTCATCTCGCCAGGACCAGGAATAAGAGTGTCACATCAACGTACTTGAAAGGATAGACTGTGAGGAGTGGCGGACGGCATCAGTTACTTCTCAGCACTGCAGACCCCATACGTACTTATCCAACTGAGAAACGGTACATGCCTGACAATCCGGATCAATCAGACTCGAAGAAACGAAAAATGCGAAGACACCTACCAAAGAATGGCGATTGCAATAACATAACACCCCGCTACGATCAACGTGACCTTTTGAGTGTCGTTTGGAGTGAAGTCGGAGGCGGCATCTCTAGGATACAAATAGTGCTGGTCATCAACGAAGGGCATTTCGTATATGGTCGTGAAGAAAGAGGCGTTCAAGAATGCGCAGTAAGAATTTGCGTCCAAGGGCAAATTCACGGCACTGCCAAACGAACCACTGCCAAGGACGAAAGGATTCCTTCTATGTAAGCCTGATTTGGAAGCCGGGTGCGCTGTTCGCTTCTTGCCGAAATGAATTTCACGGCAATTTTCATTTCCTAATCGCCGTGTTACCGGACATTTGCCTTCATGAAAAAATCGTAGAACTCCAATTATATAGAAAATAGTAAGCAACAGAGGTATGTAAAAACAACAGGTCGACCGATTACACTGCACAACTGCTAGGGGAACATGAAAAAATACAACAGGAAAGTGTGGGGGTGGAGCGCTCATTCATCCTCGTCACTGAACACCTCCTCGCCCCGCTTCCTGCGAGCTATACGGTCTTTCTTCTTCTTGCGCAGTTCCGAGGACGTTAGCTTCTTGGTCTTCTTGACATCAATCTTGTTACCCATAGCATCGTACTGAACTTCCTCTTCTCCATCTTTCTTGTCGATACGGGGACCCGAGCCCTGTCCCTCAACCCAGTTGTGACCGGATGCTTCGAGGTGGCCGTCGCGCATGGCCCACACCCTAACAAAGATGCATAAGAAGGCTACTTCCTCTCCATAACGGGAGCACGTACTCGGTACAAATGGATTCGGAGAAGTCCTTGTTGTGCGTGATAATAAGCACACCTCCCTCAAAGACCTTCAAGGCACCAATAAGGGCGGCAAGTGATTCACGGTCGAGGTAGTCTAACAAAACAGATGTTACTTGATATCACAACAAACAACCAAATGTCGGACTCACTAGTGGGCTCATCCAAGCAAATGACATGAGGACGACGCCATGTAGCAGCGCCAAGGACGATTTTAACTTTTTGACCACCAGACAGACCTCGCATACTATTGTGGGAAACGAATTCGGGCTCAAGACCGAAGTCAGCGAAGTGTTTCTCAATTTCGCGACGGACGAGGGGTCGCAGCAGACCGAGGCGCTGAGCCTCACGGGTATCAACCTCCAGTACTTTCTGGATAGCGGTGAATTTTAGTCAGACCTGGTTATGGAATCAGGGAACAAAGCTGTATCACCTTCTCGAAACCGCGCTTAATGAGCTCGTCACGCGGAACCCAAAGGTTCTCTGTCGACGAAAGACCTTTGAAAGATACTTCGTATTCGTAGGATTGCTTGAGCTTTTTGCGAGAAATGATCTCGTCGATAATCCTCTTCTGGCCTTCGTGAACGTAGAGCGATCCGTCCTTCATCTTCTGCACCTCAGCATCGGTAATCTGGCGACTGGCCTTGCTCATCTCCTCCAAATCTTCACCCGTCTGGTAACGCCAGAGCATGTACTCGAGGGCAGTCTTGTCAAGGTGGTTATCAATATGGTGGAAAGCATGCTGGGCAACATAACCGATGACCAAATTTGGATGCTTCCATATCTCACCGCCCTTGTTCGGCTCAGTGTCACCAATGAGCAATTTGACGAGCGTCGACTTTCCGGAACCATTGGGTCCCAGGACGGCGACACGAGAAGAAAGGGAGATTTGCAGGGTAATGTCATACAATTGCTGAACGGGCGATGCAGGGTATTGGAATCCGACTTTGCGCATCTTCAACAGAGACTTTTCCTTAGTCTTGACACCTTCGAGAAGAGGCGGGTCGGGGAGTTTAAACTTGTAATCCTCGGCAGCCTCAAGAGTGTAATAAGACTTAGCCTCTGGAACTTGCTTAACAAAGTTCTCCAGAGTACCGCGGTACCTCTTGACCTTGAATCGGTTGAGGTGAAGGACATCCGTGATCGTGTTGTTGAGGAAGGCGGAATCATGGGACACGATAACTAAAGGGGATGAGAAAGAAGAGCCAGTAAGCGGAATAGAGACATACTGGAAGTGCAGTTCTTGAGCGAGACGAGATAGTTCTCGAGCCAGGCGACGTTGATGACATCCAAGTGGTTAGTAGGCTCATCAAGGAGAAGAATATCAGCCTTGAAGAGCATGGCACGGGCAAGCGCGAGTTTCATCTTCCAACCGCCAGACAAACTTCCAATGGATTGTTTCTGGCGCTCGTCACTAAAACCGACAGAAGCGAGGGTCTCGATGACCTCGGCTTCATCCGCTTGGATACGGTTGTCGGAGACGATGAATTGAAGAACGGAAGTATCGGCCTCGCTGCCGTCAATATCGTGCTCAACGTAGAAGGTGCGAACCTCATCTGGAGACGGGAAGCCCTCAACCTGACCATTATGGATGGCGCGCATGAGCGTAGACTTTCCGGTACCATTCTTACCGCAAAGACCATAGCGGTGGCCACGTTTAAGACGGAGGGTGGCCGTGTTCAAGAGAATCTTAGCACCGTAAGCGAGGGAGAACTGGCAATTACACAAGTCCTCGCCCTCTTCTTCGTCTTCCGGCACGTCATCGTCATCGTCGCCTTCAGTGGCCGAACGAACAACCCAATCCCGCGTGATGGTAACAGGATCAGGAGTAGCAGCAACGAAGCCAAGGTAAGGTGCAAGAGTCTCCCACTCAGCGATGTCGAAGTTCTTCGCATTGACAAGGTTGGCCGCCAGACGTGAGACATATACAACGCTGGTATCAGTGGAAGAAGGGGGAGAGGCGTTTGCCTTCTTATAGACGGAGGTAAGGCCCGAAGTCATCTGAGACGCCTCGGCAATCTTCAGAGGCGGCAGATCAGTGCCGTCGCTACCCTCAGGGACCTGCCCAACTTGACGAAGAGTCGCGATGGCTTTACCGACGACTCCACGAGCCTCGGGGTCACCAATGGATGATTCGATCTTAATGAGACCAGGTAGAAGCTTGGGCAAGAAAGGTCGGACCGTGACGTGGGAGTCGACCAACTTGGACATATTGTCGACAATACTACAAATATATCCATGAGTGACGTAGATTGATGAACGACAAACAAATACACTTACACAGCGACCTTACGTTTCGTAGCAGTGAGCTTCTCGTTGATACCACGGGACAAAAGCGGGACCATCAAGGAAAGCGTAGCAGAATCTACTTCGGAAACGAACGTAGTGGCCGAAAGGAGCTGAATGGTATTAGGAACCTCTTCGACTGGGTTAATTAGGGAATTGATAAGTGCCGGAATAAAACGCTCGATATCCTTGTTAGAGATCAGTGCACAAGCCTTCGTAAGCGAAGTCGCGGGCAGCCTTCTTCACATCGGCCTTCGTGTCCCAAATAGCCTCAGAGAGGACGGGAATAATGTCGGGCATAAGCCGGGCAGTTTGCAATGGGGCACTAGCAACAAGCTGGTTAAGTACGACAAGTGCGCCAGTTTTGATTTGCCATTTTCCGGCCGTCTTAAGCTGGTGAAGGAGAGCGGGAAGAAGAAGAGCAGTTGCCCATGGGTTCATGGTAGCGGCAAGCTGACGAACAGCCTCGACAGCTGCATTGCGAACGGCAGGCATTTTATCAGCAAAGGTTTCAATGAGAGCATCGTAGAGACCAGAATCTATGAAAATGGGCTCAAGAGCCTTGGTCGCTCCGGCCTGGGCGAGAGCAGTTACGGCTTCAGCAGCGCCCTCGCGCGCAGCAGGGGATTTTTTGTCGCCAAGCGCCTTAATGGCTGCCTCGGTGAATCCGACCTGCAACGAGGCCAGCAGGGCCATGGTTTTGGACGGCAGAAGCCAAGGTCTTGGCAGCTGCTAGGCGGCTAGCCTTATCAGCGACAAAGAGAGATGCGACATCGATGCCCTCAGCAGAGCCCTTAAGAGCGGCAGGGGTTGCTGGAGCAATAGCACTAGCAGTGATAGCTGGCATTTTTATCTGAATTCAAGGTCAGAGAGAGGACCACGAAAAAGAGAGCGGAGAGTGCAAACTAACAGTTGGTGTGAAAGACGAGTACTGAATTTTCTTCTAAGTGCTACTAAGCAAAGAAAGGCCTGGCAAGAAGGTTCAAAGAACGCTCTAAGTCTATGGAATGGCCGAAATGCCTGTGAGAGAGCTCAGTGCGAGGACAAGGGGAAGGGGAAGAGGACTGACCTCTAGATGAAGAAAAAAAAGGAGGAACTGAGAGGGGTCTGAGGAAAAAAACGAGGATGAGATTTGTAAATAAGGGGTGGAATGGACGGAGTTTGAAATATAACCCAGATATGGCGATCAGATCCGGTGCCATCCTGTGTCACACAACAATTGACCAGACCCCAACAAATCCGGCATGGCCTGCTGCGTGGGGTACTTACGAACATCTGACACTCCCCAGTGCGTATTACGAAAGAAATGGTACTGATTGTTCGGTATCATGCCTACAACAGAGGGCACACTGCTAGGGATAAGTAGAGATTTCACTCCTTTTCATCCAGCTTCGCAAAATTCAATGGCATGAAAGGCTGTGAAGGAGTAGGAGAACCTCATCAGCATGCACTGCACACGTTGAGATTTATCATTGGAATACGTACATAACCCTCCCCTCCGTAATGCTTGCTGTTCGCTTCGACCCAGTGTAATCGGAGAGCATGCAAAAACGCCGAAAGACCCTGATTTGGATGGAGCATGACACGGTCAGCTCCGCACCACACGCACGTTCCCACCAAACAAACACATACCTCCATTATACACAATATAAACACCGTGGCCCCAAACCACAACGAGCCTATGAGCGCAAGCGCGATGATGCCCGTGATGCCAGGCATACCCAAGTAACCCTCTAATGTCATCGACCACAATACCTCAGATAGTTGAGCATGGGCTAATGACAGGGCCCATAACCGAAGATACGAGGCCGTGTGCGATATACAGCCCAGGCAATACTCGATGGTGTGAATTACTTGGTGAACGACGACGTCCCCAAAATCGTGCTGTTCCTGTCAAAGAAGTATCGATCATTCACTTCACTGTCACTATCAAAAATACCATCACTTACGTGTTCTTCTTCCATTTGCTCGATTGCGGCCTGTCCGTTGCCTCCCTCCTCATTTTCCAAAGCCTCATCGGTGCTATGGCGAAGCCCATCATGATGATCCAATCCTACATACCCTTGACCTTGGATCTTCTGCATTTCTTTCCACTCGAAATACGGCTTTGCGCACAGCATCCATGGTACGCAGACAACGGCAAGTAGAACCAAGATCACCTGTACAAAACCCTGTCCGGGGTACAACTGGGTAGCAGGGTCAACCTTCCCAGGCGACAAAAGCATGGCGATCAACATGTTGAGCAACGAAGGGGGTTCCGTCGATCGAGTCGTCCAGTCGATCGACCACTTGTAAATAATGCACATGACAAGATAACCAAAAATCGACTGGAGAAAAATCATTTGCGGGATGAAGTTAGTGTAAATTTCCAGTGGCCGTTTGAATCTGATATGATTGGGGAGCTGCAAACACAAGGCAAACGTCATCTGCATGGTGTGATTAGCTTACTAGTGTGAAGTACGTGAAGGAGGGACAGACGTGTGTGACCCCTAAAACGATGGACATTTTCATTTTGTAGGAGTTTGAGAATACCAGACTGTTATCCGCCGTGCGCCAGGCGGGATCTAGACCAAACGGATAGACACGGCCGGTAGGGACCCCAACCTCCATTCCATTCATATTCACCAGATCCCATCCAGAACGCCAGAGGTGAAGAGTCAGGGAGAATATGTCGTTGTAAATAAGGCCGGTGTATAAGGAAAACACGCCCATAAGGAAGATAATGTATCGCCCGCTGCAAAAGTGTAAGCAAGGACTTCCAACGACTACACTGTGGCTTACGAGAAAAACATCGCGGTGATCTAGCCGTGCATTAGCCATGAGTGAACCCCGAAATGCGAAAACCATGCACTTGCCTCTCCAAGGTTGGATCTTGCCCATTTCCTTTCGTTGGCGATCATATAGAGAGCAGCAAATAGGATAATAAGGCCGTGACCAATGTCACCAAACATGACGGCGAAGAGGAAGGGGAACGTAATGATAGCGAATAGACCAGGGTTGACCTCTTGATAGGTTGCAGTACCGTAACTGTCCATGATGGCCTGGAAGCCTTCCGTGAACTTGTTCGTCCTTACGAAGGTCGGTGGTGTCTTGTTGGTAGGAAGCTCATGCAGTATGGGCACAACGTTCGTGCCTGACTCTTCCTATCTGACGATTGACTTGGGCGCAAAAGCAGACGGAAATGATAGCTTACCGTCGCACGCCTGAGGGCTGCCTGTATAATTACAAGATCCCGAGTAGGGCACCACCCTTTGGCAACTAGCGTCTTCCTTCTGACATCGTAGTTGAAGAGGTTCATCGTTTCGTATATGGCCTTTTCTTTGCAGACGACATCCTGCCATCGCGAAAGGTTCTCGCCGATTATCATTAACTCACTTCGTCTAGTAAGACCAGTGTGGTAGAGGACGGTCTGGAGGTCCTCCAACCGAGCCGTAACTTCACGAAGCGAATCGGCACGCTTGTCAGCGTTTGCGTCTATGGGATATAAAGTTGCACCCATGGACTCTGCCACCTTGCGAATTTTTGCAAGGATAGATTCACCGTGAGCGAAAATGATGAATACGTTCTTGCGTGTCTCCACACCAGTGACAGGGTCGACAAAAGGTTCCGCAATGTCCGTATGGTTCATGTAGAGATTACCTCTCAGAAGACGCCAAAGAACACGCTCCAAAGTCGGGATATGAGATCTTTCGATAGTTCCTGCAACGAACCTGCAACCAGTTAGTACACACGGTAGTAACTTTTTTTTAATACGACCACTCACTCCAACTCGAATTGTAATGTAGATGAATGTTGAGTTTCACGGTCGTCGTATTGGAGCAAGGGAGCGGAACTATCATCGAAGGACGATCGAACTTCCCCTTGTTGAGTTTCCGCCTGTTGGGTGTATGAGTATAGCCGACGTATCTACTGCTAGTACCACCTGCCTTGTCAAAGAAAACCGCAGTCTCTCGTAGGACGTACCGCGCCTCAATGAGCTCCTTCGTCCGCTCACTCAACGTCTTGTAACTCTCGTTCATTTGCAGCAACCGAGCTTCATGCTCTCCTAGCACTTCATCAAGTTCGTCGAATTGTACGGGCGGCACGAGGTCCAACAGTAATGAGAGGTGCCGAATCGGACAAGGGACGAATGTGAATCGGATCCTTTTCCTTCTCGATTTGGCTGATGAAGAAGCGGGTCCTCCGCGCCATGTCTTCGAACCTCCGGATTTCACCAACGAAGGAACGTTGGAACGGATTCACATTGGGGTTCAGCTGCAAATTAATGTAAGGAAAACCATCCGGAAAGTAATAACTACACGAACGTCGTTAAATTGCACGTTACCGAGCTCTCCCAATTCTGTGACTGTGTCATGGGCCACTTCCCTAGGAATGTAGAGCTCTACCGAGCTCATAGGTTCCGAACCTACCGTAGCCGGTTAGAAATGAGTAGCCTGACAATAGTCCGAAAACCCTACGAAACATGGAGGGGTAATCATCCCCCATATTGAGAATCGAAAAAGTTGAGCAAGAAATCAATGGTTGAGCTCTAAGGACAGTACTGAATCCACAACGGTGCTGCGCTCAGAGGCGGGACGGCGAGCAACAGTGTTTGGCTTTGCTTGGTTAACTTCATATCGTATTATACTTTGTAAACGGTGACAAAATATCTGATATCCCTGCACTCTAGACGAACAGCAACATATTACAATCTTGCACAGAAGTAAGGAGACTATCACTGGAAACAACCTTCGACAACCATTCACAGCAATGTAAAAGGATGCCGAAGATTGCAACAATAATCTCCAAGCAATCGAGCATTCAATTTGTAGGGACGTCCACTTAGTACAAAATAGCTTGACAGTCTTCCATCGCATTCCCGTTCCGTTCGGTTCCTGCTTCTTCCACGTCTTCCGTATCTTCAATGTCAACGACCTCGTGCTCACTTGGAGCATAGTCCTCGTCTAACTTCTGCTTAGCTAGAGTCGCGAAACCCTCTTCCGTCTCATCCGTGAGGTCGGGCGTCTCCTCGACAGCCGACTCCACGGAACTATCAGTCTGACTCGGTCGTTCGAGGACTGCCTTTCCGCAGTTACACAAACGAGCAAGGTTCATCTCGAAATTGGGATCGTTCAGCAGGAGACGTGCACGTTCCGCAGCGAGCCCTTTCGACAACGAAAGGTTGGTAGCCGTAATGGGTACCGACCACCACAGCTTCATGAACAACCACGGAAATGCTATCGTTACGTCGTAAATCCGCATTGCTTTGGCTTTTCCTGTAATGTAAGGATAGGACGTCAGATAAGGAAGCTCGAAATCAAAATCGTAACACTTGCTGGAAGGCGATTCGTTTACATCCTGCAGTAGCGGCCCATACCATCAGCTCTGAGACAGGGTCACGGGGCAGATTCGTGGTGAGCACTTCTAGTATGTCGCTCATCACCACCTCGACAACTGCGGCCGTCCGCTCAAAGTTATAAGCACTGTCGATCAGCACCGCACCGATCAAACTTTCCAGCACATCGCTCAGCGCCTTGGGCGGATCGTACTTCCATCCTTTCACGATCACGTCGTCTGGCATAAGCATCTCGAGCAGTGGCACATGCCGGTTTATCGCTGTGCTAAGTTCAGCATTATTAATCAGTAGATGCTTGTGCAACCCGAGGCGCCTGACTGCAATGGAAGCCAGTGTGGGTCCACAGACAGCACGGGACCTCGCGGCAGATAATTGGCCGGACGTTGCATTCGGGAACTTCTGGAACAAGTGGCGCATCACCACGAGGTCAATCACAGCTACATTTACGATAAGCCATGAGCACTGGGCTGAAACGTACGGTTCTACACTCACCATCTCCAAGGAATTCCATGCGCTGATACGAAGCTCCAGAAGATGTGGCGAACGACGGGTGCGTAACGGCTTCGACGAGCAGGTCACCCCTGTGGAATTCGTATCCCATCACAGACTGCAGTTCCGAGAAGAGAGGTGGCACAGGCGACGATTCGGGTCGACGCGAATACCTCACACTCCACGGGATCGTACTGCCTACAGATACTCCAAGGGCACCACCCGCATGCAAAGCCATCTCAATTCCACCCGTCAAAAACGCAGCACCGAGCGTGGCCTCCATACAGTCCTGTAGACTACGTCGGGGAAAGGACCTCTGCACGGCATGGCACGAGTTTAACATGTGCGACAACACGTCCTCTTCTTCGGGTACCGTGTAACGCCATACATGTACGTTCTGTCCCTCCGAAGTCAGGAACCGCTCAAGCCCAATCTCTTTGGCACGCGCAAGAAGGGTCCGGTTCGACACACTGCTCTGTCGCAACTGCGAGAGTTGTCCTTCGTGGCGGTGTGGATACTTGTTCATGACATGCACTGTGGTGATAAGCTTCAACACCGAATCACCCAACGTTTCCAGACGCTGATTGTTCCACTTTGCATTCGTCGTCGGCAAGGCGGAGCTTTCAATAAGAAGATCGTCGGCGATAGGAGGCAGGCCAAGTTGGAAGCGAGCCTCGCGGGCCCGGTAAAGATCCGTTGCACGTCTGCATAGGCGAGGAAGGAAGAGAAATGCCCGATACACTCCTTCCGAAAAATGTGTCCGTCTACAAGCACCTTGGGGGACGATCGAGCCAACAGGCGCAGCGTGCGTCCTGAGAGCATCTACATCCAGCAATCGGCCCATAGGGCGGTATAACCCCGACGGACGTCGCGGGAGACTATGCACCTCAATCAGCGGACAGTCAGTGGGGACAAATGCCCCGCGACTCTTGCGCGTCCAATGTTCCACAAAATAGTCCTCATAAGTTGCATGCGTCGCCTCGCGCGAACCAGGAGGGGGTACAGAACGTGCAGTGAGATCCTTTCGAATATTGTGCAATATCAAAGCTCGTCCATACTGGTTACAGTTCATCACCATCAGGTGGTCGTAGTCAGCCTCGGTGACACCAGTCCAGTCATACGTGCCATGAGGTTCATCGATGACGCGCTGCATAGCTTCGAAGTCAATACAATTATGTTCTGTGAGTGGGACAACGAAGCAAGTCATCAGCCTTGTGATAGGACGTCCTGTGACACAAAACCAGATCCCGGCTTTGGTATAGTCGTCAAGCATACGCAATTTCTCCAACTCCTCGTCCGCATCGAAAACAAGCTCATCCGTGCAGCGCAACGAGATTGTATGGCCTTCACTCATCAGCTCGAGTTCCGGCAACTCCGTACCCGTCACCAGTCCTGCCGCATCAACGCCATCAATCGTGATGACATGCATGCGTAGACGCGGCCCCAGCGTCCACGGCTCCCGCACTTGAACATCCAAAATCTCCGGGATACTTGACACGTCCATCAACCTCCTCCCATCCGCATCGTGCTCACTCCGTCCCTTCGAACCTGTGATTGGTAGCAGGTAGTCATCAAAAACGTCCAGTTTATGCAATGCCTTGACAGCTAAGAAGGCCACAGCACGCTTCGCCTCCCGCTTCGAGTTTCTTGGTGGGCCGCGGTAGACCAATTTGTCGATAGGTAGCGGAAGACTCGCGGGAAGTTCCAACACAGCCGCGTAGTCGCCGGAGTACTTGGGCATCGGTGGCGGAGTGTAGGCATCGTGTGGAATCAACGAACAGAGGTAGTTAATAATGCCTATCGCACTTCCGTACGTAAGCACCGCCCCAGTGGATGGAACGATGTAACGCTCGCGGACTGCAAGGTCTTCGGGGTCGTCTTCCTCCAGCTCGCCCTCTTCGGAATCAGAGGATATACCTGGGGAGGCAGGCCGTGTGGGACCCTCACGTGACTGGTAGACACGCTTAAGCTCCGGCTCTGAAGACTGGAACATGGTATAACGGCTCAGATGAGCCGTGTGCCCGGCTTGGACCATAATGACAAAGCTAGAAGATTTGGTGCGGGCACGTCCACGCGACTGGACATATCCTACCATATGATGTAGCGGATCGAAGCGGATGACAAGGTCGCAGGCCTATCTAAATCTTAGCAACGTACAATCAAGATCGTGCTCAGACCTACAGGAAAATCAAGGCCTTCCTCTGCGACCGACGTAGCGATCACTGAGGCACGTTAGTCAAGACCGTTGGCAACCAAACAGGGAAAAACACACGAAGGTTAAGTTCTCCTTCTCTGAACATTTTCACTGTATCTTGCTGTCTCGCCAGCCCCATACCCTTCACATCCGCTCTGACGGAAACCGTCGCCTTTCCCCGCGCACCCCCACTTGCACTATTATGTCTTCCACTGCCATGGCCACCACCATGCCCAACCAATTCCGCGCACCGGATCTTCCCTCGCAATTCCGGCACATTTCCAAGGATCTTTGCAAGGCAAGCTGCCACTTGGCGTTGCTCGACAAAGACAATACCATGGAATGTGGACTGTGTAGTACTCAAGGAGCACCTCCGTGAGGGCTTTCACCTTGGGTGAGCACCAGGCGAGGGGGACCGTTATTGGTACAGTGGACTGAGCTGTCGGTAATTGGTGAGAGGTGACGGCCGTGAGAGTGGAAGACGTAATAGTGGAAGTGGGGGTGGGCGGGGAAGATGACGAATGCAGGAGCGATGACGAATGTGAGGGCGGGGAAGAATCGAACCAAGATTGGAAGTCAGTTAAGATGGCGTCAATTTGTTCAAGCTCGACGGGAATGGGAGGCTTGGGCAAGTTTACAACACCGTCGACATCCATGGGTGCAGTGCCATAGTTTTCATCATCATACAATGTGAGTGGATCACCTAGTTGTTCTTTCCACGACGTCTCCATTTGATACAATATCTGGCTTATACGTGGACGAAGGTCATGATATATGAACAGGTCGGCACAGTAGGGGCCCAAGCTGTTGCGCGTGACATGATACTTCATAAGAAGCTTGTCCCAGGGGATGTCGACATTGTCGGAGCGGAAGTAGCTAAGAGTGTCCCATAGGTTGGGGTTCAAATATAAATAGTGGTCGGGGGGAGGGTAGTACTCTTTAATAAGCTGCAGGAGCGGATTTTATTGTCAGTGCCACGAGAGTCACGCACACTGGACTACGCACCTCGACTGGCCGCGGGGAGTTTTCCAGTAATTCGGACACGTGTTCCCGAACGGCAATAACTGTGGCATCCAAGTTTCTCTCTAACGTCTGAAGTGATCCTTCAGCATCTTTAGGGTTCCATATCGGTGATGCCGTCATGCCAAAAATCTTCGGTCTTTCGACAGGATCGACCTGGAAGTATTCGCGCATGATGCCATTATATGCATGATTCTTCCTTGTGTGATGGCACTCGTCGAATATTATGAGCGAAACCTGAACATATGATAAGAGAAACGATGAAAAGCTGTCACGACATGACCAAGACATACCCTGTCTATACTCCAGTGGGAATGCGTCAATACGTTTAGAAATATCTGAGCTACACGCATCATCGCATCAATACATGCCCATTTCAAAGGGGGGAGGCGCCCAGGATGAATCGGAATTCGGAAGCATAACTCTTACCTGTCATAACTACTACGTCTGCACCCTCGAATGCAGCCTTCCAATTTGCTCTGTCTGATAGCTCCAAGTCGAGCCTACCGTGAAACTTGCGAACCCTGAGCGGGGTCTGGCTAGTGATGAATGCAGCTTGCTGCTCGACGAGGGCAACCTTGGGGACCAAAAACACGACGACCTTTCCTCGGGTATGAGGTTGAAGGACGATCCATTTGATGAGCAAGACGGATATGTAGGTCTTTCCACTCCCGGTGTCAAGCGCAGCGATGATGTTACTGGACTGAGCACGGATGAAGATTTCTTCCTGATATTTTCGGGGCATAAACGCCTCTACGGGCGTAGTCGTCGTCGTCGTCGTCGTCGTCGTGACATCAGTGGAATTTTGTTGTGGTTGCTGGGCTCTCTGGGATTTGGACTGTGATAATAAGACTTGGGAGTGAGAGAGCGAACGAGCTTTAGCCAAGCTGGTTGACGACTTGATCGTCTTCGTGATTATCATCAGTCTTGAGCTTGGACGGACTTGGGGGGTACAAGTTCAACACAGATGATTATAACGAGGACGTTCCACTTGTTAACCAGCTTGAATATTATTATGGGAGATGGTCAGATGGGACGACTGCTTGTATGTATATCCTGTCAGTACGGCCAGACGTCTACCAGACCGTGCAGTCACGTGTCCGTGGGAACGAAGCGATGCTATAGACTTCCAAGAGATTGCAGGATTACAATCAGAGGTAAGTACATTCAAGTAGATCTGACGGGGACTGAGCAAACAAAATTTCAGGACCATAGGAGAAAATGATGACAGTCACATCAATGTCAATGCCGAACGGGCTTCGAATCGCCTGATCGACTCTGAAACGTGTTCTCGAACAGTCAAGGATCCTTTCGATATGGTCAGAAACTGGACCTGAAGGCCTCCGGCCAATCCTCGCCGTATCTCAGGGTCACAACCATTGGCTAAAAGTCGGCGTCGACAATTAAGAGAGATAGAGCATCAAAACAATGAACTTCACTTGAAGCAATTACAGAATGGTGAATTTGAATCGAGTACAGCCACACAGCAGCCTTGATCTTGAGACAGCATGCCGATTTAAAGCATCGAACAGTCTGAATGCTTGACCCTTTCTTCCGTGTAGACTTGCTCTTCTCCTTCCAAAACAAAAGAATGGATATGAAATATATCTGACGGTTGATACGAGTTTCGGAGTCTCTGTACGGTCTGGCAGGAAAACATTAGCCACAGCCGCGCGGCACAGAACAATACCGGTTGTTAGTTCCATACCCAAAAACATGGCCAAGTCACCTAGGCGCGAGGGTCCGAGTCCAACGAGTATAACCTTACTATACCCTAAAGGTGGATTCGGTGATGAATACATGTCGTGGCACAGTACGAGCTCGTTACACGCGATTATAGAACTTCGTATTGCCATACCCGCTACGCAAGGAGAGGTGCCGGAACGAAAAACCTCGGGCTGTGTCATGCTCGTATTTAGAGTTACTGTGTAGTGCCGCAGCGACCCTGCCTTGATCAAGCTCTGACATCACCTGGCCCAGCCATGGCAGTGAACCCAAACGAAGACACAGAATTGTAAGTCGTCGGTAGTACGTTCCCAGGTGACATCTCGAAAACCGTCGACAGCAACGACGCTCTCCGCAAATTCGGTATCATACCACCTAGAGAAGCCACACCCAAGACTCCATCACCACCCCCGTCGCCGCCTCTTGGGGAGGTTCTCGACGATCTAACACTTAATGAATTACATGAACTAGGCGATGAAGTCACCGATGACGACCGACGTCGCGCTATCGAGTCAGTCGAACGACAGCGCATCGCCAAGGAGCGCGAAGAGCAGAAACGAGCGCGGTTTGGACGAGTCTATCCCATTGGGAGAGACGACTATACGAGAGAGGTCACGGAGGCTAGCCGGGTAGACGAGGAGGGGGGCGATAACGGTAGGGGAACCGGCGTCGTTTGCTTCTTGTACAAGGACGGGTGAGCACGGCGAAGCGTACATTAATTGCACCCTAACTCGCCTACAGCATACCGAGAAGCGATCGCACTTTCGAGCATCTTCGCACTCTCGCAGCTCGTTACCCTCGCACGAAGTTTGTTTCGATCGTGGGCAATAAGTGCATCCCCGATCTCCCCGATTCCCGGATACCTATGTTGATCATATATCGGAAGGGTGAGATCATGAACCAGCTCATCGCATGGGGAGCAGATAGGGAGAAGCGGTTAGAGGGTATATGTCCTCCGAATTTTCTGCATGCACGTGTTGACCCCCTGCGTAGAATTAGAAGTTGTACTTCTACTCTACGGGGCCATCGAACCTTCAATGCATGAAGGTCACAGCCGCCACCAGGATGGTGGATCAGATGACGAGGACGAGGACGACCCATCTGCTCGCTCGCGCTCCGCGACTACGAGTACCAACGCTCGTCCAGCAAGAAACATACGCCAGTCCACGACTAAAGGAAACGATTCTGACTCGGACTTTGAGTTTGATATGTAGCACCAAAGTTGTATCGATATTTTAGCTGATACGGATCAAGATGTACCCTACCCACAAGGAGGCTCTCACAGCAAAAGTGCAGGTAATGACGCTACATCGCAGAATACATTTACATATAAAATACCCGATATTCACGAGATATACGTCCGGACAATTGTTCGACGGGCCCGAGCCCAACCAAAAGCAATTGACGTGGTCGTCTATCAAGTTTGAGCAACAGTGACTGGATTACCCGTGGGTTCCACTGTAGTCTGCCCCGTTTCGGCGGCTGGCGCAGTCTCTGCACCTTCTTCCTTGGCCTCCGTACTTGTTTGTTCTTCTTGTGCTCCCTCGGCTTCTCCGTTACCTGCCTTAACGCCTTCCCCTTCCTCGGCGCTCTCCTTCGCCCCCTCCCCCTCCTCAGCGCTTTCCTTGGCGTCCTTGCTGCCGATGACAGTGGCATTAACCCTGTTTGATGCATCAGTAGCTCTGAGAGGGGTTCTCAAATCACAACACCAGACCCCTCACGTCAACATGATATGCACGGTATCCCCCTCAGCTTCCCCTCCTTCCCTCGGAGCTTTCAATGAAACAGCGATCCGCTTACTCCCCTTCCACCCGAAACTACCCGTTGTGAATGAGCTCGGCGTAAGAGTGGTCGTGCTCAGGATCGATGCTTCTTCCCCACCCGAGGCCTCCACTGCGACAGTTTCACCTTCTCCAGGGAACGGATTATAACTTAATGCCAAGTGAAGAGGTGCGGCACGGGATTTGAAAGCAGAAGCAGTAAGCCCGGTCTATGTTTGGTGGCACAGCGTGTAAAGGATTCGGGTCGCGGTACAAAAATCAATGAGCAGGCATGCTTGGCAGAAAAGGAGGGACGCGACGCTTACTTTGAGACGTGCTGTACCCTTGGCACCA
Source organism: Pisolithus sp. B1 (assembly GCA_024663435.1). NCBI lineage: Eukaryota > Fungi > Basidiomycota > Agaricomycetes > Boletales > Pisolithaceae > Pisolithus > Pisolithus sp. B1. Next base: position 236,916 of record JANFAA010000008.1, read on the forward strand.
CCTCTTCCCGGTGCTCTGCCTCCCTCTGTCTTTTGCACCTTCGAGCTGCGAGTTTCGCGTTTCTCGGTGGCAGTCGTGTCATCGCCGGTTCGAGTTCGCTTTCGTCCTATCGGATCGCTGGTCAGTAAGCCGAGTGCCCAGCGTCACTATTCACGCACCAGCCATCGCTTCGGAGACGAATCTATCTGTACTTGTGGTATTGGCAAGAAGCGGAAATCAATGAACTAAGTTTTCCCGTGCAACTAGCGCTGAGAATTTCTATTGTCGCTGTGGCCGGTGGAACGGTTCTGCCCCTGTCTCGTTGCTTTGACGTCACAAGTGCCACGTTCGATTCGATTGCTCATCACATAACTACTCCCAACCATTTTGACTACCACAAGTAGCACAATCTACATACAAGACTCATCAATCTACGCAATCATCAGTAAAGAGATAGAAGCAAAAGCGCGGACGAAGACTCACCGTTTAGCAGAAAAATCTACGCGTGCTTTAGACTTTACATGGCAGAAGAGCGGGCACCGATTGGATGCTGCATTCCTCATCGCAAGATATTCCATGTTGGCGCTGCATTCGATCAACATATTCCCCTCCGACCCCATACCCACCTCCTTCTCTCACTCTCCCCTCCGCCCCGCCCCGCGTGCTACTGGAAGAGGACGGGGCTCCGAATTGGAGCCGACGAAATCGTCAAATGTCCTCGTCATCAGAGAGGAACTCGTCCTCATCATCATCATCAATAGAGGCCATGTTCGCCATGTCGACCTTGTACCTCAACAGACCCCCGATGCCACCGAAACCCTTTACGAACTGCGCACCCTCCTGCGATCGGTTGGTAACAAATTCAAGCGTAGCACCAAATTCTTTGTATTTCTCGGCGAACCATTCGAGAAGGGACGCTGGTTCACCGGCTCTTTCCATTTCCAGACCAGTAGATTTGTCTATGAACCTCTCGCGTTCTTTCTCTTGTTCTTTCGTCGCGTAGATCACGATCTCCTCTGTATGCGGTCAAGTGGGATGAAAAGTAAAACGAAAATCAGGTAAATACCTCCGGCAGCATTGCGAAGAACATGTCGGGTTATATCCAAGTTCTCCCACACGATCAGTGTCTCAACGGCACCAAGTTCCAGACACTTGAGTGTATCGTCCACTCCGAAACAGTACTTGCCCGTGTCCTGACTGATTTCGTCGAAGTATTTCTGAATGAGTTTCTTTTCCTGCACAAACTTGACATTCGAGAGTGACTCTGCAGCCAGCTCGATAGCCTTGATGGGTATATTTAGCTCTCGTCCATGGTATTGATAAAGGAACGCACTTGGTTGAAGCCGTTCTCACCTCCGTAGCTCACATCCACCACCTTGATCACTTTGGCCGCCAATCTCTGATCAAACATGTCACTCTGACTCAGTTCGGTCTTGAAATCTGCACTTCCAGCAAGAACTAATCCAGAGACGTTTACTTTGTCGTTCGTGATGAAATGTTGCACAGCAAGTTCTGCAACTTTGCGGACGTAGTTGTGCCGTTTTTCGTCGCGAAGACGAGAGAAACGAAGCGCGGACTGACCACCACGACCGTGTTTCTTGGGTAAATCGACGGTAAATTTGTGGATCACCTCACGCGTGTTGCCCGCCAGCGTTCCAAATAGAGTACCGTTACCGTCCATGACGATGAACCCGAAGCGTTGGTCAGACTCGAGAAGTTCTGAGAGCGCCTCCGTGTGAAACTTGTTATCGCACAAGTAAAGAGATCTGTATCGATCCAGGTGAAGTCAGTGAGCCGATCCGAATTTAGGTAATCGGACAAATTACGCACGTATTGATGGGTTTATGGGGTTCGAAATCGAAGGATACTTTCTTTTCCTTGCCTTCATCAGTGAGGATGGTCCCGACGAAAAGAACAAGCCCATTTGGTGGGACACGAGTGTAGAGTTTTAGACGCTGTTGCGTACTCGTGATGGCAGAAAGCACGGAAAGTCTGTTCACACGAGACTTGATGTTAGAGGCAGTGCCGTATTCCTGCGTCAACATCGCAACTGCACGAGAGATCTGGTCCTGCAGTACCCAGATCAGTAAGTCTGTATCGACCATACAGGTAGAGCGTAGGGGGCTGGATCGAGCGATCCAGCACCTTTACATACCTTGGGGGGGATGATCAAGCTGATCATGGAGGTCCCAGCTCTGACGGGTGGTATGAACGAACCCGCACAACGAATAAAAGAAGAGAACCATACCCTCTTGCTGAATCCAAGCTCTTAATGAGCTTCTTGATTTTCCACATCTGAATATTTTGCTCTGCGAGGTCTTGACTCATGGCGAATCGTCCAAAGGGGAAATATGCCCTTTACAGTCTCTCGGATCTTGGTACTTTGCTTTCCGCTTTTTTTGTCGTTTGTTGTGTGCGTCAAGACGAGATCGTCGTCGAGTTTGAAGATCGGAAAAATTTAGCAGCTTGATCTCGATCTTATGCCAGTTGGCGAGCAGCTCTCGCATGTGCTTCAGGGCGGGCTTTATTAGTCACGTGATCTCTCCTGCCTCATGAAGGCACCGCGGTGGACTCGCCAACGAGATCGGACATGTCATGAGCAAACGGAAACAGGACACAGAAAACAGCGACGACTCAGATCGCGTAAAACGAGTCAAGGATAACTCGGGATTGGCAAAACCCACTCTATTGACGCGTCATACATCGTCTACTGCGACGGGTGACCCAGTTGCTCGGACAAAGGCCACTGACAAGGAACAAAAGAATGTCTGTGACGTTCCAATGACGAACGCGACGTCGCTCCCCAGCACGCCTGATGCGGGTCCATCTACTCCAGCACCTGACCTACCTGGTCCGCCTCCAGCACCCCCTCGCAAACGTTTACGTATCCAAAAACTGGCGCCGCCTCATCCATATCCAACGGTACCCCTTGCACGCTCTGCGACTGGTCCACGCTCGACATCCACACGCCCTTCACCTGATGAGCCATTATGTCTATGCGTCACGCGCAAAACCTCGCTTCCTGTATACATCCGGCGATGTACGTCTGCTTTCTTGCGGGATGGCGCACGCGAAGTCCGTCTGTCTGCGATGGGCGCTGCAATACCACACCTCGCGCTTCTCGTCGGTAGCTTGACTACGGAGGGGATCTTGCCGTTTGCTCAGGACGAACTCAAGGTGGAAGTGTATACGGGTTCCGAAGGAGTCGTGGATGAGGTGCTGAGCAACAGTGAAAGCGAAAGCGAAGCAAGTGATGAGAAAGTCGAAGATACGCCGAAGGAGGAGTTTCGACAGAGAACCAAGTCGACCATGCATGTTATCATACGCCATGAAAATGGAAATGCTATCCCCGCGAAAGCAAAGAAAACCCGCACCCTTGCCAATAGGAGCAACTGGAAAAGAAAAAGGAAAGGGAAGGTATCAGCGGAGGAGAGAGAACAAAGTGATGTGGATGTCCCCGCAGCGAATCGTGATCCAGGAGCCAGAGCAGGAGGACACGAATGGGTCGTGATCGACGATCTGTAGCTGCTTGACGAAGAGTCAACCTGCTGACTTCTTGTGATGCATAATAGCTCCTCGCCATTGTTGCGCTTCCTGCCGTGAAGCTCGGAATCTAATTGACGATCCAAAAGGAGGGCGGAACGCTCAAGTACAGCTCCCTGCGAATTCCTGAGAGTTGGCCGTCTACGATACGCACCTCACTCTTGCACTATGATCACGCCGCATAGGTATCATTTGCATACACCATTACCATACTTCCTGTTCACTGTTAGCTCCTAGACCCTTCAAAGAACCGTCAAATTTCGGATAGTCATAATTTGCTACTTGATGGCTGCTATCGCCGTTATTACCACCTCGCAGCCACAGGCAGGCAAAAGTCTGCAGTATGCAACCGAATAAGAATAGCTGAAGCCTGGGAGCCGTGGTGCTGCAGAGCTGACGGATATGCCTACTGCGTGTAGGACTCCTTTTTGTTTCTCATGGATCCGGATAAATGGCATGAAGGTGTAGCTTGCCTGCGTCGGCAACCTGTTACGTTACGCTATGTTCGCATGACGGCGTCGTCCTGCCTAGTATTAGGTTAAAGCTCGAGGGCTTTAATCACCATCGCCTCCAAGAAAAAATCAAGACTGCATAATCCCTTTCTCCTTGATCTCCGAGCGTGGATTATTCTCTTCCACCACCCACTGGCTTCGTAGAACAGGTTCGTGATAAACAAACCCACTGAATTATGGCTACCACCAGTAAAATAGTAATAATGCGGCGATACAACGAGCACGGTAGGTCGAGGGAAACTATATGCAACAGTCTCGTGCAATTACAAAATGAGCGACACAAAAAGGGGGGGAGGGAGGAAACTGGGAAGATAGGAAAAGGAATGATCTTGCGCTGCGAAAATGGAGACTCCGCAACTTTGGACGCTAGCGCAGGTTGGCCTTGATTTATTGAGACTCGAGTGCAGACAAATGTACGTCATTGTAATCATCGTCGCTGTCGGCATCGACATCGGCATAGTTCTTGTCGTCGTGGTTGGTACCGTCGTCGTCGTCGTCGGCAGGGGCCCAATCCCAAGTGACGTCCTGTTGGTTAAGACTATTGTCGGCGACCCCCTCCACGATGTCCCGTCGGAGTCTTGCCAAGGACTCGTTTGTGTTCGATTTTTGTGCCGCTCGATCGATGGACCCGATCAAATGGTCGTCAAATTTGATGTATGAAAACATCACGAAGGGAAATTGCATGTTCGGTTTGGATGCCGTTGACAGACTCGGAGACAAGTCATGATATATCCTGTTCATGTCCTCGTCCGAGACCATTCGTAAGCTCTCGGGCGTCATCTTTATGTTGTCTACGTGGCGCATCACATACATGCCGAGGTACTCCACCTGAATTTCAGCAAGGCGGTGCGTGTGCGGGCTGGGCAACTGGAGAAACAGGTTAACTGCAAGTTGTGAAGTGACCTGTGATCGGGCACTGTAGGTCGCCCTGCCCACGCGGCGACGCTCCACTAAGACTTTCCTGGGCTGGCCCGTGGCTGGTTCACGGTTAAGTGGTCTGTAATGCTTGTCCACGCCCCGCTTGAGAACGGCTTTCCAGATGGTCATTTTGCTCGGAACGATAAACGCCCAGCTATCTTCACCTTGTACGATACGGCTAGGGCCAACGTAGTCCAATGGGGAGAGAATGTAGATTGGGATCGGTGGTGGAAAGATAACAAGTTTGGGGTCTCTCAGATCCCGTTGGACGTCTAGAATGACACGGATAGGATACAGGTAGGATAAAGGCGACCCGATCTTCGCGGAGCGGACTGTCGGTGGGTGTGAGATTATAGTACGCACGTGAAGGTTCGTCCACTTTCTCTATTCCGGTCGTCGGAGGGAAAGAGTCGGCGACATCGTCGTCCAAATCCATAGGTAATGAACTGTTATCACGTCTACCGCGCAAAATGATTCTCTTTATGACATCGTGCGTGGGGGGTTTGCTGAAATTGAGGCTGCGAGCTCGAGCTTCAAGTAGAGACAGAGGCTCCACAAAGCTGGTGTAGAATAGTTCGCTAGAGGCATCGGATGACCGCTCAAATGACCGTTCAAAGGCCGTTGCGTTCGCAAGTCCGGGAGTAGGCACCTGAGAAGGTCCAGCAGCATCCTCGAGTCGGGTATAAAACGCCGAGCCCTGGACCGGAATCGCCTGATCATCAACGTCCGCCTCGGGCTCCGGGTCGAGACACTGTACATCCGGGGACAGATACACAGGGGTAGGGGCTCTGCTGGGGAGGTCCGATGATACGCAGCTGACACTGGCATCATGAATCCTCTGAGTCGTCGAGTTGGAGTGATTCGCTTGAGTTCTCGGCAGACATCGTCCTGTATCCAAAGGCAGTAGGATCCAAAATGACTCGAATTATCAGAGATGGGAGCGGGTGGGACGAGAGTCAAGAGATGATGATGGGCAACTGGGTAAGACCCCACAATCATGACCCGAAGCCATGCGTCGGGTGTCAGCCACCCTCACGGCGTACCAGACATGGCCAAGAAAGTGTGTCACCTGGTGCTTTAACGGGGAGGAACCAGCTGTTACTACATCGCGCGCTGCGCACGGACTAGCGCAGTATAGTGGTCTGCATCCTGGCATTGTATACCGTTCCAACCCGGACATCTATGGTGGCGGTCGACAAAAATGGGATATGACCTTGCCACCAGGTGAACGACATCCGTTATACCACACACTGGACTTAGACACTGGTGTGGTTGCGAAGATAGTAGGAAAGTCTTCGAGCCAGCAAACCGAAATGAACTTGACGTGACTGACCACAAGTGTAGCTGTCACTGAATCGATGCTATGATTTCTGCACAAAAAAAATCCTTAGCAAGACGCGACCGTCCGCCTTGAGAGGAAACTGGTATCACCAAGTTCTGAGAAACACCTGTGTAGAGGCGCAACATTGCAGTAAGGAAACCTGTTTTCATAGTGTTACCGTTTGGTAAGCTCCCGTAGGAAATGGTAGCTGCGAGCTGTCAAGCGCTCAAGAGATGCCCGCACCACGTAATGGCATTACAGTGGGTGGTTATCGAGAAGACGTCGATTGGTACACGCAACCGGCGTGGCGTAAGTGAGCGAGCAGGGGCGCGACGTGACTACCGCTACACCGTGTCGTCGGGACAATAGTACGCCTTACGTAGAGTCACCATGTCGCTGGCATCGCTGAATGTGTCGAGCGACAATCAAGTTCTTCCACGCTACACTATACACGAGTCATTTAAGTTACTCTCCACGCAGTCGACACCCGTGATATTAGTGTATATTCGTGTATATGGTTTGTGCAATTTCCGTGATGCGGCATAGTTGCGCTTTCGATGACCTCAGTAATGCTGCTGCGCTCATCTCTGTTTAGGGCTGAACTCGGTCTCAGACGGTCGGGTATACTCCAAAGTCGGGTGAGAGGACAACATAGACGAAAACAAAAAGACCACTGTACTCCAACGCGATTTTAACGATGAATCGGTATTATGGCTAGAGTCATCTTTCCTCGTAAGATCACCGTTCGCAACTCGCAGTACGCTTGACATGCTGGCAACCTACACAAACTTATCCTATAGAGCATCAAAGTTGATATGGTGTGAAATCTTCCTTCTCTCCAGCTCGTCCTCTCTCTACAAGGGCGATTAACAAACGCACGAGTCAGCGAATCGCTCGCCACCTTCCCGCTAAAGAAACAGCCATGACGCACCTTCTCGTTCAGATGTAACACGAACACGATGATTGCCAATACCGCAGTGGTAATGATGACCGTCAGTGTGACCCAGGGTATCCACTCCCCTGGTCGTAGATATAACTCGCGTTTCCACGACCCGGTATCCTTGCCTGCTGGGGGATGAATCACGAGGCGCGAGTTCGGAATGACACCCTCCATGTTGGTGAAATGGTCCTGCGTGTGCTTCGTTGACCCAACAAACAAGTTCTCGACGTAATTGTTCGTGCGGCCGAGACCTAAGAACGCATACGGCACCTGAAGAGCGTGATAGGACGTCTGGGGCAATTGACCCACTATTCAATATCGTCAGCACGGGTGACAGAGATAATGCAGGATAGACCTGCCTTGAGCAGCAGACCGGCGGCCGTCCGTGCCGAGGACGGTATATTTATAGGAAGCACCAGAGTAACTCACTCCGAAGGGCTTCATCACAAATCAGTAAACGGGAGCCCAAATAGGTAGCGAAATTCTGCTTACCAGATAAGTAGAACCATTAGGCAACGAGCACCAACCGCCGTCACATGCGCCATTGAGCACTATGATGATGAGTCAAGGACAACCATCAGATACCAAAGTGACCTACCGATCGCCTTGAGGAAGAAAGCATCATAATAGAAGTTATTTTGGATGAACGATACTGTCCCCTCGCCTTGTGCTCCTGTCCTCTGAACCAGAATATCGAGTGTCCCCTGAAGCCGCCATCATCAACGCTGAAAAAAGTTGTGAACAGCAGTTTGACTCACATCTTCATCTAGATCCACAAATGTCATACCCCTGGCATCCCTAATGGCATCTAAACTTCAGTGTCCTTGTGAACCAGCCTGAATCCACGCCGGCCACGCCCGTACTGGTCGCAGCCCGGGAGACCCTTGGCACATGGCTCCGATACTAATAGCTTCGGAGTACGTACGTCACCACTTGGCAACGATAAACATAAGATCGGGAAAGCCATCCAAATTGGTATCGCCTAAACGGATAGGCAACGGAACAGGAGGTGAAAATGTGGAATCGACAACAACGATGGATTGCGAAGTGGATTCCAGGAGCGAGTGTATGGGAATTCGGATGAGTGCCTAGAAATTTGATGAACAACCGGTGAGTTACATGCCATATAAAATTGAGGGAGGATATTCTCACATCGTTGTCCTGACTGGTGCTAAGATCGAAACGGAAATTGGGGTCTGCGCTACAGAGGTCCACGGGAGATCTACATATTGGCTCGCCTTGTTTGTTGACACTAGGCGAAGTCGTGGAGGGACAGACAGGTAACTGTTTGTTATAGGCAATATTCAGCAAGCAACCAGAACCGATCCCGCTTGAAGATACGTGGGAGCAAGTTGTGAAGACCATATCGATCGAACCATCCCTGTCTAAAGACGCACATAGTGAGCGGGCTGCAGAGGTATAAGAACCTTTATGGACTTGCCGATATCACCGAACGAGATAGCTTGAACTCCAGAAGGGAGTGATTGGTACTGTGTCAGCGTAAACCCCGCGTCCTTGTTGTTAACCCATATTTGGAATGATCGTTGTCCAGAACCCTCGTCGCATACCAGAAATATATCTAACGCGCTAAGCACAAACTATCAAAACCCCGCGATTCCCTTACCTGCAAGACAGTCCCCATTCAGATCTATGATTGCATTGCTGTGAGGGGACGCAAGAGTACACTGAGATCCATTGAACGATGGATCAGTCCTATAATGACGTCAATACATGACTCCTGCAGAACGGATGCACCACCGACAATTCGAACAAGGGTGCCTCGCTGTTCGATGTGTTCCAATTATTTTTCCAGACTCGCACGGGATTAGAGGACCCTCGTCTATCAGTCGGCATGCCCAACAAGTCGATCTTCATGTCTCCATTTATGTCAACAGGAATAGGTTGTGAAAGAGTAGATGGTGGCACTGATATAGGCTGAGAGGCTGGCGAACGAACGATACATTATTCTACAGCGCAGTCAGATCTTAGAAAGACGCACCAAAGGTTCCGTCATTATTACCCGCGTAGAGGGTCATGCTCAGTGTGTCCCGCCACGTGTCTCCACTCATGACCTAGAACGTCTAGCTTCCCGTCATGCGTGAAGTCCCCAGGGACGACGTTAGAAATGGGGAGATGAATGTTGGATTGACGAAGCCCTCTGGAACACAAATTCGTCTGAACAGACCCTTAAACCTGACTTCCACAACCTCGAAGAACTGTACTTACCGTGATTCCAGAGGTAGATAGATATCTCCTGCTGGTCCGAGCCAAGAGACAGCATGTCCAAGCTTGGCACGACCTCGTGTAAGATCTCACATAATCTACAGCACCAAGTCACACTTACAACTGATCCCCATTGAAGTCGCCGAACGCGACTACGCGTCCACCATCATCCAATCCTAATGAGCCTGCTTGGATGAGCGAACTCTTAGAGAATCGTTTGGGCGAGAACGGCCATATCGACAAGACCGGTGTCGCCAAAAGGAGTATGCTGAGAAGTGCGCGACATGATAATTGAGTGGAGCTGCCTCCCCAGCGCGGAAGGTCCATTAGCGGTGAGGATGGCCAGTAGATCCACAGAGGTACAAAGAGAGCTATCCCACCACGACAAGAATATGTTACAGAGTTGCCGTCCCAGTAAAGGTTAAGACCGGAATGAGTGATGTTGACCGTCAGCGACTGTCATAAGCTGCGGCAGTCACTCCTGGGCCCGTAGGCTCACGTGACCTCGTAATAATTCTTATTCAATTATTCCTGACACCGACCAAGTATTCAACCATCTATCACGAGCATTACAGCGTCGCCGAACCTCCCTCAAACCGGAACACTTCGTCTACGTCCTGTTCTCATCGGTTTTATAACGGAATGAATGGTCAAAGGGAACGCGACTGCTCACCGTCCACCATGAAATCTCCTTTCCACTCCCAGTAGCCCCATCGTTGAAGCTCTCCTGCATCCGATCTGTGATTTCCCACCATTTCCGCGTCTCCTCGTCTTCCCCGATGGCTTCCATATCTTTCTCATAGTCGTCCCCTGTGTACTTGAACGTCGCAATCAAAAGTTGCAGTGGAGGATAGTGACTGATCGAGTAGTCGGTTATGTGATGCTTCCCTAGGGCCGCGAGAACGCCAGGCCAGACATTTGCGTGGAGTCTCTTGTATTCCTCTGCGAACTCCGGTTTGAGCTTGGGGAAGAATCGTGGTATCGGTGAAGGGCGGAGTGTCACGCAACATGAGCCACTCACTTTGATGATCTGACATATCCGCTTAGCTTGTTCCATGGCCGATTGTCGATTAACCCAGGCGTCGATGCTCTCAGCGATGTGCAACTCGGTGCGAGTTGATACCTGCGATAACGTTACATAATCCGTGCTCGTCTCGAGCTCTGCAGGGACATGTACGGGGTAAACTCGGCGTGATCCCCTGCGATACCTGTCTCGGTGAGCCAAATATCACTTTCCATGCCGGGAGCGAACCATACATCTTCGTATTATCATCATCGGTAACCGCTTTTCCAGAGATCTGCGAGCCCACCCTGCAAGGCACACCGATCTGGTTGCGGTGTTACTCGATGTACCGACTGTGCTACCGACCCATACTTCTAGTCTGGGACAAGTGAAGTTTCGGGTTAGGTCGTTTTGTGTCTCCCACCGACGAGGAGCTATTGTCGGTTGTTTCACGAGGCAACCCATTTGAACAGGTAAACCCAGGATTGTATGCGAGGAGGGGCACACGATGATGGACGGTCCTGTCCATGAACGCTCAAGAGCTCACGATTAGAAGATTCCACCGGGCATATCATTAATTCCAGCAGGTGCGAAATACACCGCGTGAATCTCCCTCTTCTCAACTTCAGGTAAGTTGCTACGTATGTCACCCAGCATGATTGGTAGATAGTTGATATCAATGAAATATCACGTTAGTATGAACTGAGTAAAGGCGTAGCATGCACGCTCAAGCTGCAAGGCTCGACACCATACGGTCAGGGCAATATTCTTCTCTGTTGACGGAGGGGTCCTTATTCCCATCGTACCAACGCCCATCATTTAACAGAGTACCGTGTGCGATCCAAGAAATACGCATCCAGTAGTTAAAGAAAAAGGTTTGCGAGGGGCGCGATCCACTGCGCGGCTGACGACGTGTCCTGATCTCCTACGACTAACTCGGTAGGACCAGCTGGATGCGGAATTGCTTCCCTGGCCAGACGAGGTCCAATTATTCCATGTCCGAGTACCTCTTACGAAGCACGAGACGGATGATCACCAAGTTTTCTGGAGGGGACAGTCTTGAACTAGCGCACTCGCGGATGAGTTCGCTGACGTAAACCACCTCGCATTCCCAATGGAGGGCCATTACAGCCACTCAACCATGGGGCCGACGCTACTATACTACGTCCTTACACTATCAGGGGAACAGTACCGATACGCTTTGCCTTCCACCGCCAGTGGCATTCCATTGTCCTTGGCGTATAAAATGCCCCCTGTCCACGACGAAACCCCCATCCCCTCCTCTCTCTGTTTTCGATCATGTTTCAGCAGCGTTACCCGCCTTACGACGCTCATCTAACCACTTTTTACAGCAACAACACCGGATCTTTGACCGTCCAGGATGAGAACAACCGTCGGTTGTCACCTGTCCTTGAGGCAGCGGCTTGGTCTTACTACAGTAGTACCACTGTGTCGGGTAACGATCAACCCCTCCCGGCCACCGCCCCAACTCCGGCGAACGTCCCTGTCGACGTGTTGGACGTCAATTACTATGGTGGCATGTCGCAGGAGACATCCGTTGATTCGACGTTTCTTTTCACTCCAACCGCGCTTGAATTCCGGTTCAACGATGATACTAAGCAATACAGCGTTCCTACCCCTCATGTTGTGCACACGGACGACTATCTGCGAGGTCAGGCAGGCAATGTACCTGCCCCTCATGCTGGCCAAGCGACGGAACGGCCACAAGAACAGACCAGCCTTCCGACTCCAGACTCCAGCCCCAAGATCCAAGTTTGGAACGTCGAGCTCCCTGTTCGTCCGTTCACCAAGCCGCCTACCGAAGATGCCGTCCGGAAAATGATCTTCCGCAGTGGCCGCGACAAAGACAACCTCAGTTTGAACTTGGAGGAACCCGGTCATGCCACCACGGGCTTCAAACCACCACTTACCGGAATTGCGGCTGTGGACGAGGCTTCACGCTGGTACTACTCGATTACACCTGCGGACACCGAGCTGCGCCGTTTTGGAGGAGAAGTGTGCTACCAGTACCCCCTTGAAGTCATCCAAACTCTCCAACGAACATTGGTTAAAGATTGGGCCAACGTTATGCCGCCACCCATTCCCATCGTCATCCTTAGGCCATTCGATTATATAGGTGGCAATTTGCTAGCGCAAGGCCAAGACTGTTGGGCGTTTATCGTGCCTAACGAAAATACCATTTGGGCTTCCGTTCTCGAACGTGGCGTGGACAAGGATTACAGGCCTCTCGCCACCGACCCGAAGACCCGTCAGCGTCGGAAAGTCACCACCGAATGCCAGCGATGTGGTACAGCGGTGTACGCTCCCCATTCGATCGTCATGTCTCAATTCGCAGTCAACCTCTTCATCGAACTCCCCGGACTTCCCAACCAGGGCCTCTCTGAGCCCGTCATCAACTATCTCGGCACGTTCGTGATGCAATACATGGACAACATGTTCATGAAACGGGATGCATGGAACGACATCGCGGAAGATATCAAGAGCAATTTGTATGACCAGGCTCCACACCTTTTCAAAGGCTTGAAACCGTACAAGAACGTCCCACACGTCCCCGTCGTCAGATTTATATACACCAAGTTTGACGGTCATCTCGTTGGGTGTGCCGACCGAGCCCTTATAGAAGTGCAAGTGGCACGCGCCATGGCTCAGCTCAAACGCAATTGTGTGGAGGACATCGAATCCAACGGAGGTTCTGACTTCGAAAGCGACACGGAAATGAGCAGTGATGGTATCAGCAGCAGCGACTTCCTATCGTCTTTTGATTTTGATGGTGAGTGATGCTTTCTGTGCCCCGCGCTGACCAACAATTTTCCAGGTTATTTCCGTGCCGCGATGCAACGCTGTCTCCTTTGACGACTCTTATGACCCGCTACCTTGGATTCTTTTCGTGACTTATACATCCATTAACGGTCCTTCGCTTTTCACATATATAATTGCATTGTATCATTGGTAGAACGTGATTTCCACCCTCTACACACTGGTATCGCGCGCATGGATTTCTTTATCTTATCTATTTGTAACTCTCGCTGCGTACTGTTAACAACTTTGGATGCTGAAATGAAGCTCCTCGTCAATGCGTTCGTTGATATCGGTCCACAGGCGAAAACGTGTCTAAGTAGTGAAAAATCGTGAAATGGTTTCGTACATCCGGATGCCGGTGGGTAACGGTTTCGACACAAAAAAAGTCTAGGATTCTTCGGATGGTGACTTGGGAGCTCGAGCTCGAACTCCAGAGAATGCTAGGAGAAATGGTCGTTAATTGGTCTTGATCTTGTCGGCGGCGCCTGCCACATAGGAAAGAAAACGCAGTGAGCAACCGTGCGGTCCCGCTGCAGCGCGAAGAAAGAATACCATTCTTGAAAGAAACTCCAAATGTTCTCGCCGTTCGCGAAACGAACAGTCCCGTTAGAACGAGCGCACACGCTGCCCTCGCCGTTTCTGCATCCAGTGGCTGGAGTTTTTCCAGACCCTCCCCATCCACCGCACCCCCAAGCAATCCTACCAGTACGGCATGCACGTCCGCCCAGAACGGCTGCGCATGGGTGAGGGTGGCGTAGAGGCCAGTGACAAGCGGCGCACACCACAGGTCGGTCGTCGTCCAGCCGTAGGGCAGAAGTTCGGGGGGCGTGGACACGGCCAGGGCTGTTGGTTGAAGGAGAGAGAATAGGTTGACGAGGAAGAATCCTCCGTTGGCTAGGACCTGTTCGGGAGAATTGGTTTTTATATTAAGACCATCAGGTGCAAGGACGAGAGGTACTTACGAACGAAGACAGGAGGAGCGTCCATGGTGATCCGGATGCCTCCGCTATGGGACTGCTCAATACGACGGCCGGGACGATACTGCAAAGTAGGAAGGCACGGTTGCACGCATCGAAGATCGACAGCGGGAATTCTGTGTTGGGCGAGGGAATGGGTATTATGGGTGGGGGGATGCTTTCGACGAGGGCCTGGGTGACGATGCAGAGAAGAGGCGTCGTACCGGAGAGCATGAACGAGGCCGGCACCGAGATATATGGACCTGGAAGTGACGATGGGCTGAGTCGACCGACGAGACGCAGTCGAACGTACATATCATTGCCTCGCCACCATACACCACCACCAGGGTGGTCAGTGCGTCCCTGACAAAGGACCTACTCTCTACTGCAGCGATAACACCTTCCGATTGCTTGCCGGATGCACGTTTAAAATGCTCGCGCTTCAAGCTCTCCCTGATCTGCCTGAGCGCAAGGCAGAGCCGGATGGTCGCGAGCAGATCGAGCGTGCTGGTCTTCAGCCCGAACCATGCAAAAGGTGCAACAGGAGCGAGGATGTACTGGTATACTGCGGTGATGGGTTGAAGGACCATCATCTTGTAGGGGAGACGAGTCAACAACAACGTCGACAGTACAAAGACGAGATGCGACCCTCCCTGAATGGGATCGGCCGGGGAAGGAGCTAAGTAGTGCGGACGCCATTGACAAGCGGAGTACTATGAACGTGCGATACACATGCCGTCATTGGGGGGAACTCCGTTCGGGCAGTGCGATTGCATCACAGGAATGAAGATGAGCTCGATCGAGTTTCCCTCGCTTGCTGAAACCCGCGCATCGAGTTACAAAAATTCTAGCATTCACTCTAGTTTGAACTCCCACTTTACCACTTTCCGTTCTCGTTTCACCTCACTAGGACTATTCCAAGCTACAGGACTTCTTAGAATGGGCTCAACCACTGCACTCAACCCGTTACCATTCTCACAACTTTGCTTTTATAGATCTTTTATATTTGGGGTATTCGTCGATTGTGTTGAGACTGCCACGAGCGGCACTATCTTGCCACCGTTGCATCAGGTTATTTAGAGGCTTGACGTAGCCACTGATGATAGCCTGTGTCTCGGAATGAAAGTTCTCTGCCATTTTATTCCCTGAAGGTGTTGTCATATCAATATGCTGAAGCAGAACAGAGTATCCCCACACGTACAACTCTCCGTGTCAGAATGGCTTGTGATGAATTGCACCGCATCCATTGTGACCAGTGCGATCTTCCCTAACGTCTCTTTCAAGATATTCTTAATGGTATCCTGCTTCATAAGAAATTCATAGACAATTCTAACAGCATCAAGGAGGCCAGACACTTCGCTACCAACGGTCCCTTGATTGATGAGCAGCTATGTATTGATGACAAGGTAAGATGAAAGATGCCCCGAAAGAGAGGCGACGTACTTGAGCAGCGATGGCCAGGATCCCTAGCGCAACCTGGATGTCGGAGTCAACCTACCAACGTACATCAGGGTATGAGAGCGATGTAAGGATGAAGCGCTTACTTTCACGATGGTTGTGACAAAAAGAGGAAAGCTTGAGAATCCAATGAGCGGAATCACTAATCCTCTGGAAATCTGCCGACATGGCATGAGGCTGTCCGATCATGCAATCCAGTGCCTGCTGAATGGCGACACCTTCATTGCTTGCCAACCCTGACATCAAACTGCCTGCAATGTCGCCATTCCTGACGGCCTTTTTGTGACCCATACGGTTGAATGGCTTGGGCGTAGCGTCGACACCCTTCCCAATTTCAGCTGGTACGAAATCTAATTCTGGCTTGTCAGTTTCCCTTTGAGTCTGTTCATCAGGGTCCATTAGGACCACCAGGATAATAGGAACCGCATTCACGTACCACGTCCCGCATTGGAACTACTTGTGATTCTACTCCTTGCTGTCGAGCTCCTCCAGCGGCGTACGTATCGGCTGTCTCTGTGATGATAGGACCTGGTCAAGTCCGGTTCCGCGGATGGGAACAGCGTCCCATAACTTCGCGGTGCGGTAGATGGCCTAGTTGAACTTGGGCGCCTTGCTGATCTGGACACGCTACAAGTTGGCACACGTACTAGATAAGGCCAATATTCACGCAGCGGCATCCCCTGCAAGACTCTTGATCTGACGGAGTGCACACTGCGACAATGCGAGCAGAGCGAGTGTATTGATCTTGAGCCATTCAAAAAGTGTACCCCAAACGTGAACGTGAATCTTGTAGAAGTCAGTTCAATATTGTGGTTTGGGCCACTCCGAGTCACAAAAAAAGATGACTTTTGCTGCAAGAAACCCTTGCAACGTTCATGCCCGTGTTACCCATAAACTAAGCGTAAGGTCACCAGGCTCGCCATCCGAGCCCGGGGACCTTACGCATAGTTTATGGGAGACATGATGTGCTACGCCGGCAAGGAATCACTCAAAAGTTTTCATTTCAAAAAATTTGCAGTGGCAGTGGGCACCGCCACTGCAAACCCATTTGCTCCGCTGATTAAGCAGACGAGTCGGGGTTTCGGAAGGATCATCCGAGTATGATGCTCCGGCTTTCCAAGAGGATGATGTCAATATCGACACACTTGCCTACTACTGCAGACAGACGAACGCGACACGGTCTGTTACAGCCATTCCTGTGTCTCGATCTAGCAAAGAGCTCTGCCAGCTATGTAGCAATTTAGACACAGACCTCCCAGAGACGGCAAGTTTCCACGTTGTCACGGTCTTTCACCGTGGGTTTTCTTCATCCATACTGCATACTCGCGCTGACATGCTTTTGCAGGCAACGCGAGAGGTAGATCGCATTCGCCCCTAGATGTGACCTTTCTCTCCCTTCGAAGCTTGCAGTGTTGTTCTCATCCTGGTCATCTTCGCGAGAGTCATTGCAAGATATATTCTCTCCAAATCCGGCACCATCGATGTCACTTCCAGACTCTCCTGTTGCGTCCCTCGTCATCAGGTGTGATTGTACCAGCCAACAACTAACCGTGCGCAAAGTCGCAACCACGCCTCCTACGCATCATTTCTCAATTATACTGGTGTCATCACTTTGTCCGCCTCGATCTTCACATCCCCGTACAGCCCTCTCACTCCCACTTGTCGAGGACAATCCATCGATACTCTCCCCGCCGTCTTTCTCTTTTGATTTACCGTCGTTCTTAGGTGGTGGAGCAGACACGCCACCAGCCTCGTACGACTCCACCCGCTCACTGAGGGAGCATTACCTCGTCCGCCGGGATGCGGGGTAGGATGGACGACTTGAGTGACGGCAGGGACGAGGAGGGCGGATTTGAGGGCAATAGACAAGATGTAAATGTTCAATCGTCGTAAGGGTGAGGAAATATGGGTCGCACTGACCATGTGTGTTGAGACGGGGGATCGATTGGGGACATGGAGGACGAGAGAGGTGAGGAGAGGTACTGCGTCCCCAATTTTTGCATCTCGCGAGCTGACAAGGATGGCCTCGACCGGACAATGATCGATGTGATTGCAAACGACTACCGCTCTCACCTGCGGAATCCACACCAATATGTTTTTGTGCTTGAAAGTTGGCTTCCATGCCTGTGGGCAGTCGTCACTTCTGGCCACTTCGACCCCTGGCCCCAGTTACATGATCGTCCACGAGCAATGTTGCTGGACCTCCTACTGCCAGAGTTATAACTGCAGCTTCCATGTCTTGCGGATTCAAGTGTTGAAGTACGGTAGACTTGTGATTCCCTCCACGTCGTTTCATCGACCCAAAGGTTGGTTCTGCGGCGAAGTGGAGAAGCTTTGTCGAACTTTGGCCTTGCTCGAATCCCCGCGCTGCGTGGTATGATCCTCACCCCTGCAACATGGTTTTTAATCGTTCTTGTGCCATGCAGCCATCCTATTCCTTCGTATGTATTACATATACATCGTAGACGGGTTGTATCCAGGTGCCCTTGTCCCTTCGATTGACTTGGTGGTTTCCTTAGACATTTCCAGCTCCCACTTCTTACGCATTACTTTACAAAGCACCTATGGAGTTTTTGGGCACTAAAAGCGCGTACTATTGTTCTTTCTCCCCCCTTTTCCTTCGTTGTTCATCGCTCTAGTTGCCCGTTTTTATATATGATCCCTCATTGCGTAGATGACAAACTCTAATGTGATGAGTGCTATCTTTACAATAGACTCGATCTTGAAGCGGGCTGTTTACCGAGATAAAACAACGACTTACTCCTGCTATCAGAAGAAGATTAGACGCCACCGAAAACAGCACGTTTTACTGGCTTATCGATAAGCGCCCTCCTGGACCAGTTCCACTCCGTAGCCCCACGCCCTTTCCGCACGTCCATCTCTAACTCGAACCACACGTTTCCTGCCTCCTACAACTTTCGGACAACCTCGTCTTCTCATTGTTCATGGCCCCTGGATGTTTCAGCGGATTGTGGCGTCGTCGGCAGCCGCCTTCCCTAGGTGATGACAGAATTGTTCCATCAGTGCTCGCTCCCACTGGAGCAACACAACCCAGTACGCCTCAACCAGTACTGACATTCACATTCGTACCGACTGAAGTGGCCGTTCAAGACTATAGTTCTCCCTCGGACAACGGGAGTATTCGCGATACCACAGCGATCGATACCTTGCGCGCAGGTGCTTCCCCCAGCTCTGGGCACGTGGACATTCCTGTTCCCGCCCCTACTCAAGGTCGTTACGGGTACTTTTATGTGCTTTAGTGTACTAAGCTAGTATTTGGCCAGGTTCTCTGCGAACCGGTACAGGCGCTCTTACTCCTGCACTTACCGACATTCAACCTACGGGTCCGCATTGTCCCGTGGGCAATGTGGATGTTCCCGTACACGCACAAGCTGAAGAAGTACCCTCCGGTGAGTGTCTTATGACGATTGAAATATGTTTAATGACATTAACAACTAGGGTCACCATCTTTACGCCCTCCTTACCGCTTAGATCCGGCGAAAGCCAAAAAGCACATTGATCGTATCCGTCGTTTTCGTATTCTTGTCATGGGACGAGCAAATGCAGGTAAAACGACTATCTTGCAAAGGGTTTGTAATACTACAGATCAACCAGAGATCTTTAACGGAAAAGGGGAGAAGGTATGTACCTCGTATAGTGTTTGCTTGGGATTAATTGCATATCCGGCTGCATTCAGGTGGATGCTGCTGCGGTACAGGGTTCGCTAACGGTGAGGTTACCCCATGAATCTAAGTGATATATGTTGAAGGTATCTAGCGTGGTCACCACAATATCGAGGATGAGCTGGTCTTCCAGAGTAATCCAGGATTCGTGTTCCACGACTCATGTGGGTTTGAGGCTGGAAGTGAAGAGCAATTTGACATGATGAGGAAATTTGTGAGGGAACGTGCTCAGACAACCAAGTTGGATGAGAGAATCCATGCCATATGGTAATGACATGAATGACACTATGAACATAATGATCTGATCCTTATCATTGGTGTAGGTTTTGCATTCCTTTGAATGAGAGCCACAGGATGGTTATGGCTGCTGAGAAGAAATTTTTTGATGAGTGTGATACAGGCCATGGTGTGTGTATTTTGCATACATTGTGTTTGTCTTGTAAATGTGTGGCTCTGAACAGTTCCGGTAATTGTGCTGCTAACAAAGGCAGACACCTTGGCACTTGATGCTGTCCAGGAATTGATGAACAAAGGGAAGAGTGTAGATGATGCAATGAGAGGAGCTGCAGAGGTGGAGAAGGGGATTCTGGAAGGTTGCCTTACAAGGGTGAAAGGTTGGTTGAATAAGGAAAGGTTTCCACCCAATGACTATCTATCACTCACCAGTCAGTGGCTAATATCTTACTGGATGGCAGACTGACTGCATGAGACTTCATGGCAGGAATGGAACAAGAGGAGGCTGAGTGTGCCCCACTACTAATGTGCACAGCAAATGCTTTAAAGGAAGAAGGACTGCAACAGCTCCTCATATCAACACAACAGTCCAACTTGGAGCTGTGTATGGAATTTGCTATAATGAAGTATGTGATCAAGCTAAGCATGCAAAGTGTACTAACACATGCCAGGGCATTGAAGGTGTACATGAAAAACCAGCAGGACAAGATTGAACCTGGCCCTCTTGCATTCTACCTCTCAAAATGGTTTCCATATGTGAGCAATGGATTAATCAGACCAGTAATATGCTAATTAGCATATAGAATGTAAGTGGGATTGAGAGCATTGCTGTGTCATTCATGCTGAATGGGGCTTTCACATTTCAATCTTGCCTGGGGTGATAGTATGTGAGTGCTTCCCTGAGCTGTGATGGTGGATGTGTGCTGACAATGTTCACTGCCTCCCTGTTGCACTTGGGTTCATAGTATGTGAGTGGAGTCATGGCAGGTGGTGGTGGATGCATGCTGACCATGTTCACTGCCTCCCTGTTGCACTTGGGTTCATAGTATGTGAGTGGAGTCATGGCAGGTGGTGGTGGATGCATGCTGACCATGTTCACTGCCTCCCTGTTGCACTTGGGTTCATAGTATGTGAGTGGAGTCATGGCAGGTGGTGGTGGGTGCATGCTGACCATGTTCACTGTCTCCCTGTTGCACTTGGGTTCATAGGGAGTGAGTGGAGTCATGGCAGGTGGTGGTGGATGCATGCTGACCATGTTCACTGTCTCCCTGTTGCACTTGGTTTCATAGGGAGTGAGTGGAGTCATGGCAGGTGGTGGTGGATGCATGCTGACCATGTTCACTGCCTCCCTGTTGCACTTGGGTTCATAGGGAGTGAGTGGAGTCATGGCAGGTGGTGGTGGATGCATGCTGACCATGTTCACTGCCTCCCTGTTGTGCTTGGGTTCATAGCGAGTGAGTGGAGTCATGGCAGGTGGTGGTGGATGCATGCTGACCGTGTTCACTGCCTCCCTGTTGTGCTTGGGTTCATAGGGAGTGAGTGGAGTCATGGCAGGTGGTGGTGGATGCATGCTGACCATGTTCACTGCCTCCCTGTTGCACTTGGGTTCATAGTATGTGAGTGGAGTCATGGCAGGTGGTGGTGGATGCATGCTGACCATGTTCACTGCCTCCCTGTTGCACTTGGGTTTGTAGGGAGTGAGTGGAGTCATGGCAGGTGGTGGTGGATGCATGCTGACCATGTTCACTGCCTCCCTGTTGCACTTGGGTTCATAGGGAGTGAGTGGAGTCATGGCAGGTGGTGGTGGATGCATGCTGACCATGTTCACTGCCTCCCTGTTGCACTTGGGTTCATAGCTTGTGAGTGGAGTCATGGCAGGTGGTGGTGGATGCATGCTGACCATGTTCACTGCCTCCCTGTTGCACTTGGGTTCATAGGGAGTGAGTGGAGTCGTGGTGGGTGGTGGTGGATGCATGCTGACCATGTTCACTGCCTCCCTGTTGCACTTGGGTTCATAGGGAGTGAGTGGAGTCATGGCAGGTGGTGGTGGATGCATGCTGACCATGTTCACTGCCTCCCTGTTGCACTTGGGTTCATAGCCAGTGAGTGGAGTCATGGCAGGTGGTGGTGGATGCATGCTGACCATGTTCACTGCCTCCCTGTTGCACTTGGGTTCATAGTATGTGAGTGGAGTCATGGCAGGTGGTGGTGGGTGCATGCTGACCATGTTCACTGTCTCCCTGTTGCACTTGGGTTCATAGGGAGTGAGTGGAGTCATGGCAGGTGGTGGTGGATGCATGCTGACCATGTTCACTGCCTCCCTGTTGCACTTGGGTTCATAGGGAGTGAGTGGAGTCATGGCAGGTGGTGGTGGATGCATGCTGACCATGTTCACTGTCTCCCTGTTGCACTTGGTTTCATAGGGAGTGAGTGGAGTTATGGCAGGTGGTGGTGGATGCATGCTGACCATGTTCACTGCCTCCCTGTTGCACTTGGGTTCATAGGGAGTGAGTGGAGTCATGGCAGGTGGTGGTGGATGCATGCTGACCATGTTCACTGCCTCCCTGTTGCACTTGGGTTCATAGTATGTGAGTGGAGTCATGGCAGGTGGTGGTGGATGCATGGTGACCATGTTCACTGCCTCCCTGTTGCACTTGGGTTCATAGCTTGTGAGTGGAGTCATGGCAGGTGGTGGTGGATGCATGCTGACCATGTTCACTGCCTCCCTGTTGCACTTGGGTTCATAGCTTGTGAGTGGAGTCATGGCAGGTGGTGGTGGATGCATGCTGACCATGTTCACTGTCTCCCTGTTGCACTTGGGTTCATAGGGAGTGAGTGGAGTCATGGCAGGTGGTGGTGGATGCATGCTGACCATGTTCACTGCCTCCCTGTTGCACTTGGGTTCATAGCCAGTGAGTGGAGTCATGGCAGGTGGTGGTGGATGCATGCTGACCATGTTCACTGCCTCCCTGTTGCACTTGGGTTCATAGCTTGTGAGTGGAGTCATGGCAGGTGGTGGTGGATGCATGCTGACCATGTTCACTGCCTCCCTGTTGCACTTGGGTTCATAGTCAGTGAGTGGAGTCATGGCAGGTGGTGGTGGGTGCATGCTGACCATGTTCACTGCCTCCCTGTTGCACTTGGGTTCATAGGGAGTGAGTGGAGTCGTGGTGGGTGGTGGTGGATGCATGCTGACCATGTTCACTGCCTCCCTGTTGCACTTGGGTTCATAGTATGTGAGTGGAGTCATGGCAGGTGGTGGTGGATGCATGCTGACCATGTTCACTGTCTCCCTGTTGCACTTGGGTTCATAGGGAGTGAGTGGAGTCATGGCAGGTGGTGGTGGATGCATGCTGACCATGTTCACTGCCTCCCTGCTGCACTTGGGTTCATAGAAAGTGAGTGGAGTCATGGCAGGTGGTGGTGGATGCATGCTGACCATGTTCACTGCCTCCCTGCTGCACTTGGGTTCATAGCTTGTGAGTGGAGTCATGGCAGGTGGTGGTGGATGCATGCTGACCATGTTCACTGCCTCCCTGTTGCACTTGGGTTCATAGCCAGTGAGTGGAATCATGGCAGGTGGTGGTAGATGCACACTGACCATGTTCACTGCCTCCCCTTGCACTTGGGTTCATAGGAAGTGAGTGGAGTCATGGAAGGTAGTGGTGGATGCATGCTGACCATTTTCCCTGTCACTTTGGTTCATTTTGACATGTAGGCAGTGAGTTATTTATCATGTATTTTGAGCATCATTATATTATAAAATAGGTGGTGAGGTTTATTATTATCCTTATGCCCATATTATTGCTAAATTGCATCTCACAGGATGTAGGTGTTCTGTTGTTGTGCTTTCCTTTGGACCTTATTTCTCCTTGTGCATTTTCCAGGGTGTTAGTCATGATTTCTACCACAAACTAATCATAATTACTGAAATATTTTTGTAGGATGTATGTTCTCAACTCAGTTTACCCTGCAGTCATTCTGAAAAATCCTCACAGTTGGTTTGTGGTCTTGTTTTCTTTCCCATATTCAATCCTATGGTCTTTATGGTTTACCCATTAGCTTGTGAGTTTCATGCCCATCTTTGCACTCCTTGGACAAACTGATTCTTTTATCTACTATGCATATCAAAGGATACCATTGACCATCGTGCACAATCCCTCACAATCCCTACATTGTCTATCTCAATGCAATATTCAAAGCAGTATATTGCTGAACATGGCATTGGTGAATTTCATGTTCCAATTGTGTAGATGGAGTGACATGGCTCATGATTGCAGGTGCCATACTTGTTTTTGAATACTTATACTTCTTGTTGCAGGTGCAAGATGTAAGGCATAATTTGAAAGAGAGCTTGACTTTGTCTGTGAAAGAATATCAAAGTTCAGGTATCCATGCAAAAGTTAATGAATCTATCCAAGACACCTTTGAGAAGTATGGTGACAATGTGGACATTTTATGCCCCATCCTTGTGGATATTGCAAAGAAGAACCAGCTGTGTAAGATACCATTTCCCTTATACTAATCTGACTCTCATTGTTGCATCCAGCAAAGATGCTAAGTAGGAATGATTGACTGAGGCCACTGTAATCCCTTCAGTTTCCTCTCAGTGTAACATTCCATGATGATTCCCAGGATGGTCATTCACATTGTCTCTGTGGAACCCCTCATTGGTTTGGGAAATCTTGCAAAATTGGGTGCTGGCTCTGTATTTTGTGACTGCCCATTATATATGTATCAGAGAATGTTGCCACTCTCAAATGGTTTAGTGTAACAGGCTGCTTTGATTCTCATGTACACAGTGGTGACCAGCAATACCACTACTGTTATGCTGTTGTAATTACTCTCATCCTCATTCTTGAAGCAATCCAGTACATTGGGTATAGTATGGCATATGAAAAGGGGGGGTACCATGTCAGTAGGCAGCAAAGACACCTCAATTCTACATAGGTGGCTGGGTTGAAAGAGATGCATCATTTCCCAAAGGGTGTGATGCTGAGGGTGGGGCAGGATTTCTGTTTTGGGGTGGTTGAGGCTGTTGGAGTTTTGTGACTTGCGAGTACAGTGAGCACCACTTACATAATATGCCATACTCATAGCTTAATCCTTTTTCCTTCACACCTCAGACTTTGTCCTAACTTGAAGACTGAGTTCACACTCTTGAGACTCAAGGTCTCCCACTCTGTGAACATCTGTCAATAGGTTATGAGCCCCACCTGTCCAGAACTATAGTCAAGAGTACACCAGTCTATCTAAGCCTACAGAATGTCCAACCCTTCTGCTTCAACTGCAATCCCTACTCAGGCATCAGCATCTACAGCACCCACCTCCACACCTACTACTGTCTTGTCAGTGAAAACCAAGCAGGCCTTGAGCTGTCTCTATGACATTCCATCACTAGAAGACAATGGCTCAAACTTCCACACATGGAAGGTCAGGATCTGCATGATACTTGACATACAAGACCTGTGGGATGTCATTGGAGGAAACACAACTACTGCACCAGACCCATCAAATGATCCCATAGGCCATGCCGACTGGATGATCAAAGACAAGGAAGCCCAAGCCCAGATAATACTCAGATTGAAGGATGAACCCCTTACTGGAGTTCTCCATGCACCAATGGCAGCAGAAATCTGGACAAAGTTGTGTCAGTGGTATGAAGGGCATGGCAAGCAGACCATTGCCTATCTCATAGGTGAGCTCTTCCATGGTACACTCTCAGCAGAGAGCATCAGAGGGATGGGCTGTCATCAGGACCAGTCAGAACCACTTGGGTACTGTCAGTTACCATCAGTTACCACTTGGTACCACTGGTCATTCCACTGATGAGTCCAATGCACAACCAGCTAAATGCTATGTGGCAAAAGTGTGCATACTAAAGTCACTTGGTCAACCCCTTGATGACTCCCTTGTAGCCATTGCTATGGTAATCTCCTTACCACCTTCCTATGCAACACTCCATACCATCTTGATGTCCTCAAATGACAAACTTTTGATTGACTCCATGATATCCCAAGTGCTCATTGAAGAGAAGTCACAGCAGCTTGCCTCCAGTGGGCAAAGTGCACTTGTTGCATGCACATCTGGACATTCAAAGTCAAACATGAAAGATGATAAGAGGAAACTGAAATGTGGATACTGCAAAAAGAAAGGGCACAGCAAAGATGAATGTCAAAAGAAGAAAGCCAATGAGGCTGGATCAAACTTGACATCTGAACACAAGGGAAAATCAGGAGACAAGGAGAAAGATGAGCATTCAGTAAATCTCACTCACATATCCTCTGTGCACAATGTGCCACTCCACCTCTTTGTAGCTCAAACACACAGCCACATCCCTTGCATGCACTGGATACTAGACTCTGGAGCCTCTGCACACATGTGCTGTCAATACAGTTGGTTCACCACCTTCAAACAGCTTGTACCTACACAGCCAATCACAGTTGGAAATGGAAATACTGTGTCTGCAGTTGGAGTTGGCCAAATAGTACTCGATACAGAACTGGGGAACAAGGGAGAAGGCTGTGTCATCCTACATGATGTCTACTATGTGCTGAACCTTACCTTGAACTTGCTCTCAATTGCATGCCTTGCCAGCCAAGGAATAAAGACCACCTTCAAATGGGACAAGTGCTGTCTAACTGCTGGAAAGATGACTGTTGGAGTAGCTCATCAGCATGACACTCTATACAAGCTTGCAACCAGAACATGCACTCAAGAGCCAGCCATGTACACATTGTATAGCCCTGCTGCAGCCCACATACCATGTTCAAGCATACTGTGCCAACCAAACTTTGAAGGGCAACCACCAAATGGGACTAACCCATCTACATCCTATTCTGACAACTCCTGTGCACAAAATTGACCCTACTCAGCTATAAGCAAAGATCTGCAAACTGGATCTTGGATGCACCACTGGCTAAATGACAAGATGCCTGGCCTGGGAAAGCGAGGCCTTGCCCATGCTGAAATCAACACTGGTGAAAGTTCTAGGACCCCTGTCACCAAAGGTAGCAGAGCATACAACTCGACAGAGTTAAATGCCCACCTGGCATACATGAGGAACCAGCTTGAGATACCAACTGCATGAGTGCAAAGCAATGTAGTCAAATGCACTGCACACAAGCATACCCTGCCTGACAAGCTCCAGGGGTACAACTCAACAGACACTGCTCAAAACTGAAACCAGCTACAAAATACTTCTACACTTGACATTGAGCCAAATGAGGTTACCACTGGAGAAACATGATCAGCACCCTGCTTGCAAATGATCAAGCACTCCACACACATACCTACACCCAAACCTCAACTCCTGACTGCTGCAGTGTCACTCAAGGACACACAGATTGCACCAACAAGGGCTCCACACACACACAAATGTGTGTACAGGACAAACTGGGACACCCCTGTAAGGAGGGTAATACTCCTACACCAGTACTGTAGCTACTAGTGGGATAATACCTACAGATTCATAGGTATGTGGGGTCACTTGAACTCTGATACTATATAGGTGTTACATAATATAGAGTGCCCATATATAAGCAGGTGCTCATCACACAGGTAAAACACTTCTTTTTTACCATACTCTATGCACTCAATATAACACCAGTCATGTTTATATTCGAGTGACTAAGTATACAAGTAAATGAGAAGATCAGAAATCTTACATTTTTTAAACACCCGAAAGTGTTATGGGCCCCAAGTCTAACAATAATTCCACACCACAGAAGAAAACTTCTCATGGTGCACCAAAACCTCTTGAACCTGATAGGATTCGAGAGGATGGAGACAGCAATGATCTGCCACCATCAGAGAGGAATGAGAATCATCCCCAAGCATGATCATCTGAGATGACCATGTGAGAAACCACTGATGATGCTGATGATGCTATAATCCTAGATGAACAGCTGAGTGCTCTAACTGACCTAACCACCAAAACTGCTCTCATAGAAAATATGAGAGCAGAAGGATCAGGGAAGGGAAAAGAAAGATCCAACAATAGAAAAAAACCACCCACCTTCCCTGAATTTATCTGAGAACTGAAAGATATAGTGGTCAAATGCACCACTCAATGGGAGAACTTTGGTGACCAGGATGAACATGGCCACCAAGTACATACCTTCAGAAAACTATACAATCTAGCAGACATGCCCAACATCAAGAGTGCACATGATGGGACTGGTGAAGAAGGATGAGGCCCTGCACACAAAGCAAGGAGGGAGGTCCACTACAACAAAATGCTGGTGAGGAATGAATGCAGGCAGGAAGACACTCTATGAGGAGATAACACTTGTAGAGTGGAGACAAGCAGAGTTGCTTGGTACACTAAGCAATCATTCATCGATATTGCCATCGTCCTCTTCGCAGAAGTGTTCCCCATGTTTTCCTATATACCAGTATCATGTGTTCAGTTGCTCTCCAATATGCAAGCAATGCTGTCGGGTGTCGTGAAGAAACTCCTAGACAGGATGGAGAAAGAGAAGAAGGACGGAGTTATTGATGGCAAAGAAGACAAGTCCATTATTGGAGTGCTTAGTACGTTGCCTCACCATGATTGGAGGTTAGAAGGATGGAGTTATTGATGGCAAAGAAGACAAGTCCATTATCGGAGTGCTTAGTATGTTGCCTCACCATGATTGGAGGTTACACTTACTGAGGTCATCCTTTAGTCAAATCTACTGAGGCAGAGGGTGAATGGCATGTAATGCCCGACGAAGTGCTGTCATCGGTGAGTAAATCACAATCTTACTCTCGATAAGTTGTCACTTATGGCCCAGGCCTCACCAGATGAAAGAATTACTTCTTGCTGGTTACATAACTACATCGAGTGAGTCTTGTGTTTGACAAGGCTTGTTGACCGCCCTAATGGTCTATCCAGATAGTGCTTGACCTGGACGCTGGTTGAACTTGCCCGTAACCTGGACATTCAAAGCAAGCTGTGGGACGAGCTTTTGGCCTTTGGCTCAGAACCAACCTATGATCAGTTGCAGAGTAGCCTGACGCTACCTTATCTTGATGCTGTGGTACACGAGTCCCTTCGTGTTCATGCCCCCCTGACAGGGCACTGGACACCCAGGCAGTGACCCAGATGATGACCCAGATGATGACCTGGACAATGATTATTGTCACAGAAATAACTGCAGTGATTGCGATGACAATCACAAGAGAAGACAATCCCCAGCTCCTCCAGCTCCCCCTCATTGCAACTATAAGGATGACAAAGAGGAGGAATGTGATTGCCACAACCGTGAACAATCACTAGGAATACACTCACACCGAGGGTTAACCCCTGGTATGAGTGGATACATGGAATCCCTTCTAGAAAAATATCATCAGAGAATATACAAAGCAGTAGGCCAAAATATGGCTCCCATGGATCCCAAGGTCAAAGCCATAAAAATCACCCAACCTAAGTATTACAAAGGCCAGGATGACATTGACACCTTTGATGAATGGGTCAACTAGACACTGCACTGGTTGAAGATCTACAAAGTGACAGGGCCAGCCCATGATGCAGATTGCATAACATATGCTGGAACCTGCCTGGAAGGAATGGTGGCACAATGGTTTGACCAAGAAGTAGATGGCCCAGATCGCACAATCTGTGACTGGACATTTGAAGAATTTGTATGCTGCATGTTCACTCATTTCATCCAGGAGGCTTCAGCCCAAAATGCTGCTGAATGATATGACAACACCAAGTACTCTGCCATGAAGGGAGTACTTGCCTTCTACAATGACCTGAAGCACCAAGCATCTAGGATGGTCCAACCACCTGATGAATACTCCATGAAGAGGAAATTTGTCAATGGACTCCCCCTACTGATCACAGAGGGAGTCCTCAAATTGAGAGGAGTATTGGTGGAACACATGCCAATGGACCAGATCTTGATTGAAGTACAAAAAATGGAAAGCACCCTCAAGTTGATCAGTAATCACATGTGAACCCAGCAAGCAAAGCAGACTGGTTTTCGTCCCACCAACCCAGACAACTGAGTTGGCAATTGGCAATACACCTATGGTGAATACAGATACATGCAGAGGGGCAATGTACTCTACAGGAAGGCTTTGGAAAACACATGTTCCCAGAGACAAGAGGCACCCAAGCCACAGGGGCAATGCATGACTGGAAACAGTCATGAGAGAAATAAGGGAACAGGAGGCCAGAGTCAGAGGAAAGACTCAGGGCCACCCCATCAGAATATTAAGTGTTACCACTGTGGTAAGGAGGGGCACTATGCCAACGAGTGCGACCAGAAGGATACCACCTCCAAAGATAACAAGCCCAGCAAAGCCCAACTATTTGCCACTGAGGTGATTGAGGACAACTGCATTGAAGAGACCCATGAGGTTCAGGGTGAAGCATCACCTGGCTGTAATGACAATGACCAGGATCAATGTTTAGATGATGAAGCAGAGGTCGATGATGAGGTCATTGACATCTATGGGGGGTACTATCACAGCAACAATGATGGAGAACCTGTCACATACCTTGGATTGATGAAGACAACTGACTACCCTGAGGATGATGAGCTGATATACTATGCTAGGATGGATGTTGAAGAGTTGGCAGTGGAAGGCATCCTGAATGAGGATGATGAACTGGGTGATGAGGACAGTGAGCCAGACAATGAGGGACTGTCATCTAGTGAGGAAGAAGTCATGGAGGTCATCCACTGGGGAATGATTAATGAAGTGGAAAATGAAGTGATGGCCCAGTGACCGATGACCACACATGACACTATTCAGAATGGTTTGGTCTGACACATGTAGACAACTGCCAGACCTGTTGAATATACAGAGCTCATATCATAAGAGATGAGCTCACAGAGGTGCCATCATTGATAGCTGCTCATGCAGTACCCCAGCAACAGAGACAAAGAGCATATGACAAAGGTTGGGATGTGAGGGAAGAGGCAACAGGTGAGACCATACCCCCTCACATAGGATATGCATTGGATGGGTTGAATTCCATTGATGCCACTGTAGGCCCTGCTGTTGTGCAAGTCGATGGCATTCTCAAGGGGTGTAGACCCATATTTGATCTGGTGAGCATACATGAACACCTGATCAACATAGGCTGCTGGGTGATCAGAATGTGTCAGACACTCCAACCCAGGGAGTGTGATGCCTCAATGAGCACAACACCTTCATTGAAGGAAATGAGAGCAGCAAGAACAGAAGTTGATAGAGCAGGAGAACTGCTGCAAGGCATCTGGGACATGATGACTTGAAATGAATGGAGGATGCAACAAGCACAGCAAGAAAGTGAATACATCCAAAGAGAACTAAAAAAAATGGCTGACAGGCTCTTGCATGGGTGTGAAGACCTGGGTGGGGAAACACAATCATACATTGACCTGGAAGCACTGGCTGTCCTGAATGTAGTGAGTTACAGCCAAGTGTGAGCACAAGACCCAGACAACCATCAACGACTAATGGCCCTCTGCCCAACAGAGGACACCAATCATGCATTCCATTACAGAATGCACACTAATACCACAGTTACCCTGAGACCAATCATGCCCCCACAAGCACATGCTTGTGTTTTAGTTAAAGCACAGGTCAATGGCTGCAAAGCATTGACCATGATAGACACTGGGAGCACAACCAATTTCATGAGCCCCACATTTGTGACCATTGCCAAATTACCCACATTCACACTAGCATCCCAATTGATGTTGCAACTGGGATGCATTGGTAGCCAGTCCAAGATCACCCATGGCTCCCAAATGATGCTGTGCTTGGGAGCATTTACCTGTGATGCCTACTTCAATGTTGCAAATATTGATAGATATGACTGCATCCTTGGGACCCCCTTCCTCTGATCGCATGGTGTATGGTTAAAGTTCGATATGAATATGATAGAGGTGGGGAATGTCTCAGTTCCGACACACACAGAGTTGGACTTAGCCAGCTCCATTGAAAACCATCCACAGAACAGAGGCTGACACAAGGATGTGTTGGCCCTGACACTGAAAGGCAACTGACTAGCTGGTGGGGCCACACTGACAAAGAACTCCCCTGGCCCCACCAAACCACACCAAGGTAGTGTGGTACAAGCATTGGCAAAAAAAAGCAAGAGACAGGCCACCCTCACACATATGAAGCCCCAAAAATACTCAGACAAGGATATCCCTCACCTGAGGGAAGAGCTGTACAAAAAATACAAACACCACATGAAAGGAGTGGTGACAAAAATGCCACCACTCCAAGAAGTGAACCACCACATACCCTTGATAATGAGGGTATGCATTACTCTTACCATTTGCCACACTGCCCAGACTCACTGAAACCCCTACTGGCAGAGAAAATCCAACTGTATACAAAGGCTGGTGTCATGCACCAAAGGTGTTTGGCAGCATGAGCATGGAGTCTTGCTGAATAAGGGAGATTGAAGAATGTGGCCTAATGCAAAAGATGGCTGGTACATCTAGCAGTCATCCTTTGCACAAGAACAATCCTTAATGCTAGGGAAGAAACTGTTCAGGCACCAATCAAACCTTTTTAGTGCTCACATACAGCATTCCAGTTTTTTGAATATCTTGGGCATTTCTAAAGATATCGACATCATTCCCACACTCACTGGTTGCCCTTGATCACACCATCCTTCCTTCCAAATTTGGTAACAATCCTCACCCTCCATGATTTTCTACAGCATTTCTGCCAACAGATGCCCATTTCACTAAATCCCATCACAATGGCTGCCTCATTGATGATCTCTTCACTCATGTCCTGTGCTAGGGAGTATAACTACTTATATCTCCCAGGACTTCCCACTAGCTTCTGCCCTGAAGCATCCTGGTTCATCCCTTCCTTGTCCACTCCCTCCCAAGGCATCTCTTTGGGACAGCACATTCTCCTTGTCAGTATGACATCCAGGAGGACATTCTTTGATTGTCTCAAGTCTGTTGTCAGACTTGAAAGGTCTTATGTGGTTGTATCAGTCTCTCCAGTTGAAGAAGCATATGGATCCTTCATTCCCACCCCCTGCAATGTCTACCTCTCACTCTCATCATTTGTTCTTCCAAGGTTGCAACAGATTCAGTACCAGTTACTGTCATCTAGGCTATCTGATCACATTCATGATGATTTTGAGGCACTTCTCCCTGCTCTCATGGGAGAGGACAGTCCCCCATCTTCCTCAGACCCTGCTGAAGACTAGCTGTTGATGTAGCACCCTTTTTCAGAGGAGGAAGAGGGGGAAAAATGTGAAATCCAATGCCCTGACACCTGTAGAGACCCCCAACATTCAGCCCCTGGCAGGATCCCCCACCATTCTTCATTTGGAATCACTGTGCCTTGACCTGTCACATCAAGATCTGTTCAGTTATACTCCTTACTCAGCCATGACCAATACCCTGACTTGTTCTCTTGGCATGTTAATCATCCGTTCCTTCCATGACTCATACTTATTTGACATTGCTTACTGACATTCTTTGTCATGCTTACCACTTTGTTACCAATTGCTTACCATCCTTACCAAGCCTTACTGATCATCACCAATCCCTTACCAACCCCTTTACCAATCACTGACAGAGTGTTGCTTCGCATTTGTTGGGGGCTATGCTCTGGTCTTGTATATAAACCCTGTAGTTCCAGATATCAGCACAGACAGCTCAGAATATACATCACTCTCATACTTACTTCCAGGAGACTATCCTCCTGCAATATATCTTCGTCTCCCATTGCTTTTGAAGCCCCTCCACCATCATCTTCAGTCTTCCAGTGGTTGAGGCCCCCTTAAGGGTCTATCCACTGATCTTCCTTTGCTCCCAGTCATCCTCAGGCTCATAGGAGCCTATTATCTTCATCTCCCTTTGTCTCCCAGCTTCCTCCCTGTCCAGACTGTCCCCCTCCCTCTGCACTAGCTGCACAGAACCCCTCCCCTTTCAATTTTACAGGTCCTTCAAGCAGGATACCACTTAGGAAAACCACCACTCACATTTTTTTTGTCTTTGTGTTGGGTTTTTGGTTGTTTTTTGCCATTGATCCCAACATTGACTCACACCAGGTGGTGGGAGAGAGCAAGTGTGCCACAAGCAGTGCCCATGCTCTGCATCCCAAAAAGAATGGAAAGCTCCAGACAGTCATGGACTGTCATAAATGGAATGACAACATGATCAAGGATGTGACACCATTCCCTGACCAAGATCAGATCCAGATGGACATTGCTCAAGCAAAGTATCACTTGATGTGAGTTGATGTTGGGATCAATGGCAAAAACAACCAAAAACCCAACACAAAGACAAAAAAAATGTGAGTGGTGGTTTTCCTAAGTGGTATCCTGCTTGAAGGACCTGTAAAATTGAAAGGGGAGGGGTTCTGTGCAGCTAGTGCAGAGGGAGGGGGACAGTCTGGACAGGGAGGAAGCTGGGAGACAAAGGGAGACAAAGATAATAGGCTCCTGTGAGCCTGAGGACAACTGGGAGCAAAGGAAGATCAGTGGATAGACCCTTAAGGGGGCCTCAACCACTGGAAGACTGAAGATGATGATGGAGGGGCTTCAAAAGCAATGGGAGATGAAGATATATTGCAGGAGGATAGTCTCCTGGAAGTAAGTATGAAAGTGACATATATTCTCTCTCTGGGCTATCTCTGATATCTGGAACTGCAGGGTTTATATACAAGACCAGAGCATAGCCTTCAACAAATGTGAAGCAACACTCTGTCAGCGATTGGTAAAGGGGTTGGTAAGGGATTGGTGATGATCAGTAAGGCTTGGTAAGGACAGGTAAGTGATTGGTAACAAAGTGGTAAGCATGACAAAGAATGTCAGTAAGCAATGTCAAATAAGTATGAGTCATGGAAGGAATGGATGATTAACATGCCAAGAGAACAAGTCAGGGTATTGGTCATGGCTGAGTAAGGAGTATGACTGAGCAAATCTCGATGTGACAGGTCAAGGCACAGTGATTCCAAATGAAGAATGGTGGGGGATCCTGCCAGGGGCTGAATGTTGGGGGTCTCCACAGGTGTCAGGGCATTGGATTTCACATTTTCCCCCCTCTTCCTCCTCTGAAAAAGGGTGCTACATCAACAGCTAGTCTTCAGCAGGGTCTGAGGAAGATGGGGGACTGTCCTCTCCCATGAGAGCAGGGAGAAGTGCCTCAAAATCATCATGAATGCGATCAGATAGCCTAGATGACAGTAACTGGTACTGAACCTGTCACAACCTCGGAAGAACAAATGATGAGAGTGAGAAGTAGACATTGCAGGGGGTGGGAATGAAGGATCCATATGCTTCTTCAACTGGAGAGACTGATACAACCACATAAGACCTTTCAAGTCTGACAACAGACTCGAGACAATCAAAGAATGTCCTCCTGGATGTCATACTGACAAGGAGAACACACTGTCCCAAAGAGATGGCTTGGGAGGGAGTGGACAAGGAAGGGATGAACCAGGATGCTTCAGGGCAGAAGCTAGTGGGAAGTCCTGGGAGATATAAGTAGTTATGCTCCCTAGCACAGGACACAAGCGAAGAGATTGTTGATGAGGCAGCCATTATGATGGGACTTAGCGAAATGGGTGTCTGTTGGCAGAAATGCTGTAGAAAATCATGGAGGGCGAGGATTGTTACCAAATTTGGAAGGAAGGATGGCGTGATCAAGGGCTACGTGTGAGCGTGGGAATGACGTCGATATCTTTAGAAATGCCCCAGATATTCGAAAAACCGGAATGCTGTATGTGAGTGCTAAAAAGGTTTGATCAGCACCTGAACAGTTTCTTCCCTAGCGTTAAGGATTGTTCTTGTGCGAAGGATGACTGCTAGATGTACCAGTCATCTTTTTGCATTAGGCCATGTTCCTCAATCTCCCTTATTCAGCAAGACTCCATGCTCATGTCGCCAAACACCTTTGGTGTGTGACATCAAAGATCAACCTGTCCAATGCCTATGAACATGTTTGCATCCAGCCTGATGATGTCCACAAAATGGCATTCTTGACAGTTTTCAGCACCTTCCTGAGTCACATCATGCAGCAAGGGGACTGCAATGCACCAGCCACCTTCCAGTGGCTAATAATGGCGATGTTGCAGGCATATATAGCCAGGATAGTACATGCATACTTAGATGATGCATTCATGTACAGTGACACCATAGAGGACCACATAGAACATGTGTGCCTAGTACTTGACACACTAGTCAAGGCCAACTTCTATCTTGAGAGGGATAAAGTCGATTTATTTTCCAAGAAACTGGACTGCCTTGGTCACATTATTGATGACAAGGGCATGCATGTGGATGAGGACAAGATGGCCCACATCTGCAACTGGAGAAAACCCACAGACCTGAATGAAGTGCAGCAGTTTGTAGGCCTGGTCAAGTATCTGGCACCATTCATGTTGTTACAAAATTCCCTTCTTCCTGCCGTAGACTCTCGCGTCCCACCTCTACTTCACACCTACGCTTCTTTATTTGTCGTATCTATCGCCACCATTGTCGTGTTGACCCTCGCCACATATCATGTCATCCCTGGCACATCGCCCGATGGCCTTATGTTTTGGTAACCGGTTCAACACCGGTTGTGACTTATCAAGTGTTGCCTTGGCTTATCAGTCCAACACTGACTCCTTGGTCTCACCCTCGCTCATCAGCCACTTTCTTGTTCATTGACTCATACTTGTATATTAGCTGCGCCTGCTGCACATTGTTGCCTTTCCCATACTGTTGGTACTTCCCTGTCTCGTTCACTTGTTGGACTCGTTGGTATGTATGTGGCTTGTAGCTGTGTTCCTTCAACCTATATAAACCCTACCTACTCGCCATGTACATTATCTTTTTGCTACTTTGCAACCTGCTATAAAACTATCACCGTTATTTGGAGATATCGTCTATGCTGGCCAAGGGGACTGAAAGCCTCGTCATCCCGAAGTCTTAGTCTTGCCATCCCTCTGCGCACTTATCCTTTGTTAGGATATCTGTGCGCTCTGGCATAACAAAAGCAAAAAGATCAACTCGCTGCTGTGACCGTTATTCGGACACGACACTCAGCTTTATCTTCACACTCTCACTAGTTGGTCCTACAACAGGTCAAGCAACTAAACTTGTTACCCTTCTACTATCTCGATTGATCCCCCTCTGGATCATCATCGATGTATCCCTCAACTTACTCCTCGTCGCCCTACGAGTTGCCCAAGGTGTCTTCCGGAGAACCTAGACATCCCCCTAAGCCACCGCCCTCTGCCATAGGAAAAGGAAAGTTAAGAGCACCACCTATCCCTCCCCAAACCTCTACCGAGTATTCCGGAAAAAGGTTCGCTCATAAATACGGGTTGACCTCAACCCCTATCCCCCCTTCTACTCTTCGCAACCTGGCTATACTTGGTGCCTATCACGAAAAGGAACCCAAATCAGAAACCGATGCGGAGCCGTTAATAGATGACGGACTTTCAGATTTCGGATCTGCAACCGGAGACATCCCTATCCCAGATCAGGAAGAAGAATCACTAGCCAGGCTCATGTCTCATGTAATGGAAGGACTTTCTCTCAGAGCCAGCGGTTCCGGACAGGAATCCGAGAAGTCTGGAACCCCCCTCTTTAATCGAGAGCCGACAGAGAAAGAATTAGAAGAACTTCTTGCAAAGGCCTTCGGCCAAAAATGGATTCGCAACCCCGGTACCTTCCGTTCTTCGGAAGAAAAGCTTAATGGAGGATGTGAATTTAATCTTAACAAACCAACCGTTTTTAATGGTGATCATAAATGACTCCCCATATGGCTTACGCAAATCAAAGGGTACCTTCAAATCAACCAACACGTCTATGTAACCGACCATCTCCAGATTGGTTTGGCTCTGTCATATATGATGGAGGGGTCCGCCGCTGCCTTCGCCGAGAATTATATTAATGAACATGCGGATAGCGGCCTCGCCACCTATAACGACATGTGGGATAATTTTGAAACAACTGTCCAAGCCACGTTCGCCAGTGGAGATCAGAAGGCGAAAGCCCAGTTGGAACTTGTTACACTCACTCAAGGCTCTGCCCCTCTCGAAAATTATGTCGCATGTTTCATGGCCTTGTTCAACCGTGCCAAGTTTCACAACAATTTATTTAACAGAGCAATCTTCTTTGGGAAAGGCCTGAGAAAGGATATTCGTGACTGGGTCCTTGATCATCGCAACCCAGTTACAGTATCTGATTGGATCGTCGCAGCTGGAGAAGCCATTAGCAAGATTGAGAGCAAGAAAATCCTTGATGGCAAAAGCGCTCCCACTACGTTCTTCAATTATCAACGTCATACCCCTCCACGGGATCCAAACACCATGGATGTTGATGAAAGAGGACGAACCCGCACTCGGGCAAACGGAAAGGTGTATGCCATCAAATGCTACAATTGCGGAGATGAAGGTCACATCAAGAAGGAGTGCAAGAAACCACCCAGGCCTAGAGAGGTCAAAGAGGTCAAATCCTACAGAGGACTGGAAAACCTTTATCATGCCTCCATCGAAAAACATCTTGACAAGGATTTTTAGATGGGCATCCTGGTTCACTTCCGTCCAGTTTGCCTTCAGTTAAAGTGTCGTCTGCTTATCATGTATCTAGTATCAAAAGTGAATCTGATATGTGTGCTCGCTCCCCACACGGATACATCAAGTTAATTGACTACAAAGTGGAAGTTAGCGCGTTAATCGACTGCGGAGCCGAAATCAATTTAATCGGTCCGAAGATCGCATCGCAGTTAAAGGTCAAAACATATAGGGTCAAAAGGCCCTGGAAAGTGGTAGGGTTTGACGGAACAACAAGTCAACCTATTACCCGGAAATGTTACCTGAAAGCAGAGGTAAAAGGAAGACCGTGTAACGTTCTTTGCTTTGTAGGACCTCTGGAGAAAAAGGATCATGTCATCCTAGGAATGCCGTGGCTTCAAAAGGAGAAACCCATCATCAATTGGGAAACTCGGAAAATCGAAGGATGGGGTGACTCCCCAGAACAGTCGCCGAAGAAGAAAGCCGATAAACATGAGGACAAGACCGCCTCTGTTAATCGCACTATGATTTCTACTCAGTTAGAAATGGACGCAGGGCCTACTGCCATACCGGAACTACTGGAGGAATATCAAGAATTTGCCAAGGTGTTTTCAGAAGACGACATACCTCTACCTCAGTTTCGAAAAGGTCTAGACCACGAAATTCGAACTAAAGAGGATTTCCAAAAAGGAAATAAAAGCCTTATGAAGAAGGCTACGTTGTACCCGATGTCACCAGACGAAATGAAGGCTCTTGACGAATTTATTGATGAAAACCTGGCCTGTGGAAAAATAGTACCTTCGGAGTCGCCGGTATCAGCGCCGGTATTCTTTGTTGCCAAGAAAGATGGCAAGAAATGGTTGGTACAGGATTACTGATATCTTAACTCGCACACCATCCACGATTCCTATCCACTACCAAATATTCCACAGTTGGTGGATGAACTCTGCGAATCCAAATATTTTGCAAAGTTTGATGTCTGCTGGGGTTTTACAAACATACGGGTAAAACCCGAAGACCAATGGAAGGCCGCCTTTTTAACACCTCGAGGGTTGTTCGAACCAACAGTAATGTTTTTTGGCCAGTGTAACTCCCCTCCGACCTTCCAGAGGTTTATGGACATGACGTTTGCCTCCCAGATCCAACGAAGGCAACAGTGTGGATATATGGATGATGTGGTCATACATGCTAAAACACTACCGGAGCTTCGGAAGTATGTCAAGGAGTTCTTGGCCATTTGCCAGAAGGAACAGTTACGCCTCAAGCTCTCGAAATGTTTGTTCGAGTCTGAGGAGGTTGAGTTCCTCGGGATGAAGGTGACACAGGGAAGTGTTCAGACCGTCTCGGTCAAAACTGATGCAGTGGAATCCTGGCCAGAACCTCACTGCCTACGCAACGTCCATTCTTTCTTAGGTTTTTGCAACTTTTATAGACGGTTTATTCCGTCCTTCTCACAAATTGCAAAACTGCTACACAATCTGTCAAAAAAGGAAGTCAAGTGGCATTGGGATAAGGATGAAAACGCCGCATTCCAGAAAATAAAAATGCTTCTCTGTTCCGCACCAGTCCTGCAAATCCCAGACCATCGCAAACCCTTTGCGCTCTTTACCGACGCATCCAAGGTCAGGACCAGAGTGGTATTGGCCCAGAAAGGACCGGATGACGAATGGCATCCGTGCCATTTCCTCTCAGAATCCCTCAAAGGCACCGAACAAAGGTACCAGGTCTTTGACCTCAAAATGCTGGCTGTGATTCGTGCATTGGATGCCTTCCGCCACTACCTCATCTCCCCTGTAGAACCTACGGTGGTTTTTACCGATCACAAAAACCTGACGTATTGGCGTCATCCCCAGAAACTCACACCTCGCCAAGCCCGCTGGTTGGATATGTTGCAAGGCTACCTGCTTTTGTTTTCGCATCAGTCCGGACAACTCATGGGTGCCCCGGACGCCTTATCACGCCGCTCGGATCATGGGGAGGAGCCCGCAACAACTGCCGCCACCCTTCCTGAAGCTATGTGGCTTTCCGAGGGGGTGAAACCTGAACAATGACCAGTTCAAGCCCCTATATCTTCGAGAAGTCGCATCACAAACGACGAGCAAAAGGACTCTGAAGACAAAAGGGGAGTTTATACTATATCAAGGGAAGTGTATGAACACGCTACGAGTGAAACGCCAAAGGATTCTACACTTTCCACGGAAAATGAACAGGTAGTAACGGTGAAGGATGGAACTCGACGGTATAAACAGAGGTTGTATATTCCGCCACCTACACGAAAACAGTGTCTACAGGAATATCATGATCATCCGTTGGCAGGACATCCTGGGGTAAAGGCCATGACAAAGAAAATGATGAAAGAAGTCTGGTGGCCGGGAATGTGGAAAACGATCAGAGACTACATCAAGGGATGCCCGATCTGCCAAGCTAACAAGGTCATAACCCACCCCGTCACCCCTCTGGTAACACCTAACAACACCCCCACGAATCCCTTCCTGTTCCAGCAAATTTTGATGGACTTCGTCACAGACCTACTGGCATCTGAAGGCTATGACTTGGTCCTCACTGTGGTTGACCAAGGTTTAACAAAGGCGGCAGTGTTCGTACCAACAAACAAGACTGCTGATTCGGTGCAACTAGCTAGACTCTTCCAGCAAAACATCTATCAGAGATACGGACTGCCTCAGAATGTCATATCTGATCGGGGACCGCAGTTTGCCTCCGCCTTTACCCGAGAGCTATACAAGGCTGTAGGAATCAAAACCAAGCTGTCATCGGCTTACCACCCCCAGACGAATGGAGAAAGCGAGCGAGTCAACCAGGAACTGGAGACGTATCTACGATGCTACTGTGCGGAGTTACCCAATTCATGGGCGCAGAAACTTCCTGATGCTGAGTTCGCACATAACTCAAGGGTGCATTCGGTTCACGGGCAAACTCCCTTCTCCCTACTCTACGGATATGATCCATCCCCTTACCTGGAGGTTCGGTTAACAGCTGCGCCGTCGGTGGATGAAAGGCTACAGTCGTTGGCTTTAAATCGGGATCTGGCCATGCTGTCCCATAAGAGGGCACAACAGGTAATGAGGAATCGAAGCAAGGGAAGCTATATGCTGCCCAAAATCAGAGATAAGGTTTGGCTCGATTCAGCTAATCTCAGAACTCAGGGCCAGTCGGCCAAACTTGAACCGAGAAGATTGGGGCCGTTTTCAATCACCGAGTTAATATCGCCTGTGGCAGTATGACTGGAGTTACCTGCTACATGGAAGGTTCACCCGGTGTTTCATACATCAAGAATATTTCCATATTTGGAAACTGATGAGTATGGACCTGCCCCAGACCAGCCCTTGCTGGAGCTGGTGGATGATGAGGTCGAATGGGAACTGGAGGCTATCCTTAATCACTGCACCAAAGGGCGTAGGAAGGAACGCAAGTACTTGGTGAAGTGGAAAGGATTCCCACATTCATCTAACACCTGGGAACCCAAAAATGGTATAAAGGAGCACGCCAAGGAAGCCCTTTACGAGTACAAGCTTGCTTGCCGCCTCGCAGTATAAAAATGTCGTCACCCCGCTCAGTTAACACAGAAAACCCCGGATCTGACTACTACTATGACAGTTTTGATGAATCTGACTTCGCCGGTTCTACCCTTGTCTCGATGGACATCTCCCCAACCTCACCACTCGCAGTACCCACCACATGCCCTGTCCCCGAGATACCCCACGTCACCTCTGCCAGCTCGATGTCGACCGGAACGAGTGAGGTCTCCATGACCTCCGTCGAACCCATTTCGGACTCCTCCACCTTCGTCCCTCTCGGAGGGATTTCGTTCAGACAGTCGGGCCTGGGAACCAACAAGGGAAAGAAACAAGCCCGCCCGTCTACCCCTCTCCCCTTCGTCTCCCTCGTGGATCGACTGTCAGCCACCCCCTACAACTATGACCCTAATGAAGGGCCAAACCCCAACGAGCCCGGTCCAATTCCTGCTTTACCCCTCACCCGACCTGTATCATGCGAGCACATACCGCCCTGTACCAGGACTTCCTGTGCTGTCCCCGTCGACCCCACATCCCAACAAATGGGCCCCACGACATCAGAATTCTTCGACTATTGTTGGCTTCTCACGAAGTACAACGAAGGGTACACACTTGACAGGACAACAGGAGAACAACGTGAACGTCTACAGCTGCTGTGTCAAATCTTCCGAGGATCAGACGTAGTAGCCTCTCATGTCCCCCAGTTCCTGGAAACTACACAGGACTGTGACCCAGAGCACAAAGCCGCCTATATCAAAAGTTTATTACGTGCTACCGTAAGCACTATGGGTGATGTTCAACATGACATCATCACCCTCGTACACAAGGATATTGGGCTGGACGTAGCCCATTCCTTTCGTGTCAGCAATACCAATAGATCCGTTTGATCTGGGTTGGATGCCTTATGCGAGGTTGCTTCTGCAATCACGGATGGAAGATCACAACTTCATGCGATGGTCGGAACGGAAATGCATGCCAGGGGAGTATCT
This sequence comes from Pisolithus sp. B1, assembly GCA_024663435.1. Lineage (NCBI taxonomy): Eukaryota > Fungi > Basidiomycota > Agaricomycetes > Boletales > Pisolithaceae > Pisolithus > Pisolithus sp. B1. The sequence continues at coordinate 279,499 of JANFAA010000008.1, forward strand.
CCGGGGATGTCTCCCCGAGATGTCAACACAGGATGCGGACCGCCTTTTGGAGCTAGCACGGACCGGCTACCTGTCCCCTAAAAGAGAGACTCCGACATCGCTGCCGCCCTTCCAAGAAGAAAAGGAAGTCACACATGAAAGGGTCTTCTGGCAAGCCGCCACTATCATTGCTGACTCAGCAAGGAATGGAGGAACCGTTTATGCTTGGGTCGATTTGTTAGAAAAGGCCTGTTATGATTTGGATTTCCGTTTTATTCATAACGTCGTACAAACACAAAATGAAATCCCCCCTCGGCCTTTTATCGCTCTCGCCCTTGATGATCAGCTGTGCCTCTATCTTGGCGGACGCCTTCCCATACCGTGCGATCACCCCCTCCGTCCCTATGCCTGTTTTGACTGCGAATTCCTTGGACACTGGTCTTGTCGTCATGGAAGAGGCTCGCGATGGACCATGCCCGAGGAACTCATTTCATTATCCCCCAACCCCACTTTGCCTCCCACGACCCGTCGTTCACCACCAACGATGCGTGCTGCCGGCCGTCATCGATCAGGGGCTCGCCGAGCTTAATGGGGGGGTAATGTTACAAAATTCCCTTCTTCCTGCCATAGACTCTCGCGTCCCACCTCTACTTCGTGCCTACACTTCTTTATTTGTCATATCTATCACCGCCATTGTCGTGTCGACCCTCGCCACATATCGTGTCATCCCCAGCACGTTGCCCAATGGCCTTATATTTTGGTAACCGGTTCAACACCGGTTGTGACTTATCAAGTGTTGCCTTGGCTTATCAGTCCAACACTGACTCCTTGGTCTCACCCTCGCTCATCAGCCACTTTCTTGTTCATTGACTCATACTTGTATATTAGCTGCGCCTGCTGTGCATTGTTGCCTTTCCCGTACTGTCGGTACTTCCCTGTCTCATTCACTTGTTGGACTTGTCGGTATGTACGTGGCTCGTAGCTGTGTTCCTTCAACCTATATAAACCCTACCTACTCACCATGTACATTATCTTTTTGCTACTTTGCAACCTGCTATAAAACTATCACCATTATTCGGAGATATCGTCTACGCTGGCCAAGGGGACTGAAAGCCTCGTCATCCCGAAGTCTTAGTCTTGCCGTCCCTCTGCGCACTTATCCTTTGTTAGGATATCCGTGCGCTCCAGCATAACACATGTCAGACATATCAGCATATACAACCCCCCTCACAGGGATCCAGAGGAATGGTCACTTGTTCCTCTGGCAGGAAATCCATGACAGATGTTTCCAGGTGATCAAGGATCTTGCCTGTAAAAACCCCATGTTATGGCCAATAGATCCAAGGTCAAACAAACCCATCTGGCTTGTTTGTGACACATCACTATATGGAATAGGGGTGCTGTACAGTCAAGGTTCAACCTGGCAAGGGTGCCGACTGGCAGGATTTATGTCAAAAAAGTTCACAGATGCCCAACACAACTATTGGACATTTGAAAGAGAAACCCTTGCCATCCTCGAAGCATTGCTGAAATGGGAGGACAAGCTCCTTGGATTCCACTTCAAGGTTATCATGGATCATGAGGCCCTACAATTCCTTCACATGCAGCAACATCTATCCAGCTGCCAAATGCACTGGATGGACTACTTGTCCCAGTTTGACACTGAGATCATCTATGTCAAGGGGTCAGAGAATAAGGTAGCCAATTGTCTGTCTCACTACTATGAAACAGACAGAGGGGATGAAGCTCAGAAGGAGAATGTCAAATGGGCAATGGCCAACATTTGACTTGATCCAGAGGGGGACAACCTCCCAATTGATAGATTAAAAGAATTGTGTCTCACAGCAATGCAAGATGAGACACCAAGGATAAAGGAGCCAGTGGAAGAGTGTCGCACAGAGGCTGACACACTGAAACAACACACAGAGCAGAGAAGGGTGGGACCCACCCATGCAACCATGACTGGGGACCCTACTCTTCTTGACTCTGCAGGGGATCCTCAAACACTCACCACCCACTTTCAGGGGGAGAGTGGCTTCCTCGACTGCATCAGATGTGGATACACAGCGCAGTTAGCACAATTTGGGCCAGGTGTAAATGTAGTGGGGAATGTGAATAGGAAATTATAAGTTTATTTTGACATTTGCATGTTCATCCAATTCCAAATATTGTTGACTGAAAGAATGACGGCGAAAATTTGATTAGTTGGCTGCTGCACTGCACAGGTGTAAATGTTGTCACAAATTCCGAGTTTTGGCACCGAAAGTACAACCGTGAGAACATCAAATTTTGCCTTGAAGTTCGCAACTGGGCTAAACTCGAAGTCCGTCCATAGCAAAAACAGGGGACTGAACTTCAAATACTGACGAACATCAGGAAAGACCTCCTAATTGGAAATAAAATTTAGGCACAAAATGTGGGACCAAACTTCCAGTATTTCTACAGAATAGATAAAATGTGCGATCATCACCCACTGCTCGCATGATCATCGTCTGACTTTGGCCCGCCATGGTGTCTGTCATCCCATCCCCCCATCGCCCCAATGCTGACACTAGTTCCTTTCCAATGTTATTGCTAATCCTATTGAGATGAGCTTAGTTCAAGGCAATCGTCCAAGCTAATCACATCATAGCCACTTACCTTACATAGTGAAAGTACGACAACATGTTCATGTGAAACAGCCCACCATGCAAAATGACTTACGACCCAAGACACTCGCACACTTTCTAGCTTCTCTTCAAGAGCAGAAGAGTAAAGTTTCGCAGGGAAATGTGGATATGCAGCATAGGGATCAGTACCAATAGTGGCTAATGACCGCTGTCGCTGGACTGCAAAATGCCACGAACCCTCAGATTCATAGATATATTTGATACTCCCTGGAACAGGGGATAGCGACTGATTTCCTTGTGAATAGAACAGGATGAGCGAGTTACCAATGTGGGTGGATGACCGGCAATAGTAAACTCCTGGTGCATGTTTGAGCCGAGCCCTTAGTATGACTTTGCGTCGTCCAGTGAGGGGGAATAGCTCCTCAGGAACATTCGTTGCCTTTGGATTGAGGGTGTCAATGTTGTCACCATCATCGTCGATCTTGTCCAGGGTACTGTATGCGTGATCAAGGAGAACTTTGCATTCACGTATGACAGGCGGACAGTCTGATCACGACATCCAGCCTCGCAACTTTGCACCCTTGAGAAAAGATTGGAACATGGTTGCCTCCAGTTCTCCTGGAAAGTGTGTTAGCACATTGCGCACGGTGCAGAGAGCACACTGACCAGACTTATGATTGCTGGGGAGGCGCTGCAAGATTTCAATAAGGCATTCAAAAGGGAATGTCCACCATGAATGTACAGGACCAAATAGCAAGAGATAGTCGTAAATGTGAAAGGCGGCATGGTGGTTTGGTCGTAAATTGAAGGTCGGGTGGACACCCTTCAAGTTCCTTACATAGTTGGCAATGTTCTGGCAATAAGCGGACGCCCGCTCGAGAGTCATCGTCCGTGCACAGGCAAGATGGATCGCAGAGACCAGATACATGGTGTGATTGAGGATAGACTTCAGCCGAGTCTCAGAATCTGCCCAAAGACTGATGAGAGCAATGGGAATATATATAGTAACAAGCCATCGCCACTCATCAGCTTTCATTGTACCTGCGGAAGCATCTCCAAAATTTTTTGGCACTGGCCCGAGCCATGATGGCACAACAGTGTCACAGATAACACTTCTAATCTGCTCGAGAGCCTGCTTCGAGCTGTGGTCACGTATATCTTTGTCAGCGCCAGTGATCAGTGGTTGTTGAGCACGCTAGACATATAAGTATTAGTGAGAGATCTGTAGATAAAGGTACTTCCTTACCCATTGGACGAGCGCCTTAGCATAATCCATTTTGAAATGCCTGGTTTTCTTTGCAGGTATGCAATCCAGTGACTGGCAGACATAACGCAGTGATAGCTTGTTTTTGTGGAGAAGGGCTTCTTGAAGCTTCTTGAGCGATGCAGCCACCTGGACAGTGTCGCTTGCACATGGTACCTGTGCAACCAGCAGCGCATGGATTGCAGACACTTGCCCAATCTCTTTAGTGGTCATGGAGAGACTGGCAGCAGCCTCCGGGTCCAAAGCCTCAAAATCGTAATGGAAGGCAGGTGGTGTTGAATGCGTAGTCAACGTGATTCCTGTTGTAAGATTGAGTAAGCCTCGCATGTGGTGCTGCATGAGACCTTCCAGGAGACAATGCATGGAGTCAACCACAAGCTGGTGAGGTGGATCCCAGTATGGAAGCCGCCAAAGCTCGGAGTAGCGAACACCATGCTGCTTGAACAACCTTTCACGCTCTGCAGACGTGGGGGCATCTCTCCATTGCTCCGCATAGTGGCATAGCCTGTCCTTATCCCAAAGCACCCAGTTCTTGAAATCAACATGACCATAGTTAGTCTTGTGATAACAACTGCATGCAGCACAGAAGAAATGACTCCCCATTCCTGCAAGAGTGGCAAGGTGGTGAGCAGTGGGAAGATCACATATGACAAAAGCTATGGCACTACGCGTGACACGGCCATTCGGATGATTTGCAGTACTTGAATACCGAACACCCCGTTCCCATGATGCTACGAGGTTGACTATGAGGGGGCGAATGTAGTGGTTAAGATTTTCCAGAGATGGTTGTTTCGGTCCTGGAATTATGCCTGCAAGGTACATATTTTCAGGTTTATACCTAACATCCAGGGGTAAGTTGAGACATGCCATGGAGATGATGCCAGACGATGTCCTTGCCCCATGTTGTGTCATGCCCTCGGGGTTGAAAAAGTCAACGTGCAGAGCAAAGGCATAGCGTCCCTCATCACCTCAATCAACAAAAAGTTTGCCAGGTTTAGGACCACCGAATGTACGGAGGAACTGAGCTTCGAATGGATTCTTGATAAATTGAGGTGGTGATGACAAGAGTGATTGTGCGAGATCATCGCATGACTGATCCATCATTACCTCAATCTCCTCTCTTCCCAATAAGTTGGCAAGGTAGTCGTTGAAGTCGCGGTAAGCATATGTCTTCTTCGGCCACTGCTCACCATTGGGTAGAACATCCACCAGCACTTCACTGCATACAGTCTCCGGTGTCAGGCGGTTTGTACAATATACAGGGTAACAGGGGCTTGTGGATCCGGGAACATAGGTAGGTTGGTATATACAATGACATTTGCAGACCGCATACAGCACCACCTTAGAAGTAAGACTGAACTTCGACAGGGCGATCTCCATAGTTGCTGGAATTTGTCCCAAAACATTCTCGTGGAAGGTGCTCAGTGTCCCATCATTGCACTGAAATGCAAGATAGAGGAGCAACGAGAGGGCGCCCATGACGAAGTTGCCACCTCATTGGGACACACCCATGATTACATTGCACATGACACCAATAAGCAGTGCGACCTGTGCAACAACGTCCATGCGCTCAACTGGCAGGCAATGCTGGTCATCTAAATGAGCATGTTATTAACATAGCTCTACTAGCATGAATAGAACTTACCGATTTTGAAAAGGACAGGATCCACAGAACTTTCCAAGGGTTCGTGTAACCTCAACTGTGCCTCGAGCTTGTCTAGACCAGTAACAACACCCTTCTTGTAAGAGTCAACGGAGTGGTGACCATGCTTGACTCCCTCCATAGCATGGCGCAGCAAGTCAAGCTCTTGCCTCACTGTGGAAGGTATATGCTCGTTGGAACTGTCCAATAGAAGGCAAAAACACCGCTGGGTGCGAGCCTCAATGTTGGAAAGAATCTCGAGTGCCTTCGCGACACACCGGCGGCGGTCCTTCTTTGGGAGTCTGTCCCCAGTTATGATGGAGGCAAGTGAATCGGGGCTGCTCTGAGGTACAGTCCGAGGCTCGTCAACTGGCTGAGCATCGTGCAACTGGAGACGGTTAAGGCTATCAACAATGTCGGGCATTTGAAGAGTAGTGAGTGTGCCGGCGATGATGTCGCTGCTAGGTCCTGTTTTCTGATAGTCACCATGCGATTTCCATAGCTTGTCGGCAGTAGCATTGGGGTCAGGCCCATCATCTGTAAGGGTAAGGGCAAAGAGATGGCCAGTAAGGTCCTTTAAAGAGCTTTCTTCACACCTTGAGTGCTCCACTTGGACTCTTTTCAAATGTGTGGGCATGACTCGTGCATCCATCAGAATGCCATTGGCATCGCTTTCAAGGCACTCCTCACATTTGCACCGCTTGAACATGGGGCGTGAAGAAGGCATGTCTAAGTAGAGCTTGAATTAGTTTTTTCAAGATTAGCAGGGGGAATATGAGGCAAGTGGGAATTTGGACTGCGAACGACCTGAAGACAGGTTCTGAGATAGAATTGGCAAAATATGGTCATAAAATGGATGTTAATATATGCATACTTCTCAAGGAACTCGAAAAGTACGTACATCAAGGACAAGGCTAGTCTGTGGCCCGGGGCATGCCTTTGTTTCGACCATGTTTTCAAACAAATCACAATTAGCATTGGTGCAATCACGGAGGGATTTAATGACAGACCTCAGACCTTGTTTTTGGAGGCAGCACGTAACTACAATAAAGGCTGAACAAAGACAATTAACTCAAAGTGACCACGGAGGGTATCTCCACAGACCTTAATTTGGGCTTCGCATTACAAGGTCGCCCACTTTTCTTATCCGGGCGCAAGGTGGCAATGGCGGGGCGTTGTTGGAACCGAACAACCAATTTTGCGCAGCTTCTTTGTAAAGTCTGCATAGCATATCCAAATACGATCATTGGTGACAACAGATTGACGGTCATACGGATATCGAGTAAAACTACCGATCAGTCAAATGCTCGCATCCTCCCTCCCTAGAGCTCTCCAGCTCTGCACAATGGCGACCATAATTGACCCACAAACTATGATAACTGTCACACCCAAGAAGGAGTCGGGAGGTAGGAGTTGGTGTGCGATGTCGATGGCAGTTGCAAGACTGAATAGCATTACCATGCTGAATAAGAATAAGAGAACGACAACCACCCTGGGTGGCAGTGGGTCTGGTGCATGGCACTTCGGTGGACATTTCTCCCTGTGAGAGTGCAAGCGGGGGTTAACCTATGATATTGTCAAACCTCTGTTCACTGGGATTGCGGAAGACTCATGGCTGGTCTCTGCTGCATAATCTGAAGACTGAGAGATGAGAGATGGGAGACACTTTGAGCTCCAGCTTAATATCGTGACAAGTATGTGTAGTGATGACGACAACTTCTTTGTTGGTCAGGTGACAACGGTAACAACAAAAACGATAAGCAGCCCTTATATTTATCAGGTTGTATCAAGATATTAAGACACGTAAAGGGAAAACAAGCCGAGGAAAAAACAGCGTTTAGTTTTACAACTGAGACCGGGATTGCTTCCATGCATCAGGCATGTGTATGAGGCTGGAGGACGAGTCAGAGTACGTGGCTGTGGGTGCGACAATGTGAGAGCTATGCTGGATCTGGAAGTTAATCAAGCCACAATAACAGCCGAGCAAAGAAAAACTCACCAGATGCGTCTCTGCAAATGACTGTTCTATGATGTTCAGTGTGAAGTCGATAGCCTCTGAGAGTCCACCTGCTATCTGGTTGCAAAGGCTAGCCTCTAGTTGACAGGCATACTTCTTTACATGGTGTTGGATCACCTTATGGATGCTCTCCTTCAATCCGGGAGGAATATGGGAACCTGATAGTAGGCGAGGAACTGAGGCTAGGGAAGTATGAAAAAAAAAGGTTTCTCACCTACGGGCTCTGCAGGACAATCACTGGAAGCATTTCACAATGTTTCTTCAGAAAACATGCTGAAATAAGGAAGGGAAGAGATACTCTTTTATTTTAGATGTTTGGAAAGAAAAAATGCAGAAATTATGTTTTATTTTCTTCCAGAAAACATGAATTGATGCTGATGCCAACTAGTGTAGAAGCTAATGGGCATTACCATTAATCTGTGTTTCTGCACAGAGAAGATAAAGTTATATTTGCATTTTTTGTGACAAATTACCTGAAATAAAAGAGTATCTCTTCCATCCATTTTTTCAGCATGTTGTCTGAAGAAAAATTGTGAAATGCTTGCAGTGAATCCACTGCCCCGCGTGTGTCCAAAATCGCCGCATTTTGACGAGTGAGGCAGGGGGGGCTGGAAGAACTTGCACTTTGAGATGTAAGCGACACGACTTCTGGTAAGGAGAATGGGGCCATGGAGTCAAACCTGGTTATACCATTCTCACCTAAATCACACGGAGCTATAAGATATGGAAGAAAAGGAATAAATGCTTCATACTTATCGATTGTATATGGTCTACAGCAGTGTAGAAACTCAAGTCCTACAAATGAGTGTCATGCCAAAGAACTGTGATCCTGACGACTCACATACCTTGTTAGTTGAGCCAGGTGTGCCCGGAGTCATAGCCCTGCTACGAGTGCGAGGGGTAGATAAAGAGGAGGGGGACTTAGGTTTTTCTGACTGGTAAGGTCAAAATCTAGAAACAGTACGTGGGCATTTTGCGCGTAGGGAGCTGGAATCAGATTTCATGATGGTCTGGAATTCTGGAATGGAGTGTAGACACCTTAGCATGTTATAATGTGCAGAAGACATAACAAATTGGTTGACTACCCACCAGTACCCGTGAAAGAGAACAAAAAAAAAACTCAAGTCACAGCCTGACAATAAGTTCATTATGCTGAAATGCCTCGCTGGTACGCACTGGAATATGAGAAGTCGTGGCCTGACAATAAGTTCATAGACTGAAATGCAACGTCTAAACGGTTATGGAGTCATTGACTGGTGACGAATAACTGTCGCCCGACAATAAGTTTATGCACCGAAATGTGATAAGCTGCAGCCTCACAATAAGTTCATAACTGAAATGCAATGGCTCCCTGTGTGCGATCATTGCTGAGGGTTATTGAGTCGTCGGCCGGTAGCGAGTAACCATCGTCCAACAATAATTTCATATGATGAAAATAGCCCCATGCACTGCAAGCATTTCACAATGTTTCTTCAGAAAATATGCTGAAAAAAGGAAGGGAAGAGATACTCTTTTATTTTAGATGCTTGGAAAGAAAAAATGCAGAAATAATGTTTTATTTTCTTCCAGAAAACATGAATTGATGCTAATGCCAATTAGTGTAGAAGCTAATAGGCATTACCATTAATCTGTGTTTCTGCACAGATAAGATAAAGTTATACAGTGAGTGAAAAAACCCTTGCAATGTTTTGCTATTTTTCACTAACTGCAGTGTAGCACCAGAGGGCATGGGAATCTCACTTGGCCATAGTGGGATGGATGGTAGTACTGACTCTTGGCTACCAAGGGGTCACTGTATCACGTGATTATGTCCAGTGGTCATTGAGATATGTTGGTTTTAAAACAGGTACATCATTGCAAGGGTTTATTCACTTTTGGTCTGGGTAGTAGAATCTCACTCAAATGAAGGGATAATTGTGGTTGTTTGGTCATACAAACAAAGATACACATATCAACATTGTGTCTGAGTTCCAAAAAGTTCACACGCTTCTTTGTTTCCAACCTCTATCACCATGAGATCCATCTCTGCCACCCAAAGGAATACTATCCTGACTATGCTTGATGCTGGTCACTCTGCTTCCTCTATTGCCTCTAGTACTGGCCTGCATCTCTCTACCATCTCTAGGCTTCATTCCAAGGAGTGTTCCACCCTGCAGAAGTCCACTGGAGGTCATCCATCCAAGCTTTCCCCTGCCAATGTCCACCATGCCATCCATCTTATCTCCACTCAGAAGGCAGAAAATGCTGTCCAGGTGACCAAAACTCTCTCCAATATCATCAACCAGCCCCTCCACTCAAATACTGTTCAGCAGCACTTAAAGAAGACTGGTATGAAGGCTGTGGTCAAGCATAAATGACCTATCCTCTCTGCCAAGCATTGCAAGGCAAGACTTGACTTTGCCTATGCTCACAAGGATTGGACTCTGGAGGACTGGAAAAGGGTGGTATGGTCTGATGAGACTAAAATCAACTGCCTGGGGTCAGATGGTTGCAAATGGGTGTGGAACAAGCCAGGGGAGAAGCTGAATGATAGGCTAGTGGAGGGGACACTGAAGTTTGGAGGAGGTTCTCTCATGATGTGGGGCTGTGTGACTTGGGAAGGTGTTGGATATGCCACCAAGATCGATGGTAGGATGGATGGAGACCTTTACCTCCAAATTTTGAAGGATGAACTACAAGATTCCCTTCAGTACTATGGTCTTCATCCTCCTGACATCATCTTCCAGCAGGACAATGACCCCAAGCACACCTGCAAGCAGGTCAAGGAGTAGCTGGAGGAGCAGGATTTTAGGACTATGGTATGGCCTGCACAGTCTCCTGACCTCAACCCCATAGAACATGCCTGGGGTTACCTCAAGAGGAGGCTTGCAGAGTAGGAGCACCCCCCCAAGGGAATACTGGAGTTGTGGGAGAGGACTCAGACGGAGTGGAATGATATACCAGCTGAAGAGTGTCAGAAGTTGATTGAAAGCATGCCTAGGAGGGTTGAGGCAGTGCTTAAAGCAAAAGGAGGCTATACCAAGTACTGATATCCCCCATATACCCTTCCATTACCAAAAGTGAATAAACCCTTGCAATGATGTACCTGTTTTAAAACCAACATATCTCAACAACCACTGGATGAAATCATGTGATACAGTGACCCCTCAGTAGCCAAGAGTCAGTACTACCATCCATCCCACTATGGCCAAGCGAGATTCCCATGCCCTCTGGTGCTACACTGCAGTTAGTGAAAAATAGCAAAACATTGCAAGGGTTTTTTCACTCACTGTATTTGCATTTTTTGTGACAAATTATCCAAATAAAAGAGTATCTCTTCCCTCCATTTTTTCAGCATACTTTCTGATGAAAAATTGTGAAATGCTTGCAGTGATGGGGCTGAGGCTGGATGGCTATTGAGTCATCGGCTGGTAGCGAATAACCGTTGCCTGACGATAAGTTCATATGACGAAAATAGCCCCATGAAGCTGAGGTGGATAGCTACCTTCATATGTGTTCGTTAAATTTTAGGTCGTTGGATAGCAATGCACAATACTCACTGCAGTGCGCCGAGAAAGATTGCCGGGCGACAACAAGGCCCCTCCACTAGCATTGATAATGACATCTCTGAGTATGATTCTGGGTCAGATAAAAGAAAAAACAGGCATCAAGAATACAATAGAACGCAATGGCACCCGCACCCTAGCTACCTCTTATCCCGTACATGATAAATAGCCTGCAAAGACAGTCCGGGAGAGTAATAGCCATGAGAGCCATGAGAAACATACTATCGGTCAAGTCAGTCCCAAAGTACACTTTGGAAAGGTGCCTTTCTTCTCACCAAGATGGCATACTCTGTCTTGCAGTTTCGAACAATGGCAATCTCTTAGCAAGTGGAGGTCAGCGATAATTATATGGCATAAAAAAATACTCACGTCCCTAGGTTTCGACGGACTACGAATGTGGGACTTGCAAAATTCGGTGGAACTCCATAAGCCCTGCCAAACACGAAACGCCCGAGATCCAATTACCTGTGCACTGTGGTTGACTCTCAAAGACGAAAGAAACGACATACTTTGCTGCGGCACCGGACTCGGATACCTCTTGTTCTGGAAACAAAATTCGACCGCGGCGAGACCCGAATTTGAAGAAATGCTGGTGAGACGTATAGGGACCGGTCAGGAAGTCATGGCAATCAGCTGGTGCCAAAGAAGTCATCAGCTCGTCACTGCAACTTATGACAAGTGGGTCCAGGTCTGGGAGGTGGGCACAAAATATACTTTGACAAATACCTTCAGCATTGAACTACCAACCACTGTTCCACATGCCATGTATTTCCATGGCTCTGATCTCCTGGTGTTTGGGATGTACGATGGAGAAATGTGAGTAGTGAACAGAATAGTGGATAAGAAACGAAACAACTCACTCGGGTTGTAGACACACGTTACGTGGAAAGGATGGCATGATTCTTGCAACAAAGACTATTGGAAGAATGATGTAAGTGGAGGTTCACGGTTACAATATGCAAATCTCACAGGAATGCTTTCAGAGGACATGCTACCATCGATGCAACTCACACCAGCTTTGTCATCGACAACGCTGTAAATGGATTCAGTCTTCATAGGATGGAGGATGGTGTATGTGCTAGAACCTATGATACAACTCCCAGGAAAGGATTTCCGAAGCAAGTAGCAATTGCGGAGGGAGGTTCAATGGTCGTAGGCGGAAGTGACAACAGATTGGTCTACATTTTCGACAAAGGAACCAGTGAATTGGTTCAAACACTGCGGCACTCCACCAATGGGAGAGTGCAAACCGTTACTGTAAGATCAGGACTGGAATTTGACGGTGGACAACAACTGATATACACACACTAAGACATACGACACAGGGAACATTCATTACATCCTCGCAGCAACATCGAACAACGAAAACGATATCTCTATTTCTATATGGAAAAAACCGGCATCAGATTCGAGGCGACATCCAAAAAAAGGGGGGGCACCTACAGTATTACATATTCTGTGGCTAGTCTGGCAAACTATTCCACATCTTACAGCACTAGCTGTCATTGTGATGTTCGCAGTGCAAATGGGGGTGGGTAATAATGAGGCTTCGGCAAAGTACTTACTAACGAAGACACAGGGTGAGTACCGGGCTGTAAATTATATGATATGGAAGTAGTCCGATACCAAGCTACCCCATACAGCCAATGGAGAGTATACACGCAAGCAGGATCCAAGAAACAAGTATCACATGGGGGAAGCAGCATCAGCGAAGGGGCTGCAGGGAACCACGATGCAGAGGAGTGCAAACACGAGTCCTTGGACAATCAGAATACGTCGTAAATTTAAAAAAAAAATGTAGATGACATACCATTGTGACGATAGTACATATGGCATAGCCATACATATACCAATGAATCGGGCAATGATGCAGATTCGAAGGAATCGACTGTGAACGATCAGAAGTGTTTCCACACATCCAAATTCACGGATAACTTACCGTTTGCATACACCGGTATATAACTTTGGTGTCAGGGATGACCTGAGGATGAAATGACAATGATTAATTTTCAGCTCGGTTTCGACAGTGTTGACCTGGGGACGGATTGGCCATGATTGATTCTGAACTTGTAGTGTTGACATAGCAGACTAACGAATGCAACCTTATAGATACACTATTACTAGACACAATGCACTAATATAGGTCACAGAGTACGAACGGCACATAGAGGCTCATGAAGGAAAAAAAGAGAATGAACAGTATGGAAGAGAAAGAAAGGTGCAAAAACGAGGTTGATGCCTTATAAACTGAAACGAACTCAGCTGGAAAATGCCGAATTCCCATCCACTCGGACATGGTCACATGTACGTCGCCATAAGGTTACGCATACGAACACAAGACACACCTCGCTTCGTTCCGGCAGTCTTGTTAGATTACAGTAATATATACAACAATAACTGTGCTGGACACTGACCCAGGAAAGGCAACATGCCACGACCGCCGTCAGTCAAGACCAGCGCTAGAGATTCGGGTACAAGTACAAGAGAGGACGTTAGAGACATGATAGATAGTTCCAGACTTGGAAAATTGTAAAAAAAAAAAAAGGGAAGGGCATGTTGAGATCAGGTTGCAACAAGTTTCATCCATGGGAAAGGCGCTTTCGAGATCTCAAGTGACTCCCTCCAACGTTCCATAAGTTGCAAGATCCACGTGTCATCATACAACGCCATGGGTAAACCCACTACTGGGACCCGAGAGGAGATTGGGTTATCAGGTGCATGCTTCCTGGGGAGGGGCTTTGAGCCTTGTGAGCAGAAGATGTCCTTGTCAAGGACACGCTGGAGATCTACAATTTCTAGCTCTTTGTCGATATTCCTCCACCATTCCAACTTCTTCACTCGGAGTACATTCTCGATGCCATTTTCCACAGAGCTCTCCTCTGAGCTCATGCCATGCTCACCCAAAGTATTTATGAGTCGTTGAAGCCACTTCCAGCTCCCTAGATCGTCATCAGAGGTTTCTGATTTCATTGCGACAATGCGGTCAAGAACCGTTTTCCTGCGGTGATATTTCTATGTGGATATCAGTTTAGTCGACACTACAGAGCACACGATGCCTACATTTCGGTGACATGTCACCTGTCTACTCTCTTTGCCTAGTCTTCGGCTATCTTCCACTAGTTGGGCCTCATGTTCAGCAGGTGTTTCAGGCACTCCCTTGGTTGTTAGCTTGGGTTGTGCATTCCTCCACAATGTTTGCAGTTGCTTGTAACATTCCCGTAGTATTTCTTCGACATAGTCATCCTCTTTTCTGATAGGCCAGGCTTCAGAGGCGCAGTGCAGTTGAAACTCGCGAAGGAGGAAACTCAGTAAGAAGGTGTTCCAGGGTGACGAGTAATTCTGTGCTAAATCGAACGCAATCTTGTCTGTATCAGGGCTAGGTCCATCCTCGTACTTGTAGGCATGGACATCAGCAGCGCTTGCTGGTGCATGTGTGATGAAATCAATATCCTGTACAATCCCAAGTTTCTCCTTGAAAAGACAGCGGACTTCAGCCTAAGTAGAAGGGGTCAGCACATCAACGAGAAGAAGGAAGTTTCCATTACCAAGATGAAGTCATGGTGGTAGTTAGGCTCCGTTGCTTTTTCTAGTTGAAGTTTGTGATTTTCCTGCTTCTTGCACTGTGGGGTCCGCCTTGGACTTCATAAAATAGTGCCAACTGAAAAGTCACCCCCACTCTCCAAAAGGGTTCTGAGAGTTGTCTCGACACTTTTAGTAATCACTTCTACCATTGCAGATATGGGTGGTGAGGTGGGCTGGTCATCCTGACTGCCGGGCGCTGCCTTCTCTCCAGTCTCTGCTTCATGTCGCTCAGACATGAGTCCAGCGGGATCAGCAGGATCAGCGGGATTGTCCTGTACAAGCATTAGTCTTTCACATTACAGTACTTTGAGCTTACATCAATGTCAACTCCGATGAGCCGTGTTTGTTTCGAAACTCCTTGGCTTCTCCTAATCCGCTTAATTGCATCTAGATTTGGTGTCGTGGGCTGAGGATAGGCTGGACATAGTCCTGCCTGAGTGTCCGTCTCGGTATGGAGATACTTCTCAGGAGGAGTGGGTCATAAAGCAGTACTTTTGATTAAAAAGTAGCTTACAGGTTTCTTGAGCCGGGCATAATGCTGCTCTATGTTAGCAAGCTCCCTCTCTTTTTGTGCCTGGCATTTGCATTACCATGGATCATGGAATCAAACATTAAAGTCCGGCATACCTGTAACGTTGAACTCAGTCTGGTAACCTCATCTTGCACACGGGTTTCGATTTCAGCCATTCTGGTGGTTTGCAGCTTGTCGATGTGAGATTGCATGCTAGACTGGGAAGCGGCAATTTAGTGCATGAGTGAAGATTTACGGTAGCGTTTCACCTCACCTCAAACTGCTTGCGTAATTCATTGAGCTGCTTTTCATATTGTTGAGCAGTTCGCTCCTGGCCACTTTGGATCTGCTGCTCCAAAGTTAGCGGGTAAGAAAAATGTAGATACAAAGACCTACACTAAATGCCTCATGAAGTGCTGATAACTCTCTCTCCCTTTCCTTCACAAGGGACTGTAGACTAGTAACCACATCATTTTGCTTGTTGTTGTCAGTGGCGGAAAAAGTGTCCTTGATGAGTAGACATACCCGTCCCTGCTCCTGTATTCTCTTTCGAAGTTTTTGGATGACCTCCTCCTTCTCATACAACCCTCGTCGAAGTGATTGCGATAAGTCAACTTCCTCGTAACAACACTTGGATGTCAGCAATGGCACAGCCTGGTAATCGCATAAGCAGATGACCACATGATTCGAGTTCACACGTACACCGCTTTCTGTTGGTATACCCAGGTCCATGGGAGTATCTGGCTCCGTGCATTTGCTGGTACTCACATTTGGTGAGGAGAAGTGTTCTGGTTCCGGGGTGTTATGGTGACTGGGAGCATGCAGCCTCCATACATTAAGGTCGTACTCCGATTCTGGATCCGAGGGGGCAACTGGCGCCGGTGCGCTCGGTTGTGCACTGGTGGTGCGAGGAAGGGTGTCCAGCTGAGATTGTGTTGGGGTTGTGGTGCCACCGCTATGATTACAAGGATTGCTGGTGGATGTCATGTCATCGTCAAAAAGATCATATTCAGGTATGGTCTGGGTATCCTCCAACTGGTTAGTGGAGCACCATGAGTGCCAAGGATTGTTGAACAATCCACCAGGGAACATGGGGGTATTAGGGGGTATTCGGGCGATGTCACACACTGTCTCGACCTATTATATGCAGGGTGCGCGTTAACAAAAAAAAAACATCGCTCAACAATAATGTAACTATGTACCTCACCGACAATAACAGATCACACGTGCTTCATGAGACGTTGCTAAGGTTGCACTCTAGACAATAAAGGGGCAAGCGAACAAGGGATTTTCAACAAAATAAAGGAACACTTATATTCCAGGATATCATAATACTGTTCCCTTCAATGCCCCCTACTATGCCAGTGGCAAAATCACAACCAGTCCCTGCATTCTACGATAGCAAGCCCCACCTGGTACCAGTGTTGTCCTCCCAGGTGGAGATAGCACTTCTGCCAGGGAAGTGTGTGCACATCAGCGCATCTGAGTCAATGATTCTGACGGAGTTGAACATTTTCTCGCAAACAGCAGCCAGAGTGGAAACTTCCCAGGGGGCGACCCCGAGAGGAAAGACACCCATAGCGACAACTTCTAGGGCACAAACTCCCAGGGAACAAACACCCGCACCCATGCCCAAAGGAAAATCAGTCACCATTGAACTTCCTTCCTCTGATTCAGAACATTCAGAAGGCTCACCTGCACCATCGGAGTCGAGTCTGTCATCTCTGGAGTCCAAGCTGGGTGGAAGTGACAAAATCCCTAAGCCGAGTGGTGAGGTGGGTCGACCTGGCCGTGGAGGCTACAACTTGGAAGACCAATTGGGCTGGGGCGAAGACGGCTTCAAAAATCTGAAGGTGAGTATATATCTACCTCATGATGACACCGGCACTCATCTGACACCGACCAGCGGTTCGTAAACAAGGCTATAAAGAAACACTTGGATACCACTAAATGCCGAAGCCAACAAGATCGTCAAGCACTGGACACCGTGTGCAACCTAGTAAGCTTGCTTCGCACCGACAATGATAGTTACTCACAGCAATGTGTAGGTTACAGCTGAGTTTCCGGACATGGACAGCTTCGAAAACTGTTGGCCCGTTCTCGATTTGATCCAGATGCGTCTAAAATATTTGTCTTCAAGAGCTTGGCAAAAGAGAAGAATCAGTGGTAGTTCGAGCAGGGCTGCAAAGGGTGAAAAGAGTAGGGGGAAATCGCCCAAATCAAAGTCATAGCACCACCAAAGAAATAGCGTACTCCAACGTCCGGGAATCACTAGTTGACAGTCGGCTGCAGCATGCCTTGCAGCATAGATAGCATAGTCTTATAGTTTGTCGCGATCAAAGTACCTTCACCTGTGAACAAAGTGAGAGACGGCAAAAACAGATCATGGATACCATACCTCTTGGTTTATCTTTGCAAGAGATAATCGGTATTAAGTACTAGCATTTACGACGCGAACATTTTCGTATTAATCTCACGACCACTAACTAAGCTACTACAACACCGACAACTGACTACCCTAGAGTGCATGGCGAGAAAGAAGAAGAGACTTGTGAGAAAGCACTGACGCGCTTGATAAACTGAACTGTTTGGCCGAGCACGTGCGAGAGTGTGCACGTGACTCACGTGATGCTGAACTCGTTTCAGTTTATATACATTCTAAGCTCTGCTGAAATATTCTTTTTCCTTTCTAAACTTTCCTTCACGATGACCTGACTTAGTAGCAATGTTAGTTAATAGCTCTAAGAGTAGAAGTTCAACCAGTATCGTTCTTCGGTGGGCAAGCCATGAGCGTGCGAAGTCAAGCCGTGAAGAATGGCTACAATGCGGCATAGAATACAATTGATCTCGGGTGATGGGGCATGTGTGCATTCTGTTCGGGTATTGCAAGACTACTAAAAACCGAGTCCGCATAGGTTTCGACCCGTTACTTCGATTCCAATATGCCAGTACTACCTCATCTGATGACATCCGCCCGAAAATGTCCAGCCGCCGAGCATTCAATATCTCGCCAAGTATGATTCACCTACAAGCATTCTACTGGCTCAAACAATTTGCGGAGGGTTCCATCCTGCTCGACACGGCACTAGACAGCATCGAGTTTACCCTTGGCTCAAACTTCGAATCCGATCAGTGGATGAACCTTACCCACTGTATCGTGATGGAGCCGGATTGTTGGCCCGCCATTGAGAAGATATTTATGCAGGAGTTGGGTATTGTGGGATCGTCCTCTGGTATGTTTTATCTATACATAGGACTCCACTGCAGTTTTTGAACCTCTTTTGCCAGAGTTGCATTCCCAACCGTCTCGAGTATCGACCATGTCGGATACTCAGGAGTCTTCCTCTTCCACCGGTACATTCGACCATTTGAAATTTGATATATCCTCCTAATATCCGCCCTAGAAGCACGAGTGTCGCCACCCTCTGTATCTGGTATTCAGGAGTCTTCCTCCTCCACTGGTATGTGCAACCATTTTAATATGGACACCGTCCTCTGAATACCCACCCTGGAAGCACGAGCACCACTACCCTCAGCGTTGACTCCGTCAGGTGAGACCATTCCTAGCATATATCCGCAGACGTCCCATGGAATAATCCAATGATCCCTCTCGTAGCTGTACCTTTACTAAAAGACCCATCCGCATTGCGCCTTATGATGGATTGGGCACAGGACAAGATTGGCTTCAGCGAGCTTGATGATAGGATGCGAGCATATGGACCTCGTTATATCCCCAAGGAGTGGAAGGTTCTTATCGACGAGGTGTTTATGCTGTCGGACCCAGGAGTTGAAAGTACCAGTTCCCCCTCCCTTGTCATCGAAAGAGCAATGGAGTCACAGGGCATTAGTTTGTCGGCTGCTCCTCCTGTGCCATCGTTTTGGGCCTCCACTCGGAGCACCTCATCCTCTCAATCTGCCACCCGTCGCCGTCGTAAATCCTGTGGAGTCACTCAGAACAAGCGCCATAAGCTAAATTCGAGCATTTTCCTCGACATAGATGCTGAAGACGAGGGCGAAGAGGACGAGGGGGAGGAGGAGGAGGAAGACGAAGAAGGGAGGCGTAATTATGGTCCTCAACAGGTGGGACCCTCAGGAAAGGGGTCTTACCTATGGACAATCGATACTCTTTGCGAACGGTTCCACCATGGCGCATGGGAGACGACGGTTTCCAATGATCCACTTGTCACGCAACTCCCGACTAGTATTTTCCCACCTCCCTGCAACAATATCTATATAGTTGAATTTTATTCAGGTGTGCTCGGTGTTCTTACCTGTGTATCTCTTTTTTGACAAGATTATCATCAGCCAGTGCAAGAACGTTCACTTTTGAATACATCAAGATGCAAGGGTTCGAGGTCATGACATTACCTTGGCTCCCTCACCGACTGTACGTAGAGGCCTCTTGTCCCCTCGAAGTGCAACGAAGTCTCCCTCCCTCTCACTGTCGAAGTCATAAAGAAATTGTTCTTCTGCCACCGCAGGAAGGCATGTTGATCTTGGTATACAAAGCTCTGCAAGTACTTCCAACCCGAAATTGGGTTCGGATCAAGCAGTCAGCATACAAGGGTGATATTGGGTACATCGAGGAGAGCACTGAAAGTGAGGCAGTTGTGCTCGTTGCACCTCATCAGCTTCCCTATGATCTTCCCGAGGAGTCAGGCAAAAGAATGAGGTTTGACGTTGAGCTGGCGAGGCTCACAGACCTCGATTTCGTTCCTATCCTATCTCCCTCTGGTGCCGAGATCGGATACAGTTGCAGTGGGCAACAATTTGTACACGGATTGCTTAGGCTGACTTTACTGGTCAACACCTTGGAGTTAGTTGAACTACCACACCCCAACGACATCAGATTTCATGTGGCTGCTGGCATCGATCCTTCATTTGTCGAAGAAACGTTGAATATTTTCTCCTCGCAATTTTGGCGAGAGCATGACAGCGTTGAGATACAAGAGGGGGACCTCAGAGGCAAGAGGGGAGTGCTTGCTGATGTAGATTTGCACAAACGATCTGCCGTCGTCTTGTGTGACGGTGATGCTTTCGGCTGCAATCTGCAGGAGTTACGCAGAGTATTCAAGATAGGGGATACAGTAGAGGTTATAGCAGGCCCGTTCTGCAGAGAAACGGGCTATGTTGTCGCTTTGCATGAGCGTACCCTTGTCCTCGTTGTCATGCAACCCGACAAAACCTCAGATAATGTGAGTCCTCATTATCTCCACTACTTATGTCCTGACAGGGTCCAGATTGAAGTGTCAAAGTTCGTCGTGCAGAGCCAATTACCAGAACATATTTTATCCCTTGGCCCTGAAGACAATGAACCTCGATTAGTTCACCCACTTCCGGGGGACGAAGCCCTCCCAGGTGACTTGGTACGCACACACTGTGGCCCATATACTGGCCGGACGGGGATCATCGAGTGGATCAGTTCTGATGGTAAAGTCTGGGTATTTATGCATGGGAAGGGCAAAGGAAAAGAGGATGTTTTGGCGGATGAAGAAAATCCAGCCCCCAGTCAGACTGTGGTCGCCATGAATGTATCTGACCTCCATATCGAGCAACCTCCGAATACCCTCACTTTTACAAAGGACAAGGGTTATAATGTTGCCGTGGGCGACACTGTGGAGGTGGTGAGGGGGCAGTGGCATGACTCCCAAGGCATCGTGAAGGCAGTGGACTTGACCAAAGCTAGCCTTGATATTGTGCGCCCAACGGACAGAGTTCAGGTGGGCTGCCTTGTGTTCACCTTAATCTCGCTCACCCTTTCACCTAGATTAATGTTCCCATTACATTTTCCTGCAAAATCATGGAGCGTTTTGAGCACGGATTATCGAAGTTTGTCGGTCGTGATGTCTGGGTTATAGTGGGCAACAAGAAGGGCAGTCGGGCTATGCTGCGTACCATCGGAAGGATGTCCAGTTGGGTGGGGCTATTCGGTCAACCGATTCAGCTGAAAAATAATCAAATCACAACACCATCAGTCATCTTTCTTTGAGGACTATTTCTGCTGATTCCCATCTTAGATCGGGTATGCTACTCGACAGCACACTGCTTCCCCCGCAGTTGCAGCGTGCCCTGAAGGCCCTGCACAGCTGATCCTTCATCACACCTGTTGTCCCCCATAGTGTCACCCCGCCGCCTTCCCCTGGTCCTTCAAATGCGGGCCTTTCAGATGCGTGGACAATTACCCCTGCCGACATCACCCAGACGCAGACTCCTGATTATGGTATGTCATTTTATTATTGTACTACGGTTACTAAGGTTAGTACAGGCAACGTTCCATGGCTTTTCGAGCCCAACTTCTGCGATTTCAAATCCTTTCACCTTGGATTCAACGTTAGTGTTGGTTTTACCCAAGTGTCACTAGGGAAGTGCGTTGTTCGGATGGTGTGCCCCGACCGATTTACAGGTCAGAATGGCTCTGCACCACTGGGTTCCATCTGCGTTACAGTGACCGGGCACAATGCAGGTTCGGCCATTCAACATCTCACCATCCCTGCTCGGTACCTTATGCCAGCGAACCCCACTGGCAAAAATCAGTTATGTTTGATATTAAAGGGACCCCAAGCAGGACAAGTTGTGCACATAAAGAAGTGCCAGAGGACTTCCAAATCGGTTGTGATGGAGGATGGTATTACTATCCATTTTTCTGATGTATGTGTCGCATTCGAGTACAATCGTCCATAGTTGAGGGGTTTTAATTTACGATGACAATAGTACTGTTGCCTCCTCAGTATTCTGCCTTAATTCCATTGATGGCCTTACGTTTTACCAAGACAATTACATCTTCTTGCTGCGGTATGCGTGACTAGTGGGGTTTAATGCATTCGTTCATAGGAACTTATTGTGGTTGGCACCTATCGATGATGGTTTGGAAGGATTTATGCAATTGAGCCTTCCATTCATTATTGTCGGGTGGCGATATACCAAGTAAGTCATATCTTTTCTGCCGAACGATGATTCAACTCAGTAGTTTGTTAGGTAAGTTATTGTCGTCATTGTCACGGGCAAGTTTGAATGATGGTCTATAGGGATTCATGTTATTGAGCATTTCATTTGTTATTGTTGGGCGGCGATGTGCCCACGTCAAATACACCCCATCCAACCGGTAGAAATAACACCCATCCATCTATTCTAAGTTTTCTTCACAATTGGCTTCTCTTCGAACACTAATCATCGACTTCTCTAGAGTTCTCTTGCTGTCACCAAATATGGGCCTTGTCCACAGTCGCTTTGCAGGGGTGCTGGTCACTCCCCTGAGACGTCAAGGTGACAACATGGCAGCTTGAGAAGGTTGTCCTATCCCCTGCGATCTCGCTCGTACCATACAGGTACAGGTATGGATTCAAGCCATTCAGACAACACTTGATTCACAATCTGTAGTCATCCCAGGGTCAGGATTTGGCGCTTGGCTCCCCACCCAATATTTCCCACATGGCTTCACTGGTTGAAGTCACCCAAAAGCGCAAATTCTGTGAAGATCGGGATTCGGCACTTGGCCCTCCTCTCAAGATTTCCCGTGGTACTTCTTTGACCATCCAAACATCTGCCGTTAACATTCAGGTGAGGATCTCGATGTCATGAAGTGCTACACTAACAAGTCCTTCAGCCAATCTCTCCTGTGCCACCGGTCATCGCATCTCTGAAGCGCAAAGCTAGTGAGGACCAGGACTTAGCACTTGCCCGTCCTGCCAAGATTCCTCGTATTCCTTCGCTAGTTGATCCCGTGAATCTCCCCCCCATAGGGAGCAGCTGCTTCATCTGGTGGCTTCCCAATGAGCTTCTTGCGCACATCACAACTCTTCTTCCCCGAAACTCCCTTCTGGCATTGACTCAAGCATGCCAGCTACTCAGAGAAATCACTGCACCACATTTTTTTGCGCTGCTTGGATTCGACACCCCTCAAAGTAACTATTTATCTCTGGACGACGACGGGTGTGAGGGACTACTAGTGTGGCAGCAGACAGAGGCATTCGTTGTCCTGAATTCTCTTTGTTTCTCTATTTCCCAGATGACAACTGACTACCACTTGTGCGCTCTGCGAACCTTCTTTGAGTCGCTGACAGGTGGCAAGGTGGTCCCTCGAGTGCACCTACTTCTGTACTCCGGGCCCGACAAACCGACCCATTCATTCTTGTGCCTGCTGGAAAGCATCCGAGGGTCAGGATGCAAGGAATTGACTTGCTCCGGCTTGGCATGGGGAAAAGGGCCACGGGTCCGCTGTAGTGAAGGGACTCCCACCTGCAATACCGAGCTCCAGTTCTTAGAGCTATCATCGTCACTTTTCTTCACTCCATCATCCATCGCTTTCACACTAAGTACCTTACACAATGCACCACTGGTCAGCCTTAGACTGACCAATACAGGACTTACATCTGCACAGTGGACGAGCTTCCTCAAGGATTTACGATTCAGATACCTTCGCTCGCTGGAGGTAGAGGCTACTTGCCCTGTTCGCAGTCTAGTGGAGTTTTTGTCTGTTCATCAAGTGGAGACCCTCACTATTATCAGTGTTGCAGCTCGACATAGTTCACCACCCCGCAGCCCACTGCGACGCACCCGCCCACCGACCTTGTTGTCCTCTCTGACTAAACTGGACGGTTCTCCCCCCCACATCCTCTCCTTTTTGCATTATGCTCATATACCAGACACTCTGGAGTATCTTGGGGTTCGACTTGGGGCATCCAGCTTCACGGATTGCTTTCTATCGGATGTTTTATCATGCACCGAACATTTGCCTGGAGTGGGTGAGCTTTTTGTCCGAATTCCTGCTGAGGCAGATTCTCGTTCCCTGGCTTTACCGGAGAATTGGCCTCGAACATCTCTTGTCAAGGTCAAGGGCCTCACTCTTTGGTTCCTGGACTTAAAATTAGATGACAATACAATTGTTCGTAGTCTTTTGCCACTGACATGATAACTGCAACTATGACTGACAAGCTTTGCAGCTTCACTGTGCATGGTGGTTGCCGAGCTTCCCGGAAATCAAGGACCTCTATTTGTGTATGAAGAGCTCCAGATCTAATGATGAATTGGAGCATCTTTTTCACTCGTTTTCTCCATCCAGCGCCCTCGGGATAACTATTCTAAGGATATAGATCGATTGATAAAAGTACGTCTCTTATCGGGCATGCCATTATGCCTCACTCATGATGTTGCCAGTTTCTGTCCATCCCATCTGATGAATCCCGAGTTTCTGCTGCTACTGTATTACACTTCTTGTGCTAGCTGTATCGCACTCCTCGTGCTAGAATACTGAGTTGTGCTTTGAACAGTGTTTAGATGTTGTATTCAAGAATTACCATAAGCTCTTCCGGATGTTATGCCAATGGTGCCCAGCACCTTGGGTGTGTTTGTTCTTGAGGGGCTCAAAGACCTCATTCAAGCATGATAAATGCATTGCATTATTCTGGTAGTTGGTAGACTTGGGTTGCTAAGTACTCTACTTGCAAACTCGTCGAATCACTTGCAGCAATGATCAGGGTAACAGTTGGGCGACAACTGGGCGATGATCGGGCAATTGGTTTTGACCTGGACGAAACTCAAAATTTTATACAGCATTCTCCCTTTTGTTTTCACTTAAACAATAAAGCCAGGTTTCTACACTGATCAAAACTTTAAGTACAGGTTGTTGTCTACTCAACGACAAATCAATAAGTTACCTCATGACTGAAATGTGAAGATAAAACTCGAAGTTCTAACACGTGTTTCATCAGCTCCGATACTTCGCGCTTAGTGTGACATTTAAAGCACGACTGCGTGAGAATGCAAACTTCTAATTACTATTGTCATCCTGACAATTGACCAGACTTCAAACTCCGTCCATGTAAGAATTCAATAATAATCATCAAATTTTGTCTTCGTGTTTTCCACTACATATTCCCCCCTGTTAAACAGTGATCCCTGCGCTGTGATACCCATTGGACCCTGTCCTAGCCAAAGTGATCACACACCTGGGCCACCATCAGAACTTCACTGTGGTCAATGGGTTAATATATGTCAAGAATGCATCAGGAGATGATGTGCTGTGCCTCCCTTGTGTCAACTGGAGAAATAACTGACTGACAGTGCAAGTGATTGAGCATGCCCACAAGATGCTTAGCCACTTTGGGACTCTGCACACCAGTGACTACATCCATAGGCAGTTCTGGTGGCCTGGTATTGGCAAGGAAATTGACTGATACTGCAGGTCATGTCCAGTGTGCCAGACCACCAAGGCAGACAATGCATGCCTGGCAGGGCTCCTCCACTCCCTGCCAGTACCCAAATGACCCTGGAACTCCATCACCATGGACTTTGTCAGCCCATTCCCCAAGAGTAAAGATGCTGACTACCTTTGGGTTATCTTGTGCCACTTGACCTCACTAGTACACCTTGTACCCATCAAGACCACAATATGAGCATCCGAACTTGTGTGTGTGTTCATTCGAGAAATAGTATGGCTGCACAGCCTCCCTGACACCATCGTATCTGACCAAGATGCCAAGTTCACCTTGCAATTCTGGTGCAAGGTGCATCAATTGCTGGACATGCAACTGCTCACATCCACTGCATTCCATCCACAAACCAATGGAGCATCTGAGTGGGCAATCAGAAACATCTCACAGATACTATGAGGCCTGGTCATGCTGGACCAATGGGATTGGGCTGAGAAATTGCTGATGGTTGAGTTCACTATCAACTCAAGTATCAGCAGCTTGACAGGATTTGCACCATTTGAGCTGACCTACAGATACATGCCCAGATTGCTCCCTAACATGGAGGAGCAATCACCCATGACTGCTCCAGGGGTGACATCCTTTGTCTGTCAAGCCAAGGAGAATCTGGCTATGGCTCATGATGCTATAATCAAGGCCCACATGGCACAGACGCACCATGCTAACAAATGACAGAAGGAAGGAGACAAATACAATGCAGGGGACATGGTGTACTTGTCTACAAAAAACCTCACCTTGCCCAAGGGACATGCCAGAAAACTGCTTCCCCAGTATATCAGCCCCATGAAGATTATCCATGCCAACCCATCCATGGACACCTATATGCTGGAGCTGCCACAGCAACTACAGGACCATCATCTCCACCCCACCTTCCATGCCAGCCTTCTGCATCATCATGAACCCAATGACAATGCAATGTTCCCCAAACATGATGCCCACATCTTCCACAATGTGGGCATACCTGACAATGTGGAATGGCTGGTTGACAAAATAAACACCCACCACTGGGTGGGCTGTCAGCTGGAATTCCTAGTCAAGTGGAGTCTAGGTGACTCCACTTGGGAGCCTTACCTGCACTGTAAAGACCTCGAGGCCCTGGATAGGTACCTCAAACTGCAAAACATCAATGACCCCTGCTGATGCCCAAACACAGTCAGTGCACTACAGAAGCTAATGTGTAAGGATGTAGGACTTCCAATTTGTACAGGCCCCATGCATGTGACTGCACAACAACTGCCCATGGACTCTTATCTCCCATGCTGTCTTTGGACTTGCCACAGGCTCTATACTTAGAATGTTTTTAGCTATGACCAAACTCTATCACACTGCTTATGCAATCATTTCACTTTATGAAATTTTCTTGCTGCCTCTCACTCTTTCTTTTACCACATCCACATCATAACCACAGTCCCCTTTCATCACTATGTCATGCCAACTGTCCCACCTCCCAACAGCATCCTCTCATGAGGACAGTGTTGTCTCCCCTGACATGTCCATGTCGCCTGATGACAGGACATGTCAATGTGAATCAAAGTGACATGCAAGAGATGACACCCCCCCCCCCTGATCACTCACCTTCATACTCCTGGCCCCCCTCCCATCATCATTCATGCTCACATGACACCAAATGTTGTTGTGAGCATTCCACCTCCCCTCCTCAATGACACTGGCATGCCAGTGAATTTGGTGTCATCATTCATGATGACTGTGGCCAGTCCACTGGCTGCAGTACATGCTCTGCATATGCACTGCACATGGCACAAGACCTGGTCCTTGGCTCCCCAGACCTTGTACACACCTGCACATCTTGCATATGTGTGCTGTCATGCCTCCTTGGCCTGGATGACACCTCAGTGCTGCAAGAAGAGGTCAATCACCTTCAAGCTGATCAGGACTACTGGTGGTCATGCACCCACCACTACCAAGACAAGTGTGACCACCTTGAAGACAATCACAACCTCGAACATGCACACCTGGCCTCCCTGGCCTCCCAACCCCAGCACCACTGCCCCCCCCCCCCCCCAACCATGTGTGGCAGGACTGTCATCTTCGAGCCTGGCAGCTCATCTTTCAGGGGGAGGGTGCAGGGCACTCCCTGCTGAACATGGTAAACCAGCCACCCCCCCTCCTCATACATCTGCTCCCACCCCCAGTGCAGCCACTGCATCTTGTGAAGACCACCACAAGACACCAGTCAACACCCCCAATGAGTCTGTGGAGACATGGCCTCATCAAAAATGCCCCCTATTGACTGACCTCCTTAAAGAGGCTAACACAATGTTCCCAGTCAATCAGAGGGAACACCCCCATCAAGTATTCATTCTGCTGAATGGCAGGAAATTCCTGCACATCCAAGTTTGGCAGAACCTGTACCAATTCAAAGCTCCCCAATGGTATGACATTGAAAGGGCAATAACTGCTGGATACACCCCAGCCCTACTGGGGGCAGTCTTCCCAGGTGCAGTGTGCCTGTTAAGCACACCCCACAAGATAGACAATATCTATGCTCATGCATCCTGAGAAAATGATGAGGGCAACATGCCAAATGCCAGGGCCACCCAGCACCTCATCACATGGATAAACCAATACCTGGCTGACATCAACAAGTGCACTGGGAGAAAACTGGCAAAGAACCCTGTCACAGCCTATGTGCTCTCACAATGGCACCCTCCCACATGGATGGCAGCCAAGGGCAAGGTCAAGTGTGAAAACTACAAACCCTCCATCACCAGGCTTGCTCCACAACCTACCCCAGTCTATGAAGAATGCCAGACTGGGCATGCAGAGGCTTGCAAGGAGGCTGTTATCCCTCATGAGCTGACCCCTACCCCTCAGGCAGAGAGACCTCTGCCCATGGAAACTTGCCCTCCCATCATGATAACCCCACAGATCATGACTGCAACCATCCCCATAGTCCCACTGATATCTGAATGAAGGGACCAAAAAAAGAGGTCACATCAGGACTGAACCCCTAAGGATGTCCTGACCTGGGGAGAACCCTTGCAGCAATGGAGGACACACATCCAGGGGTACATGGACAATGACAAGATGTTGAGCTTCCCAGGAGTGTCAGGTCCAATTGAGGAGTATGTGGAGGATCAGGAGGCTGCTCTGATGTGAAAAATCAGAGGCTTTGTCCTGGAGGGGTACTTTGCACCTTGGTTCTGCTATGACTCCAACCAGCATGGTTGGCATCATAATTTTGCCTGCCTGTTTGCCACCGCTGGCCAGTACAGAGCCATTGTGGAGAGTGAAGGGCTACACATCATGCTGGGGGCTAGGGGTGGCTGGACTGTTAGTAAGGAGGTAGCACCATCTCCCACTGACATAGCCCATTATCTTGCTCGAAATGGGCTGAGCTTCCAGGAGGCCAATGCTCTCTACTCCTGGAGCATCAACTTTCTGATCAACAAGAGTGACACAATTTATGAAAATGGATGTCAGGTCCATGACAGCCTGACATGAAGTGACTATGAGTGGGGCAGCAACACCAACCAACTAGTAGAACAACATTCCCTTGAATACTATCTGGAGCATGCCCAGGAACTGGGGATCTCAGACTTCCACAAGGTCAAACCTGTCCCTGTGAATGTGCAATCACTGAGTGGTGTCGAAGTGGTTGGTGGGGTCCTAGCTGTCACTGACCTCGACGACTGGGAACCCAGCACCCCAGCAGCCACTACTACAGACAGACACCATATGGACATTGATGATGGGGGCCCCACCCCCATGTAGGGGTCTAAACCTGCCTCAGCCTCATTGCTACAATCCATACTACTGCCATGGTTGTATGTTTCTGCATGCCGACCCTGCCTCTTTTTGTTTCTTACTGTGACCTACCATTGTCTCACACTTGTGTATCCTACATAAGTGTGAATCTAGAAATACATCTTTGTTTCTGCTGTGTTCTGACTTGGAAGAACCTGTAACTGGGTTCTTCAGGGGGAGGGTGTAAGGAGGGTAATACCCCTACACCAGTACTGTAGCTACTAGTGGGATAATACCTACAGATTCATAGGTATGCAGGGTCACTTGAACTCTGATACTATATAGATGTTACATAATATAGAGCACCTGTATATAAGCAGGCACTCATCACACAGGTAAAACACTTCTTTTTTACCATACTCTACACACTCAATATAACACTGGTCATGTTTATATTCCAGTGACTAAGTATACAAGTAAATGAGAAGATCAGAAATCTTACAACCCCAGAACAAGCACCTGATATACTAGTCCCAAAAAGCAATACTACAGTCTCAATACAAGTGATAGGAAGTGCACTACCTGCAAAGACTCAGAATACAACCAGTGAAGCAAAGCCAAAGCCTGAAAACTCACCAGTTACCTCTGCAGCTGCAGACACAGGCATCACAAGCACAGAAGAGGACCAAACAAGATCTGATCTCAAATTGGGCACTCAAAGCATTGATGAGGGACTCTGGGATGTCCATGGCAACCCAAATGAGCCACCCATCAATTGCAATTGTTTTTCAATGCCCCCCAACAAGCCTGAAAAGTGCTCAGTACCCCTCAAGGCCCTAGCCTCAAAATACAGTCAAACCATGCAAAAAGGGCACTTACCAGTCTGACTGGACATTCTCACATGCATCCTGAAGCCAGGAATGGGCTATGACACCCACAACAACTGAGTTCTCACCCAGGACTACCTTACCTGTCAAAAACAGCACCCAAACTCAAAAATTCACTGTTGCTCACCAGAAACAAGCAAATCCCTCACAAAAAAGACATCAGAGCAATGCCATGGATGGATACTCTTGGTACAAGAAGTGGCTCAAATGGAGGGGTGCCGTCATGGAGGTAGAGGGCAAATGAGCCCAGTGCAAGGCTGTGGAGCAGCATCACAATGGTCAACAATGCACTGCTGACAAATCACACATGTGCAGCAACAAACTCGAAATACCTGACAAGCACTGCAAGCATTTCACAATGTTTCTTCATAAAACATGCAGAAAAAATGAAGGGAAGAGATACTCTTTTATTTTAGATGTTTGGAAAGAAAAAATGGAGAAATAATGTTTTATTTTTTTCCAGAAAACATGAATTGGTGCTAATGCCAATTAGGAGAGAGGCTAATGGACCTTACCATTAATCCATGTTTCTGCATGGAGAAGATGAAGTTATATTTGCATTTTTTCTGAAAAATCATCCAAAATAAAAGAGTATCTCTTCCCTCCATTTTTTCTGCATGTTTTCTGAAGAAACATGGTGAAATGCTTGCAGTGAAGGCTGCTCAACACCTTAATGGGACAACTCAAGGCCACTGCCATCACAAAAATATATCTATTTTATAGCTACAACATGGAGGGCTAACATGGTATGCATCAGCAAACTAGCCATCACCTGGCCAGACAGGGTTCCAGAGTTCCCAGAATCCCAGCCCACCACCTCTGTCCATACTTTTATGATGCTTTTTTGCTAATCCCACTACCATTTTTCACTAATACAACTACTACACTTTTTTGCTAATCCCACTACCATTTTTTGCTAATACAACTACTATGCTTTTTGCTAATCCCACTACCATTTTTTGCTAATACAACTACTATGCTTTTTTGCTAATGCCACTACCATTTTTTGCTAATACAACTACTACACTTTTTTCCTAATGTCACTACCATTTTTTCCTAATACAACTATGCTACTATGCTTTTTTGCTAATAACACTACCATTTTTTCCTAATACAACTACTACGCTTTCTTCACTAATGCCACTACACTTTCAAGCTAGCACTTACAATCACTCCATCACACAGAAATTAGGTCAAAAGCAATAATATATTCAAATTCAAGTACTACCACATATTAGCCTAATAGTACTATGCTTTTTTGCTAATACTACCTACTACACTTTCCTAATACTACCATCTACTACCCTTTCTCCTAACAGTACTACACTTTTTCACTAATACTACTACTCACTACCTGATTTCCTAATACTACTACACTTTTTGCTAATACAACTACCAACTACCCATTTTCCTAATACTACTACTGACTACCATGAATTAAATAAGTGGTAGTAGTGGACTAATAGCATACACTACCCCATAGTAGGAATTGGACTCTGTTTGGTTGGCTTTGGCCACTTGCATGAAAGGTGTGAGTTTTGGTGTCCACTATATCACATTTTGGGGTGTTTTTGTGACTTGCAAAATTTTGAGCTATTAGTGGCTGTGCCCACTACACAACAAACCTAATGATCACTATGCTTTTTTGCTAATCACTGTTACTACATTTTCAGTAATCAAAAGTGTACACAACATTTCACTAATCAAACCCTAATAAACACTACACTTACTTAGTAGTCAAAAAAGCGGAGTTTACTACACTTTTGCTAATCAAAAGTGTACACAATATTTAACCAATCAAATCCTAATAAACACTACACTTATTTGGTAGTCAAAAAAGCGGAGTTTACTACACTTTTGCTAATCAAAAGTGTACACAACATTTAACTACTCAAATCCTAATAAACACTACACTTATTTGGTAGTCAAAAAAGTGGACTTTACTACACTTTTGCTAATCAAAAGTGTACACAACACTTCACTAGTCAAACACTAACACACAATACACCCATTTGGTAGTCAAAAAAGCAAAACATGTTGGTTCATTATAATTGTACAGTCAATGTTTTTTTTTTGGAAGGTGCAGCCAATGTGCAGTTTATACAGTGAGTGAAAAAACCCTTGCAATGTTTCACTATTTTGCACTAAGTGCAGTGTAGCACCGGAGGGCGTGGGAATCTCGCTTGGCAGTAGTGGGATGGATTGTAGTACTGACTCTTGGCTACCAAGGGGTCACTTTATCACGTGATTCCGTCCAGTGGTTGTTGAGATATGCTTGTTTTAAAACAGGTACACCATTGCAAGGGTTTATTCACTTTTGGCCGGGGTGGTGGAATCTCACTCAAATGAAGGGATAATTGTGGTTGTTTGGTCCTACAAACAAAGATACACATATCAACAATGTGTCTGAGTTCCAAAAAGTTCCCACACTTCTTTGTTTCCAACCTCTACCACCATGAGATCCATCTCTGCCACCCAAAGGAATACTATCCTGACTATGCTTGATGCTGGTCACTCTGCTTCCTCTATTGCCTCTAGTACTGGCCTCCATCTCTCTACCATCTCTAGGCTTCATTCCAAGGAGCGTTCCACCCTGCAAAAGTCCACTGGAGGTCGTCCATCCAAGCTTTCCCCTGCCAATGTCCGCCATGCCATCCACCTCATCTCCACTCACAAGGCAGAAAATGCTGTCCAGGTGACCAAAACTCTTACCAATATCATCAACCAGCCCCTCCACCCAAACACTGTCTGGCAGCACCTAAAGAAGACTGGTATGAAGGCTGTGGTCAAGCATAAACGTCCTATCCTCTCTGCCAAGCATCGCAAGGCAAGACTTGATTTTGCCTATGCTCACAAGGATTGGACTCTGGAGGACTGGAAGAGGGTGGTATGGTCTGATGAGACTAAAATCAACCGCCTGGGCTCAGATGGTCGCAAATGGGTTTGGAAAAAGCCAGGGGAGAAGCTGAATGATAGGCTAGTGGAGGGGACTCTGAAGTTTGGAGGAGGTTCTCTCATGATGTGGGGCTGTATGACTTGGGAGGGTGTTGGATATGCCACCAAGATTGATGGGAGGATGGATGGAGACCTTTACCTCCAAATTTTGAAGGATGAACTACAAGATTCCCTTGAGTATTATGGTCTTCATCCTCCTGACATCATCTTCCAGCAGGACAATGACCCCAAGCACACCTGCAAGCAGGTCAAGGAGTGGCTGGAGGAGCAGGATTTTAGGACTATGGTATGGCCTGCACAGTCCCCTGACCTCAACCCCATAGAACATGCCTGGGGTTACCTCAAGAGGAGGCTTGCAGAGTATGAGCATCCACCCAAGGGAATACTGGAGTTGTGGGAGAGGACTCAGGTGGAGTGGAATAATATACCAGCTGAAGAGTGTCAGAAGTTGATTGAAAGCATGCCTAGGAGGGTTGAGGCAGTGCTTAAAGCAAAAGGAGGCTATACCAAGTACTGATATCCCCCATATACCCTTCCATTACCAAAAGTGAATAAACCCTTGCAATGGTGTACCTGTTTTAAAACCAGCATATCTTGATGACTACTGGATGGAATCATGTGATACAGTGACCCCTTGGTAGCCAAGAGTCAGTACTACAATCCATCCCACTACTGCCAAGCGAGATTCCCACGCCCTCCAGTGCTACACTGCACTTAGTGCAAAATAGTGAAACATTGCAAGGGTTTTTTCACTCACTGTAGTATGTCAGTTTATTACATTCTGGCACAGCTGCAGAATATAATTATGAAATTTGTGCCAAGGATGCTAGGGTCTGCATATCTGACAAACATCATTAGAACATCAAGGGATTATACCAACATTCTTGGTTGTATAATTGGTATCAAACATGGGCCAGATACTTCCATAAATATACACCATATAATTCCACTGATATATGTAGGTGATGAAACATTTAAATTATAGTACATATAATTTCTACTAACATCCCACTCATCATACATGGATTCCTTGAGCACTTGTTCACCTCAGATGAAGTGAGAGAAAGTGTAACATGTATGTATTTGAACTACATGACACAAGACAACAAGGAATATAATATAAAAACTGAATTCACCATATCAGCCATACCAGCTTGTCAGTTGTGCTGGTATCTTCACAAGCCAGTTACTGTTGTTATCACTGTACATTGTATCATATCAGCATCATGTTGTCACCACTGTTGGGTGGTGGTGATGAGTGGAGGTAGGGGAATGTAATATAAAAACTGAATTCACCATATCAACCCTACCAGCTTGCAATTTGTGCTGGTATCTTTGCAAACCATCATCATGTATCACTGTCAGGTGGTGGTGATGAGTGGAGGAGGTAGTGGGTGTTGTCATGTCAGAGAGCACAAAGGGTACTTGGTTGAATTTTTCATGTTTGCTTACCCTCAGCATTTTCAAACCCAGCACACTGTGGCCACTTGACTCACCCCACTTGATTTGCAAGACTGATTAAGCCTCCACCTGCAAACTCACTGCTGCCACCAAGCTGCTGCCAGCCAGGTACTGAATACTGAGTACCAAAGTACTGACACCCAATGGTGATGACATGATAATGAAGACAATGGTGTGCACATGTTGTTATCATTGTAGTAGTGCAATACAAGTTATCTACACCATATGAGTACTGGGCTTATCACCTGTATAATACAGAAATGTCTGCTAAAAAGAGCAGTACAGTCACAAATGTATGGATTCAACATATACATGATATATACAGTCTGCATGCACTGTACATACAGTTGATATGTAGGCTATATACAATGACAATTATTCATTGTACATCATACAAAATATGGGTCATAGGGTCCCTGGCAAATAATGCCAGAACACCAGTTCCACACCAGTCTTATATACACCAAACACTGTTCTCATAATTTTGTGACATATCTGAGGCACATTGAGGCCAAGATCTCAGGTAAATTAATTCTCATTTTATAGCACATATACAGTATGGACATACACATTATATTAGTTTAGTGTGTAGTTTATACATTCCAGCACATGTACTTGAGACAAATTTGGTGTTCCACCATGTACACTTTTGCTAATCAAAAGTGTACACAACACTTCACTAATCAAACACTAATAAATACTACACTTATTTGGTAGTCAAAAAAGCGAACTTTACTACACTTTTGCTAATCAAAAGTGTAACCAACACTTCACTAATCAAACACTAATAAATACTACACTTATTTGGTAGTCAAAAAAGTGAAATTTATTCTGTCTGTATCTCAACCATCTTTGCATGGATGGATGAGGTAAACATACCTCTGTGGTCCTCTTCTCAGGTACTACAACTTTCATTATGACATCTTTGAAAAAAAAATTTGGAGACTTCAATTTTTTTTTGTATTTTGCAATTTTCTCACCCATTTTTGGGTATATCCACAAGATAAGCATATTCCCATGATCCTGTGATCATGGACTACAACTTTTGTTATGACATCATAATCATTCAACCACTTTTATTTTGGGACACCCTATATCCAAAGTCAATTTTGCAAATATCTCACCCAAAAATAGAGGTGGTGCTGATGTAAGCATATTCCCATGGTCCTGTGATCATGGGCTACAACTTTTGTTCTGACAGTGGCCATGCATCTGGAAGGTCTGGGGGGTCTGGGACTCTGGAATCATTGGTACAGATAGTCTGGGTTTCTGGAAAGCTGGGTAAGGAATGACTAGTTTGCTGATGTGGTTTATTTCTCAACCAGAGACTTGCTGAGGGAGCATGTTGGAGTTTTGTGACTTCTGAGTACAGTGAGCACCACCTGTCGTGCGCCATTCTTGCTTTTTCCTTTTCAGAACTCATATGATACATGTTTTCTTTTGAGCATACTTGCTGTTCCCCTTCTTGCATCCTTGTGATGCCTCACACTACACCACTGCCTGCCTTAGGGGCAAGTGTATGGACTCTACATATACAACGAGTCCCTGCCTATGTATACTTCCCCTTTTGTCTTTTGTTGTTGCTTTACATCACCAGATCCCCCAATGGGATCTAGGCTTCTTTCTTACTTAGCCTTTTGCTTCTCATGCATGTGACTCTGTCACATCATGTCTCGAGTAGCCCCTGTTTGCCATCGCAAACAGTCTGTCTCTGCTAGAGTCATTGTGACTTGACACATCAAGCTGGCTCTCATCTTTGTTTGTATGGTACTTGTTGTTGGAATATAAACTGCCCCCTGAGTAGTACATACCTTAGGTGCGAAGGTTTGTTGCTTACATAAGCGAAAAAGCGTACATACAGTAGAGTAAATTTTCTCCCAGCCTCCTCAGTAGCTTGTTATTACTGAGGAGTAAGTCACCTTTCATATTTAGCCTTACATTTACTGACTACCTGTAGAGTAATTATCTGACAGGTACATATCAATACAGTAGCTTGTGGTTACTGAGGAAGTAATTATCTGACACTTGTTTCCTTTGCACCTACATGTTTATAGGCATTAGTACATTACTCATCTTGCCTGTGGGGTATATAAACCCCTCAGATGTGACTCAGATTCCCTTGTACTTTTGCTACCAAGCTATCCCTAACAAGTTAGACTTGCTCTTATAAACTCTTGTTCATCCACTTGCTCATTGTCTGCTGCTCTGTCATTGTGATCCCCCTTGATCATCTCAAGGCCTGATCTAAATCTTGGCAAGACTTATCAACAACTTGAGCATCAGGGATAGTCAATGGTGTCCCTGTCAATCATATCTACATATCACTGATTGATATACCTGGAAGAGGCCCACCTCAAGCTGAGGCTCACCTATTCCCACCATATTGGTTTATTAGACCAGAAGGTCTATAGTACACATCAGTCATTGCCTTGAACAAGCAACCATGATCAGTGCTGCACAACACCACCTACATAATATGCCATACTCATAGCTTAATCCTTTTTCCTTCACACCTCAGACTTTGTCCTAACTTGAAGACTGAGTTCACACTCTTTAGACTCAAGGTCTCCCACTCTGTGAACATCCATCAATAGAGGCCAATCAGGCTTTGTGGAACCACATCAGCAAAACAGCCCTTACCCTAGCCAGAACTGGACAGAACTGGCCAACTTTTGACAGCAAGGTACCTAACTGGCTAGGTCTGCCCAGAGAAATAGGGGCAAGGAATCTCAACAATTGACATCTAAATGTAGTTTGAAATTTTGATGGTGCAATCTTTATGATAATGTCAGCTTCTGGGTCAATTTTTGTGAGGACAGAAGCAAATGTGGTTGTGTGGTGCACAAAGACATTTTGTAAGGGTGAGGGTTAGTTTGCTGATGCAATTGGTCAGGTAGTGAGGTAACACATTTCCTAGTATCAATGGGTCACTTCACATACATACTTGACATATTGTCAAGAACAAATACCTCTACTCAATTGACCATGCCCAATTGTTATTGCACAGAGGATCCGGGGTCAAATGGGCAAAGGGCAGAGCACTTGCCTTTAGGGATTCAGTTGGTCTTGGTCTTAGTTAGTACTTGGAGAGTAGTTCTGAGAGAGAATGATAAAGAGATAGAACGAGCTTCATTATCCTTCTGTGGTACATCATACAGGGTATATATACATACATAGTGCACACAGACCAGGTGTGCCAGTACTACAATAAGAACTACCATATTAGTATGTAAGAGGACCTTCCATATAGGTACTACTCTGTCTTTCTACTAGGAACGTGTTATCTGGTAATCTGGTATAAGAGAACACTGTAGAATAGTATGGAACAACTATTCTTAGAATGATAATCACATGTAAGTGATAGTAACCAGTAAATATTTCAACACTCCCCCTCACTCTAATTTGGTTGGATTACCAAACCTAATGACAAGTGATTTTCTTCAAACTTTTGCCAGGTTAAGGACTTGGTTAATCCATCAGCCCTTTGTTGAGTAGTATTGACATATTCTATGGTGAATAACCCTTCTTTGACACATTCACAAACAAAGTGCCATTGAATGTCGATATGCTTTGAACGACCATCTGAGACTGGGTTTTCTGCAATAAAACATGCACCCATATTATCACAATACAAAATGGTCTTTTCCATTTTGAATGACAATTCTTTGAAGAGCATATCAAGCCATTTAATTTGCCTGGCTGAATCACACATCACCATATATTCCACTTCAGTAGAAGAGAGAGCGATTGTTTTCTGTTTTTGGGATCTCCACGAAATAAGGGAGTTGCCATAATACATGGCATAGCTGGTAGTGGAATGATGAGTATCTTTGTTTGAGGCCCAATCGGAATCAGCAAAGCCATAAATTCTAGCTTCATTTCCATAATAATGAAGACAAAGATTCGATGTGGATGCCACATAACGAACTATATGAAGTGCCTGCTTGAGATGTAAATTGGTAGGATTTGACATATATTGTGACATTTGGATAACCAAAAAAGCTATATCAGGTCTGGTTCCCAGAGCCATATAAAGAAGAGATCCTATAACCAATTGATATTTTGATCAAAGCTGAGAATTTGATTGGTAATTTTCTGGAGCCTTTTCTGGAATATAGCCAGAAGGTAAAGGTGTGCAAACTGACATCACTTGCTCCATTCCAAATTGTTTAACGACCTTTTGAACATAGGGAATTTGATCTAACCAAAGTTCATTGGTTTGGCGATTTCAAGTTATCTGGATTCCAAGATACTCTTTTACTTCACCTAGATCTCTTGATTCCCATGTTTTCATAAACTCGTCTTTCTTCTTTCGAAGTAAATTCTTGTGTGATGCAAGGAATAGTCCATCATCAACATAAACCAAGAATATGACTGTTCCAGCTTTAGATTGATAATAATAAACTCCGGCATCAACCTTCAATCAGAGGAAACCCATCCGAAGAAGTGACTGGTGAAACTCTTTGTTCCATGAGAGTGCTGCTTGCTTTAATCCATATAATGCTCACAGCAACCGATAGACTTCGTGCTCTTGACCTTTGACTTTAAATCCATCTGGTTGTTCCATATATATTTCCTCGTCTAGTTTGCCATACAAAAAGGCAGTTTTCATGTCTAATGCTGTAACGGTAGTTAACTTTTCTTAGCGTAGTTTTCCTCTTTTGGTCACTCTCTGGTTAGGGTTACACAGACACTTGCTAGATGCCCTGCTTAGTCAGTTTCTGTCGCATTGACTCGGCATGTTCGACTGGAGCCAATTGCGTTTATCTCTCTTTGTTTGGTTTGTTCTATGACATTCCTTGGTACAAATAGGTTCTAGTAGTATAAATACTGGGCTCTCTTGTCGTAGGATACTCCAATCGAGTTCATTTCGTGCCTTGCACCTAAAACTCCTTTCCTATAAGCTCTCTATCAGTTCTTGGAGTGACCGAGATACAACTTTGTTTGTCAGTTGTCACACTTGAACTCGATTCCCAAACTCTCCCTCACTCTGCTAGCTCCCAGGCATATAGGGAAATCATACCCGGACTCCAGGGTTAAGGAGCTTTGCGTTCTTCTTTTGTTTTCTTCACGAGACGATGCCTTTAGTCTCGTCCCCCTTTTGGCTGGAGGTTGTGTTGAAGAAGAACCATAGTTAGTAGTCCCGCTATCCATCAAGGGTAGTGTGAAGGTGCAACCCACATTAGGGGGTGGAAGCACATAGCATAAAGTAGTGCCCCGACGTCCGGGAGGTAGAAAGCATACTACGGTATATCTAGTAGCACTACAGTACCCCTACGGTAGTTGACGACAGAGTACCGGCACAGAGGCCAGGGAAAATTGTTGAAGGTTTTTCAAAATTCCAAAGGTCAAGAAAGAGGAGTTGGCGTCTCCTGTAGTTTTACAAATCTCGCCTTATATCAAGCAAGAATCTCCCGCCCCTCGAATCCCTTCTCTCTCTCGAAGATCCCAATCTCCTCGGTTTCGTCCTACACGTTCCATACAACTTACGGAACAGACAAACGATCAGACCTCCTCACCGTCGCCCTGTCTTAGTTGCCGACAATGGACCCCCACAACTTGACGGAAGACATGCTGCAGTTTATGCAGCAGCTTTCAATTATGGTCAGGCAGCAGGTCGCTGCCGCCGTCGCTGCCCAGCAACAGCAACATAGAGGTGCTGGTGGAGCAGGCGTTCCCATAGACCCCACGAAACAGGGAATAGCAGACCCAGGCCAGTTCGATGGCTCAATTTCGAGGTTTAAGGAATGGTGGTCAAAGATGCGGGCCTTTGTAGCCCTAGCAGAGTTTAAAATGCACCAGGAGGATGCGCTGGCGGTCTGGTCTCGCATGACTGGACCAATAGCAGGGGCTTATGCGAGAGCCCGAATTGACTCTTGCCTCACAGCTCAAAGGTGGCCCACTCATGCTGAGGTTGTGGCAGAAGTCAAAACAAGGTTCCGCCCTCTTCATAATGCGGACTGGGCCAAGAAACAGTTGGCCAACGTACGACAGGGAAATGCCAGAACAGAGGAGTTCTTGGCAAGGTTTAACGCACTAAGGACTGTGTCCAGGGTATCCGACGATTATGCAATCTGGATGTTGGAGCGGGCAATGTGTCCCGAGATTCTTCAACAAATCTATATACAAGGCAGAAGAAAAGACAACTGGAAGGACTTTGAGCCCGAGGTCCAAGCAATGGGTGCGGCTATGGAGGCCGTTAAACTCCAAACATCTCAGTCTGGCAGTCGCTGGACTCAAGGCTACAGTCGCCCTTCGGGCAGAACGGCTGGAGGCAGTGGCGCACCCATGGATATAAGCACTGCAAGTGGGTCAAGAGGTCCCGCAAGAAAAGACTTCTCAATGTACAAATGTTACGGCTGTGGCCAGACTGGTCATATAAGACCACAGTGCCCAAGAGGGCAAAACAGGAACAATGGACAATGGGTCCGTTCTGAAGGCGCCGACCCCCACCTTAAAGCAATGGAGGGGATGAGCTTCGAACAGATCGTCGCTCATGTTAGCCAGTTAAAAGAGTCGGAGCTACAGTGAAATCGGGTCCTGTAGACTCTAGAAGTACTGAACATTCTTCTTCTAAAAAAGAAAGTATAAAAGTAGAAAATAGTAAAAAACAAAAAAAGGTTTCTTTTTCAGACTTTGTTTCTGTAAATAGGTTTTCACCTCTTTCTAGTATGGACTTTGATATGGACTCTGATGTACCGTCTGCAGTGGAGACCCAGTTGGGCTCGGAACTGGATGTTAAATGTGGTTCGCTTAATTCCCCTGCCTATAAAAATCCACAAAATGTTTCTTCTTCTCGTATGGTAGTAACCGGAAGGGAAGGCAACGATCAGGTGACAGTACTGCTGAAACCCCGAGTTCATTCACTTAACTTGAAGGACCATGTTTCTGTTCCCGTTGTTATCAGGTCTCGCAAAGGAGATGCACACGCTGTGCAGGCTCTTCTGGACTCTGGCACCACTGGCATCTTTTTGGACTCTAAATTTGTTGAACAAAGAAAACTCCCAAAGCTTGCTTTGCCCAGGGCAGTAGATGTATTTAATGTTGATGGTTCCCACAATTCCGCTGGAAGGATTACACATCAGGTCCCACTCCAGGTTCAGTATGAGAATCACTTCGAAGAGCTAGTAGCCGATGTCACGGACCTGGGATCTCATAACATGATATTGGGTCACACATGGCTTGCCACTCACAACCCCAACGTCAATTGGAAAACCGGTGAAGTCTCGATGAGGAGGTGTCCCTATTCGTGTAAGAAGTTAGCGCCAAAGCCGGCCTTTGTAAGACGCGTAGAAAGGATTGAAGCTGTAGTGCAGGATGCTTTTCTTGCTGCCGTTGCTTCTGCCAAGCAGGAGGAGGTTAAAAAGACCGATAAAACCCCTGAGGAACTCGTTCCGAAGGAATATCACGAATATCTATCTGTTTTTTCTGTCCAGGAATCCGAATGCATGCCACTTAGGAAACCGTGGGACCACGCTATCGAACTCAAAGACTCGTTTGTACCCAAGAAAGGAAGGTTGATCCCTCTCTCTCCCAATGAGCAGTCCGAAGTTAGTAGCTTCGTTGATGGACAGCTCAAAAAGGGTTACATTCGGCCGAGCAAGTCTCCACAGATGTCTCCTGTGTTCTTTGTCCTGAAGAAGGATGGAAAGAAGCACATGGTACAGGACTACCGCTATTTAAATGAGCATATGGTCAAGAACTCATATCTGCTCCCGCTTATCTCACAACTTGTTGACAAGTTAAAGGGTTGTAAATTGTTTACCAAAATGGACCTTAGGTGGGGATACAACAATGTTCGTATCAAGGAAGGCAATGAATGGAAGGCCACTTTCATTTGTCATCGTGGTGCTTTCGAGCCACTGGTTATGTTCTTCGGACTCTGCAATTCCCCCGCCACATTTCAGAATATGATGAATGACATCTTTGGTGACATGGAGGATGTCGTGGTAGTATATATTGATGACTTAATGATATTTACGAAAACAGACGATGAAAAGGAGCATGACAGGATCATGCTGGAAGTGCTCAGAAGGTTGAAGGAAAATGACCTGTTTGTCAAGCCAGAGAAATGTCTGTTCAAGAGACAGGAAGTTGACTTCCTTGGGATGATCATTGGCGTTAACGGAGTCAAAATGGATCCCGCCAAAATTGCTGCTGTGCAGAATTGGCCTGTTCCTACTACCATTCGCGGAGTTCGCGGCTTCCTCGGCCTTGCGAACTTTTACCGACGTTTTATCAAGGACTTTGCCCAGGTGGCACGTCCCCTTAATGATCTTACGAAGAAGGATGTTCCGTTCCGGTGGACCGACAGATGTCAGTTGGCGTTTGATATGCTTAAGGAAGCGTTTACCTCGGCCCCTATCCTTTTGTTTCCTGATCAGGATCG
Source organism: Pisolithus sp. B1 (assembly GCA_024663435.1). Taxonomy (NCBI): domain Eukaryota; kingdom Fungi; phylum Basidiomycota; class Agaricomycetes; order Boletales; family Pisolithaceae; genus Pisolithus; species Pisolithus sp. B1. Next base: position 322,256 of record JANFAA010000008.1, read on the forward strand.
GAGGTTCCGTTTAGAAACCGACGCTTCAGATTATGCAACCGGAGCCATGTTGTCGGTAGAATGCAAAGATGATCTCTGGAGACCAGTTGCTTATTCAAGCCATTCCCTCTCTGGAGCAGAGTTAAACTATACGGTTCACAATAAAGAGATGCTAGCTATCATCCGCATGTTGGAGCAGTGGCGTCATTATTTGGAGGCCACTCCATACCAGTTTGATATTTGGACAGACCATCATAACCTAAGGTGGTTCATGACATCTCAGAAGCTTCAACCCCGTCAGGCATGGTGGGCGCAGTATTTCAGCCATTTTAATTGTGTCATCATCCACAAACCTGGTGTTTCCATGGGACGACCGGATGCTCTCTCTCGTCGCAAGGACTTGGTAGAAAATAAAGAAAATGCAAAAACAGAAGAGTCGTTATTTATTAAACCCGAGCAGCTTCGTTTGGTTCGTCTAGAATCTTCTCTGGAAGAAGAGCTCCATTGTGCTTCGGTTGGGGTAGATGCTAGCGAGCTCACCCTGAAGAATGGACTTTTGTATAGTGGAGATAAGGTCTTTGTGCCTGAAGCACTTCGTAACAGAGTTCTTGCTACTCTTCACGATTCACCCCTAGCGGGTCATCGCAGAATTAAAGGAACTTGGGAGTTGGTCACACGTTGGTTCATGTGGCCTACCTTGAAACCCGATGTCGAAGAGTATGTAAGACACTGTCAAGCGTGTCAAACTAGCAAGTCTAGTAATAAACCGCCAGCTGGAGAACTTAAGCCTTTGCCGATCCCTAGCGGACCCTGGCAAGATCTCACTACCGACTTCATGGATTTAGGCGTCAAGTCCACCTCTGGAAAGTCCCATGTGTTGGTCATGGTAGATCACTTTTCTAAAGAGGCTGAGTTTGTCCCTTGTACTGCCAAAGAAACCGCTGCTAGCACAGCAAGGCTTTATTTATCGCACGTTTGGAAACATCATGGACTCCCCTTATCTATTGTCTCGGATCGAGGACCACAGTTCACCTCGTGGTTTTCTCGAGAGCTGTTCAGAATGTTAGGGGTTCAACAGAGGCTCTCTATGGCATTCCATCCACAAATGGATGGTCAGACCGAGCGGTTGAACCGCGAAATTCAGCAGTACCTTAGGATGTATGTAAATCATCAACAGGAAAAGTGGGAAGATTGGCTGCCTTTGGCACAGTTCGCGTATAATAATTCCAAGTCTGATTCTACTGGCAAGTGCCCCTTTGAAGTTACTTGTTCATATTTACCACGAATGGGCATTGAGCCGACAACTTCTAGGGTAGAAGCAGCAGAGGAAACCGCTAGAGACTGGTTCCAGGTGTTCCAGGAAGTACGTGATTTGCTTGGAAAAGCTAGACAACGACAGAAGACTCAGGCAGATAAACATCGTTCCCCTTCCCCTATGTACTCCGTCAGCTCTCAGGTTTGGCTGGCCACAAACCATCTCTCGTTGAAAGACTGGCAGAGCTGGAAGTTGACCAAAAAGTGGATTGGACCCTATGAGGTTGTAGAGGTTTTGCCAAACACTGTAAAGTTGAAGCTACCCCGAAATATGAGGATTCACCCGGTTGTGAACGTTTCGCGGGTAAAACCCTATCTCGGCACCCTTGATGGGCAACCTGCTGTTAGACCCGGTCCCCAGCGGGTGACTGATGAAGGAGATATAGAGTTCGAGGTTGAAAAGGTGGTAGATTCACGCTTGAAGCGTGGGGGCTTACAGTTCTTAGTCCACTGGAGGGGCTATCCTGACGAAGATCGTCCTTGGGAGCCAGCTAGCGCTCTTAAAAATGCCCAAGAGGCAATAGATGACTTCTACAAACTTCGCCCTTCTGCCCCTAGGAAGCTTCGCCTTGTGGACACCACTGGACTCCTTTTCTCCCCTATACCTGACCCTGTCACCTCTTGTTCACCCCTTTGGTCTCGCCTGGAAGTTGAACCTTAGGAGGGGATAGTGTAACGGTAGTTAACTTTTCTTAGTGTAGTTTTCCTCTTTTGGTCACTCTCTGGTTAGGGTTACACAGACGCTTGCTAGACGCCCTGCTTAGTCAGTTTCTGTCACATTGACTCGGTGTGTTTGACTGGAGCCAATCGTGTTTATCTCTCTTTGTTTGGTTTGTTCTACGACGTTCCTTGGTACAAATAGGTTCTAGTAGTATAAATACCGGGCTCTCTTGTCATAGGATACTCCAATCGAGTTCATTTCGTGCCTTGCACCTAAAACTCCTTTCCTATAAGCTCTCTATCAGTTCTTGGAGTGACCAAGATACAACTTTGTTTGTCGGTTGTCACAAATGCTTCCATATCCCAATTGTGCTGCACTGTGTGAGCTAAGAGGATTCGCACTGTTTCAAAGCATGTGACTGGGGAAAAGGTATCTTTGAAGTCTATCCCATACTCTTGAGTAAAGCCTTTTGCTACTAATCTGGCTTTATGATGACCATCACTTTTAATAGCATAAACCCATCTTGATTTAACCAATTTACATCCTGGAGGAGGATCCACAAGTGTCCAAACTTTTCTTTCTTCAATCAATTTTAATTCATCCTTCATGGCATCAAACCAAACAGTTTGTTCAGCTTTTGAGAGTTTAAGAACATCTCTAAACTGTTCCGGTGCTTGTTTAATCTGCACAGCAAGTAATGTCACGAATGAGATATCAGTGGTCTCATCAGTTTGTGCACCTGGAAAATGCGAAGGTCCTGCTTCTGGTTGTTTATTTTCCTCTTGTGGTGATTGTGGATTCTGCTGAGGAGCTTTTCTTTGATACCTCGAATACTTTCTTCAACAATTTTATGAATCACATCTCGTTTCTCTCGAATTTCCTTTTCAATTTCGACTGGATTTCTTCTTTCACCATAAACATTTCCAGGTCATTTCAGGGGGATTCTCATTCAAGGAATTCTGGGATTTTCCCTAGCAATAACGAGAGGTCATTGAGGTTCAGCAGGAACATTAAAAGGTCTATGAGGATGTTGCAACCATTCATCTCGTATTTCTGGTGCATTTCAATCAGTACGCAGATTCGCCCTAGGTGGGAATTCCCTTGGTGGTATATGTGGAGATCCAGCATCCTGGTCACCATCACCATTATTCTGCGGTGGGTCATGTTGTTGCTGTGGACTTTGTGGTCAAGATTGGGGTCTCTCGTCCATTGGCTGATCAGGCCCATTATCCATCCAATCATCATTGGTAGGTATGTTTGTTTCTCTTGGTTGTTGGTTCATCATAGGGATAAGGTCTGAGTCATTGGATTTGTTCTCCTTTCCTAGAATCATACTACAAAAAGGAAAAACTTCTTTGGCAAATCTTGCTGTTCTGGCTATTATTATCTTTTGGCCATTTAAGAACCAATAGCCTTTTGTATTGGGTTCATACCCAAGGAAAACCATTTCCAAGGCATGTGGTTCCAATTTATCTTTCCACTGATCTTTAGGAATCCAAACAAAGGCTAGACATCCAAAGACTCAGAAATAAGATATGTTGGGTTTCTTGCCTAAAAACAATTCACATGGTGTCTTCCAAAGGGATCTCCACAATGGAGTGTGATTGTAGACATGTAAAGCAGCATCAAAAGCAAAATTCCAGAAATGTTTTGGTACACAAGCATAATGGTGGATAGAACCAGCCTTTTCAAGAATAGTGTGATTAAAACATTCTGCTCATCCATTTTGTTGTGGTTGGTCCACAATAGATAATTCATGAACTATTCCCTTGGAGTTAAGGAGCGATTTAAACTCTATACCCATGAACTCTCCCCCTCGATCCGAATGGAAAGTCTTCAACAGACAACCAGTCTGGCATTCGACAATGGATAACCAATCACAAAAGCGAGATAAGGTGTCAGACTTGAGTCGGAGATAAAGACAAAATCCAAAAGAGGAGTAATCATCGAGCAGAGTAAAAACATATTTTGCTCAATAATAGGACTTGACAGGTAGTTCAAGAAGATCAGCATGAACCAATTCCAATGGTGCAGAGGCTTGCTTGGACGAAGCATGGAAGGGGTCAGATGCCATTTTGCCAGAGGCACAACCTCAACAGGTAGGTAAGGATTTCACAATTAGCTCAGCAGGAAATCTGAAAGTGTGGTGAGAACAATTTTTAATGACAGAAATGCCTGGATGACCAAGGCAATTATGCCAAAGAGTATATTCATCAATTTTGATGGTCCCCAGGTCTACAGTCTTAAAGGCACTGGAGGAATGGACAGGTATTCCATAGAACCAGTGCAACCATGAAGTAGACAAGCATGTCACCTTGAGAACTTCGCAACCATTGGGAGTATGAATCACTTCGTGCATTTTCGTTGCATAACTCTTGTAACCATCTTTCAAGAGTTGATTTCGTGAGCATAGGCATTTGGAGAAGTCTCCATGGATTACATCACATAATGTCAGGTAATTGTTGGATTCCAATTTCAACACAATGGTTCCTTTTCCATATAATTTAACAGGTTTGTGACCAGCAGTGTGACCAAAAGCTGGTTTAGGAAATGATCTATAAGTTACAAAATCAGCTCGACAGGGGGTGACATGATTTGTGCATCCCAAGTCTAACATCCACATGCAATTCCTGGATACCTTATTGATGATGTGATTGGTTTCCAAATCACAAGGATAAGCGTCAAAAGCATCATCATTAATGCCATAAGAGAAACCAGATGCTCCCTGTATAGCAGGGTCAGGATCATAATCTTCAGGTAAGTGTATGTATTGTATAGGTTTGGGATATTTGTGCTCAGATACCAAAGCATGAAAGTCCTGTAAGAATACCATTACTCTAGGATGGTTATGCCTAGATCCCTTAACCTTTTTATGAATGCCTTGTATGCATTCCTCTCTCTCATTACCAGTGCCATGTGTGGAGGTATCCTCCATTCTACTTCCAGATCTATTAACACGAGAATCGGAGTGGGATGCTTCATTGACTCAGTTTCCATAGTCAACAGATGTCCATCTCCCCCTCTCCAGAGTTTGAAGACCACATTGTGTGGCCAGATCTGGTAGTATCCATAGATGTAGTTGGGATACTATTCGTAGGCACATAGAACATTGGCAGGGCAAATTAACAGTAGATCCAGGGAGAGCTTCATCAACATACTCAACTGTTTGTGATTCTTCCTTGGGAAGAACTGGGACTGGAGTGATCTCATTGTTAAACTCCTCAAAACGTGAGGCATCATCAGCTGATGCAACCTGCAGATTTATATGATAGGATTCATAACCCTGATCATATTCCTTGTTGTACTGGTCATATTTATCATAATCCTGGGATTCCTCAGGATTTTCATTTTCATAGTCAATGGTAGCAAATCTACCACAACCACAACCTCAAGTCTGACGTGCACATTGTTTGCCTTTAGGCTGTCCCTGAGTTTGTTGTTGTTGTTGATGTGAGGGAGGATAAGGTGCTCCTCAGGAAGGACCTCCTCGACCTTTAAAACCTCCTCTTCCTCGGTTTGACTGTTGCCTGTCAATGTGTTGTTCAGTAGGATGATTTCCATGGCATTTTTGACAATGTGGAGGTTTGGATAGACAACTAATTAATGGTTGAGCCAAAACACGAGATGATCTGGCTTCAACATTATTGGTTTCTAACTTGGGCAAATTTGACTGCCCAGTTCAATGTGATGCTAATTCTTTGAGGTGAGGGACAACATCTGCCATTTTAAGATCTTCAGTTTTAACCAAGGACAAAATATTTGTGGGACCAGCTCCCCATTTATCTGTAAATGCTCCACAGAGCATCATACACTGGACCAGTTTGGATAAAGTTATATTCTGGGTTGCAAGCAACCCAAGAATCATGTTTACTTCCACAAGTTTGGATCCCAAATTGTCAGAAGGGTTAATCTGAATCTCGAGAAGTCTCAAGAAATCTGTGTATGCAGATACAGTGGTAGGAGCTCCATAAGAACCTAAAAGGGTAGTCCACATTTCGTGTGCAGTATCTTTGGATTCCAAAGAAACAGCAATTACTGGGTCACAATATAAAAGAATTGTGCCCATTCCTCGGTTGTTTCTTGTGTCCCATGCTTTAACTGTGGCAGCATTGGCGGCAACTGTCCAATCTGGACAAGTTTCTGTCCCATTTACAATGCCCCAGACATCAAGTGTCATAAAGTATCCTTTGATCATCACTTTCCAAGAAGCATAATTAGAACTGTTAAGGCATGGAATGTTCTTAGAAGCTGATGTTTCCTTTTGGTTGGCCATGGTAAAACTAGAAATGTTCTAGAATTAGCATGTTGTCTAGAACCTGATTGTAAGTAGTGGATTCCAAAACTGTGTGACAGAAAGACTGACGTTGCCATTTCGAAGGTCTTTTCTTGAATGTCTTCAGAATTCCTGAAGATCATGGGTTTACTTTAAAACCCAGAGTTGAATTGCCTTTTCTAGTATATTGTTGCCTTTCCAAATTTAGCTGTTTGAAGTTTTGGAATTCCAAATCCTCGAAGTAATGGTATGCCAATAAATGTGGGAAGCTAATCTCAAGAAGCAAATAAGTTCTTCATTCATCTCTTAAAGCAACCCCTCCATGGATTCCAATGGAATAAGGGAGAATGAACTGAGAATATCGCTGAGATTTATGGCTCATAAGTTGAAACACATTTATCAATGATGCATAGCTAATGTTACTATCATAAAGTCCCTTTTGCCCATAACTGGCATATGGCTCAGGATAATTTCCAGGAAGTGGATAATTCCTTAGCAGCACGGTTAGCATGTGCTCTTTGATGACATCTGGAATAGAGTCCTCTGGAGGGCCTAGAGAACAGATCTTTTCCATCACCTTTGTCCATCGCACATTGAAGGTCCAATAAAATTGTTGACTTACTGGGCCAGACCCAACATGTAACTCTGCCAAAAGATCTCCAACAGAGATGTTGGGATTCTTCTTCATACCAGACTCTCCACTCCATATCAATACTGTATTTAAGATCTTGGAGGGATAGTACAACCTTAGGATCTCATCGTTGCTCTCCACTTTTCGTCCTATTCTGGAGATATCCAGGTGTGCACTCGAGGCTTGTTTTTTCGGAGTTCCAAACTCCTCAGAAAGTGCCTTCCAGATGGTGGTTCCAAACCCAAAAAGAGGGGATGAATCCAGCAAATTGCTGGAAGTTGTAGGACAGATGGGCTCTTCCTTTGAAATAAAAGAAGATGTTGTTTGTAACTGTGAAAGCAGGGATCATATGGATGGATGGATCTTCATAAGTAAATGATGGGATGTCTACACCATTAAAGTTAGCGATGGCATGAGGAGTTGACATGGGAGAGAGTTTCGGGAGGCAGTCAACAAAATAAGAATGGAAGGACACATGTGTTCGAGGGTCATAGAACAGTGATGAGAAATCGAAGTCATCTGGTCTTTTTAAGATAGACCAGGAGTATTCCATGGCAATGGTGGGGACTACAGAATTTTGTGATGGCATACGTAAGAAATAGGCTCTTTCATGATCTCCATAAGCAGCCTGTCTCCAGTGGTTGGCTTTTTCATGGTAAAGTTCCTCGATGTATCCAATGATGTGCTTGATGTACCTAGCATGTGAATACTCTTCCATCGTACTCACTTTCTCCAGGGCAATGGTGGTTTCTTGCTCAACCACAACTGGGAAAGGTCAGGAAGGTAACATGGGCTTGGTAATAAGGGTATTCTGATTGATAATGACAGCGGACATCTGGATTCCAAGATGTGTGTCAGTGAATGAACTCGAGAGGAGATGATGAAAGGACACGACTACAAGAGATTGAACTTGGATAACCGGTTTGGATCCTCGTCATCCTCATCAGGAGTCAAAGGGTTAAGCTCAAGGAGGTTATTGGGACGACCTCCGAGTAAATCTGGATCAATCAGATTTTCTAAGAAAGCACTTGGCCCATGAAAATATTGGGGCCAGTCCACATAATTCTGATGAACGGAAATTTCCCTTTGATGAACAGGAAGTTCAATCAAATAAGGAGGTGGAGATAAGAGATATTGAGGTACTGGGTCTAGGTCAGGTTGGAAATCCAAATCCCAAAATTTGTGTGCCTCATAAGAAGGTGGGGATATCCAAGGAGGTTCTAGATCTCTAGCCTCAACAAGGACACCAACATGAATGCACAATTGACAATAGTGCCCCAAGAGAATACGATACTCCTGATATGAGGAGTAGATGCCATGCCATGTTGGGATGCCTAAAAAAGTACCCCACATAACAGTAGACAGTGCTAGTGCAAGATTAAAGGGACCTCCGACTGCATTTACAACATAAACCGCCTGACAAACACCTAGTATGAACAATAGCAACAAGGTGGCCAAGGCCCAACCTAGCACTTCAGGTCCATTCAATGGCATAGTCAATGACGAACATCTTCCTCAATGATCTATTGTCCGTTAGATGATAAGCACCTGTTAATTGGGGCTCATAACCTATTGTGCAGAGGATCTGGGGTCAAATGGGCAAAGGGCAGAGCACTTGCCTTTAGGGATTCAGTTGGTCTTGGTCTTAGTTAGTACTTGGAGAGTAGTTCTGAGAGAGAATGATAAAGAGATAGAATGAGCTTCATTATCCTTCTGTGGTACATCGTACAGGGTATATATACGTACATAGTGTGCACAGACCAGGTGTGCCAGTACTACGATAAGAACTACCATATTAGTATGTAAGAGGACCTTCCATATAGGTACTACTCTGTCTTTCTATTAGGAATGTGTTATCCAGTAATCTGGTATAAGAGAACACCATAGAATAGTATGGAACAACTATTCTTAGAATGATAATCACATGTAAGTGATGGTAACTGGTAAATATTTCAACGATTGTGACCTAGGCCACACATCCCCTGGCAGAAATTGTGTAGCTTCCCAAATAATGGCATATTGGGAAGGTTGCACACAGATTCAGAAACATTGGCATCCTGGAAGACAGCTCGAACCCCTGTCGTGCATGCAAGAACATGACTTATACCCCAAGAAGCTTGCAGCCATTCGTAGAATCCGCTTATATTGCACTACAACTAAGAAAAACACAATATGTATTTTAATTCTACTACTGGAAGTGCACGGGCGGCGGCGGCATACCTGGCCCAGGCGCAAACCCAGGAGGCGGCGGGGGAGGAGCAAAGCTACCAGGTGAGAACATGCCCGTGCTCAGAGGCGGAGGCGGAGGGGGCATCCCCATCGCTACCCCAGGTGCACTCATCACAGGCATCACTTGTGCTGATTGAGACGTGAACCCAGGTGGGGGTGGTGGTTGAGCTAATGCACCCGCAAACTGACCCTGGTACGGTCCCTGGAATCCTGGTACAGGCGGCCGGGCCCCGAAAGCACCCAACGGTGCCGGCGGTGGTCGCGCGCTAACCGGTAACGCATTGTTCTTGCGTGCTTGCGCAGCAAGGAGACGTTCGGCGGCCGTGCCGTGTCGCTCGCCCTTACCTTCCTTCTTGAATGCGTACTGGACGGTTATGCGTTTGTTCATCAAGAATTGACCGTTCATTGCTTCAATGGCGGCATCCGACGATTCGAAATCTGTGTATGCGACGAATCCATAGCACTTCGACTGTCCAGTTTGTGGATCGCGCGCAATCTAAATGTAGTGGATTAAATAGCCCTAGGCAGTGTGAAAAATAGCACGTACCTTGGCCGTCGTAGCCATCAACCCAAATGCGCTGAACGTGTCATACAAAAGCCTCTCATCTACGTTCTCATCCAAGTTTCCAACGAAAAGGTTGGCTCCAACGTCCAATTGTTTTTTGTCAGATGAAGCCTGTAGTCGCATCGTTATCAGAGCTCACACGCTGAACACGTCGCTCACCTTGTTGACACGTATCGGTTTACCCCAGAGCTTGATCTGGTTCATAATCTTACATGCGTATTCGGCATCTTCCTCCGTCGAAAACTCGCAAAAACCATAACCTTGGTGGGCCATAGATACGCGGTCCTTGGGAAGGTGCACGTTCACTGTAAAGTAATCGATGAAGGCTGGATACGATTGAGGGTGACATACAGACTTACCAACCGGACCAGCCTGCAGCATGAGTTCCCATACGAGGGCGTCCGTGCACCGTTCATCGAGGTTTCCCTAACAAATATAAGTTAAGCGAATTACCGCCAAATAGCAAGCGAGACCCACTAAATACACGGTCGCTTCCTGGTTTCTGTCATCCTGGGGACGGGACATGGTGGACGTGAGTTTGTCGATGGCCGTGCGCCGATTAACTCCGCCCGAAGTTTCCACGGTCGCAGTCCGAAATAAATGAAACCGCGCGACCCGAAACTACACGGCCACACTCACTTGAGACGTTCGTCGTCGTCAATATTGTCATTCTAGTCGACTGTCTGTCCCTTTGTCGTCCAAGGCGCTCAGTCCTTTTTCTTCCCTCGAAGCAGACGCGATGGCTCCTTCCGACGAACTCGAGTACTTGAAGAGCCTTGTGGCACAACTGAATGACAAGATTCACGCGTTGGAGGAGAAGGCGAAGGCAGCTGTATCTGGGTCTAAAACCCCCGCTCAGCAGCTTCGCACTATTCTCATTGGACCACCCGGTGCTGGTATGTGATTTGCGCTCTTTTCGCGTGGACAAATGGCTGATAAAGGTCTGGGACAGGCAAGGGAACCCAGGCACCCAGAATACGAGATGAGTTCTGCGTATGCCATCTCGCCACGGGTGACCTTCTCCGCGAGCAGATTACCAAACAGACCGAACTCGGCAAGATGGCGAAAAAAATCATGGACGCGGGAGAACTTGTCAGCGACGAAATAATGGTCAACATGATCAAAGACCAGCTGGAAAACAACAAGGCTTGCAGGAACGGGTGAGCTCGACTCAGCTAGTTTGCTTTACGTGTTTTGGTTTTTTGTCCTGAACGTGGGTGTTATAGCTTCGTGCTGGATGGGTTCCCTCGCACAATCCCTCAAGCCGAGAAATTAGATACTATGCTAGAGAGTCGTGGCGAAAAATTGGACAGCGCTGTAGAGCTTGTCATCCCTGACCAACTGCTCATCTCTAGAATCACCGGTCGCCTTATTCACCCTGGTAGTGGCAGAACCTACCACAAGGAGTTCCAGTACGTCCTCAAGCTTGGATTCACGAGTTTCTCTGACTATTCGTGTTGAAGACCGCCAAGGAAACCTATGACGGATGACGTTACCGGGGAGCCCCTCATCCAGCGTTCCGACGACAACGTTGCGACCCTCACGAAACGCTTGGTGACGTATCACAAGCAGACTGGTCCCGTGGTCGACTACTACAAGAACAAGAGTTTGTGGGTCGGGATTGATGCTGCCCAGAGTCCTAACCTCGTATGGGAGAACCTCCGCAAAGTCTTCAAACAAGGGCCAGCAAAGTCATCGTAGCTTGCCTTTGTTCGACCTGTCTAGGTGGCCACATACATGGACTTTCTTCGTCAGTTGGTTTCCATGTACATACGTTCATAGAGCTTTGTGTTACATACTTGTGGCCAAGTATGCAAGCATTTTATTGACAAATGACATAGCCCAAATAGTCGTTACAGGTAAGCATACCGACGGAAGCGAGAGTGCACGTTTCCGAGCAGCTTGTCCAAAGTGTGGCAGCGGCTTCGCATCTACTTTATATGGAGTGACAGTCAGGTAGCTTACTCGGTCTTCAGGCCCTTCTTTTTCTTGCCTTCAACATCACCTGCAAGCCAGAGCGCGGAAAAGAGGAAGAAACCAATACTTGTACTGATAGCACCTGCATAATAAGGCCACGCTGCACTCAGGAAGCGTGGGTACTGGTCGTGCCTGGGAGGGACAAGTGGAACAGTGGTGGATGTCTGGAGGAACGAATATCTGTCATATACCCCCGGTTCAGTCGATGATTGAAAGTATAAACGCTCATACGCTCACCCTTTCCGTCTCCAATCAACGACGAATTTGAATACACCATGCCTATCCGGTGCGCGGAACTGAACTTGGTATTTTCCTGGCTCACCAGCAACTGGGGGAAGAGCAATACGGATGTGAGGATCGAGCATAGTAAACTCGAGCTGCATGTCTGTAATGCCAGAGTAAGGTTTCCAGCTCGACGTTTCAGGATCATAGGCGGAGATGTGTGCAGTGTATACCTATCCCACTGTTCAGCCATCGACTCCGTTAGTTGATAAAAAAAACTTACAATCTGGTCATTAGTAGTGTATTTCTCCGAAGGTGCCTCTTCGCCCACACGGTGGTGTGTAGTGTTGTCTATCCGCAGCGCGAGGGTCTCCCTGAATGCCCACGCCGCAACGTCTCTCACAAACTTCTCATTCCCCGAAGGCGCACCATCCGGCAATGCCTTATTTGCATACTCGTCACCGAATATCTCGACACCGCCCGCGAACACGACACGGGAGTTCTTCAACGTATGGAAACCCGTAACGAGGCCAAGCTGACTACCAGCCCATAGACCCTCACCAGCCTTCTCCAACGTGTCCACGAGGGCGTCGGCGCCCGAGTCATTTAGAGAGTCAGCTGGGAAACTCTATGAACTGGCGCGAAGGACAGGTACGAGATAAGGACTGTTGCCAAACGCGTAGGGGACACCAGAGAACCATACTGGTGGAGCGCCAGGCGTAAGCAGCGGGGATTCGGACACAGGTACGGGGATGACAGTGGCTGGCCCAGAACGACCGGGGTGATGGGAGACTAAGGGTGTACCCGGAGGCGGAGGAATCAATGAGAATTCAGCGGATAGTGAAGAAAGAGTTTGTCTTGTAGAGCGTCACAGGAGATTGGTGTCTTCTGACAGTAGTCCAACCAACGATTATGGTGTGGTATCGAAAGCGTAGGCTGTGGATAGAAGTCATTTCATCAGATACCGTGCAGACCAGGAGTGACGCGTGACGATCAATAAAGCGCGCTCGCATCCTGTTAGCGTGTCCTTCTTAGACTTCCACGTCTGCGGATTTCAGGCATTGTTTTGACATGTTGTCCAATGACTCGTGCACGTGACTTCAGTGTTTCATATTACTGCACCCACGCCGTGGATGCGTGCATCCAGTGCAATGACGGAGTTACGGTCTGCAAGCTTTCATCCTCGCGCAGGGAGACATTAACGTGTTCACCTCGCCATGCAACTGTTGTGGGGCGGTGCAGTTACGTACCGCTTACGTAATCGATGCGCCTACGACGCGTTGCAAGTGCAACCGTAAGTTAACTCGTGAGCTCGCCGCGGCCATGATCCCAATCGACTCGTCTCTGGCTCCTGAGCTCGTCGAGTTTTGGGCCAAGAGATACAAGGAGACAAAGAGGAACTGGACGGTCTCAAGGTAGGCCATCCCCTTTCCGTCGAACGGCGAACATTACCTCTCAGAGCTTGGCACCCGGTCCCAAGGAGACTCTCGTGCCATGTAAATCGTCCGAGCGTGACGAGATCTTGGACGCTGTTCGCAGCATTAAAAGTTCTGTCGACGATGAGGAAAATTTGCATCAGAAACTTGAGGTGGCCATCAAGGAAAAGGAAGAACTGGCCTCTCGCCTTGCACGACTAGAAGCCGAACAGAGTCTTCTCTCCAGACAAGTACGCCGAGCGACAAATCAGTCCTTCCACACTACACTATGTACATGAGTCCTTTATGTTACTCTCTACGCAGTCGACAGCCGGCAGCCGTGATATCAATGTATATTTATATATATACAGTTTGTGCAATTTCGGCGATGCAGCATAGTTGCGCTTTCGATCACTTCGATAATTCCGCTGTGTTCATCTCTGTTTAGGGGCTCTCGGTTCCGGACGGCCAGGTATACAGTCGGGTGAGAGGACAACATAGACGAAAACAAAACAAAAATGCACTCAAACGCGACTTTAACGATGCATCGGTATTATGACTAGAGTCATCTTTCCTGGTAAGATCACCGTTCGCAACTCGCAGTACGCTTGAAATGCTGGCAACCTACACAAACTTATTCTATAGAGCATCAAAGTTGATATGGTGTGAAATCCTCCTTCTCTCCAGCTCGTCCTCTCTCTACAAGAGCGATTAACAAACGCACGAGTCAGCGAATCGCTCGTCACCTTCCCGCTAAAAAAAACACCGTGACGTACCTTCTCGTTCAGATGTAACACGAACACGATGATTGCCAATATCGCAGTGGAAATGATGACTGTCAGTGTGACCCAGGGTATCCACTCCCCTGGTCGTAGATATAACTCGCGTTTCCACGACCCGGTATCCTTGCCTACTGGGGGATGAACCACGAGACGCGAGTTCGGGATGACGCCCTCCATGTTGGTGAGGTGGTCCTGCGTGTGTTTCGTTGACCCAACAAACAAGTTCTCCACGTAATTGTTCGTGCGGCCGAGACCTAAGAACGCATACGGCACTTGAAAGAGCGTGATAGGACGTCTGGGGCAATTGACCCACTGTTCAATACCGTTAGCACAGGGTGACAGAGATAATGCAGATAAACTTGCCTTGAGCAGCAGACCGGCGACCGTCCGTACCGAGGACGGTGTATTTATACGAAGCACCAGAGTAACTCACGCCGAAAGGCTTCATCACGAATTAGCAAAGGAGCCCTAAATAGGAAGCGAAATTCTGCTTACCAGATAAGTAGAACCATTAGGCAACGAGCACCACCCGCCGTCCATGCACCATTGAGCACTATGGTGATGAGCCAAGGACGACCACCAGATACCAAAGTGACCTACCAATCGCTTTGAGGAAGAAGGCATCATAATAGAAGTTATTTTGTATAAACGATACTGTCCCCTCGCCCTGTGCACCCGTCCTCTGCACCAGAATATCGAGTGTCCCCTGAAGCCTCCATCATCAACATAGAAAAAAGTTATAAACAACAGTTTGATTCACATCTTCATCTAGATCCACAAAGGTCACACCCCTGGCATCCCTGATGGCTTCTAAACTCTCAGTGTCCTTGTGGACCAGCCTGAATCCATGCTTGCCATGCCCGTACTGGTCGCAGCCCAGGAGACCCTTGGCGCATGGCTCTGACGCTAACGGCTTCGGGGTGCGTACGTCACCCTTGACAACGATAAACATAATATCGGGAAAGCCATCCAAATTAGTATCGCCCAGCCGGATAGGCAATGGAATAGGAGGTGAAAATGTGGAATCGACAACGACGATGGATTCCGAAGTGGATGCCAGGAGCGAGTGTAGCGGAATTCGGGTGAGCGCCTAGAAATGTGATGAACAACCAGTGAGTTACATGCCAGATAAATTTAAGGGAGAATAATTCTCACATCGTTGTCCTGACTGGTGCTAAGATCGTAACGAAAGTTGGGGTCTGCGCTACAGAGGTCCACGGGAGATCTACATATTGGCTCGCCTTGTTTGTTGACACTAGGCGAAGTCGTGGAGGGACAGACAGGTAACTGTTTGTTATAGGGAATATTCAGCAAGCAACCAGAACCGATCCCGCTTGAAGATACGTGGGAGCAAGTTGTGAAGACCATGTCGATCGAACCATCCCTGTCTAAAGACGCACATAGTGAGCGGGTTGCGAGGTATACGAACCTTTATGGACTTGCCGACATCACCGAACGAGATAGCTTGAACTCCAGAAGGGAGTGATTCGTACTGTGCCAATGTAAACCCCGCATCCTTGTTGTTAACCCATATTTGAAATGATCGTTGTCCAGAACCCTCGTCGCATACCAGAAATATATCTAACGCACTAAGCACAGACCATCGAAAACCCACAATTGCCTTACCTGCAAGACAGTCCCCATTCGGATCTATGATTGCATTGCTGTGAGGGGATGCAAGAGTACACTGAGATCCATTGAACGATGGGTCAGTCCTACAATGACGTCAATACATGGCTCCTGCAGAACGGATGCACCACTGACAATTCGAACAAGGGTGCCTTGCTGTTTGATGTGTTCCAATTATTTTTCCAGACTCGCAAGGGATTAGAGGACCCTCGTCTATCAGTCGGTATGCCCAACAAGTCGATCTTTATGTCTCCATTTATGCCAACAGGAATAAGTTGTGAAAGAGTAGATGGTGGCACTGATATAGGCTGAGAGGCTGGCGAACGAGCGATACGTTATTCTAAAACACATTCAGATCTTAGAAAGACGCACCAAAGGTTCCGTCATTATTACCCGCGTAGAGGGTCATGCTCAGGGTATCCCGCCACGTGTCTCCACTCATGACCAGAACATCTAGCTTCCCGTCATGCCTGAAGTCCCCAGGGACGACGTTAGAAATAGGGGATGGATGTTGGATTGACGAAGCCTTCTGGAACACAAATTCGTCTGCACAGACCCTTAAACCTGGCTTCCACAAAATCGAAGAACTATCCTTACCGTGATTCCATAGGTAGATAGATAGCTCCTGCTGGTCCGAGTCAAGAGACCACATGTCCAAGCTTGGCACGACCTCGTGTAAGATCTCGTATAAACTATAGCACCAAGCCACACTTACAACTGATCCCCATTGCAGTCGCCGAACGCGACTACGCGTTCACCGTCATCCAATCCTAAAGAGCCTGCTTGTATGAGCGAACTCTTCGAGAATCGTTTGGGCGAGAACGGCCATATCGACAAGGCTGGTGTCGCCAAAAAGAGTATGCTGAGAAGTGCGCGACATGATAATTGAGCGGAGCTGCCTTCCCAGCGCGGAAGGGCCATTAGCAGTGAGGATGGCCAGTAGATCCACGGAGATACAAGGAGAGGTATCCCGCCACCACAAGAATATGTTACAGAGTTGCCGTCCCAGTAAAGATTAAGACCGGAATGAGTGATGTTGACCGTCAGCGACTGTCATAAGCTGCGGCAGTCACTCCTGGGCCCGTAGGCTCACGTGACCTCGTAATAATTCTTATTCAATTATTCCTGACACCGACTAAGTATTCAACCATCTATCACGAGCATTACAGCTGTCGCCGAACCTCCCTCAAACCGGAACACTTCGTCTACATACCAATGAATCCACAAAGGAATGAGGACAGGTATTCCACCACAAGAATATACTACAGAGCAGCCATCTCCAGCAGAGGTTAAGACTGGAATAAGAGCTTGTACAGAATACATAGCTTGCCCAAAGTTTACAAACTGCAGAGCTTGGTCTTGTTTGACATGGTTGTGGAATATTCCAGGTCAATTCATCAGAGATCAAAATGCAGTTGACTCTTGATGGTATTATGTCCTCCCCTCCCCATCTTGCCTACACTGATACTTGATGGGAACACATCTGGTGAGTACTAGTCAAGCTCTACCATGTTTTAGAATCAAATGTCACAGTGCTGATGGCAACAGAGGATCCAGGAGCAGATGCTGAACTGAAGTGCTGTGAGTCAACATGGGGATCAATGGCAAAAACAACCAAAAACCCAACACAAAGACAAAAGATGTGAGTGGTGGTTTTCCTCAGTGGTATTCTGCTTGAAGGACCTGTAAAAGCAAAGGGGGAGGGGTTCCATGCAGCTAGTGCAGAGGGAGGTGGGCAGTCTGGACAAAGAGGGAGCTGAGAGACAAAGGGAGACAAAGACAATAAGCTCCTGAGAGCCTGAGGATGACCTGGGGCAAAAAAAATCAGTGGATAAACCCTTAAGGGAGCCTCAACCACTGGAGGACTGAAGATGATAATAAAGAGGCTTCAAAAGCAATAGAAGATGAAGATATATTGCAGGAGGATAGTCTCCTGGAAGTAAGTACAGTGGCTCAATAATAGTGTCCCAATGTTGGGTCATTCTGCAAAGTTCTCTTATTTGTGACTGGACTACTGAGAATCAGTTCATGGGCCTGCAGAGTGTCTGAAGGTACTTGGTCTTGGCATTCCAAAACTGTTTTTGTCATATGATTTGGTTTCCATGGTGACAAGATATGATCATTTCAAAATGACAGCTCATTGGGACACTTTTTTGACCCTAGATTTTGTACATAATCATTTAGTAACAGCACTGGAATTTGATAGCTTCTGATGGATGCTGTGCTTCAGCCCTGTGTAGTTATGTAAATTGCATCATTCTGATCAGTATAAATAGTATGCCCATCAATCTGGCTTCCCTACCACACCATGAAGCCTATTCCTGACTCTGTTAGAGCAAATATCCTTTCTCTCTCTGAATCTGGTCTCTCTAGTCACAAAATAGCCTCTAAAACTGGTCTAGGGAAGTCTACTGTGGCCAGGGTCATCAGAGAAGTCCAACCAGAGAAGGAAAACACTAAACTAGGACATCCTTCCAAGCTCTCCTCTACTGATAGAAGAAGGATTATATCCAGTATTACTACTGGAAGAGCAGAAAAAGAAGCCACTCTTGTCTATCAAGCATAGAAGAAGGAGACTAGCCTTTGCACTCAAGCATCAAAACTGGACTGTGGAGGACTGGACAAGAGTTATTTGGTCAGATGAGACCAAGATTAATAGGATTGGGTCAGATGGAAGGAAGTATGTGTGGAAAATGGCAGGTGAGCCTTTGCAGGATAAAGAAGTGCAAGGGACAGTGAAGTTTGGAGGGGGTTCCTTGATGGTATGGGGTTGTATGAGTTGGAATCCAGCACAGTCTCCAGACCTTAGTCCCATTGAACATCTATGGGAAATCCTGAAAAAGAAGCTCAATAGCTATAAAGCACCAGCAAAGGGGGTTTGGGAGCTTTGGGAGAGGATTGAAGTGGAGTGGAACAAGATAGAGGTGGAGCAGTGTCAGGGACTAATAGAAAGCATGCCTAGGAGACTAGAAGCAGTGATAAAGGCAAAGGGAGGACACACTAAATACTAAAACTATAATTTAGAATCACTGCTCAAAAAAGTGTCCCAATGAGCTGTCATTTTGAAATGATCATATCTTGTCACCATGGAAACCAAATCATATGACAAAAACAGTTTTGGAATGCCAAGACCAAGTACTTTCAGACACTCTGCAGGCCCATGAACTGATTCTCAGTAGTCCAGTCACAAATAAGAGATATTTGCAAAATGACCCAACACTGGGACACCCTTTTGAGCCACTGTATGAATGCACTTCAGTCACCCCACTAAGGGGACCTATTAGGTTGACATATTCTTATAGATGTTTATACTTAAGAGGTGTCAACTGCCTGGGTATTCCCAGCTGCCACTGGAGATTCTCCAGTGCTCTGGCAGGCCCTGAAGATTCTCCAGAGCTGACATATCAAGGGATTTTCTCCAGCACTATTATATCTGGGCCACCAATATTACAGAGTGCCTGGGGTCCACATGGGACTTTCTCCAACCTATATAGGGCCTCCTGCTGGGGGTCATTGGGCTTTCCCCAGCATAAATGGACCCTCTTCCAAGGGGGTGGTGGGATTTTCTCCAGCATAAATAGACCTCTTCCAAGGGGGTGATGGGACTTTCTCCAGGATAAATGGGCCTCTTCCTACATGTTCTGGGCCTTTCCCTAGGCTTTCTCCAGGCTAAATGAACCTAATTATGGCATTCCTCCAGCCTAAATAAGCCTATCCCCAGGACTTCTGGGACTTTCCCCAGGCTAGATAGACCTAGCTGTGGAATTTCTCTGGCCAAAACAGACCTCTTCCTGGGTTGTTTCTGAATTCTCCCCAGGGTAAATAGACTCTGGTTATGGGATATCTCCAGCCCAAATAGACCTCTTCCTGGGTACTCTGGGACTTTCTCCAGGGTGAATATACCTAGCTGTGGAATTTCTGCAGCAAAAACCACTTCAGTCGCCCCCCAATTGAGACCTATTAGGTCTATATATTTCTACAGATGTATATACCTAATAGGTCTACTGGTGTTGGGAATTCCTGGCCAGTGCTGGTGAATCACCATGCCTTGACATTCACCAAAGAGAGGCTGGAGAAATTGCTTTTTGCCATAAATAATATATTTATTAGTTGGTATAACAGAGTGTCTGGGGTCTGTATGGTACTTTCTCCAGCCCAAAATGGACCTGACTGTGGGGAGTATGGAGCATTGTCCAGTGTAAAATAGATCTTATTGTGGACAATGTGGGACATTTGCCAGCCTAAAATAGGCCTTAATTTGGATTACATGGTGCTTTCTCCAGCTTGAGATGGACCTCAGTGTGGGTACTAAGGAGCTTTCACCAGCCCAAAATAGACTTTGTAGTGGACAATGTGGGACATTCTCCAGCCTAAAATAGGCCTTAAATTTGGATTACATGTGTCATGCCTGTGCCTCTGTCCTGGCCCATCCTGCATTGTCACTGGTTCTCCTCCACTCTGCTCTGCCCCTATCTGCTCACTCTAGCACTTGTATGGTGCATTCCTGCCCTGTTCTCTGTTGGACCCTGTCAGCCTCTGTCAGCACTACCACGTGACTAGTGTCTCTTGGTCAGGTGACATCCTCCCTTGACTTAGGGGTCACTTTCCTTTTGGGTCAACAGTCTGGTCTAGATATGGCACAGGGTCGCTTCCTGTTTAGGCTTTTGGCCTATCATCTAATTGGTTGTCAGTGGGCACTCCAAAGACACTCCATTCCACACTATTCCTTTTAGATACTTTTCTTTGTCCTGTCCCTCACCTCCATCTTCTGTGCTCATACCCTGACTGAAGTTTTCTGACATTTCTGTCCCTTGAAATTTTACTGTACTCCGTATGTTAGTTCCATCATTCCGATACTGTACTGCCTTGATGGCACAACCACTGTATATAAGCCTGCCACACTCAGCAGTGTCTCTTCAGTACAAATATCAACTTAGTTCCCTCCTCTGTGATCTTTGACCAGCCTTCTTCTCTGTTGTCGGCTTAACACCGACTCTTCTCTATCTCTGAAATCCGAGGGCTGGGCTTGTACAAGGGGGCAGTGCATGAGCTGAACCCAATGCCCTCTCCCAAACCTCTGTTGCAACCATCAGCCAGGCCATTGTCACTCTTTGTTGGTATGTGTCAGCCAATCAGTTGGCCTATGTCAGCCAACCTCCAGACATGTCCCCCAGCCTCTGTGAGCATCAGAGATCATTGGAGTAGGCCTGAACTTGACAAAATGGTGCTTTCTCCAGCTTGAAATGGACCTTAGTGTGGGTACTAAGGAGCTTTCACCAACCCAAAATAGACCTTATTGTGGATAACATGGGACTTTCTCCAGCCCCAAATAGGCCTTAATATGGATTACATGGGACTTTCTCCAGCCTAAAATATACCTTATTGTGGACAATGTGGGACTTTCTCCAGCCTAAAATATACCTTATTGTAGACAATGTGGGATTTTCTCTGGCCCCAAGTAGACCTTATTTTTGACAATGTGGGACTGTCTCCAGCTTGAAAGAGACCTCAGTGTGGGTGCTAAGGAGCTTTCTCCAGCCCCAAATAGACCTTAATGTGGATCACATAGTGCTTTCTCCAGCTTGAAATAGACCTTAGTGTTGGTGCTAAGGAGCTTTCTCCAGCTTAAAATAGACCCTATTATGGATTACATGGCACTTTCTCCAGCCTAGAATAGACCTCAATGTGGATAATATGGGACTTTCTCCAGCTTGAAATGGACCTCAGTGTGAGTTCCAAGGAGCTTTCTCCAGCCTAAATTAGACCTTATTATGGATTACATGGCACTTTCTCCAGCTTGAAATGGACCTCAGTGTGGCTGATATAGATCTTTCTCCAGTGCAAAATAAATCTTAATGGGGACCACATGGGATTTTCTCCAGCCTATATTAGACCTTGATGTTGGTATGATGAAAGTAGGGGATGGGCCTGTTTCTGTGAAAAGCCTTCCATAT
Organism: Pisolithus sp. B1; assembly: GCA_024663435.1. NCBI lineage: Eukaryota > Fungi > Basidiomycota > Agaricomycetes > Boletales > Pisolithaceae > Pisolithus > Pisolithus sp. B1. Next base: position 343,887 of record JANFAA010000008.1, read on the forward strand.
TATGGATTCAAACTCAATGAGTGCCAAAGGGTCCATGGTTCAGCTCCCACTCTGAATACTGGCACATCTCCTCCATGGGTGCATTGTCACCCCCCACTCCAGAGATACCAACACATCTCCCCCTCCAATCCATCCATGGTCACCCCCCACCCCAGCCACCACATCACCCCTTCCATGGTTCCATGGTTGACTGCTGCCCTGAATACCAACAGATCTCCCTCCCCATCTGAACAATCTCCCACAATTGAAATATTTGCTGTGTGACAGTACACCATGACTTGATTGAATACATATCATCATAGATTACCTTGCCACTGGCAAGCATGAATGTGGTTATGAAGAGGCAGTGACCAGACAAGCCATGGGTGGTGGGGAACCACTGAACCAGGCCTGGAGTTGACTAGTGCAGTGAATGATGCCAAAGGGTAGGTAGGGCTGTGTAGGGTAGAGGGCATAAGCAATAAACTTTTGGAGTTTCACCTTTGATCCCAATGGTAAAGGCAGCAATCCCAGGCAATTGAATAAGTGGGTGATGAACCTAGTGCAGAGCAGAGAGGCATGCTCAAGGCTGGTGTGGAGAATTACCAACCTGGTGCAGAGATCAGCCAACCTGGCATGGAGAAATGCCAGATTGGTGGGGAGAATTGCCAGACTGACATGGTGAGTGGCCAGTCTGGGATGGAGAATCACCAGAGAGGGATGGAAAATTGCCAGACTGGTGTGGAGAATCACCAATCTGACATAGAAAATCACCAGTCTGGAATGGACATTCACCAGAAATGAGGCCAAAGGGTAGATAGAGCTTTTGTAGGGTAGAGGACATGAGCAATAAACTTTTGCAGCTTCACCTTTGATCCTGATGATAAAGGTGGCAATTCCAGGCAATTGAATAAGTGGGTGATGAAACATAGTGCAGAGCAGAGAGGCATGCTCAAGGCTGGTGTGGGGAATCACCAACCTCCTGCAGAGATTTGCCAACCTGGCATGGAGAATTGCCAGCCTGGTGTGGAGAATTGCAAGTCTAGGATGGAGATTCAACCATCCTTCCTGTTAGATATCTGACTCCATTAGTATCTACCTACTGGTGTCATGCTTTCACTGGATCTAGTATAATACCTTTGTTTCAGTGTGCAGGAATTAATTCCCTGTTATGCAGCCCTTGATCCTACAAGCCATGATTTGTGTTTGCCTTTATCCTAGCTAACAGTCAGATCATGTGGAACCATACCAATGCCAACAAGCTATGGTCTATCCTGACTTGTAACAATGAAGATCAGCACAAACTTATTGCTTCCAGCTTTATATATTTCTACAGATGTATACACAGATGATATATTCCCCCCTAGTACCTGTGTCTTTTGGATGGCAATTGCACTGGAGAGGAAGGCAAATAACCATTTTCAATATCATTCAACCATCCCTCATCCTCTGGGAACTCTTCATCAGCTTGTCCTATGTGATATTCCTCCACTAGTGCCATTTCTTCAATGGCTGTCAACAGTTCATCATCCTCCTCTGACACCACACCTCCCCACTCAGAACTGTAGTCTTCCAATAATTCATCTATTGGCTCTTCTGCAGCAGGTATCACAGATGGATCATAAAGGGTGGCAAGATGATTTGCCATGTCCTACCCTGTTGGCCCCCAAGGCCTAGATGGCACCCAGGCACATGGAATGTACCTAACCCTTGCTTCCCATCTGGCATAAACTGCTACAAGGTTATCCCTGTGTGTTTTAAGATGATACTTGTAGTGTTTATCTGGGTATTGTCAGATAGTACCATGAAGATGATATTTGTACTCACCTGCTTCTTCCAGAGCAGTCTGTATACTCAACCATTCTACAGAAAACCACTCCTGCAAGACAGATTGCTCTATTGACAATCTCCTTTCTTCTTCATTACAGCGAATCAATCTCCAGCATCAGCTTGATTCCCTTGCACACACTCTCATCAGCAAGCCACCATGGAGGATCAGGATGGCACTCTCCAAGGCCCACATCCTGCCAAATATCACTGTCCACATCCAGCTGAAAAATATCCTTTGAAGGCATGGGAGTAGGGGGGATGGCACCTGGAGGGGCTTTGTGAAGTCATATCATACTCTGTAATTCACCACAGAGATTGTTATATGTGCTGACAAGCTTCAGTATGGCAGGCTCTTGGTGTTTTAGGGATGATTCTACATGTGACTGTATATGACTTTCTATAGTTGTCATTAGAAAAACATCAGGCCTAAAAATCCTACTTGCCATTGACAGAGTTTCTATATGATCGTTCTAATCACTCCAATTCAAACTTGCATTGGCAAAGCCACTCTCTAATTCTGGTCTTCAATGCTTGTGCATTAGTCTGGGTTTGAAGCCACTTGTTATTTCTCAGCAAATAAAGGTCAGTTTTTGCTGAGACCCTTAATGCATTCTTTTTTTGCTTGAGAGCATGACTGGCCTTGGAAAGTGAACCTTTTGCTGCAGCAAGCTGAAGATTGAAGTCAATTGTTGCAGCAGCACAGATCACTGTTGCTTGTTCAAGGCAATGACCCGATGTGCATTGTTAGTCTTCTGACTAAGTATACCAATAGGAAGGCAATAGGGCAAGCGACAGCTTGTCGCAGGACCTCTTGCAGATATATTGACAGTGGTATGTAGACTTGTCGACAGGGACGACCTTGACTACCTCTTGATTATGTTGAAGGATAAGTTGTACTGAATGGTCAATAGGGTACTTAGCCCAGTTCGTCAGCAGAGCAGCACTTTGAGATAGGAGGAGAAGCAAGAACTTTATAAGGGCAAGCCTAACTTGCTAAGTAGGTAGCTTGGTAGCAAAAGTACAAGGAATCCTAGTCGTTCCCTGTGGGTTTATATACCCCACAGGCAACAGGATGACTAAAAGTACTAATGTCTATAAATGCATAGGTGACAAACAAGATGGGGTTTGCACAACAGGATCTCTCCACAGAATGAGTCAGGGATGACATTGACGACACGTCGAGTCATAGGCGACACACCTAGTCACTAAGACTCCTGCTCGTGCTGGACTATTTGCGACAGACAAATAGGAGATCCCTCAGGCACAATGCGACAGAGTCATGTGCCTGGGAAAGCAAACCTGTCCTGCAAAAGAAGCCTCCAGATCCCATCGGGATCTGAGAAGCGAGAAGTGTAAAGGCAAAAAGGAAAAGGAAAAGGAAAGTGTATGTAAGCATAGCTGTGTTGTATACATAGAGTCCATACACTTGCCCCTAAGGCAGGCAGCAGTGTAATATGAGATGTCTGGAGACACAGGAATGGGAATGATGGCAGGCTCAGACCGAAACGTGTACAGTAAGCTATCTGGAAAGGAAAAGATGGAAACGGCACATGACATCAATGATGTCATTGACATGATTGTTGATAAGATTATTCTCCAGTTTATCCACATGGCTCTGATAGTCCTCAATGGTCTTCTCTAGAGAGAGGATATAGGCCAACTCTTGGGAGCCCTTATTCTTTGACTGCCCTGTAATGGGTGATAAGCAACAGATGACAAGAATGGGGAAAATAAAACTAACATGGCAGAGGTCTAGTTTGTGACTCTACTTGTGCAGCCCACTCATTCTGCAGAGTTTGCATGTCAACATGCAATTCAGAAAAGGCCTCCAAAGCCATCATTTTCTTTCTTTTGCAAAGTGACCATTTCTTATCCAGCCATTGGCCAAAAAGAGAGAAAGATTACTTGTCAAAGTGTCAGATTTGATTGTCAAGGACAAGTAGCCTCTGATGATACTAACCAGAGAATTAACACTGAAATTATGCAATACAAAGATTAATCCTTACCCCAGACACCTGGAGAATAGGAATGAGCACTTTCAGAGAACTCCATAACCACTCACATCCCTCACCATCTGATAAACCAAACCCTACACATTTATGTGGGTGATATATTATCTGGCATGGCCACTGATGACCATAGGCATGGAAGACTGAGATGCCAAACTTTAATCTAGAAAGTATCCCATCATCAAGGAGCTTCCACTTGTGGCAACTATGCTCTAATTGACAGCCAATGTCATACAAGAGGCCAACTGTCATATTAGAAGGCAGATGCTCAAAGAGATTCTTCACAAGCACCAGAGCATAATGCTGTTTTTCTCCTGCTGATGTCATATTGACCAGCCAAAGCACACAATCATGGCAACAGAGCAAGGCCATAAGCCCTGTGTCTGCAAAAAAATGGGTGCTTGCCTTCTGTCACTTCTCATCTGCTGCATGGAAAGAATCCCCACATCCATCTAACACAGAAACAGGCACCCTCATCCCATCCTCAAACCTGTCCTCCTGTTGAGTCTGAGCCAGAGAATGATGATTGGATGAGCATGACTGCTGATTCTCAATGAAATCCTCCATAGCCTTCACCTCTGACTCAGGTATGAACACAGTATTGGTGGGATTGGGAGGGTCACTGGCAGCTGAATTCTGGGGATTATTGGTTCTCTTCTGGGTAAAACATGCATCCAAACAGACAATACAGTCCAAGCTATCTTGTAGGTCAGTCATCCAATTAACAATCAAGCTTTTCATTCACTCACTCATTTGGATCAGTTTTAGCCCTCTGCAAGTTGCCTCCAAAACAAAGGGGACATTGGGCACAAAGGTAGTTACTTGACTGAGTAGATTCTTGTTGCACAGAGGTTGGGGAGAAAGAGTGGACCAGGGCAGTAATATGAACCTCCATGTATATTATCAACACAGTATACCAATGGTATGCATTGCTGAATTGCTGTCAAAGATTGTCCTGGTTTTATTGTAAGCATCTAAGTTTACTGACATGAAGAGATATGCAGGCATGTCCCTAAAACATATTGAAAGATAATCATACATTATTACAAATGGTGCTAGCTAAGGGGGAAAGGTATGAAATAATCATACATTCACCAGAAATGAGGCCAAAGGGTAGATAGAGCTTTTGTAGGGTAGAGGACATGAGCAATAAACTTTTGCAGCTTCACCTTTGATCCTGATGATAAAGGTGGCAATTCCAGGCAATTGAATAAGTGGGTGATGAAACATAGTGCAGAGCAGAGAGGCATGCTCAAGGCTGGTGTGGGGAATCACCAACCTCCTGCAAGATTTGCCAACCTGGCATGGAAAAATGCCAGATCAATGTGGAGGATTGACACCTGCCCTGAATACTGACAGATCTCCCTCCCCATCTGGACAATCTCCCACAATTGAAATGTTTGCTGTGTAGTCTGCCTTGCAGAATTGCCTGTCTGTCATGGAGAATTGCCAGTCTGCCTTGGAGAATTGCCCATCTGTCCTGGAGAATTGTCAGTCTGCCTTGGAGAATTGCCCATCTGTCCTGGAGAATTGCCAGTCTGCCTTGGAGAATCACCCATCTGTCCTGGAGAATCACCAGTCTGCCTTGGAGAATCACCAGTCTGCCACAGAGAATCACCAGTCTGTCATGGAGAATCACCAGTCTGCCTTGGAGAATTGCCAGTCTATCATGGAGAATCACCAGTCTATCATGGAGAGTCACCAGTCTGCCTTGGAGAATCACCAGCATTATTAATGGATCAATTCTTAGAGGCTGATGGATAAATTCATGAAGGTTACTGAATAAATTCATGAAGGCTACTGAATAGATTCACAAAGGCTACTAGATAAATTCATGAAGGCTAATGAATCAAGGCTAATGAATAAATTCATACCAGAGGATAATGAATAAATTCACAGTGGAGGATAATGATTAAATTCACAGATACTGAATAAATTCACAAGGTGAATAATCAAAAAATAGTTGACTCATGCCATGAGTAGCAAATGAAAACATGAAGTGTGAGGAACTTTACCAACAGTCAACAAGACCAGTGCCCAAAAAATACTCAAGGCTTCAGGGGTATAGCACCTAGCTCCATGCAGGGGGCATTCGGTTGGGGTAATTGGGGTACTGTTCCCTATAATAAGCCAGTAAACACTAGACAGGAATCTAACATACCTCAGTAGCCTGTATAGTGGTCACATCTATGATAGTCATCATCTGAATCATAGCCATGGCATTGCTTACATGGAAGGTCTTGATAGACATATCGAACAATGCTATCACATGTTAATTGGAGAGTAAGAGCTAGAACAAGGACATACCTGTGATGGTTCCTTCCTTGTGGTGGGGATGCATCATTATCACTCTCACTGAATTGATGGTCCCTATGATGTTTGCATGTATGATGCCAGGGGTGTGGGGTAAGGGAATCACTACAAGAATGTGGCACATGGTCAGTACACTGTGTACAGGTGTGGAATAGCATGTAGGACAATGAGGGACATACCTATGATGGTTCCTTCCCTGTGGTGGGGATGCATCATTATCACTCTCACTGAATTGATGGTCCCTATGATGTTTGCATGTATGATGCTGGGGGCAAGGAATAGGGGAATTGCTACAAGAATGCAGCACATGGTCAGTATGCTGTGATACAGGTGTGGAATAGCATGCAGGACAATGAGAGACTGACTGTACATGCCTCCTTACAGGCAGCTGTGGTTACTCATCAGTTGGTGAGGGAGATGAGGGGTTTGATTGTGCAGGCTGTGGCGATTCCTCTGGTGGGGAGGAGGGAGGGAGGGATGATGACAACCAATTCCTGGGAGGAAGTAGACCCCTCAGAAGTGCTCTATGGAATGCCTGAGAATCCGAGAGAATATGAAGTGGTTCATCACTCATGTTTACAATGAGTGGAATGCTAAACATCTGTGAATCAGCCAGCCTAAACAGCCTAGACTGTTCTGAAATATACTCATCAGATGACTAGTATTATCCAACTGGAGTTGACTTACCAGGTGTCCATTTCTTGAGATGGAATGATGAACTCAGCACAATCATAGGCCCATCTTGATCCTCTTCCTTGCCTGGAGCCTTGGCATGGTAATCCACTCCCATTTGTTCCTTCAGAAAAGGAACAACAAGAGCACAGAGTTCATCGGCATTGAGGCACCTGATGTTGAAATCTGGGCCCACAGTGGGGACATGAGCAAGCCAATCCATGATCATGTATTGAGTGGTGTAGAGCACATCCAGTAAAGTTTTCCATGGAACATTTTTTTGGCCACTGACAAGATTAACTTTGTCTGTGAGAGTATCAGCATTGAGCAATTAGTTGAGTTCCAGCTCAGACTTATGAAGCTTATGAATGAATACCACAGGTAAAACATGGCAATTGTGATCATGCCTGGACTCCTGGGGCTTCAGTGCAAGGGCCAAGTCATAGGACACTTGCAACAGTGCTGTGAAGTTGGGCAAAGGGACTGACACAGCAGAATTGAGGACTTTGTACCTGGAGGGAGAGTTAAGTTGATGAGGAGCATACAAATCATATATTCTACTTACTTCATGATGGTAGCTAGGTAATCTAGTAGCTTAGAAATATCTGTTTGTTTCTCACATGCCAACTGCATGTATAAGGGAGAGCCAGCAAAGATGCCCTGGGCCTGACGAGCAGCTTCATCACTTCCACTGTATATAACACAGCCGAATACATGGATGCCCTCTACATTGCACCATGTTTGCACCTGCAGAAGGAATCAAGTAATGAATAATAGTAAGGGGATAGGCCTACTGCCTGTGTGAAGGAGTCCCCACATGCCATGACTTGGCCAACCATCACCTTGGAACTGGTGTCCTTCGTACCACTGATGCTCTCACTCCAGAACATGTGGATCTCTGCCCACAGTTGAGGATATTTTTCTTCATCCTTGTGGTCTTCGTAGTGCTTTGCTTGGTGACTATAGTAGTCCTTCATATGCTCTGCAATAGCATCAATATCCAGCCCAAACTAAATCCAGGAAGAGACTTACCCCTGGAAGCTTTAGGATTGGCATGGGCATACCAAGCCTGATGTGGATTCCAAACCAATTCTGCCTGAGTTGCCTTTGATATGAGACCAGCAGCAGTCATGATTGATATGAGGGTTTTGCCATATTTGTCGGCAATAGCTTGGGCTTCCTGTGTAGTGTGCATTCCAAGGGTCTGCACTTGGTGTATAGCCTCCATGGGCAGCCTACCACATTTCAAATTTACTGAGCTCTCCTCTGTCCATTGTCATTGTCAGTATCAGCACCTCCATCTTCTGAAGAGGAATATTTGAGGGGAGGAGTTGAAGAGTGATAATTGGCATCATAGTTTCTGCTACAAATGTCTCTCTTGGCTTCCTCAAGTTGGACAGAACACCTCTTGTCTCCAGACCAGTCACTGTGTTCGTCAGAGCTCTCTACTAAAACAGGCATGTGAGTTGTGTGAATAAGGTTCCTCCAATCGAATATTACCTGTTGACCCTTTATGCTGAATAGGCTGCATCACATCCTCAACTACTTGTTCCTTGGTTTCACTATCTGTGTTTGTATTGGGAGATGTTGATTCATCCACGGAGGGGACAGGAACTACAGCTAGAAGCCTCCCATGCAAATCTCCTGTAGGTGAAAATACCCTGATGAATGTATGTATTGATTCTACCTTCAGAGGGGCTACTGCAGAGTAGAATCAATACATACATTCATCAGGGTATTTTCACCTACAGGAGATTTGCATGGGAGGGCTAATGCAGACATTCAGAGAAATCTACTTATTGCTGAGTAAAAGTAATACATACCTTCATTGCAATCACCATCCTCTACTATTTGATCTTTGGAAATAAGTCCTGCATGGAGCTGCTGGAGGGCAACATGGGGGTGCAGTTGTTGACCATTATTGAGAGTGACCATCTTGGTGTGGAAGGAGTTGAGGTACTGTTGTCCACAATCCTGGTTGCAGTGGGGTGCTGTTTGGAGTTCAACTACTGACATGAAGGATAACTTGGGTATTTACTGACTCACCTTTGATCATCTGGTGGCATGACTTCGCATTTCTCCCAGGCTGGACTTTGGTGGGTGACATAGTATTGCCCTTGATTCTCTTTGACCTTTGAACACCGATGGGAGGACCAATCTTGACAGGGAGATCAGAGGACAGCTTCACATGAGACATGCTGAGGACTCCACAGTAGACACATAGTCACAGTGAATTCCTTGGGAACATGTAGTTACCTGAGTGCTTGCTGATTCAAAATCAAGCAAGGAAAAAAAAAATCAAAGAAAGGAACAACTGAAAGCGAGAGTGGGGGAAATGACAGGTAGACCTAGCTGAATGAGAGTGAAAGGATGGGGATGTGAGCCACTTAGATGCCTATTTATATTCTCTGATAAGAAGGTTACAGAGATGACATGTACTAGCTTCCTAGCTTCATCAGGGATAGTGGGTTCTGACCTCACAGACAAGGAATGATGTCATGAAATCCACATAGGGTCAACAGAATAAATTTTCAGAGCTTAGCGAATGGGGCTGAGAAAGGAAAAGAAGGAAACACTTAAAACCAAAAAAAAAAAACAGAGGCACCAATAGAGGGCACATGGTGAAGCTCAGATTGATAGCTTCCATATGTAAAGTATGACTACCTCTCTGTGAATATTGACCTATGGAAATAAAATCAGCAGTGCTAACAAAGGTATCAGTTCTGTCTTATGAGATGGCAGCCATGAACCATCTTCAGTTTGGCAGTGGCTACTACACATAACCATCACAAGTTACCAGAGGCCTGGGTCGCAGAAAAAAAATTGGCACTTTTGGCAACTCCTGTACCTTAAATTAACCATCAGGGAAAGAAAAAAAGATGATGACTCACCATGGCACTATTCAATACCATGCTGAGATCTATGAATGGAGGTATTGCTAATCCAAACTAAAAGACATCAGTGGCTACCGAGAGGACTAGTCTGTAATGAAGAGCTGATGGTGTTGGGCATACTCACAGATAGCCAGATTGCAATAAAGAAAATCCCAAGGTGATCTCAGTGATGTGAAGTCAATACAATGTGATTTGAAGTGACAAAAGACTGCTTCAGATCTGTGAGTGACATGGAATTAGTTTGATGGACAGTGAGTCCACAAGTACTGAACCTTGAATGTCCACAAGGGATTGTGTTGTAGGTGAAAACAGGTGGCAGAGATGGGAGTTGTTGATAGAAGATGAATACAGAGGTAAGGCAGAAGTCTTCAAGGCCAAAGAATATGAGTTAGCTCATAGAAGGATGAAATGAAATGAAGCTAAAAACCTGCAGACAGGAAGAGATAGGTGCCAGGCCTTCAGAACATTGATGGTAACGAAACTTGATTAGATCATTGAAGGAGTGAATAAAACATCCATGCCCCTAGTGACATGAGAATGTATAGTATAATGATGTCAATGGACGCCAAAGAATGCGAGTTGGTCCATAGAAGGATGAGATGAAACAAAGCTACAGACCTGCAGACAGGAGAAGATAGCTGGCAGACCTATAGTACAATGATGGTAATGAAACATGATTAGATCATTGAAAGAACGGAATAAAACAACCACACCCCTAGTGACATGAGAGTGTATACTATGAAGATATCAATGGCATGGTTCAAGGTGGTGGAAATGAACCTTGGTACAGAGTAAATTTTAATGAAGTACAGAGAATATGATCCAGGTTTATGTACAACCATGTGAAGATATGCTCCTTGAGGTCTACAACCCTACTGGCACTCAATTTGAGGTGGTGCCAGGGCGACCTCAGTGACATGGAGTCAACAGAGTGCAATCAGAAGTGACACAAAGTCAACTTCAGATCTGTGAGCAGCATGAAGCCAGCTCAAAGGGTAGCTGCACCAGGAATCATTCAAGTGTTTGATGTGTGTGAGGGGTTATTTCATAAGTGGTAGTGGAAGATGGCCTCGAGTCGATGATGATTGCATGTGGGAGGGATGGCAGCAGAAAGAGTCATATAGAGAAGAATGATAGCATGGTAAGAAACAACAGTGAATGATGCTTGCCATTGGCAATGTGCAATGTGTGGAATGAGTCCCATGACTTAGGTCTATTGCACCTGGGAATTCACCAGATTATATAATCAAGGAAGGTTGGGCCAATGCAAAGTCTTGTTGCACATGCTACATATTATTACCATTACACTTAATCATTTTATTCTTTCATTCTTGACCTCAAGTCATGCATATGCTGCCTCGCCACTTCTTCGTCATACCTCAATCCTCACTCACACTGTTTGTGCTCACCTCCCTGTCCCTGGTTTTTGAGTTGGCTCCATGCTGCTCAAAGATTTGAAGTTGACTTCTTGTCACCTCTGATTGTACTCTGTTGACTCTGTGTCACTGAGGTTGCCCCGGCACCACCTCAAATTGAGTGCCAATGGGGTTGTAGACCTCAAGGAGTGTATTCTCTTAGGTTTACCAGAATCATGCCATGTCCAGATTCGTTTTCACCACCTTGAATCTTGCCATTGACATCATAATAGGTCTTCTGTTCTTATTTCTTGACCTTGAGTGCATCTCCTAGTCACTGGTGTATATGACTCCATTTCATCTTTCATCTTCAGGGACTAACTATCATCTCTCATTATATACCAACTGTGACTTCAAAGACCCTCGCCCATATCCTCCATGGCTACTGCTTTGACCCACTTCAAGCCATTTACTCGACCCAATGACTGTGAGTTCGTTCTTCTGCTTTACTTTTATTCAGGAGCTAACACACTCATAGTGAAAATTACCTTGCTGGATGCACAAGCAGTCACCTGCAAGGGCCACTGGGTAATCACCTCCCCCAACATAGGTTTTGTCCCAGAGCCTCACATCTTCGAGGAAGAAGACCTTCAACCTTGTGCTGACAGTCATTTCAGGCTGGTGGATTGCTTTCAATGGCCACAGTTGCACAACAAAGATTTTGAATATTTGGTTTGCATCCCTCAAAAAGACTCTCTTCCCTCCCTTGATATTGCATGGTATATGCCAACTCCTGAAGATTTTATTATCCCAACTGGTGCCAAATTTGCCATTGGCATGCTTCAAGACACATTGGTCAAGCAATTCAAGCAGCTGTATCAGTTCTTACATGGCCATCATCACCCTCTCTAAAACCAATCTGTTGGCAAGGAGGTCCTACATCATCGGATAGCTGCAGCTCGACACAAAGTTACTCAGTTGCAGCATCACCCCCTCATGTTCTGAGACCTTGTTGCCTTTGTTGCACAGCTTCAGCGCACCCTGTTGGATATTCACACACTCCTCAACTATGTCAAAATTCTCCATCCTCTCCTTGCATCTCCTCCCTCAAAACCCATGTGTGCAAACCCCACCTGGATGGGGTGCTTTATGAGGAACACTGAGATCTGTGAAGGCCTGTATTTTGCAGGGGTACCTGTGTGGCTAGTGTGTGATGACGAATTCATCCCCCTGACTATGAATATCATCCATCCAGTGTGGCTGACATTTCCTGACAGTATTGTCAGGGTCATGTATTTGGAAAGGGGGGTGAGCAAGCCATTTCTGTCTATCTTCTGCAGTCCAGGCAGCCTTCTCTGCCATTATCATACTTGTCAACACTATGAAGGTACTCCCACTGAATGACCTGAGCCTGTGGCACCTCCATCCACTACACAATCTTCCTTGTCACAGCAGCCTTCTCATGGGGGCAAACAGGCCACCCAAAAACAAAACAGGGCCACAAGGGTTAAGGTGAGTGCAGGCCCTTCTTGAGGTATGTAATTACTATGTGTAAATTTCTTTCCTGCCCTTGACCAAGCTGTAGTACCATCCCTCCAAAAATCAGCTGGTGGAGAGGCAAAGTGGGAAGAACCTGACCTTCCAGATATTCCAAAGCCCCATACTCTTTTTGATTCTGCTTGGAGGAAAGCTGAGAAAAATATGCAGAGAGTCCAAGCTGGCCAGGTTGACCCTGGCTACCACTTCCCAAAGCCAACACTTTTTGTCAATGTGTCTATGCCAGAACAGAAGAAAACATATCTCTTCAATTGGCTCTCTGCACATCTGCTTTGGATCAGTCAAGTCAGTGTTCGCTCCCCCTCAAAGTTCCCATCCCCTCAGATGTGGAGGGACTTCCTCAATACTATTGGCATGGACCAGCCCTCCTCCATGAGGAGTGCATCTATGAAATCAGCAGTTTGGGACATTTTGGGGGAAAATATTATTCATGCAGCTCAGGGTTTCACAGGAGCATCAGAAGAAATTGAGTGGGGAGGAATGCAGGTTAGTTTAGTTCCATTATTTGGTGACCAGTTCTTTCCATTTATATGTTATGCAGGTTTGAGTATTGTCCCTTTCGGATCCACCTCTCTGGCTCATTCATTCCATTCTATGGGAATTGTATGAGCTCAACTTCCACTATGAGCTGTATGAACTTGATCAGGTCATCATCCCCCATCTTTGGACAACAGATGAAGCCCAGTTGGCTTGTCAGGGCCTTCTTTACAGCATCTTCCCTGGCAAGTCTGGTCTACTGATGTGGCTGGAGCCTTTACCACAGGAATCACATGAGTTGGGCCTGTGTGCCAATAGCATGGAAATTGTGCTTCTGTACTGGAACAGCTTTTGTGAGCTGCTGTCTGTATGGCCTGGGGCACCACCTTGTTTATGGTTTCCTGCTGAACTGGATGGTCCAAGTGGCAACAGCGCATTTTGTGAACACGCTATGTCTGCATTGCTTTTCTACATTCAAACTGCATTTAATTTCCTTGGATGACAGCCTTCCCTCCCATGTCTTTTTGAATTTGTCTAATTTCTTTTTTGTGGTCAATAATATCCTTTTCTGCCATTCTGTAGTCTTATAAATCTAAATATGTCTTGGTATTGATACCATGTTCTGATGTCATACCATGTACATATTTGGAAGCAACTGAGTCAGTATCTCTTTGTCCCATTTGATCAAACCTTAACTGCTAGGACCTGCATGTGTTCTTTTTCTTGTAATCTCATCCTCCCTCGACACAGAGCTTCTGGGTAAGTATGCTCCTCCACTGTCTGTTCTATCTAATGCATTTTCTACACATAACTATCCTTTTGTTTGTGTCACTGTGGTGACACTGTCCTGGCCTAATTTTTTTTTATAGTAAAGTATATGACCCTCACTGTGCACTGCCCCACATGACTTCTGTGTCTAGTTCTCAACCTCCATTCCCACTGCATCCTTGTCTGCAACTGGCAGTTTCAGGTATGTAGCAGTATCTCCTCAAAAGCCAATTCTCATGTCCTCCACTGCTAGATTTTCATTCTGACTGCATCTTTGACTACAGTTGGCAGTTTCAGGTATGTAACAGGATTTGCTTGCAATCCAATTCTCATGTCCTCTGCAGCTAGATTGTTATTCTGACAGGTTTGCCTTCTCCCTGTCGGCTGTTGCACTGACTATCTGTTGACTTTGTGTCTCAGTTATAACCTGTTGACTTTGAGTCCTGGGTATATCCCTCTATTGACTTCATGTCATAGTTTTTGGGTGCTGTATGGCAGTCCATCATCTGAAGCCTCACAGGTGTTGAAATGCCTCCCCTTCCAAGTGTCAGAATGCTAGTACTACTTTGGAGACTTCTAGTACCATGAGTTTTGCTTTTTGTTGCACATATGTGTACCCACATCATCAATCCAGGATCCCATCACTGCCCCCTCTTCATCAAGTCAGCTGCCTGATGGAGTTCCACCCTCTCCCTCATCCCCATCTGATGATGGACTGTCTCTCCCCATATCTGTGCCTCCAGTATGTCTGATTTATTTTTTCTGCAGAACAGTATTTACATTGACTTACATTCACTATAGCTTCCCTCATCATCATCTGCCTTGACTAATCAGTTGCCATATGAGCAGGCATTGTTGTCAGGTCCTTCGGTATGTCTGGTTCCATCTGCAGGATGTAAATGCATTCAATCTGTACTAGCACCTGGCCCGCCCTTTGCTTGTTCCCCCCCCCCCTACAGCTCATTACTGCCACCCTCTGGGTACGAAGGCCCTTTACCTCCCTGCTCCTCCACCTGTTTTCGTCCTTCCTGGCCAACAATGTCTTGCTCAAGATGCTGGTGCCATGCTGCACCATCCTCAACCCCCTACCTGCAAGCTTGATGTGTTTGATGTCATGAATGACATTCAACTCAATGAGGAAGTAAATTCATCTTCTCTAGGCAGTTCACAGAAGCAACACAACCAATGGTGGCAGTGGTCTGAAGATATTATTCCAGCACTAGTTAAACCCTATATGGAGTATCTTGAATTGTCTCAATCCCTGCATGTCATAGTTGATGCCCAGGTTGACAGCAGAAGTTGATGTCATAACTGTGTAGTGCATCAACTCCATGTATGCTGCCTTTTCTTTCACTGTATGTTAAGCTATTGTCATTCTACATCCTGCTTATGCTTATTAGGGTTGAGGGAGCTCAAGATTAATTATTGTGCATGCACTCCAGCCCCTGTACAGCTCATGAAATGTGGTCTTTTTGGTTGTTCCCCTGTTGCACCAACTCTGGTGGTTGATCTCCACATGCTGGAGTTCATGAAGACACTCTTTGTGTGGTTGACACCTAATACAACAGCATGGTGTGAAGCATTTGAATGTTTCCTTGATGGTCAAGGCTACAAGCTTCAGTCAAAGGTATGTGTTCTCTTGTCCCTGCATTATGGGTTTGTCCTAGTATGCTCTATCCCTTCCTGTTTCTAATCTTGCTGTACAATATATCCCCTTGCATATATGTATGTATGATTATTTCATACCTTTCCCCCTTAGCTAGCACCATTTGTAATAATGTATGATTATCTTTCAATATGTTTTAGGGACATGCCTGCATATCTCTTCATGTCAGTAAACTTAGATGCTTACAATAAAACCAGGACAATCTTTGACAGCAATTCAGCAATGCATACCATTGGTATACTGTGTTGATAATATACATGGAGGTTCATATTACTGCCCTGGTCCACTCTTTCTCCCCAACCTCTGTGCAACAAGAATCTACTCAGTCAAGTAACTACCTTTGTGCCCAATGTCCCCTTTGTTTTGGAGGCAACTTGCAGAGGGCTAAAACTGATCCAAATGAGTGAGTGAATGAAAAGCTTGATTGTTAATTGGATGACTGACCTACAAGATAGCTTGGACTGTATTGTCTGTTTGGATGCATGTTTTACCCAGAAGAGAACCAATAATCCCCAGAATTCAGCTGCCAGTGACCCTCCCAATCCCACCAATACTGTGTTCATACCTGAGTCAGAGGTGAAGGCTATGGAGGATTTCATTGAGAATCAGCAGTCATGCTCATCCAATCATCATTCTCTGGCTCAGACTCAACAGGAGGACAGGTTTGAGGATGGGATGAGGGTGCCTGTTTCTGTGTTAGATGGATGTGGGGATTCTTTCCATGCAGCAGATGAGAAGTGACAGAAGGCAAGCACCCATTTTTTTGCAGACACAGGGCTTATGGCCTTGCTCTGTTGCCATGATTGTGTGCTTTGGCTGGTCAATATGACATCAGCAGGAGAAAAACAGCATTATGCTCTGGTGCTTGTGAAGAATCTCTTTGAGCATCTGCCTTCTAATATGACAGTTGGCCTCTTGTATGACATTGGCTGTCAATTAGAGCATAGTTGCCACAAGTGGAAGCTCCTTGATGATGGGATACTTTCTAGATTAAAGTTTGGCATCTCAGTCTTCCATGCCTATGGTCATCAGTGGCCATGCCAGATAATATATCACCCACATAAATGTGTAGGGTTTGGTTTATCAGATGGTGAGGGATGTGAGTGGTTATGGAGTTCTCTGAAAGTGCTCATTCCTATTCTCCAGGTGTCTGGGGTAAGGATTAATCTTTGTATTGCATAATTTCAGTGTTAATTCTCTGGTTAGTATCATCAGAGGCTACTTGTCCTTGACAATCAAATCTGACACTTTGACAAGTAATCTTTCTCTCTTTTTGGCCAATGGCTGGATAAGAAATGGTCACTTTGCAAAAGAAAGAAAATGATGGCTTTGGAGGCCTTTTCTGAATTGCATGTTGACATGCAAACTCTGCAGAATGAGTGGGCTGCACAAGTAGAGTCACAAACTAGACCTCTGCCATGTTAGTTTTATTTTCCCCATTCTTGTCATCTGTTGCTTATCACCCATTACAGGGCAGTCAAAGAATAAGGGCTCCCAAGAGTTGGCCTATATCCTCTCTCTAGAGAAGACCATTGAGGACTATCAGAGCCATGTGGATAAACTGGAGAATAATCTTATCAACAATCATGTCAATGACATCATTGATGTCATGTGCCGTTTCCATCTTTTCCTTTCCAGATAGCTTACTGTACACGTTTCGGTCTGAGCCTGCCATCATTCCCATTCCTGTGTCTCCAGACATCTCATATTACACTGCTGCCTGCCTTAGGGGCAAGTGTATGGACTCTATGTATACAACACAGCTATGCTTACATACACTTTCCTTTTCCTTTTCCTTTTTGCCTTTACACTTCTCGCTTCTCAGATCCCGATGGGATCTGGAGGCTTCTTTTGCAGGACAGGTTTGCTTTCCCAGGCACATGACTCTGTCGCATTGTGCCTGAGGGATCTCCTATTTGTCTGTCGCAAATAGTCCAGCACGAGCAGGAGTCTTAGTGACTAGGTGTGTCGCCTATGACTCGACGTGTCGTCAATGTCATCCCTGACTCATTCTGTGGAGAGATCCTGTTGTGCAAACCCCATCTTGTTTGTCACCTATGCATTTATAGACATTAGTACTTTTAGTCATCCTGTTGCCTGTGGGGTATATAAACCCACAGGGAACGACTAGGATTCCTTGTACTTTTGCTACCAAGCTACCTACTTAGCAAGTTAGGCTTGCCCTTATAAAGTTCTTGCTTCTCCTCCTATCTCAAAGTGCTGCTCTGCTGACGAACTGGGCTAAGTACCCTATTGACCATTCAGTACAACTTATCCTTCAACATAATCAAGAGGTAGTCAAGGTCGTCCCTGTCGACAAGTCTACATACCACTGTCAATATATCTGCAAGAGGTCTGCGACAAGCTGTCGCTTGCCTATTGCCTTCCTATTGGTATACTTAGTCAGAAGACTAACAATGCACATCGGGTCATTGCCTTGAACAAGCAACAGTGATCTGTGCTGTGCAACAATTGACTTCAATCTTCAGCTTGCTGCAGCAAAAGGTTCACTTTCCAAGGCCAGTCATGCTCTCAAGCAAAAAAAGAATGCATTAAGGGTCTCAGCAAAAACTGACCTTTATTTGCTGAGAAATAACAAGTGGCTTCAAACCCAGACTAATGCACAAGCATTGAAGACCAGAATTAGAGAGTGGCTTTGCCAATGCAAGTTTGAATTGGAGTGATTAGAACGATCATATAGAAACTCTGTCAATGGCAAGTAGGATTTTTAGGCCTGATGTTTTTCTAATGACAACTATAGAAAGTCATATACAGTCACATGTAGAATCATCCCTAAAACACCAAGAGCCTGCCATACTGAAGCTTGTCAGCACATATAACAATCTCTGTGGTGAATTACAGAGTATGATATGACTTCACAAAGCCCCTCCAGGTGCCATCCCCCCTACTCCCATGCCTTCAAAGGATATTTTTCAGCTGGATGTGGACAGTGATATTTGGCAGGATGTGGGCCTTGGAGAGTGCCATCCTGATCCTCCATGGTGGCTTGCTGATGAGAGTGTGTGCAAGGGAATCAAGCTGATGCTGGAGATTGATTGCTGTAATGAAGAAGAAAGGAGATTGTCAATAGAGCAATCTGTCTTGCAGGAGTGGTTTTCTGTAGAATGGTTGAGTATACAGACTGCTCTGGAAGAAGCAGGTGAGTACAAATATCATCTTCATGGTACTATCTGACAATACCCAGATAAACACTACAAGTATCATCTTAAAACACACAGGGATAACCTTGTAGCAGTTTATGCCAGATGGGAAGCAAGGGTTAGGTACATTCCATGTGCCTGGGTGCCATCTAGGCCTTGGGGGCCAACAGGGTAGGACATGGCAAATCATCTTGCCACCCTTTATGATCCATCTGTGATACCTGCTGCAGAAGAGCCAATAGATGAATTATTGGAAGACTACAGTTCTGAGTGGGGAGGTGTGGTGTCAGAGGAGGATGATGAACTGTTGACAGCCATTGAAGAAATGGCACTAGTGGAGGAATATCACATAGGACAAGCTGATGAAGAGTTCCCAGAGGATGAGGGATGGTTGAATGATATTGAAAATGGTTATTTGCCTTCCTCTCCAGTGCAATTGCCATCCAAAAGACACAGGTACTAGGGGGGAATATATCATCTGTGTATACATCTGTAGAAATATATAAAGCTGGAAGCAATAAGTTTGTGCTGATCTTCATTGTTACAAGTCAGGATAGACCATAGCTTGTTGGCATTGGTATGGTTCCACATGATCTGACTGTTAGCTAGGATAAAGGCAAACACAAATCATGGCTTGTAGGATCAAGGGCTGCATAACAGGGAATTAATTCCTGCACACTGAAACAAAGGTATTATACTAGATCCAGTGAAAGCATGACACCAGTAGGTAGATACTAATGGAGTCAGATATCTAACAGGAAGGATGGTTGAATCTCCATCCTAGACTTGCAATTCTCCACACCAGGCTGGCAATTCTCCATGCCAGGTTGGCAAATCTCTGCAGGAGGTTGGTGATTCCCCACACCAGCCTTGAGCATGCCTCTCTGCTCTGCACTATGTTTCATCACCCACTTATTCAATTGCCTGGAATTGCCACCTTTATCATCAGGATCAAAGGTGAAGCTGCAAAAGTTTATTGCTCATGTCCTCTACCCTACAAAAGCTCTATCTACCCTTTGGCCTCATTTCTGGTGAATGTCCATTCCAGACTGGTGATTTTCTATGTCAGATTGGTGATTCTCCACACCAGTCTGGCAATTTTCCATCCCTCTCTGGTGATTCTCCATCCCAGACTGGCCACTCACCATGTCAGTCTGGCAATTCTCCCCACCAATCTGGCATTTCTCCATGCCAGGTTGGCTGATCTCTGCACCAGGTTGGTAATTCTCCACACCAGCCTTGAGCATGCCTCTCTGCTCTGCACTAGGTTCATCACCCACTTATTCAATTGCCTGGGATTGCTGCCTTTACCATTGGGATCAAAGGTGAAACTCCAAAAGTTTATTGCTTATGCCCTCTACCCTACACAGCCCTACCTACCCTTTGGCATCATTCACTGCACTAGTCAACTCCAGGCCTGGTTCAGTGGTTCCCCACCACCCATGGCTTGTCTGGTCACTGCCTCTTCATAACCACATTCATGCTTGCCAGTGGCAAGGTAATCTATGATGATATGTATTCAATCAAGTCATGGTGTACTGTCACACAGCAAATATTTCAATTGTGGGAGATTGTTCAGATGGGGAGGGAGATCTGTTGGTATTCAGGGCAGCAGTCAACCATGGAACCATGGAAGGGGTGATGTGGTGGCTGGGGTGGGGGGTGACCATGGATGGATTGGAGGGGGAGATGTGTTGGTATCTCTGGAGTGGGGGGTGACAATGCACCCATGGAGGAGATGTGCCAGTATTCAGAGTGGGAGCTGAACCATGGACCCTTTGGCACTCATTGAGTTTGAATCCATAATATGGAAGGCTTTTCACAGAAACAGGCCCATCCCCTACTTTCATCATACCAACATCAAGGTCTAATATAGGCTGGAGAAAATCCCATGTGGTCCCCATTAAGATTTATTTTGCACTGGAGAAAGATCTATATCAGCCACACTGAGGTCCATTTCAAGCTGGAGAAAGTGCCATGTAATCCATAATAAGGTCTAATTTAGGCTGGAGAAAGCTCCTTGGAACTCACACTGAGGTCCATTTCAAGCTGGAGAAAGTCCCATATTATCCACATTGAGGTCTATTCTAGGCTGGAGAAAGTGCCATGTAATCCATAATAGGGTCTATTTTAAGCTGGAGAAAGCTCCTTAGCACCAACACTAAGGTCTATTTCAAGCTGGAGAAAGCACTATGTGATCCACATTAAGGTCTATTTGGGGCTGGAGAAAGCTCCTTAGCACCCACACTGAGGTCTCTTTCAAGCTGGAGACAGTCCCACATTGTCAAAAATAAGGTCTACTTGGGGCCAGAGAAAATCCCACATTGTCTACAATAAGGTATATTTTAGGCTGGAGAAAGTCCCACATTGTCCACAATAAGGTATATTTTAGGCTGGAGAAAGTCCCATGTAATCCATATTAAGGCCTATTTGGGGCTGGAGAAAGTCCCATGTTATCCACAATAAGGTCTATTTTGGGTTGGTGAAAGCTCCTTAGTACCCACACTAAGGTCCATTTCAAGCTGGAGAAAGCACCATTTTGTCAAGTTCAGGCCTACTCCAATGATCTCTGATGCTCACAGAGGCTGGGGGACATGTCTGGAGGTTGGCTGACATAGGCCAACGATTGGCTGACACATACCAACAAAGAGTGACAATGGCCTGGCTGATGGTTGCAACAGAGGTTTGGGAGAGGGCATTGGGTTCAGCTCATGCACTGCCCCCTTGTACAAGCCCAGCCCTCGGATTTCAGAGATAGAGAAGAGTCAGTGTTAAGCCGACAACAGAGAAGAAGGCTGGTCAAAGATCACAGAGGAGGGAACTAAGTTGATATTTGTACTGAAGAGACACTGCTGAGTGTGGCAGGCTTATATACAGTGGTTGTGCCATCAAGGCAGTACAGTATCGGAATGATGGAACTAACATACGGAGTACAGTAAAATTTCAAGGGACAGAAATGTCAGAAAACTTCAGTCAGGGTATGAGCACAGAAGATGGAGGTGAGGGACAGGACAAAGAAAAGTATCTAAAAGGAATAGTGTGGAATGGAGTGTCTTTGGAGTGCCCACTGACAACCAATTAGATGATAGGCCAAAAGCCTAAACAGGAAGCAACCCTGTGCCATATCTAGACCAGACTGTTGACCCAAAAGGAAAGTGACCCCTAAGTCAAGGGAGGATGTCACCTGACCAAGAGACACTAGTCACGTGGTAGTGCTGACAGAGGCTGACAGGGTCCGACAGAGAACAGGGCAGGAATGCACCATACAAGTGCTAGAGTGAGCAGATAGGGGCAGAGCAGAGTGGAGGAGAACCAGTGACAATACAGGATGGGCCAGGACAGAGGCACAGGCATGACACATGTAATCCAAATTTAAGGCCTATTTTAGGCTGGAGAATGTCCCACATTGTCCACTACAAAGTCTATTTTGGGCTGGTGAAAGCTCCTTAGTACCCACACTGAGGTCCATCTCAAGCTGGAGAAAGCACCATGTAATCCAAATTAAGGCCTATTTTAGGCTGGCAAATGTCCCACATTGTCCACAATAAGATCTATTTTACACTGGACAATGCTCCATACTCCCCACAGTCAGGTCCATTTTGGGCTGGAGAAAGTACCATACAGACCCCAGACACTCTGTTATACCAACTAATAAATATATTATTTATGGCAAAAAGCAATTTCTCCAGCCTCTCTTTGGTGAATGTCAAGGCATGGTGATTCACCAGCACTGGCCAGGAATTCCCAACACCAGTAGACCTATTAGGTATATACATCTGTAGAAATATATAGACCTAATAGGTCTCAATTGGGGGGCGACTGAAGTGGCAAAAACAGACAATCCTGGGTTGTTTCTGGGTTCCCCCAGGCTAAATAGACCACTTTCAGAGGGAATTTGGGGACATTCTGCAATGTACATAAATAGGCCCCTTTCAAAGGCACTTCCCTGTGCAATGTGATATACCTCTGCAATGCCATTCATGGCCTTTCAATTCTGGAGAGTATTATAAATAACCACAGTGGATATTCCAAGGGGGAAATAAGGGAATTCTCCTAGAAGTGTTTGAATCATGAGGGGGGAAACTCCAAACAGGGGCTGGAGATTCCCAAGAGGATGGGATGGGAAGCCTGAAGGCCTCTCACATGGTAGTGAGAGTCAACACAGGGTACAGAGCTTTCCCAGAGCTTAGAGGTCATGATAGGAATTCTCCACAAGGTCTGAAAGGTATGTGACATGATGATAGGGATTCTCCATGCCATTGGGGGTCTCCCACCAGCAAAGCAGTTCTATCCACCTACTAGGTCTGCAAGATGAGTATGCTTGGGGGGAGTGGATGATCATCACCATATTGCCAATACCACCCACACCTGCACCCACAAGTACTAGATGATCATCATCCCAGTACCACCTCCACCTGTTCCCACAAGTACTGCTGTCATCAGCATTGTCAAGGTGGTTGACATGGTGATAGAAATTCTCTACTGTGATATCTGGGACCCCCAACAGTATACAGGTTATATCCAGATATCTGGGTATGTGGCCAGAGAGGCACTTGAGATTCAGCACCAGTAGGAAATGAGGTTGAAGAGTCTCCAGGGAGTGGGTGAGAGGGATTGAAGATTCTACAATGTGGTGAAATAGGGTAAGAGCATCTCCAAGTGTCCCCTTGCAGATTCTCTGGGATGGTGAACTGGGATTGGAGATTCTCCAGGTGGGTCAAATGGGGATGGAGATTGCTGCAGGTGGTGAAATGGAGCTGAAAATTCCATAAGGGGGCACTTGGAAATTCTCCAGTGGGTTTTATGGGGTTGGAGATTCTCCAAGGAGACAATTGGAGATTCATTGCCCAGTGTGGTCAAATGGGGTTGGAGATTCCAGGGAGGCAGTTGGAGATTTGCCAGAGTGGTTGAATGGGATGGGAGATTTCCAGGTTGGTCAAATTGGGGTGGAGGAGCTCCAGGGGGACACTTGGAGATTCCCCAAGGCAGTCAAATGGGATTGGAAATTCTCCAGGGTGGTCATATGGTGTTGGAGATTCTCCAAGGGGGCACTTGGAGATTCCCCAGGGTGGTCAAATGGGGTTGGAGAATATCCAGGGGGACAATTGGGGATACTCCAGTGGGTGCTATGGGGTTGGAGATTCCCCAGGGGGATCAAATGGGGTTGGAAATTCTTCAGGGTGTCATGCGCCATTCACTGTCTTTTCCTTTATCATCACTACTGTTGCATGTTTCCTGCTTTTGCTAGCCTGTTGCTCCTGTTCCTGCATCCTGGTGACATCTCATGTTACACCTCTGCCTGCCTCAGGGGCAAGTGTATGGACTCCATGTATATGATGTGGCTGTAGCTTACATATTCTTCCCCCTTTTGTCTTTGCCTTCACACTGTGCATCACAGATCCCCAGTGGGATCTCTGCTTCTCTTTACTTGCTACTTTTGTTTTCCCATGCATGTGACTTCATCGCATCATGCTACAGAGAGCCCCTGTTTGTGCTAGCAAACAGTGTTGCCACTTGAGTCACTCTGACTTGATGCACTGGGTCTCTCTGTTTGTACAAACACTTCCTGTTTTTCCTCATGTATATAGGCATTAGTATAGTGACTAATCCCACTGTCTAAGGGGTATATAAACCCCTCAGATGCAGTGTGGATTCCCTGTACTTTTGCTACCAAGCAATCTACCTAGTTGGTTGGCAACTAGCCTGTAAATACTCCAACTCCTCTTTGTCTCTTGAACATTGCTCTGCCCCTTAAGAATATGGTTCTGTCCCTAGACAGATAATTCTGGCTTAGGCGGGTTATGACTTATCTTCAAGATCAACATTGTAGACTGTCAAGGGTGTCACTGTTGATTACATCTCCACATCACTGGTTGATATATTAGGAAGAGGTCCACCCTCAAAATGAAGGCTTGCCTATTCCCTCCCTATTGGTCCACTTAGTCAAAAGCCTAACAGCACACATTAGCTGGTGCCTTGAACAAGCACCTGTTAGCTAACACCACATGACAAAAGCAAAAGTACCCTCATGTCACATATCAGCAAACATGATACAACTCCCTATGGGTAGCAGTTGAAAATCCCAATCATTTGTACTGGTATTGTTCTTGTGACAATCCTCATAACAATCACATTCCACAATGACACCCTCTTGTTGTTGTATCCCAATCCCATTCCTGTGCAAGCCTCTTGACTCGTATCTAAGATAGAGGACCACCTCGAGTCTTAGAAACCAAATATCTGCTCAAGGTGTCTTCAGACATGGGGTCATCAACATTTTGGCCCTCTCAAAAGCTGCCCGTAGTCCTGCCACATACTTCGACCACTTCTGCAGCCCCTGAAAAGATTGAGAGATCATCCTCTCAAATATTTCAGCCATACCCACCTATGAGTCCCATAAAGCCTGAGATAGAAGAACAAGAACTTCGAGTCTCAGCAAGTAAAGAAGGTAGAAGGGAACCAGCCCTAGAACCTTTGACTTCGACTTCAAAGTTACCAGAAACCTTCCACCAAATTCAAGAACCAGAGCTGTTGGTCAGCAGAAAGATCAACAAAAAAGAAATGCACACAGTGCCAGAAACTACTTCATCCTCACTCAATCTCGGAATGGCAGGTGTTGAAGAACAAGAAAATGTTGCCTGTCTCAGAACAGTTCCAGCAGTTTGCCCAAATGACCAACCCCTTCACTGGCAAAACTGTCAGAAATGTCAAAGACCTTGTTATGTGGTACAAAAGCATGACCAGACATCAGGGTCTTGTCTTCCCCATGTACACAATCCCAAGGTCGATGACTGCTGAAGAAAAGCTACCCGAAGGATGTGTGCATGAAGGAAAGGAGTTAGGCCTTGGCAAACCCCTCCCCTTCGATGGCGTGAGTGACAAATATGAGTCCTGGGTCGCATCTGTTAACAACTACTTGAATCTCAACTGCCACATCTACAATACTGATGAAAGCAAGATAGGATTTGCCCTCTTGTTCATGATGCAGGGGTCCTCTGTCCACTTCACCAAGAACTACTTAAAGGAATGAACCACCATCAATGGTGATGTGTATGTTCTCAACACATGGACAACCTTCCTGCTCAAGCTCAAGCCAATCTTCAAAGTTGGTGACATGGAAGCCTTGGCTTTCCTAAAGATGGCAGAGATCAAGCAGGGTAACACACCCCTGAGCAAGTATATTGGCAAGTTTCTCAATCTTATCACATGGGCAAATATCTCCTGAGATGATCATCAAGCAGGCATCTACTTTGGAAAAGGTCTTAACCACAACACAACCGAGTGGATACTCTGCTCTGGTAAAATCCCCCAGACAGTCCAACAATGGATTGACACTGCAGTTGATGCTGAAACTGCTAAAGCATCTCTCGGAGTCTATAATGAATGCCTTATGAAAGAAGATTGACAAGTTCTCCATATGTATCAAGATGAAGGAAGAAGTTCCACTTCCAAGAAGCACGACCCTTACACTATGGACATAGATCAGCAAAAGAAGCCTAACATCTGTCAACCTCCCCAAAAGAGGAAACCTGTCCATTTCCAAGAGGTCCAGAAAGAATTTACAGGTCCATGCTTCAACTGTGGAAAGTGAGGTCACAAAGCCTGTGACTGTCCTTCCCTGAAGAAGGCCCAAAGTTCGGTCCTTCAAGAAGTCAAGTCCAAGTATACTGCAAGCGAGTTTGAGGAACTCAAGAAAGCTTTGCAATCCGATAAGTTGGATTTTTAGAGTCCTCTCTCCAGCCTACTGCAGTGGAGGAGAGGTGTATGTTTAGATCATTCTTGGCTCCCAAGTTGATGTCCCTAGCAGTGTTCTCAGAATGTCCATCTGTTCATGCTATTAGTGGGACATTGTTCTTGGTTGAGCAAAACAATCAAGCGGTGCATACTGCTATTGATAGCAGTGCTGAATGCAATGCAATTAGTTGAGAAGCCATTGAAAAATACAGCTTGAAAATGCAGCAAAATTGAAAATCCATGGTCACCCC
Source organism: Pisolithus sp. B1 (assembly GCA_024663435.1). Taxonomy (NCBI): domain Eukaryota; kingdom Fungi; phylum Basidiomycota; class Agaricomycetes; order Boletales; family Pisolithaceae; genus Pisolithus; species Pisolithus sp. B1. The sequence continues at coordinate 370,553 of JANFAA010000008.1, forward strand.
AAAGCTTTGAAGGATCGATGAAACAAGTTATCAATTCCATCATGCTCTTCACCAGAAGAGTACATGGTCAAACCTTCAAGCTACAGGTGTATGTCATGGATCTGAAAAACAAAAGTATTCTCCTTGGAATGCTGTGGCTTCAACAAGCCCAGCCTGTAATCCATTGGGTCAAATGTCAAATCATAGGGTGGGGAACACCAGAAATTGCTGTCTCAATCAACCAAACATCAATATTGATGCAACTCGAAGCAAACATAAAACATGATGAAGTAACTCTGCCAACAGAGTACTCTCATTTCAAAGAAGTGTTTTCTGAAAACTTCCCCCTTCCCCCTTGTCATGCTGGCTACAACCATACAATTAAAATTGATCCCTCAAAGGATTTGAAGACCTTCAAACCAGCAAAAATATACCGCCATTCCTGTGATGAGATGTCCCTACTCAATGAGTTCCTCAACAAAAATCTCAATACTGGAAAGATAGAAAAGGTTAAGAACTCTGATGTTCTTAGAGTCCCACTGGCCCCAGTCTTCTTTGTTGGCAAGAAAGATGGGAAGAAGCAATTGATCCAAGATTACTGCAAGTTAAACTCCTTCACTATCCCCAATCACTACCCCCTCCCTCTTGTCAAACCAATCCTTGATGAACTTGTTGAATCGAAGTTCTTTGCCAAGTTCAATGTCCAATGGGGGTTTATGAACATCTGAGTAGAGAAAGAGGAAGATGCATTACTTGGCTCATTCCTCACACCCCAAGGGGTGTATAAACCCACTGTTATGTTCTTCAGTCAAAATAACATGCCCCCCACATTCCAATGATACGTGGATGGAAAGTTTGGTCAGTTGCATACTGACAAGAAGGCTGTCATCTATCTAGACAATGTGACCATCCATGAAAAAATGTGTGAAGACCTGAAGAAGAACATAATCAAGTTCTTGGAGATAGCAAAGAAGGAAAACCTTCAACTCAAGTTGTCAAAGTGTGTTTTCAAAGCCAAAGAAATCAAGTTCTTGGGGTACACAATCAAACATGGCCAGTATGAAATGGCACCCATCAAGGTCAAGGCTGTAAAGAACTGGAAGACTCCAAGCAATGTCCACAATGTCAGGCAGTTCCTCAGGTTCTGCAACTTCTATTGGCAGTTCATCCCTTCATTTGCAATGCTCTCCAAGCCTCTACATGGGTTGATGAAGAAAGATGAGCCCTGGAAGTGGAAAGACAACCAAGAGTATGCCTTTGAAAAACTTAAAATGCTTATGTGCCAGGCCCCTGTCCTTCCTCTCCCTGATTTCAACAAGCCCTTTGAAGTGTATACTGATGCCTCCAAGCTAGGCACAGGAGCCATCCTGTGTCAGAAGTTTGAGGACAACAAACTACATCCAACTGCCTACCTTTCACAGTCACTGCAAGGCACTGAACAAAATTATCAAGTATATGATCTGGAGATGCTAGCCATTGTATGGGCCCTCAAGACATGGAAACATTATCTCCTCAGTCCTGTTGAAGCAACTATCATTCACACCGATCATGAAAATTTGACATATTATCTAGAACTGCAAAACCTCAATGGCCAGCAAGCTTGCTGGCTCACATATATTCAAGGGTTCCTGCTTATGTTCAAACATAACCCTAGTAGGTGGATGATAGTCCCCGACACTCTCTCATGAAATCCTTTGTTCACAGCTACCACCCTGGTCGAAACCATGGTACTCCCACCATCGATCTGGCTTAAGGGGGGGGGGGGGTGAAACCACACAAAACATCCCTGCTCCTGTTGAAACCTCTCCAAAACCAGTTCTCGACCCACCAAAGCAAACAACATTGACCATGAAAGTCCCAAAGGTTCAAAAGACCAAAGCCCAACAAGAACAAGGAATATTACGAGTGTCACATGACATGTATGATGCAATCAAAGCTTTGTCAAAAGAGGATCAAAGTTACATTACCTCCATTGACAATGATGTCACCAAAGAACTGGTAATGAAAATCAAGACCAAAAATGGAAGATTTTACATCCCCCCACAAGCTCGGAAACAAACAATGGCCAAGTATCACGACCACCCTTCTGCTGGTCACCCCAGAGTCAAGGCAATGACCTCCAAGTTAAACCAACACTGCTTCTGGCCCAGAATGTGGAAAGATATTTGAGAGTACATCAAAGGTTGCCCTACCTGCCAGGTGTCGAAAGTTGTCCATTGCGACCATCCACCTCCACTGCAACCCATTGAAAGTACTTCACCATACCCATTCAAACAAGTCTCAATGGACTTTGTCACCAATCTCCTGAGTTCAAGAGGGCACAACTCAATCCTTACCATAGTTGACCACAGCCTCACAAAGGCCATTACTTTCATCCCTACTGTCAAAACCATAGACTCTGAAGGTCTTGCAGACTTTTGGCTCTGCCACATCTACCCCCACTTCAGCATTCCCAAGTCCATCATATCTGACTGAGGCCCCCAGTTTATAAGCACCTTCACCCAGAACCTCTACAAGGCACTCAGAATTAAACCTTGTTACTTGTCCAGATATCACCCCCAAATGAACAGAGAAGCCAAACATGTCAACCAAGAGGTCAAAATGTATCTGCGAATGTACTGTGTGGAAAAATCTAATGACTGGAGCAACTACTTGTTGCTTGCTGAGTTCTCGCACAACTCTCACATCCATTCAACCCATGGGCAGACACCATACTACCTACTTTATGGTTACAACCCCAACCCCTATCCTTCGGTACACACATCGAAGGCCCCTCAAGTCGAAGAACGACTTGAGACCCTTGCACAAGCCCAAGACACCATGTTAATTGCACACAAGAAGGCCACAGAACCTATGTCGAAAAGCAGCCCTGATCCACTGTCATACACACCCCCATGACAAGGCAATCTTGTTTGGCTTGATGCCAAAGACCTTAAATGTGATGTCCAGTCAACAAAACTGGCCCTGTGATATGTCAGACCTTTCCAGGTCAAGAAGATCATCAATACCATTGCCATGGAACTGGATCTACCTGCCACCTGGCAAGTGCATCCAGTCTTCCACACCTCTTGGATCTTCCCATTTACTGAAACAATGGAATATGGTCAATCACCACCACCTCCATTGCCCAAAATAGTTGATGATGTCCCTGAATGGGAAATCGAAGCTATTTTAAATCACAAAGACATGAAAATGGCTTGTGGCACATGTATGCATTATTTGGTCAAGTGGTCTGGATATGGTCATGCCAGCAACACCTGGGAGCCAGAAGGAAACCTTGTCAATGCTGGGGAAGTCCTCCAAAGGTATAAAAGGAGACATTTCAAGCCACCAGAGACTCAGCAACCCACTTGCCAATCCAGCCATCATTGCAACTAAGGACCTCTAAATGTCTTCCTTCAACCGTGACAATGGATATAACTCTGAGTCCTGTGAGTACCTACTTGATGTTGCATCCGCCTTTGACTCCAACTATGACTTTGCCCCCACACTGCCCCTGCTCTCCCAGACCTGTGTGTTGCCAGCTGACACCTATGTATGTATCCACTCTCAAATCCATTCTTGACACCAATACCAGCATGCCACCAAACCCCCACTCCCAGTTCAATATACATTACCTCTCGAAGGAAAAGAGGAAAGCCATCCCAAAGACCCCCAGATCGTGTCTGTACCCCGCTGTAGGGAGTGGGAGCTCCCTAGTAAGGGATTAGAAGGAAATGAGAGGATAAGAGGTGTTGAGGAATTTTATTTACTTTTCTAAGGGGCTTGATCCCCATTTTGTAAGTGGGGTTGGGACTTAGTGGCGAGGCGAGAGGGTGATTAGTAAGCAGATTCAGGACTTGACCTTGAAGTTGTACTAGCTACAAAAAAAAGAAGCAACCACTATAGAGGCTGGGGATCACAGACTGGTGGGACCAGTCTGTGGCAGCTTCTTACTGCTACAGCCCTTGAGAGTGAGGTCTGAGCAGCCTTAGGGAAGTCCTAAGGTGGTGGTACAGTGAGTTACAGGTTGAGTTGTGCAGCTAAGTGTCTAGTTTCTTTTCTATTTCATTTTCTCTACTAGTTCTTCTCTTCAGCAGGATTCCATATAGGGTCAAACTAGCCTTTAGAGTCCACTCCCTGGGTTATCTCTTATTATTTGTCTTCACCACTCCAGAACCCATGTATCATGCCCAATGCAACACCCTGGCCCCAGAGTCCCAGCTGCCATCCCCTGGTCTGTCAAACAATAATGAAGCAACCTTGCCCCCACTCCCCCATGAAGGTAGAGCAAGGACTGCCCCCTTCAGTCTCTTGTGCAACCCACAAGAGTATGAAGGCTATGTGCAGGTGCTTGAAGGGTTTGAGCAATGAGACAGGGAAGGATGGGACTCAGGGTGTGACCATGACTGTTTACAGATGTTGCATCAAGTCTACTGAAGCATCAGAGTTACCATCTGCCACACTGCAAATATCCTGAGGGTAGGCAATATGGTGATTGATGAACAATCCCCTGGTACCACATTTATGGACCAGGAAGGTATGAGGAACATTGAAGAAATGCAGAAAATGTTGTGTTCCCTTGTAAACATCATCCACGTCCACTATGGCCCTGCCCTCATGCAGTCCTTTCATAACTTTCACTCACTTCCACCCCACGTTGCACCTGACTCTCATGACTCCCCCAGTTCCACTGACCTCCAAGCCACTGGCAGTGGTTCAGCAGTTGCAGAAGGAAAGGGGAGTTCATGACCACAACTGCCCATTGGCCCTTATGCATAGGAGGAATGGAGACAACCCATCTGAGTGCTGCCCTGAAGGTAGACCAGATCAAGAACTGCCACAAAGCATACAACCAAGCTGAATGGATGTATCTGCAACATCTTGCAGCAACAGGGAAGCAACAAGTGATTCTCCAACTCCAAAAAGGGAGTCAATGAGCAAAGAAGAGTCTGTTCCAGGAGTCCATTGGGTCTGCAGATGTCAATTCCATGAGGAAGAGGAGGCTGCCAGATGAAAGTTTCTCAACATCACAGTCCAAGTCCTTGGTGAGTGCTGTGACGACCTGTGGATGAATGAAGAAGAACGAGTTGCAAAATGGAGAGAGTTCTTGTTGGCTGTTTTTGATGACTGAAAATGGTGGATGCTCAATTTATTCGACATGACCAAAACTACAGATGCTCTCCCCAACAGCACATTCTACCCTATCAAAGCAACAGACCAGCTTTACCTTGAGCTCACAGGACACATCATCCTCAACCCCTTCCACCCCTTTTATAAGCACACTTGCCTTGACTGTCACCAACTTGGACACTGGTCCTGTTGAAATGGAAAAGGCTCTAAGTGGACTGACCCTCATGGATATCCTCTTAAGCAGCCCAAGCCTTCTTCCAGTTCTCAACACAAATCTGGACCTTCCTTTTCATGACTTTGACTAGAAACCATGGCAGGGTTGCCATGCATAAATGAGGGGGGGTGATGTCATGTGCCATTCACTGTCTTTTCCTTTATCATCACTACTGTTGCAGTTTCCCACTTTTGCTAGCCCATTGCTCCTGTTCCTGCATCCCAGTGATGTCTTGTGTTACACCTCTGCCTGCCTCAGGGGCAAGTGTATGGACTCTACATATACAACATGGCTGTAGGTTATGTATGTTTCCCCCTTCTGCCTTTGCCTTCACACTGTGCGTCACTGTCAAGACTGGTTCTCAACAGTCTCTGAGAAGTCTGAGGGTGTAGGTAGAGCTATCTCAAAAGTCTGGAGTGTTGGGGTTTCGCATATAATCTTTGTACACTAGTCTTGCCAAGTTCAGCAGTTGGAGCTATCCAGGGATATCTGGAATCAAGTGAGATTGATGAGTATCTATGTTGATATTTGAACTGGAGTGCTACGACATATGTACAAAGGTTTTTATACTATGGAGAACATTCAAAAGCAATGTCCAGGGAATGTTGACTACTGGAGCACAGTATGGATGATTCAGAGTATTAGTAAAGTATTGGTAAGGTAGACTGGTAGTTGCCAGGTAGCTGGAAGTCCAATGATTAGTCATCAACACCAGTATGGCAAACACTTAAAGACAAGGGAAACATATTCTAAATACAGAAACAGAAACAGATACAAACCAAAACAAGAACAGAGATGGAATGGGATTTACACAATGGAGTCCCGAAGGACTAGAATGAAGCCAGAAATGGTCGGAACACAGTCCAGAGTTTGTGTGCATGTCACAAATATGACAGTCACAGATCCCTGATGGGATCTGTGCTTCTCTTTACTTGCTACTTTTGTTTTCCCATGCACATGACTTCATCATGTCATGCTACAGAGAGCCCCTGTTTGTGCTAGCAAACAGTGTTTCTGCTTGAGTCACTCTGACTTGATGTGCTGGGTCTCTCTGTTTGTACAAACACTTCCTGTTTGTCCTCATGTATATAGGCATTAGTATAGTGACTAATCCCACTGTCTAAGGGGTATATAAACCCCTCAGATGCAGCATGGATTCCCTGTACTTTTGCTACCAAGCAATCTACCTAGTTGGTTGGCAACTAGCCTGTAAATACTCCAACTCCTCTTTGTCTCTTGAACATTGCTCTGCCCCTTAAGAATACAGTTCTGTCCCTAGACAGATAATTCTGGCTTAGGCAGGTTATGACTTATCTTCAAGATCAACATTGTAGACTGTCAAGGGTGTCACTGTCGACTACATCTCCACATCACTGGTCAATATACTGTATTAGGAAGAGGTCCACCCTCAAAATGAAGACTCACCTATTCCCTCCCTATTGGTCCACTGAGTTGAAAGGCTAACAGCACACATCAGCTGGTGCCTTGAACAAGCACCCATTAGCTAATGCTGTGCAACACAGGGGGGCAGTTGAAGACTTCCCAGGGTGGTCAAATCAGATTGGAGATTCTCCAGGGGGACATTTGGAGATTCCCCAGGGTGGTCAAATGGGACTGGACATTCTCCAGGGGGACACTTGGAGCTTCCCCAGGGTGGTCAATTGGGGTTGGAGATTCTCCAGGGGGGCAGTTGGAGATTCCCCAGGGTGGTCAAATGGCATTGGAGATTCTCCAGGGGGACACTTGGACATTCTCCACAGGGACACTTGCAGATTTTCCACAGGGACACTTGCACATTCTCCACAGGGACACTTGGAGATTTTCCAGTGGGTGCTATGGCATTGGAGATTCTCCAAGGGGACACTTGGGAATTCCCCAGGGTGGTCAAATGGGATTGGAGATTCTCCAGGGGGGCAATTGGGGATTTCCCAGGGTGGTCAAATGGGGTGGGAGATTTCCCAGTAGGGCAGTTGGACATTCTCAAGGGGGACACTCAGAGATTCCCCAGGGTGGTCAAATAGGGTTGGAGAATATCCAGGGGGACACCTGGACATTCTCCACAGGGGCACCTGGACATTCTCCAGTGGGGGCTATGGGGTTGGTGATTCCCCAGGGTGGTCAAATGGGATTGGAGGTTCTCCAGGGAGGCAATTAGAGATTCCCCTGGGTGGTCAAATGGGGTTTCAGATTCCCCAGGGTGGTCAAATGGGATTGGAGATTCTCCAGAGGGACACCTGGATATTCCCCAGGGTGGTCCCAGGGGGGCAATTGGAGATTCCCCTGGGTGGTCAAATGGGGTTGGTGATTCTCCAGGGTGGTCAAATGGGGGTTGGAGATTCTCTGGGGGGACACCTGGCAATTCCTGAGGGTGGTCCAATGGGGTTGGGGATTCTCCCAGGGGGCAGTTGGAGATTCCCCAGGGTGGTCAAATGGGGTTGGAGATTCTCCAAGAAACCTTTTTTTGTCTTTTTGTACTTTGTACTTTTGTACTTGTTTTATTATTTTTAAAAGAAGAGATGTAAGAAATGCTTTCTACCTCCCAGTCATCAGGGAACTACTTTACACTATGTGCTTCCACCCCCTAATGTGGGTTGCACCTTCACACTACCCTTGATGGATAGCAGGACTACTAACTACAGTGTCTTCTTCAACACAACCACCTGCTGATAGGTGGACAGGACTAAAGGCATTGCCCCATAAAAAAATGAAATGAAGAAGGCAAAGCTCCTTAACCCTGGAGTCTGGGTGTAGTTTCCCTATATGCCTGGGAGCTAGCGGAGTAAGGGAGATATTGGTAATTGAGTTCAAGTGTAATGCTGACAACAAAACATTGTATCTTGGTTACTCCTTAAACTGATAGAGAATGATAGAGGAAAGAGTTATTGTGCAGCAAGCAACAAATGAACTCAATTGGAGTGTGCTATGACAAAAAAACCCAGTATTTATACTAACTAGAGTGTTTGTACCAAGGAACATTGTAGAACAAACCAAACAAAGAGAGATAAATGCTATTGGCTGCAACAAACATGCTGAGTCAATGCAGCAAAAGATGACTAAGCTAAGCATCTATGGGAGCATCTCTATAACCCTAACCAGAGAGTGGCTAAATAAGGAAAACTATGCTATGAAAAGATACAGACCATTACAACAACACAGTTGATGCATAGTCACACACTGCAGTTTGTTGGGAACACATAGATACCCAAACAAGTTCCTTGCTGATACACAGTCAAGCAAGAAATGCAGTGACAGAATGGCAAGAGATGTAAAGAATGAGCATGCTCAGTATAAAAATGAGCATGGTGAGTGGTTAATGAATGACTGAGGGTGAAAAGTAGAGTCAATCAGTGGCCTTTTTATGTTGTCAGGATCAACATTATGTACCTTGTTTGTACTAGTCCCCCACTTCATTCTAAATGTCATGGTATTGATCAATAAGTATTGGTCACCTCAAAGTAAACTAGTCTTGATACCGATGGAAGAGGCATACCTGACCACTCAATCAAAAGGTATTGTGGGTGGTGACAGTGAAATCCATAAAACCCATACAAGGGCATGGGATCAGTGACTGGCTACTGGGAAGTGTAATGAAAAGAGGAGCTACTTACTGGGTGGTGTATCCATTGAAGGGGATGGAACCAAACAGAGGGTCCATAATAGAGGTACTGAAGCTTATTTTTCCTTATGCTATTTAAATTGCCTAACACCAATGCCACCAAAAGAAAAAAGAAAGGCACAAACAGTTGATGATGGCTTCAGTTCTACACAACATTGACTCTGGAACCCAATACTGTAGACATTGATGGTGAAAATCCATAAAATCCACACAAGGGAAGGGGGTCAGTGACCATCATTGAGAGTGTAAATAGAGCAGAGAACAAGACCCACTTACAGGTTGGTGTGTATGTTGACAGGTGTGACACATGGAGCACAGGTCAAGCAATAGAGCCAATGGAGCCAACTTTTCTTATTCAAATGTTAAGTTCAACCTTTTGCAACTGAACCAAAGATAGCCAGAAACCCATACCTGAGATAACAATATGATATGAAGTCAGCAAGGCAAGATCTTCCTACAACAAACCCAGGAGTACACTGTGCAATTAGCCATGAGTCAGACTTGGTGTGACTGACTTGAAACAAACCAGAAATACATACCTGGGATAACCTATGATATGTAGTCAGTGGAGGGAAGATCTGAAAGTTGGTGTGAAGCAAGCATGAATATTGACAATACCAAACAAGGGTAGGACGAATGTGGAGGCACAGTCTGAGTGTTGCTGGGCCATATTCAGGACTCAAGAGGACACTATGCAATTGGGTGCAAGTCAGATTTGGTGTGATTGGACTTAAACTAGCTGGAAATATGCACCTGAGATAATATACAATATGAAGTTGGTGGAGGGAAGTTCTGGATGCTGGTTTGACAATGAGCATGAAGGTTGACAGTGCCAAACATGTGCAGGAGGAAATAGACAGTGCACACCCACATAATATCAGATAGTACTTTGCAAGAACAAGAATGGAAATGAACATACATATCAAAAGTGTAACAGAACAAGATCAATATCTGTTGGTTGATCAATATGAACCTACATGGACTGGGGACTGGTAAAACACTCCATGAGGTCTTTAACTCCATTGACACTCAATACAAGGTGGTGTCAGGGTGACCTCAGTGATGCACAGTCAACAGAGTGTGATTCAAAGTGACTCGAAGTCGGCCCCAAATCAGCAAGCAGCACAAAGCCAGCTCATGGTAGGTATCTTCACACCGAGGTTCATAGTCGTTAAACATCAGCAAAACCCTGGGTTTGGTACAGAGGCACAGACCCACAGATGGTACAGATTTTCCACAGACCAAGTACAGACCCCTACAGACCCTACAGACTCTACAGACCCCACAGACCCACAGATACCACAGATCTAAACTTTGATTTGCCCATACCTCATCCAAAAATAGATGTATTGATGAGATAATCATACTGACATGATCATGACATCACACACTACAACTTTGGTTATGACATCATAACTGTACAGCCACTGTTTTATTTTTACAAACCAGGACTCCACAAGAAATTTGCAAATATCTCACCCAAAAAAGAAGATATTACTAAGGTAAAAAATGGTCCTGTGATCATAAGCTACAACTTTCATTATGACATCATGGCTGTACAATTACTCTGTATGGTAGAATTCTGACTATATCAACATATCACTGGTTGACATATCTGCAAGAGGTCTGCCTCAAGCTGAGGCTTGCCTATTGCCTGTCTATTGGTTTACTTATTCAAAAGGATAAGAGTGCACATTGGTCATTGCCTTGAACAAGCAACTGTGATCAATGCCATGCAACAAAAGCAAAAGTACCCTCACATCACATATCTGTGATTGTGACTACTACTCCCCTTGGGTTGCAGTAGAAAAGCCACATTGATCAAACAGGTATTGTTCTTGCAACAAACCCCCACAATTACAACCCTTCCTACAATGACACCCTCTTGTTGTTGTATCCCCCACATCATTCCTATTAGCAAGTGTCAGTTACTCGAGGCATAAGACCTAAAGATCAGAAGAGTACTAGGAGGTGATGGCTGTATCCATACAGACCGAGGAACCTCTAGGACTTCCTGATTGCAGCCACTTGCAACAGCACTTGACTTGTACCTAAGATAGAGAGAGGACCTCAAGTCTTAGGAATCCAAAGGCAAGGTGTCTTCCAATGTGGGATCCTCAAAGTTTAGGCCTTCTACAAGAATGCCCCCTATCGTTCCCCCATGTACTTCGACATCCTCTGCAGCCCCTGAAAAGATTGAGAGGACCACCTCTCAAAGATTTCAGCCATACTCTATGAGTCCAACTAAAGCCAAGCCCAAAGCAAACACTCTGGTCTCACCAAGCCAAGGTAGAAGGGAGACAACCCTAGAACCTTTGCAAACCCAAGCTTCAACTTCAAAACTACCTGAGTCCTTCCATTGAATCCAAGAACCAGAACCACTGGTTGGAAGAAAGATCGATGAAGAAGAAACTCACACAGCCCCTGAGTCAGCATTGACTTCCATAGACCTCGGAATGGCAGGAGTAGGAGAACAAGAAAAGATTGCCCAACTTGTGGAACAATTCCAACAGTTTGCCCAGACTAGCAATCCCTTCAAAAACAAAACGGTCGGCAATGTCAAAGAATTGGTGATGTGGTATGAAAGCCTAACAGGACACAAAGGTCTTGTCTTTCCCTTGTACACAATCCCAAGAAATGCCAAAGACCGACCACAAGAAGGAAGACCATCTGATGGAGGAAAAGAATTAGGCTTAGGCAAGCCCCCTCCATTTGACAGTACTAGCAGCAAATTCAAATCATGGATCACCTCTGTCAACAACTACTTGAATCTTAATCGCCATATCTACAACACTGATGAAAGAAAAATTGGATTCACCCTCTCATTTATGAGCCAAGGATTGTCCGTCCATTTTGCCAAGAACTATCTCAAGGAGTGCACTACCCTTGCTGGTGATGTCTACATCTTAGGCTCGTGGATGACTTTCTTACTCAAAATAGAATGAATCTTCAAAGTCGGTGATATGGAAGCACTAGCCTTCCTGAAGATGGCAGAAATAGAACAAGGTGACAAACCCTTAAGCGAGTACATCAGCAAGTTCCTCGATCTTATCACAAGAGCAAACATCTCCCACGATGATTGACAAGCAGGCATCTACTTTAGAAAAGGTCTAAACCCAAAAACAACCAAATGGATACTCTGTTCCGGAAAAATTCCCATGACTGTCCGACAGTGGATCAACACAGCTGTCAATGCGCAAACAGTGAAAGCTTTGCTGGGAGTGTATAACAGTTGCCTCACAAAAGAAGATCAAACCGTTCTCCACATGTATCAAGACGAAGGAAAGAGTTCCACTTCCAAGAAACATGACCCCTGGGCCACAGATGTTGATTGACAAAAGAAGCTGATCATCTATAGGCCGCCCCAAAAGAGGAAACTGCCCTGTTTCCAAGAAGTCCATTTGTTGGACTTTACTGGTCAATGTTTCAGCTGTGGAAAGCGAGGTCACAGAGCCTGTGACTGCCCTTTGCTGAAGAAGGCTCAAGCCCAGCCTTCAATACTGCAAGAAGTGCAGTCCAAGTATACCGCAAGCAAGTTCGAAGAACTCAAGCAAGTGTTATCCCCTGACAAGAAGGAGGATTTTTAAGGCCCTCTCTCAGCCAGACTGCAACTGAGGAGAGGTGTAATTTTAGATCATTCTTGGCTCCTGAATTAATGTCCCTAGCAGCATTCACTGAATATCCATCTGTTCATGCAATTGCTGGGATGTTATATTTGGTTGAGCAGAATGATCAAGCGGTGTGTACTGCTATTGATAGTGGAGCTGAATGCAACACTATTAGTCGAGAAGCAGTCGAGAAGCACAGTCTCAAAAGGCACAAAATAGAAAACCCATGGTCGCCAAGAAGCTTCGAAGGATCGACAAAACAAGTCATCAATTCTATCACACTCTTCACTGGAAGAGTCCACAGTCGAACCTTCAAACTTCATGCCTACATCATGGATCTTAAAAATGAGAGCATTCTCCTCGGAATGCCCTGGCTGCAACAAGCACAGCCAGTAATCGATTGGACAAAATGCCATATAATCAGATGGGGAACTCCTGAAGTATCTGTCTCAATAAATTGAACCTCTATATTGACAGAACTCGAAGCAGGTGTAAAACACAACAAGGTGGTTCTACCACCTGAGTATTCCAACTACTCTGAAGTGTTTTCTGAAAACTGCCCACTCCCTCCCCATCAACCCAGCTATGACCATACAATTAAAATCAACACCTCCAAGGATCTGAAGACCTTTAAACCAGCCAAGATTTATCCCCTTTCCCACGATGAAATGAACGTCCTCAACAAGTTCCTTGAGGAAAACCTCAGAACTGGAAAGATAGAGAAAATCAAAAACACAGACATCCTCAAAGTCCCACTGGCACCAGTCTTCTTTGTTGGCAAAAAGGACAGGAAAAAGTGACTAATACAAGATTACCGACAGCTGAATTCGTTCACTGTACCCAATCTCTATCCCCTCCCCCTTGTCAAACTGATCCTTGACAAACTGGTCGAATTGAAATACTTCACCAAATTCAATGTTCGCTGGGGTTTCACCAATATCCAAGTAGAGAAAGAAGAAGATGTGTTATTAGGATCGTTCCTCACACCCTGAGGGGTGTATAAGCCCACTGTAATGTTCTTCAGTCAAAACAACATGCCCCCGATGTTCCAGCGATATTATGGACGGAAAGTTTGGTTGATTGCAGATCCACAAAAAGGCCATCATATACCTGGACAATGTGACTGTTCATGCCAAAACATGCGAGGACCTGAGGAAGAACATCAGAGAGTTTTTGGAGATAGTGAAGGAGGAGAACCTTCAACTTAAATTGTCAAAGTGTGTCTTTGAAGCTGAAGAAATAGACTTCCTAGGATTTACTATCAAACATGGCCAGTACAAAATGGCTCCTATCAAAGTCAACACTGTTTGAAACTGGAAAACCCCAAGCAATGTCCATGATGTTCACCAATTCCTAGGATTCTGCAACTTCTATCAACAGTTTATCCCTGCCTTCACTATGGTCACAAAACCTCTACATGAGTTGACAAAGAAGGATCAGCCCTGGGCATGGAAGGAAGACCAAGAGTATGCCTTCCAAAAGCTTAAAATGCTAATGAGCCAGGCTCCCGTTCTTCGTCTCCCCAACTTCAACAAACCATTCGAAGTCTACACCGATGCCTCAAAGCTTGGCACAGGTGCAGTCCTTTGCCAGAAGTTTGAAGACAACAAACTCCATCTGATCGCATACCTGTCGCAGTCACTCCAAGGAGCAGAACAGAATTATCAAGTATACAATCTAGAAATGATGGCCATAGTGCGTGCTTTGAAGGCATGGAAACATTATCTTTTATGTCCGGTCGAGGATACTATCATTCACACTGACCATGAAAATCTAACTTACTATCAGGAACCTCAAAACCTAACTGGTTGTCAAGCCTGATGGCTTGCCTATATACAAGGTTTCCCACTAAAGTTCAAACATAACCCCGGTCACTGAATGATAATCCCCAACACACTCTCAAGAAATCCTTCATTCACCATGACTACACCAGTCGAAACTATGGTACTCCCACCATCGATTTGGCTCAAAGGGGGGGAGTGAAACCACACAAAACATCCCTGCTCCTGCCAAAACTGTCTCTAAACTGAGCTTTGACATGCCGAAACAAAAGACATCAATGGTGAAAGTCCCAAAAACCCCAAAGGTTCAATGGAACCACAAGCCAGAACAAGGAATATTCAGAGTGTCTACCAATACTTATGAAGAAATTAGGTGTTCATCACCTATGGATCAAAGTTATGTGGTCACCAAAGACAATGACATCATGGAAGAACCAGTAACGAAGATCAAGACCAAGAATGGAAGGTTTTACATTCCCCCACAAGCTCAGAAACAAACCTTAAACAAATATCACAACCATCCTTCTGCCAGCCACCCAGGTGTCAAAGCCATGACTGCCAAGTTGAACTGACACTGCTTCTGGCCTGGAATGTGGAAAGATATTCAGGAATATGTAAGAGGCTGCCCTACTTGTCAAGCATCGAAGGTCATCCACTGCGACCATCCGCCTCCCCTACAACCTATCGAAAGCACCTCTCCCTTCCCATTTAAGCAAGTTTCAATGGACTTCATTACCAATCTCCTGAGCTCCAAAGGAAATGACTCCATCCTTACCATTGTCGATCATGGACTCAGCAAAGCTATGATCTTCCTCCCCACCATCAAAACCATTGATTCCAAATGTCTTGCTGACCTTTGGCTCTGACATGTCTACCCATGATTTGGGATTCCCAAATCTGTCATATCCAATTGAGGCCCACAATTCATAAGCATGTTCACACAAAATCTATACAAAGCCCTTTGAATCAAACTGCTGTGAGTCGATGTTGGGATCAATGGCAAAAACAACCAAAAACCCAACACAGAGACAAAAAAAATGTGAGTGGTGGTTTTCCTAAGTGGTATCCTACTTGAAGGACCTGTAAAATCGAAAGGGGAGGGGTTCTGTGCAGCTAGTGCAGAGGGAGGGGGACAGTCTGGACAGGGAGGAAGCTGGGAGACAAAGGGAGATGAAGATAATAGGCTCCTGTGAGCCTGAGGATGACTGGGAGCAAAGGAAGATCAGTGGATAGACCCTTAAGGGGGCCTCAACCACTGGAAGACTGAAGATGATGATGGAGGGGCTTCAAAAGTGATGGCAGATGAAGATATATTGCAGGAGGATAGTCTCCTGGAAGTAAGTATGAAAGTGATGTATATTCTCTGGGCTGTCTTCCTGATATCTGGAACTACAGGGTTTATATACAAGACCAGAGTGTAGCCTCCAACAAATGTGAAGCAACACTCTGTCAGCAATTAGTAAAGGGATTGGTGGTGATCAGGAAGGCTTGGTAAGGACAGGTAAGTGATTGGTAACAAAGTGGTAAGCATGACAAAGAATGTCAGTAAGCAATGTCAAATAAGTATGAGTCATGGAAGGAACAGATGATTAACATGCCAAGAGAACGAGTCAGGGTATTGGTCATGGCTGAGTAAGGGGTATGACTGAGCAAATCTCGATGTGACAGGTCAAGGCACAGTGATTCCAAATGAAGAATGGTGGGGGATCCTGCCAGGGGCTGAATGTTGGGGGTCTCCACAGGTGTCAGGGCATTGGATTTCGCATTTTTCCCCCTCTTCCTCCTCTGAAAAAGGGTGCTACATCGACAGCTAGTCTTCAGCAGGGTCTGAGGAAGATGGGGGACTGTCCTCTCCCGTGAGAGCAGGGAGAAGTGCCTCAAAATCATCATGAATGCAATCAGATAGCCTAGATGACAGTAACTGGTACTGAATCTGTCACAACCTTGGAAGAACAAATGATGAGAGTGAGAAGTAGACATTGCAGGGGGTGGGAATGAAGGATCCATATGCTTCTTCAACTGGAGAGACTGATACAACCACATAAGACCTTTCAAGTCTGACAACAGACTTGAGACAACCAAAGAATGTCCTCCTGGATGTCATACTGACAAGGAGAACACACTGTCCGAAAGAGATGGCTTGGGAGGGAGTGGACAAGGAAGGGATGAACCAGGATGCTTCAGGGCAGAAGCTAGTGGGAAGTCCTGGGAGATATAAGTAGTTATGCTCCCTAGCACAGGACACGAGTGAAGAGATTGTTGACGAGGCAGTCATTGTGATGGGATTTAGCGAAATGGGTGTCTGTTGGCAGAAATGCTGTAGAAAATCATGGAGGGCGAGGATTGTTACCAAATTTGTAAGGAAGGATGGCGTGATCAAGGGCTACCGATGCGCGTGGGAATGATGTCGATATCTTTAGAAATGCCAGAGATATTCAAAAAACTGGAATGCTGTACGTGAGCACTAAAAAGGTTTGATCGGCACTTGAACAGTTTCTTCCCTAGCATTAAGGATTGTTCTTGTGTGAAGGATGACTGCTAGATGTACCAGTCATCTTTTTGCATTAGGCCACATTCCTCAATCTCCCTTATTCAGCAAGACTCCATGCTCATGTTGCCAAACACCTTTGGTGCGTGACACCACACTACTTGTCCAGATATCACCCTCAGACAAACAGAGAAGCAGAAAGAGTGAACCAAGAAGTTGAAACATATCTGCAGATGTATTGTGCAGAGAAGCCAAACAAGTGGAGTGACCACTTGTCAATGGCTGAGTTCTCACACAATTCCCACATTCATATAACTCACAGTCAAACTCCATATTTCCTGCTATATGGTTACAACCCCAATCCCTATCCATCAGTCCACTCCTTGAAAGCCCCTGGAGTAGAGGAATGACTCGAAGCCCTCATGCATGCCTGAGACACCATGTTAATTGTGCACAAGAAAGCTGTGGAACAAATGGCAAAAAGTGGCCCTGACCCATTGTCATATGTGCCCCCACAGCTAGGCAGTCTTGTTTGGCTAGACACAAAAGACCTAAAATGCGATGTCCAGTCAACAAAGCTGGCTCCATGATGTGTCAGACCTTTCTGGGTTAAGAAGATCATCAATACCATTGTGCAACCCACAAGAGTATGAAGGCTATGTGCAGATGTTTGAAGGGTTTGAACAATGGGACAGGGAAGGATGGAACTCAGGCAACAACCATGACTATCTACAGATGCTGCATCAAATCTACAGAAGCATCAAAGATAGCATTGGCCAGACCACAAATATCTTAAAGGTCGGAGATACTGTCCTCAATGAACAATCCCCCAGTACAGCGTTCATGGAGCAGGAGGGTATGAAGAATGTGGAACAAATGCAGAAGATGCTAGGATCCTTAATCAACATCGTACACATCCACTTTGGCAAAACGCTGGTGCAGTCCTTTCAGGACTTTTGCCCACTTCCACCCAACTCTAAAAAGGTCTGTTTTGAAATCACCATGCCTGCTGACTACTGAACCCCTACAACTAGTCCAACAACTTTGGGATGAGAGAACATTCATGAAAGCCACATCCCATCGGCCATTGAGAGTAGGAGGGATGGAAGTAACCCATCTGGGTGCAAATCTGAAAGTGGACTGAGTCAAGAACTGCCACGAAGCATACAGTCAAGCCAAATGGACATATCTTCAGCATCTAGCAGCCACAGGGAAGAGACAAGCAATACTAAGACTCTGAAAAGGGAGTCAACAAGTGAAGAAGAGTCTGTTCCAGGAGTCCATTGGGTCAGAAAGTGTCGACATTGTGAGGAAGAAGAGACTGCCAGACAAAAGTTCCTTAACATTGCAGCTCAAGTCCTCAGAGAAAGATGTGACAACCCATGGACAGCCAAAGAAGAATGTGTTGCAAAATGGAGGGATTTCCTCCTGGGAGTTTTCAATGAATGAAAATTTTGGCCACTTGATCTATTCAACACAACCAAAACTACGGACACCCTCCCAATGACAATGTTCTACTGGTACTATTAAAGCAACAGACAGACTTCACCTCGAGCTCAGAGGTCACATCACTCTCAACCCATTCCACCCCTTTTACAAGCACACTTGCCTCAATTGCTGAAGACTTGGTCATTGGTCCTGTCGAAATAGAAAATGCTCTAAGTGGACTGACCCTCATGGATGTCCTCTTAAGCAGCCCAAGCCTTCCACCAATAATTGATGTGAACCTGGACCTTCCTTTTGACAACTTCAACTTACTGGCATGACAGGGTCACCATGCTTTGAAAGAGGGGGGGTGATGTCATGTGCCATTTCTATCTTTTCCTTTTCACACACTTACTATACACATTTCTTTATGAGAGCCACTGTTGTCCCCATTCCTGCATCTTAGTGACATCTCGCATTACACTGCTGCCCACCTTAGGGGCAAGTGTATGGACTCTATGTATATGACTTGTGGCTGCTTACATATGCTTTCCCTTTTTGTCTTTACCTTTACACTTCCTGCCCTAGATCCCTGATGGGATCTGGAGGCTTCCTTTCACTTATGGGTTTGCTTTTGGACACACATGACTGCATCATGTCGCATCTTAGGGAACTCCTGTTTGCCTCAGCAAACAGTCCAACATCTGTAGTCACCCTGACTCGATGTGTAGAGGGTTCCTGTTTGCAACCCTGTCCTGTTTGTCCCCTCGCATATAAAGGCATTAGTATAGACGTAATCCAGCCACCTGTGGGGTATATAAACCCCTCAGATGCAACCAGGATTCCTTGTACTTTTGCTACCAAGCTACCTACCTAGCAAGTTGGGCTTGCTCCCTATAAATCTCTTGCTTCTCCTGTATCACTAGGAGCACTGCTCTGCCACTGTGATGACTCTTGGCTAGAACCGACTGTTGTCTAAATCTTGGTATGACTTATCCTCCAGCCTACAAGGTGGTGGTCAAGACTGTCCCTGTTGACTATATCAACATATCACTGGTCAACATATCTGCAAGAGGTCTGCCTCAAGCCGAGGCTCACCTATTGCCCATCTGTTGGTTTACTTATTCGAAAGGATAAGAGCGCATGTCGGTTGTTGCCTTGAACAAGCAACCATGATCAACGCCATGCAACAGGGGGGACCTGTCTGTGGGTCTGTGGTCTGTACAGACCTGTATAGAGGGGGGTGGTTTTGCTGATGAAATGCACTATGATCCAAGAAAGTTAATGTACGAGGGAAATAGAGGAGTAAAATAATGGACTTACTAGGCACTAGATGAGCCTGCTGATGACAGTCAATGGTGATGAGAAGCAGCAGTGAGCGAGTCCCATGACTTAGGTGTATTTGGCTTGGGAATTCCCAGGACTTGATTTGAGATTGACATGGTAATTGTAAACAACAGTACATGAATCACACCATACTTGCCATGACATCTCCTGTCCCTTCAGCATCTGTCACTGTTGCCCACTGCTTGACACTCAACACCCTCAAGCCCACTGCCCAACACTTGACACTTCAAATTGCTAGTCTTTCCCTGGACCCTATTCTCTCTCAGTTGGCTTTGTGCCACTACCTGATTTGAAGTTGACTCTGAGTCACTTCAAATCGCACTCTGTTGACTTTGCATCACTGAGGTCACTTCAGTACCACCTCATATCAAGTACCAGTGAAGTTAAAGACCTTGAGGAGTGTACTATTTCCTGTTTTACTCCATTTTTCTGTCTGCTTCATATCTTTTTGCTGTGCAAAGGTCCATATTCCTCATTGCAACTAAGCCATAGACTCATAGGTTATATCACTCATACTTCCACTCCCCTACATCAAAGACCAGATCCTCCTTCTTCGATGGCTACTGTGCTGACTTGATTTGAGCCTTATACTCGCCCCAACAATGGTAAGTTCCTTGTCTTTTGTTTTTTCTCTTTGTTCAGCAGTTAATGGAGTCACCTCCACAGCCAACTTGACCTTGCTTGATGTGCTAGTAGTCACATGGAAGGGAAGCATTATAATTACCTCACTGAACATGGACTTTGTCCCAGAGCCACATATCTTCGAAGATGAGGAGCTTCACACTCAGGCTGATGGCTGTTTTGAGCTAGTGGACTGCTTCCAGTGGCCACAAAGCTACAATAAAGAATTTGACTATGCAGTCTGCATTCCTTGAAAGGAAAGATTCCCCTTCCCAAATCCTTTGCATATAGCCTGGTATACCCTGACTTCTGCTGATTTTGTCATCCCAGCTGGTTCCTCGTTTGCTGTAGGCCAACTTCATGAATCAAAGGTGAAAGACTTCAAACACCTATATCGGACCTTGCAGGGCCATCACCACTCCCTCCAGAATCAACCCATTTGTTGTGGACTTATGTGCATCTTGATGTGGTTGGCACAACATGAGGTCATGTGTTTGTGACACCATCCTCTTGTGTTCAGGGACCTTGTGGTCTTCGTTTCCCAGCTGCAGCACACACTTTTAGATATCCATGCTGTGCTGGAGTACATTCAAATTCTCTATCCACTCCTCACTAATGTACCATCCACACCTGTGCATGCAAATCCCAACTGGATGGGATGCTTCACCAACAACACTCAAATACATGAAGTATGGGGTACCTGTGTGGTTAGTACATAGAGAGGAATTTATTCCTCCCACTATGAATGTTGTCTGGCCAGTGCACCTCACCTACCCCAATGATGTGGTCAAGGTGATGTACATGGAAAATGGTGTAGTGAAGCCATTTCCAGCTATCTACTGTGGTCCCTGTGGCACCCTCTGCCACTTCCATATCCACCATTCTTATCAAGGTAATCTCACTGAGGCACCTACACCCACAGCAGCTGGGTCCTCATCATTGCATCCATCTTCTAGCAGTGGAAAGCAACTGAGCCAGAAGCAGACCAAGTCTGCAAGGGAAAGGGTCACTGCAGGCCCTTCTAGAGGTACATAAATTCAATACCTCTTTTTTCATATGTCTTTCCTGATCAGTTGTGTGTAGCATCCCCACAACTTTCAACAAGCAGAGAGTTGAAGTGGGAAGAACCTGACCTTCCTGAAATCCCAAAGGTTCTTGGCCTTTTCATGTTGGCTTGGAAGATTGTGGATAAAAATCCACAATGGGTCAAAGCAGGGCATGTTGACCCAGGGTATTGTTTCCCTAAAGTGACTCTTCACTAACATGACTTCCCCGGAGCACAAGAAAACCTACCTCGTCAATTGGCTGGCTGCTTGTCCTCTGTGGATTAGATGAGTTGATGTTTATCTTCCATCAAAGTTTCCTTCACCTCAAATGTGGAGGGATTTCCTGAATACAATCCCCACTGAGCAGCAGTCCTCAACAAGGAGTGTGGCCTCAAAAACAGTGGTCCAGGATATCTTAGAGGATGATATAGTTCACTTGACTCATGGCTTGGTGGGTGCCAGAAACAATTACCTGGTGTGGAATGGAAGTTAAAGTTGCATCGCTGTCTGATCCCCCTTTGCAGCTCATGCATTCCCTTCTGTGGGAACTGTATGAACTTAATTTTTGCTATGAACACCTCACACTTGATTGGGTCCTTGCAGCTAACCTCTGGAGCTCAGATGAATCCTGAATAGGTTGCCAAACCCTGCTTTACAGCATTTTTTCTGGTGAGCCTGGCCTTGTCATGTGGTCTGAGTCTCTCCCACAGGAACCACAGCAACTGGGCATGTGTGCTCCTGACATGAAAGTCTCATTGCCATATTTCAACAGCTTCTGTGAGCTTCTGTCAACTTGGCCTGAAGTGCCCACCCATTTGCAGACCCCTACTGAGCTGGATGGTCAAGGAAACTCATTGGCATATGAACATATTTTTATCACTTGCCAGTTCTATGTCCAGACCACTTATGACTATTTGGGCCATCAGCCTTCTCTTCCCTAATCCTTCACATTTGTGTAACATGTTTCTTTTGTATTCATGTCACCAGTAGCCATAAATGGCAGTACATATGTCATTTTGAGTTCAGGTCATCTATGCTACTTGCATCACTTGGGTGGTGCTACTTGGATAACTTGTACTGCCAGATCAAATGCCAGGGCAAAAAACAACTATGCAAGGCATTGACAGGGCCAAGAAGGTAGGCATAGCAGGAAGGAGGGGTACAGTGTGCACAGACACAGTTTGCAATGACAGATGAGACTTAGTCATGTAAAATGCCAGAACTGTACTAAAAACCTGTGCATTCAAAGCTAATACATGTGGCCAAGCATGAACCTTAATTACTGCGATGGGTCATTTCTGTCTTTCCTTGTTTCTGATTTCTGTGCTGACCATTGGCATTAACACTGTACTGGTAAGTGGCAAATGCATGCTGCTCACTGCCTCTGATGCATTTCCTGTAGGAATTTTTCTCTTGTTTCCACATCTTTGCTGGCATTGTATTGTCAGTCTAGCCCTCCATTATTGCCACCTCATCTACTCAGTAAGTCAGGGATCTCTGTTGCAAGTCATAACTCATGCATGGTAGCTCAACATCTGTGGAAACCAGTATATACTGACTTACTGTTGACTTTGTGTCTCAGTGCTACCTGTTGACTCCATGTCTCTGGTACATTTTCATTGACTTCATGTCACAAATTTCAGGTGCCTAGATGTCTGTCCACTGCCCCAAACCTCCAAGGCATTGTGAGGCCTTGCAGGTTTCCAACCCCACATCAAGTAGCTCTCATTCAGTCCATTCATTGTACTGTTCCCCAGGCACTGTATTCATCCTTTGTTTCCAGGGCAGCATATGATGATGACTGCCCATGCTAATTGTTGATACCACAGTGAATGATTGCCTCCCAGTCAGTTTGCCTCATGTGTTGGGTGGACAATATTGACATCTGTTCTCCAGAGCACCCTGCATCACCCAGCCTTGCAGCTTGTTGATACTATGGAAAATAATTCCCTTCAGGTCAGTTTATTTTGTGTTCCATATATTCTATGTCAACCTTCCTTCTCTAGAGTACAATCTGGCATCCAGCATCGCAAGTTATGGATGGCATATTCCCCCACTCTCTTTTGGACTGAAAATACTGGCCAGACCAGGGATTGAACCTGGGTCTTCCCACTAGTGCTGGGGTGCCTTACCACTAGGCCACCCAGCCATCCCTTACTAGCCTAGAGTGTGGATTCACATTCCAACACTCTCAAGCTGGGAGCTTGTCAAATGCTTCAGAGGTATGCCTGATCTCACTCCTCACAACATTACATGTGCTCATTACATTGTCAGAGCTCAACATGCCCCCTATTTGTCCCACCCCCCTTAGCCTGTCACTGCCATCCACCAGGAATGAAAGCACTCTACCTCCCTGTGCCACCACCTATCTTCATACTTCCAGGACATCAGCGGTTTGCCCAGGATCCCAAGGCAGTTCCTGATCAGCTGCAGCAGCATTCACATCAGGCAGATGATGTGTTCAATGCTGTGAATGAGCTTCATATTGATTGTGTTCAATCACTGTCCCATCCAGGTGGTCTGCAAAAGCAGCAAAACCAATGGCACTGGTGGTCTCAAGATTTACTCCCTGCACTTATTGAGCCATACTTGCAGTACCTTTGGGTGACACAAAATCTCCATGTAGCAGTAGACATCCAGATTCACCTGAGTCAGTGTAGCACATGTATTACACATGCACTCAATGCTACTTGTTTTTTCTTTGACCATATGTGTGGCTCTTAATTTCATGACTGCTGAGTTCTTATACTACCCACTAGGCTTGGAGGAGATCAAAATTAATGCATGTCCTTGCACACCAGCCCCAGTGTGTCTCATGAAACATGGACTATTTGCATCCACTCCCACTGCTCCTACCCTTGCGGTTGATCTGCAGGTTCTGGAGTTTCTGAGGAAACTGTTTGTGCATTTGACCCCAAATAGTACTGCATGGTGTGAAGCTCTTGAGAGTTTCCTAGATGGACAAGGATACAAGCTACAGTCAAAGGTATGCCGTCATGTTACTTTGTTGAATGAGTTGTTTGTGGACATGCTGCTTGCTCTTCCCCCCCAGTATGTTCAACTTAGTTGCTAGTCTAGTCATGTATGGATTTATTGTTTAGACATATAACATGTGCATGATGTGCATGTACATTTTTCTCTTCATTGCAGTACTTTTGCATAACTAGATGCTTACCATGATATTATCAGGACAGTCTTTATCAACGATTCAGCAATGCCTACCACTGGTATACAGTATTAACAATATATGTGGAGGATGATGTGGCTACCCATGTTCATTCCTTTGCTGCACTCCCAGGGGAACAGAAACCTGGTTCCCAATCAAGTGACTACTTGCAAAACCAATGTCCACTTTGTTTTGGTGCACCTGATTTTCAGAGTGTTAGGACTGTGCAGGATGAGTGAGTCATTGGAAAGCTCATTATTACTGCTGGTGACTGACTTCTGATAGCCTTGACTGCATTGTTTGCTTGGATGCATGTTTCACCCAGAAGAGGACTAATAATCCTTGGAATGCTGCTGCCCATGATCCCCCAAATCCTACCAATACTGTATTCATTCCTGAATCAGATGTGAAGGTGATGGAAAGTTTCATTGAGAGACAGAAGGGTATCTCAGCCAGACAACACACCCAAAGTCAACAAAGAGAGGACTCTCTTGAGGATGGAATGAAGGTGCCTATCTCTGTGTTGGATGGATGCAGGGATTCCTTCCATGCAGCAGATGAGAGGCAGCAGAAGGCAAGGACCCAGTTCTTTGCAGACACAGGGTTAATGACATTGCTTTGCCATCATGATTGAGTTCTCTGGATGGTCAATATGACTTCAGCAGGGGAAAAGCAGCACTATGCCCTCTCATTATTGAAGAAACTCTTTGATAATCTGCCTTCTACAATGACTGTTGGTCTTCTGTATGACATTAGATGTCAACTGGAGCATAGTTGCCACAAGTGGGGGCTCCTTGAAGATGGGATACTCTCCAGATTGAAGTTTGGGATTTCTGTCTTCCATGCTTATGGCCACCAATGGCCATGTCAAGTAGTATATCACCCACAAAAATGTGCAGGCTTTGGTTTGTCAGATGGGGAGGGATGTGAGCAACTGTGGAGTTCTCTGAAGATGCTCATTCCTACTCTCCAGGTGTCTGGGGCAAGCATTCATTTTCCTGTATTATTCATTGCTAATTCCCTCCTTAGTTCATCAGAGGCTGTTTGTCCTTGACAACCAGATCTGACATATTCATGAGAAATAATTTGTTTCCTTGGGCCAGTGGTTGAACAAGAAATGATCCCTCTGCAAAAGCAAGAAAGCAGTAGCTTTGGAGGCTCTCCATACATTGCATGTAGACATGCATACTCTGCAACAGGAGTGGGCTGCACAGGTGGACTCACAGACTCAACCCTTACCTTATTAGTGTTTGCTCCATACTCCTTACTATGTGCTTATCATCCATGTAGGGCAGTCAAAGAATAAGGGGTCTGAGCAGTTGGCCCATATCCTAGCCCTGGAAAAAACTGTACAGGAGTACAAGAATCATGTGGAGCAACTGGAGGAAGATCTTATTGATGATGATATCAATGACATCATTGACTATGATCTGCAGCTCACTTCAGCAAAGGGTTCACTGTCAAAGGCAACTCAGGCTCTCAAGCAGAAGATGAGTGCATTAGGGGTATCAGCACAAACTGATCTTCATCTCCTGAGGAACAACAAATGGCTTCAAACCCAAACTAATGCACATGCATTGAAGATCCAAATCAGGGAGTGGCTTTGCCAATGCAAGTTTGAATTGGAACGAGTAGAACAATCATACCAAAGTTCTGTGAAGGGTGAGTCAGGACATTCTTCTGATCAGAATTTTCACTGACATGTGTTAGAAAATCACATCCAGTCACATGTAGAGTCATCCATTAAGCGAAGAGAGCCTGTCATATCAAAACTGGT
Source organism: Pisolithus sp. B1 (assembly GCA_024663435.1). Classification (NCBI taxonomy): domain Eukaryota; kingdom Fungi; phylum Basidiomycota; class Agaricomycetes; order Boletales; family Pisolithaceae; genus Pisolithus; species Pisolithus sp. B1. Next base: position 396,733 of record JANFAA010000008.1, read on the forward strand.
CACCACTTATAACACCCTCTGTGATGAACTGTTGGGTATGATATGACTTCAGAAAGCACCTCCAGGTGCCTATTCCCCCTTGTCCCATACCATCCAAGGGAATTTTTCAACTTGATGTTGACAGTGATATTTGGCAGGATGTTGGACTTGGGGAAGGCCATCCTGATACTCCATGCTGGCTTGCTGATGAGGCTGTATGAAAAGGGATCAGACTTATGCTTGAGGTGGATCATTGTAATGAGGAAGAAAGAAGGTTGTCAAGAGAGTGGTTTGCTTTGGAGTGGTGTCTTGTGCAAGTAGCTTTGGGAAAGGCAGGTGAGTAAGTATCTTTCTGACCATGATCTATCTCATAATAATTAGATGAACATTATATGTATCACCTACAAGCACACAAGGATAAGCTTACTGCATTGTATGTCAGATGGGAAGCCATGGTTTGAGATATTACATGTGCATGGGTTCCATCTAGAACCTGGGGTCCTACTGCAGAAGATATAGCAAGTTGCCTTGCTGCCACTCACAATTCATCAGCATTGCCTTCACAAGAACATCCCACACATGAAACATTACAAGACTATGTCTCTGAAGATGGGGACATAGTCTCAGATGATGATGATGATTTGTTGAAGGTGATTGAAGAAATGGCACTAGCAGAGGAATATCACATTGGACAAATAAATGAGGAGAGATTGACAGATGATGAGGATTATTTTGAAGGAATTGGGGATGGATATTTACCCTCCTCAACACTAAGGTCACCATCAAAAAGGTGCAGGAAATAGAGATTTGTCTGTATTTCTTAGCACACAAAATATAATACATTTCACTAAGATATGCAGTAGGTGGAATGATGCTTGATGTTGTTTGGGAGATACAGAATATCCACTATGATATATGCCCAATAAAAATTTGTGGAGATGGTGATTCACTCCACCTGAACATATTTATCTAACAGACCAGGCAGGGAGACACAGTCAGGAACCATACTGGGGGAGAATCCCTAAGACCTTTGCAGAAAATCCTCACCAACTGTATGGCAAATCACATTCACTGCACATAGACAGGAGTTGACAGCATTACTTGGAAAAACAGGTGCAGGACAGCACTGGTAATACAGTGACTCAAAAAACTGTCTGGATGTTTGCCACTTTTTCAAAGAATTGCTTATAACTCAGTCCCCATTTGGCTATAAATCATGAACAAATAGAGGTGGATAGCCAGTGGTCATGTGATAATGTATGCCAAATATGGTTATGATCATGTCACTCAGTACTGTACAATTAATTCAACATCGACCACTACTCATTTGGACAGTTTTTTACTTTAAGTATGGCTGTGGCTATGCTCAATTATTCAGTGGCTGTGCTGAGTTTCAACAAATTAATATAACTTTAGTATGATTGTACATATATTTGGTCCAACTACTGCCCATTATGCCCCCCATTCCTCATGAAGGCCATCCCCTCTGATACTCATCTAGCTGTGCTGTCTGTCATGCCCATGCCTCTATCCTGGCCCATCCTCCATTGTCAGTGGTTCTTCCCTGCTCCGCTCTGCCCCTATCCGCTCGCTGTAGCACTCGTACGGCGCATCCCCACCCCATCCTCTGTCAGGACCCTGTCGGCCTCTGTCGGTACTACCACATGACTGTTCTCTCTTGGTCAGGTGACGTCCTCCCTTGACTTAGGGGGCACTTTCCTTTTGGGTCAATGGTCCGGTCTAGGTACGGTGCAGGGTCACTTCCTGTATAGGCTTTCAGCCTATTGTCTGATTGGTTATCGGTGGGCGCTCCGAAGACACTCTGTTCCGCACTATTCCTTTTAGATACTTTTTCTTTGTCCCATCCCTCGCCTCTGTCTTCTGTACTCATACCCTGACTGAAGTTTTCTGACATTTCTGCCCCTTGAAAATTTATTGTACTCCATATGTTAGTTCCGTGGTTCCAATACTGCACCGCCTCGATGGCACGACCACTGTATATAAGCCCGCCACACTCAGTGGTGTCTCTTCAGTATGAATATCAACTTAGTTCCCTCCTCTACGGTCTTCGACCAGCCTCCTCCTCTGTTGTCAGCTTATTACCGGCTCTTTTCTATCTCTGAAATCCGAGGGCTGGGCTCGTACAAGGGGGCAGTGCATGAGCTGAACCCGACGCCCTCTCCCAAACTTCTGTCACAACCATTGGCCACCCTTTGGCCATCATCGCTCTTCATCAGTATGCATCGGCCAGTCGTCGGCCAACATCAGCCAACCTCCAGACACATCCCCCAGCCTCTGTGAGCGTTGGAGATCATCGGAGTGGGACCGAACTTGACACTGTCCATGCTTCAGGATGGCCAGTCTTCTTGTCAAATTGCTTCCAAACTTCATATTGGTTGCTCTACTGTCTCAGAAATACATTCCAAGGCCCTTTCACCCCTTCCAACCAATGCTGGAGGCCATCCCTCTAAGCTTACAGCTCATGATTGTCATCACATGGCTTGCCTAATCACCTCTGGGCAAGCAGATACTGCCACCCAGCTCAAGAAAGTCTCTGGCATGGGTGTCAGCACCCAAACCATAAGGAATCACCTGAAGAAGGAGAATCTGCATCAGCAAAACCCCCCCCTCTATACAGGTCTGTACAGACCACAGACCCACAGACAGGTCCCCCCCTGTACAGACCTACCCCAGATTGTGTCAGTACTACAGATTCTCACCACATATGTCATAGTTGACCAATAATTGAATCATATTATCATAAGCTACCTAAATTACATGTCAAGGTACAAGGGTATACATATCTATCTATACTAAGTGGTCACTTATTACTATTAGTAGGGAGAGGGTACCCACCATAAGGGTGGTGGTAGGAAAGGAGGGTGGTGAGGGAGGGATGACAATGAAGATGATGGTGAGGAAGAGGGATGGTGGTGGTAGTGGAAAGAGATGTGGTGTGGGAGTGAGCTGGGTTTGAATATCCTTTTCTGCTTGCCTCAGCAACTTTCAAAGCCAGCCATGTGGGTTGTGTGGCACACCTCTACAAATTTCAAACTCAGATTCAAACTTTGCCAAAAAAGAAAGTTGTAGCCTATGATCACAGGACCATGGGAATATCTTTACCTTAGTAATATCTCCTTTTTTGGGTGAGATATTCACAAAGTTCTTATGGAGTCCCAGTTTGCAAAAATAAAAAAGTGGCTGTACAGTTATGATGTCATAATGAAAGTTGTAGTGTATGATGTCATGATCATGTCAGTATGATTATCTCATCAATATGTTTATTTTTGGATGAGATATGGGCAAATCAAAGTTTACATCTGTGGTGTCTGTAGGTCTGTGGAGTCTGTAGAGTCTGTAGGGTCTGTAGGGTCTGTAGGGGTCTGTACTTGGTCTGTGGAAAATCTGTACCATCTGTGGGTCTGTGCCTCTGTACCAAACCCAGGGTTTTGCTGATGTGAAGGCTGTTGTCAAAGCCAATAAGCCTCAGCTCCAACCTTGACATGTATGACAGCACTATGCATTTGCACAGAAGTACCAGCACTGGATGAAGAAGACTGGGCAAGGGTTGTTTGGTCTGATGAGACTAAACTCAATTGTCTGGGGTCAGATGGGAGGCTTTGGGTGTGGAAGAAACCAGGGACCCCCCTTACAAACCACATGTCCAAGGCACTGTCAAGTTTGGTGGAGGGAGTTTGATGATGTGGGGGTGCATGACAGTGCATGGAGTAGGCCAAATGTGCAGGATGAATGGGAGGATGGATGCAGCACTCTACACCAAAATTATAGAGGACCATCTGTTCCAATCTGTGAAGGAACATGGGATGGATCACAACAACTTCACTTTCAACAAGATGGAGATCCCAAGCATACCTCCAAATTGGCCAAGAAATGGTTCAAAGATCATGGTGTTGAGCTTCTGGACTGGGCTGCACAGTCACCAGACCTCAACCCCATTGAACACCTCTGGCATGACCTGAAGAAAAGGCTGGGAACCTACCCAGTACCCCCCAAGGGCATGGAGGAGCTATGGAAGAGGATTGAAGAGGAATGGAGGCAAATTCCAAGGGAGGTTTGCCTTAATTTGATCAATAGTATGCCTAGGAGGGTTGCAGCAGTGCTCAATGCCAAGGGTGGTTACACAAAGTTCTAGATATATCCTACTGATTGTCACTTGGACACCCTGCAAAAAAACTGTGCAGATGAGTAGTGGTCAATGTTGAATTAATTGTACAGTACTGAGTGACATGATCATAACCATATTGGGCATACATTATCACATGACCACTGGCTATCCACCCCTATTTGTTCATGATTTATAGCCAAATGGGGACTGAGTTATAAGCAATTCTTTGAAAAAGTGGCAAACATCCAGACAGTGTTTTGAGTCACTGTATGTTGATGATCTGCCACTCCACCCAAGTGGACCTATCAGAAAGACAAAGGAGGTGGATGCCCATCACCTTATAACACACAAGGAGAACAACCAGCACCTGTTCACACCCAGGGAATATCCCTGTGGAGAATTGCCATGACCATTTAACATGCAGGGAGGAGGTCCCAGTGCCCCTTGGGAGAATGATTAAATGTATTCTACCTCCATGGAGAATGTCCAAATGCCCCTTTGGGGAATCTCTAATCACATGCCAACCCCCTGGAGAATCTCCAACCCCATTCCACCACCCTGGAGAATTGTAGTGATGATAAAGGAAAAGACAGTGAATGGCACATGACACCCTGAAGAATTTCCAACCCCATTTGATCCCCCTGGGGAATCTCCAACCCCATAGCACCCACTGGAGTATCCCCAATCGTCCCCCTGTGTGACAACCGACAAACAAAGTTGTATCTCGGTCACTCCAAGAACTGATAGAGAGCAAAGAGGAAAGGAGTTTTAGGTGCAAGCACGAAATGAACTCGATTGGAGTATTCTACAACAAGAGAGCCCAGGTATTTATACTACTAGAGTTATTTGTACCAAGGGAACGTTATAGAACAAACCAAACAAAGAGAGATAAATGCCATTGGCTACAGCTGAACATGCTGAGTCAATGTGGCAAAAGCTGACTAAGCAAAGCGTCTAGTGAGCGTCTGTGTAACCTTAACCAGAGGGTAACCATAAAAGGAAAAGTACGCTAAGAAAAGTTAAATACCGTTACACCCTGGATATTCTCCAACCCCATTTGACCACCCTGGGGAATCTCCAAGTGCCCCCTTGGAGAATCTCCAACACCATATGACCACCCTGGAGAATTTCCAATCCCATTTGACTGCCCTGGGGAATCTCCAAGTGCCCCCCTGGAGCTCCTCCACCCCAATTTGACCACCCGGTAAATCTCCCATCCCATTCAACCACCCTGGCAAATCTCCAACTGCCTCCCTGGAATCTCCAACCCCATTTGACCACACTGGGCAATGAATCTCCAACCCCATAAAACCCACTGGAGAATTTCCAAGTGCCCCCTTATGGAATTTTCAGCTCCATTTCACCACCTGCAGCAATCTCCATCCCCATTTGACCCACCTGGAGAATCTCCAATCCCAGTTCACCATCCCAGAGAATCTGCAAGGGGACACTTGGAGATGCTCTTACCCTATTTCACCACATTGTAGAATCTTCAATCCCTCTCACCCACTCCCTGGAGACTCTTCAACCTCATTTCCTACTGGTGCTGAATCTCAAGTGCCTCTCTGGCCACATACCCAGATATCTGGATATAACCTGTATACTGTTGGGGGTCCCAGATATCACAGTAGAGAATTTCTATCACCATGTCAACCACCTTGACAATGCTGATGACAGCAGGTACTTGTGGGAACAGGTGGAGGTGGTACTGGGATGATGATCATCTAGTTACTTGTGGGTGCAGGTGTGGGTGGTATTGGCAATATGGTGATGATCATCCACTCCCCCCAAGCATACTCATCTTGCAGACCTAGTAGGTGGATAGAACTGCTTTGCTGGTGGGAGACCCCCAATGGCATGGAGAATCCCTATCATCATGTCACATACCTTTCAGACCTTGTGGAGAATTCCTATCATGACCTCTAAGCTCTGGGAAAGCTCTGTACCCTGTGTTGACTCTCACTACCATGTGAGAGGCCTTCAGGCTTCCCATCCCATCCTCTTGGGAATCTCCAGCCCCTGTTTGGAGTTTCCCCCCTCATGATTCAAACACTTCTAGGAGAATTCCCTTATTTCCCCCTTGGAATATCCACTGTGGTTATTTATAATACTCTCCAGAATTGAAAGGCCATGAATGGCATTGCAGAGGTATATCACATTGCACAGGGAAGTGCCTTTGAAAGGGGTCTATTTATGTACATTGCAGAATGTCCCCAAATTCCCTCTGAAAGTGGTCTATTTAGCCTGGGGGAACCCAGAAACAACCCAGGATTGTCTGTTTTTGCTGCAGAAATTCCACAGCTAGGTATATTCACCCTGGAGAAAGTCCCAGAGTACCCAGGAAGAGGTCTATTTGGGCTGGAGATATCCCATAACCAGAGTCTATTTACCCTGGGGAGAATTCAGAAACAACCCAGGAAGAGGTCTGTTTTGGCCAGAGAAATTCCACAGCTAGGTCTATCTAGCCTGGGGAAAGTCCCAGAAGTCCTGGGGATAGGCTTATTTAGGCTGGAGGAATGCCATAATTAGGTTCATTTAGCCTGGAGAAAGCCTAGGGAAAGGCCCAGAACATGTAGGAAGAGGCCCATTTATGCTGGAGAAAGTCCCATCACCCCCTTGGAAGAGGTCTATTTATGCTGGAGAAAATCCCACCACCCCCTTGGAAGAGGGTCCATTTATGCTGGGGAAAGCCCAATGACCCCCAGCAGGAGGCCCTATATAGGTTGGAGAAAGTCCCATGTGGACCCCAGGCACTCTGTAATATTGGTGGCCCAGATATAATAGTGCTGGAGAAAATCCCTTGATATGTCAGCTCTGGAGAATCTCCAGGGCCTGCCAGAGCACTGGAGAATCTCCAGTGGCAGCTGGGAATACCCAGGCAGTTGACACCTCTTAGGTATAAACATCTATAAGAATATGTCAACCTAATAGGTCCCCTTAGGGGAGTGACTGAAGTGTATGAATGATGTATATTCTGAGCTATCTTTATTTTCTGATCTGATACTACAGGGTTTATGTATATACAAGACTAGTGTGTAGCCTTCAGCAAATGCAAAGCAACACTCTGTCAGCAATTGGTAAAGGATCAGTAAGGGATTGGGTAAAGGATTGGTGATGATCAGTAAGGCTTGGTAAGGACAGTAAGCAATTGGTAAATGCAGTGGTAAGCATGACAAAGATTATCAATAAGCAATGTGAAATGAACATGAGTCATAAAAGGAATGGATGAATAACATGCCAAGAGAACAAGTCAGAGTATTGGTCATTGCTGAGTAAGGGGTACAACTGTGCAGATCTCTATGTGACAGGTCAAGGTGCAGTGATTCCAAATAAAGAATGATGGGGGACTGTGCCAGGGGCCAGATGTTGGGGGTCTCCAGAGGTGTCAGGGCATTAGGATTGCACATTTTTCCCCCTCTTCTTCCTCTAATAAGGGGTGCTACATTGACAGCTAGTCTTCAGCAGGGTGTGAGGAAGGTGGGGGACCATCCTCTCCCATAAGAGCAGGGAGAAGTGTCTCAAAATCATCATGAATGCAATCAGATAGCCTAGATGATAGTAACTGGTACTGGATCTGTTGCAACCTTGGAAGAATGAATGACAAGAGGCATCAGCAAACTAGTCATTCCTTCCCCAGCTTTCCAGAAACCCAGACTATCTGTACCAATGATTCCAGAGTCCCAGACCCCCCAGACCTTCCAGATGCACAGCCACTGTCAGAACAAAAGTCATAGCCCATGATCACAGGACCATGGGAATATGCTTACATCAGCACCATCTCCATTTCTGGGTGAGATATTTACAAAATTGACTTTGGATGTGGGGTGTCCCAAAATAAAAGTGGTTGAATGACTGTGATGTCATAACAAAAGTCATAGTCCATGATCACAGGATCATGGGAATATCCTTATCTTGTGGATATACCCAAAAATGGGTGAGAAAATTGCAAAATACAAAAAAAAATTGAAGTCTCCAATTTTTTTTTTCAAAGATGTCATAATGAAAGTTGTAGTACCTGACAAGAGGACCACAGAGGTATGTTTACCTCATCCATCCATTCAAAGATGGTTGAGATACAGACAAAATAAATTTCACTTTTTTGACTACCAAATAAGTGTAGTGTGTATTAGTATTTGACTAGTCAACTGTTGTGTACATTTTTGATTAGCAAAAGTGTAGTAAATTTCGCTTTTTTGACTCCCAAATAGGTGTAGTGTTTATTAGTGTTTGATTAGTGAAATGTTGTGTACACTTTTGATTACCAAAAATGTAGTAACAGTGATTAGCAAAAAAGCTTAGTGATCATTAGGTTTGTTGTGTAGTGGGCACAGCCACTAATAACTCAAAATTTTTCAAAGTCACAAAAATACTGCAAAATGTGATATAGTGGACACCAAAACTCATGCCTTTCACACAAGTGGCCAAAGCCGACCAAACAAAGTCCAATTCCTACTATGGGGTAGTGTATGCTATTAGTCCACTACTACCACCTATTTAATTCATGGTAGTGGGTAGTAGTATTAGGAAAATGGGTATTTGGTAGTTGTATTAGCAAAATGCATAGTAGTATTAGGAAATTGGGTAGTGAGTAGTAGTATTAGTGAAAAAGTGTAGTACTATTAGGCTAATATGTGGTAGTACTTGGATTTGAATATATTACTGCTTTTGATTTGATTTCTGTGTGACAGAGTGATAGTAAGTGTTAGCTTGAAAGTGTAGTGGCATTAGCAAAAAAGTGTAGTAGTTGAATTAGCAAAAAATGGTAGTGTTATTAGCAAAAAAGCATAGTAGCATAGTTGTATTAGCAAACAATGGTAGTGACATCAGGAAAAAAGCATAGTAGTTGTATTAGCAAACAATGGTAGTGACATTAGGAAAAAAGTGTAGTAGTGGTATTGCAAAAAACAGTAGTGGCATTAGCAAGGTGGTGTAGTAGTTGTATTAGCAAAAAACAGTAGTGGCATTAGCAAGGTGGTGTAGTAGTTGTATTAGCAAAAAACAGTAGTGGCATTAGGAAAAAAGTGTAGCAGTTGTATTAGCAAAAACAGTAGTGGCATTAGCAAAAAAGCATAGTAGTTGTATTAGCAAAAAACAGTAGTGGCATTAGGAAAAAAGCATAGCAGTTATATTAGCAAAAAAGTGTAGTAGTTGTATTAGCAAAAAACAGTAGTGGCATTAGCAAAAAAGCATAGTAGTTGTATTAGGAAAAAATGGTGGTGGCATCAGGAAAAAAGCATAGTAGTTGTATTAGCAAAAAATGGTAGTGGCATTAGCAAAAAAGCATAGTAAAAGTATGGACAGAGGTGGTGGGCTGGGATTCTGGGAACTCTGGAACACTGTCTGGCCAGACCTGGCCAGAGGGGGACCTTTCTGGGAGAACTGGGAGTCTGGCCAGGTGATGTCTAGTTTGCTGATGGGGAGAGGTAGATGTTGCAGGGAGTAGGTATGAAAAATCCATATGCTTCTTCAACTGGAGAGACCAATACAACCACATAAGACCTTTCAAGCCTGACAGCAGACTTGAGATGACCAAAGAATGTCCTCCTGGATGTCATACTGACAAGGAGAACTGCACTGTCCCAAAGAGATGGATTGGGAGGGAGTGGATGAGGAAGGGATGAACCATGATGCTTCAGGGTGGAAGCTGGTGGGAACTCCTGGGAGGTATAAGTAGTTATGCTCCCTTGCACAGGATGCAAGTGAAGAGATCATTGATGAGGTGGCCATTGTGATGGGATTTAGTGAAATGAGTGTTTGTTGGTGTCAAGTTCAGACCTACTCCAACAATCTCTGATGCTCACAGAGGCTGGGGGATGTGTATGAAGCTAGGCTGACATTGACTGACAACTGGCCAACAAAGGCCAATGGATAGTGACGTTGGCCGGAGGGTGGCCAAGAGTTGCGATGGTGGTGCAGGAGAGGGTGTCAGGTTCAGCTCGTGTGCTGCCCCCTTGTACGAGCCTGGCCCTTGGATTTCAGAGACAGAGAGTAGTCGGGGAAAGTCCAACTGAAGATGAAGGGGCTGGTCGAAGACTGCAGAGGAGGAGAACTAAGTTGATATTTGTACTGAAGAGACACTGCTGAGTGTGGCAGGCTTATATACAGTGGTTGCACCATCAAGGCAGTACAGTATCAGAATGACAGAACTAACATATGGAGTACAGTAAATTTTCAAGGGACAGAAACATCAGAAAACTTCAGTCAGGGTATGAGCACAGAAGATGGAAGCAAGGGACAGGACAAAGAAAAAGTATCTAAAAGGAATAGTGTGGAACAGAGTGTCTTCAGAGTGCCCACCAATAACCAATCAGATGATAGGCCGAAAGCCTAAACAGGAAGTGACCCTGTGCTGTACCTGGACTGGACTGTCAACCCAAAAGGAAGGTGACCCCTAAACCAAGGGGGAGTGTCACCTGACCATGAGGCACTGGTCACATGGTACCACTGACAGAGACCGACGGGGTCCAACAGAAAACAGGGCAGGAATGCACCATATGGGCACTAGAGCGAATGGACAGGTGCAGAGCAGAGCAGAGAGGGGCCAGTGGTACAGCACAGAGGCACAGGCATGACAGTTGGCAGAAATGCTGTAGAAAATCATGGAGGGCAAGGACTGTTACCAAACTTGGAAGGAAGTATGGCATGATCAAGGGCTATCAGTGAGCATTGGAACAATGTCGATATCTTTAAAAATGACTGAGATATTTGAAAAACCAGAATGCCATACACAAGTGCTAAAAAGGTTTGACTGGCACTTGAACAGTTTCTTCCCTAGCATTAAGGATTGTTCTTGTGTGAAGGATGACTGCCAGATGTGCCAGTCATTTTTTGCATTAGGGCCACATCCTTCAATCTCCTCCATTCAGCTAGACTCCATGCTCACATCGCCAAACACCTTTGGTGCATGACACTGCCCTTTGTCTACAGTGTTGCCAGTGTCGACATTGGATATCTCTGTATATATTCATATCTCACTGTTGGGCAATTTTGGTGATGGCACTGTACAGCCAGCATTCTCATGCAGCTACCTCAACTCCTCACAGACTCCTCAAAACAGTTCATACACCCTGTGGGAGGGTTATGGATGGTCAAGGTACACTATAGCTGGGTCAGATGTGTACAACAAACTGAAATGAGAGGATACACACACCAGATGGCTCACATTCTCATGCAGCAGCTCTTACTCCTCTCGAACCTCTCCAAATGACTCTGGAATGTCACTAATACCTATTGGCGACATGGGATACCTCCCAGATCGATGCGAAACGATGCGAAATGGCTTACATACCTTCATATGGCCAAATGGCTGACTGGCAGCAATGGTATGAGGTGAGATGATGCATGCACACCATGCATATTGCAAAACAGGAAGCTGTGACAATATCATGATGCATCAACACAGCTACACCACACTCATCACACACACAGACTTGAAGCTCACTAGCAGCAGAATACACACTCATTTATTGAATTATTGAGTATACATTCATTTGAGTTATATTTTTCTGCACTTCTACTTATCACACAGTGGAGCTTCAGGGGGTGTGTTGGAGATTGAATCACCCCTGTGTGATACAGTCACCTCCCTTCTAACCAACACCCTAGATAACCAATACTCCTTGAAATCCAATACATTTTTGCATTTCCCCTGGTTGGTTTGCAGTAAATTTGTAATGATACCTGATATCTGATAACCCATACAGTTATTGAGGGAAAAGCCAATATGTTTTTCCATATTAGGAAATTATTATTATATAATACTCCTTGGGGATATATGCCTTTGGATCTTCAGTTCTTCCAAATATCAACCCCATGATGGTGAAACCTGCTGACACATTGAGAAAAGGCCTTACAAAGCTTCAGGACCAAATTTGTGCATGCAAAGCTTCACTTGAGGCTGCACTCAAGGCCAGTGAAACAATCTCCAGTACTGATCAAGAGTAGCTAGATAATGCTGGGAATTTAGTTGATGAGGAACGACTGGTTGACAAACTGGAAAAGGCTTTGGACTATAGGAGTGCTTTCGAAGGTTTAGATGCAAGGGAAAAGTCCATTGTTGAGAAGTTGACAGGGACTGCCAAGGGTGATGAGAAAGGTGGCCCTGCAAAGAAGTGTAACTGTATGATTTTTGACATTTGTATTGACTGAATTCAGGGCTGAAAAGTTGCCTTACAGGTCCCATGCAATCTGGGAGCCTGTCCATGTCCACTGACCAGCAAAAAAAGGCTCACTTGGGCAGAACTTATAAAAAGGAAAATGCCACACTCAAACAATGAATTGAAATTTTGAATTGGCATTATGCTAATGGCCAGGTTCAATGAAAGACAGCAATCCATTTCAATATGATCTATCCTACCCTCCACCTGACACAGCCATGAATCTCAGATTGGATGAAACAAGAAACAAAATGGTGAGCCAAGTATGAGAGTAGTGGAGGTCTATCTTCCTCCGTCAAGCAAGTCTGCCAGACACAGCATCCTGAAGTTACTGAGATGCTGGACCTTTGGGTTTCAAAAGCAGTGGCTGACAAGTTACTGCTGACTGGCAAGGTTCTCTGCCAAAAGTGGAAGGCATTTGCCAACCTTGTTGGTGTCCCAGAAGATGAGCAGCTCACACTAAGTGAAGGGTGGCTTAGTCATTACAAGGTTCAGAATGGTTTGAAGCAGACAAAGAGACATGGCAAAGCTGGCTCAGTAGCCACTGACACTGTTGACAGTGAGCAGTTACAAATCCATGAGCTAATTGAATGGCACAGCTAGCAACTGTGTGACATATTCAATGCTGATGAAACCTCACTTTTCTATGCATACACTATGTTTTCAAAATTTTATTGTGCCACAATTCAAAGGTGAATTTTAACAGTATGCCACCTGACTGAGGACTCTCCAACAAGCCAAACTCAGGCTTTGAAGGAGAAAAAAATAGATTAACATCCCTCTTCATGGCAAATGCAGATGGCTCAAGAAAATTACCTCCACTCATCATTGGGAAAGCATACAAACCTCATGCCTTCCAGAACAAGACTGGGGGAGTCCCAACTTGGATTTTATTACTGAAATAATGCGAAAGCATGGATGACAGCTACAATATATCATGAATGGCTGTCTGATTGGGATCTCAAGCTACAACAGGAGCAATGAAACATTCTCCTCTTGCAAGACAACTTTGCAGGCCATGTTGTGCCTGATATGCTGACAAACATCCATGTTGAAAACTTTAAACCAAACTTGACTGCACACATCCAGCCCAATGATCAGGGCATCATTCATTGTTTCAAGGCTCACTATTGTGCAAAATTTATTCAGTGTGCTGTTAACCTCTATGAGCTAGGAACTACACCATCACAGGTCTACAATATTGATCAACTCTGAGCAATGCACCTCACAGATGAAGCCTGGAATGAAGTGGATACCACCACCATCTGAAACTGCTGGCACAAAGCTGGGATCCTGCCAGATCCAAAGCCAGATACCACTCCAATCCAACCTGCAATCCCTATTTCATCTCTCATTTATAATACCAACTCTCTGCAGCATAGTTTGGACCCAGTCCTACAAGCAGAAGAATGCATTCAAAATGCTCTGAATGAGTTGGAGTCCACTGGTGTTCTCCAGCCCTCAAATCAGATGGACATCACAGAACTCCTTAATCCTCCCACAGAAGCTCACAACATTTTTGATGCAATGGACATGGACATCTACAGTGCAGTTATGGAAGCAAAGAAGTTGCATGAGGAGTCAGATGCTGCAGGGTCATGTGACAACATTGATGCAGGACCAGTTGAGCCAGTGCCCACATGTAACAAAGCTCTGCAAGCAGCACACTTATTCCAGAGGTACATGGGGAGTCTCAATGATTCTTTTGTTTGCAATCTAGAGTTGATGTTAGGTGCATTTGGCCAGAGGACATGCACAAAGGGCTTGCTGAATACAACAGACACCAAAATCACATCTTATTTCCCTTGTAAAGCATGGGAATTTTCATCCTAGCTACAGTGCTAGATGAAAAAGTATGAATTTCAACACTTTTTGACTGATTTTCTTGATCTCCACCAGACCTGATACTCTCTGAAATCCAATAGCTCTCCATCCAAATTGAAGGGTATTGGTTAGGAGGGAGGCAACTGTATCTATTTTGGTGCACTTTTTATTGATTACATAAGCACTTAGAGCATACACTTTAGAGTACAATTTGGTACTGTTCCCTCAGTAGTTGAGTCACTACTGAGGGTGAGTCTACTTATTACTTAGTAGTTTTCTACTTACTGATCCCCTGTAGCTGCCTACAGGTACATCTAATATATAAGTAGTTGAGTCACTACTGAGGCTGCCTACAGCCCTTTTCTACATTTTGCACATACTACACATACATGATATTTTGGCTACATGAAACAACCATGAACAGAACTGCACAAGATGACATTACAATGCAAAAAAATTTCCACCCCCACTCCTCACTGCTGCTTTGTTCAAGTTGGTATACATATCTGCAGCATACACATGCCACACTTCATCATCAGGTAGTGAAATAAAGACAGCTGCACAGTTGGAGTTAACTGTAAATTGTGACAACCGACAAACAATGTTGTATCTCGGTCACTCCAAGAACTGATAGAGAGCAAAGGGAAAGGAGTTTTAAGTGCAAGGCACGAAATGAACTCGATTGGAGTATCCTACGACAAGAGAGCCCGGTATTTATACTACTAGAGTTGTTTGTACCAAGGAATGTCGTAGAACAAACCAAACAAAGAGAGATAAACGCTATTGGCTACAGCTAGACATGCTGAGTCAATGCAGCACAAGCTGACTAAGTAAAGCATCTAATGAGCGTCTGTGTAACCCTAACCAGAGAGTAGCTAAAAAAGGAAAACTATGCTAAGAAAGTTAAATACTGTTACATAAATTGGTGCATCATAAATGCACGATGCTGAGACAGCATGTCCTCATCCTTGTACAATAACTGAGTGGCAGTCTGAACAGTGACAAGCAGATCCATGAACATGGTCACAAGCTGGTCCCCAAGGCACTGGATGGTGTTGTCAACCACAATGACTGCAACAGTTTGAGAACTGCTTGGAGGATTGGCCTTGCTCGATGAGGTTTGACTGCACTTGGTCTTGGGAACAGATGACACTGTACTTGCTGGGGGACAGTGGTCTGAAAAGAGGGAAGGGGGTGCTGTATCCATGACATCAGCAGACATCATGTTGAACAATTGCTTTCCACTTGAAGCAGGAGTGGGAGGGTCAGAAGCAACTGACACAGTAGAGATGGGAGTAGAATCACTGGTGGATGCAAGTGGGGTGGTAGTAGTGCCAGATAAGCTGCTACAGTACCATTGGTATTCATAGCAAGGATGGGGTTTGATGCCCCAGCATGGAAGGTGTGGGCACCAGTGGCACCCCCCTGTGGAAAAATATCCTCCAAAAACTCCAGATACTCCCACATCAGCAAAACCCTGGGTTTGGTACAGAGGCACAGATCCACAGATGGTACAGATTTCCACAGACCAAGTACAGACCCCTACAGACCCTACAGACTCTACAGACCCTACAGACTGTCAAGACTGGTTCTCAATGGTCTCCAAGAGGTCTGAGGGCAAGGGAAGTGTTATAGTGAAAGTCTGGGGGGGTCAGAGTAGTGTACAACTCTTGTACACTATTCTTGCAGAGTTCCAGAGGTTGGACCTATCCAGAGAAGTCTGGAGTCAAGTGAGATCAATGAGTATCTTAGCTGATATTCAAACTGAGGTGCTACAATGTATGTACAATGGTTTTTATACTACAGAGAACATTCAAAACCAATGTCCAGGGTGTATTGACTACTGGAGTGCAGTACAGATGATTCAGATTATTAGTAAAGTATCAGTAAGGTAAAGCTGATAGTTGCCAGGTAGCCAGAGGTACAAAGATTAGTCATAGATGCCTGCTGGTACAGTGAATTACTTAGAGGTGAGAGAGGTTTATACTAAATATACATAGAAATGGAAATGGAACCAAACCAAAAACCAAGTCAGAACTGGAATGGAGACACACAATGGAGTTTCATAAGGCTGGAATGATGCCAGAGACAACTGGGTTGCAGTCCAGACCTTGCACATGTGTCATGGATGTGACAGTATCCCCCTCTTAGTGCCAAGCCCTCGAGGCATTGTAGTGCCTAAGCATATGTGTCAGAACTTCAGAGTCCACATTGTTGGAGTCTGAAAATTTTTCATAGTAAAGACTCAACGGAGTTCGCACAAGTCCAAATGCCCATTCTCTATCTGTTATGTCTGGCTCTGTACCAACCTCAACCCAAGTGCCATTGTCTGGCATGAGCTCTCATCAGACCTCATTCAAGACTGACTGGATGACCCACCCACAATGAAAATGGCAAAGTTTGATGAATGCCAGTGGCACCAATGTGTTGCTTTACAACAGGCCATCAAAGAAGAGGAGTGTTGGAAAGCAGTGGAGGCCAAAGAGGCTTGGAAAGCAAAGGAGGCTGAAGAGCAGAGAAAAGCTGAAGAGGCAAAGAGGCTGGAGGCTGCACAGAAGAAAGCAGCAGAAAAAAAAGGCTCTGCAAGCTAGAGGTGGAGAAGAAAAGGCTCAAGGAGGGGACATGTCAAGCACAACAGATGGAAGGGTCTTTGGTGAGTAACAGTATCATCACCTCAAACCTCATACTGACAAGTCTGTATCCAGTCTCAACAGGTTGTGTCAGGCAGCAGAAAGTCCATAGAGCAAGTGAAGGCTTGCTCTGTGTGTGTCAAGGCTGGGGAAACATGCATGCCCAGAGCTGGATGCAGCAGGTCATGCCTGCATTGTCAGAAAATGAAAGGCAAGTGCAACCTCATCCCCAGAGCTCTGGAGTCAGAGAAGCCCATGTCAGTCACAATGTCCCCCCAAGGTGGAGAGAGGAGAAAATGGAAGAAATCCATTCACTTTGGAGAGGCTGGGGATGGTGACAATGAGGCCATGGATGACACACCAGAAGTCGAGGTGGTCTCAAAGCCTCACCCATGACTGTTACTGCCATGTCAAGACCTGTTGGTGGAGGTTTTGGACAGGTGTCTAGAAGAGATCATGTGGGCAATCAAGAAGAACACTGCGGCTGTGGAAACAATGTCAAGGGACATCCAGGACCTCTCCAGGGTTCTGGAGGAGTCTTTCAAGGTCCTCAAAACTGCGATGACCTCCCTCATCAACCAGGCTGTGAATGAGGATGACATTTAGCATTGTCATTTTTTTTTACTTTACTCTCTCTGTCATTAGCATACTCCAAGTAGTTTTTTTTTTTTGCAACACATTTTCCAACTGTCCATCTGAAATCTGAGGGAGTGTAAGTCTTTATGGCATAGACAGAGTTGTGCTCAGGAAGGGTCCTACAATTGGGGCATGACAGAGTTTAATGGTCCAGGTTTGTCTGGATAGGCTTTGTGGAAATCTGAGACCAGGTCAGGGGCATTGCTTAATTCAGTAGCTACCAGCCAAGACATTTCTTTGTCTGAGCCTTTGTAGCTGGCCCACTTGACCAGGTATTGCAATGGACATCACCTATGGCAGTCCAGTTTGGAGTCCAATATTCTTTCTATTTCAAATTCCATTTCTCCATCGACTTTGACAGGTGGTGGTGGAGGTTGGATGCAATTGGGAATGACATTCAGAGTTGCCAGTTCCAGTTGAGAGATGTGAAAAATGGGGTGGATGGACTTCATGGAATCAGGTAGTCAGATGGTGAACAATAATGATCCAATGTGCATGATGATAGGGTACAGGCCTAAATTCTTTTCAGAGAGTTTCTTTAAAGGTCAAGTGGACCTAAAGTATTTTGCTTTGACATATACTAAATCTCTGTTCTGGAAGTCCAGAGGTGGAGATCTTTTAGCATCTGCCAGACCTTGGTATCTCCTTTGAGCTTCTTCCTTCATTTCTTTTCATAAGAATGCATGCAGTGAGTCTAAGTCTACTGCATAGTCTCTTGCCTGAGAAGACTCAGGTCCCTGAAGAATGGAGAAACTCTGGTTGTGGCACTTGGAGTGTTGTTGTAAGCAAACTCTGTGAGTGGCAACAACTCGGACCAATTGTCTTGTTGGTAGTTACAGTAAACCTGTAGGTACTGCTCCAGGGTCTGGTTAGTCCATTCAGTTTGTCCATCACCTTCAGGGTGATATCTGGAGGTGGAGTGGAGTTTCATATTGAGTGCTTTACCTAGTGACCAGAAGAAGTGGGAGACAAACTCTGTTCCTCAGTCAAAGGTTATGTGTGAGGGAACTCCATACTTAGAGAAGACATGGAGTAGGAACAGTTGGGTGAGTTGTGGAGATGTGATAGTGTCTTTGGTGGGGATGAATATTGCCTGTTTCGAGAGGTGGTCTATGATGACCAGTATGGCTGTATGGGTACTGGAGTTTGGCAGCTGCTGAATGAAGTCCATGGAAATAGAATTCCAGGGTCTCTCTGGTATAGGTAGTTGTTTGAGCATACACACAGGCAGTGCAAGATTTGATGTAGTCCTTAGCAAAAGTCCAAATGCTTGGCCAAGTATACTCACGATGGATGAGCTCAAGTGTTTGATTTTGTCCAAAGTGACCAGCCAGAGGGTGGTCATGCTTGTGCTGGAGTACCTGGAGTTGGAGGTCATCAGTGTCTGGGACATACATATGACCATCCAGGCATAGGAGTCCAGTCTCATCCAACTGCCAACAGGGATTAGATGGGTTGGAGATGTGGAGTTGGCTCAGTGGGTTGGACAATAAGGCAGACTTTATATCAGCATGGAGTTTCTCAACATCCATGATCATGCTAGCATGTAGTACTGGGCTTTCCAAGTAGGTGGCCCATAGCAAGTTTGATAGTTGTTCCATGGTGAACACTGGTCAGAGATTCCGTGGATTGGCCCAGGCATAGTCCTTATCCCCCCTCTTTGGGGTGGACAGCCCATCATCTAGTCAAGGTGTCTGGTTTTGCTCTGAGCTTACTGGGACAGAAACAGATTATCATATTGAATTGTGAAAGGTACTTGGACCAACATGCTTGGCATCTGGTGAGGATCTTAGACATGGAAAAATACTCAAGGTTCTTGTGGTCTGTGATGATGTCCACAGGTTGTGCAGGACCCTCGAGGTAACGGCGCCAGGTCTGGAAAGCCTCATGGATTGCCAACAGCTCCTTGTCATGCATATTGTAGTTCAACTCCAGAGCAGTCAGAGTCTGGGAATAAAATGCCACTGGACATATCTCATTGTCCAGGCAAGTGATGGACAGGATGCCAGTGACAGCATAGTCCAATGCATCTGTTTTGACTGTAATTGGGACTCCAGGTTGGAAATGGGTCAGTATTGGTGCAGTAGAGAAGGCTTCCTTGAGGTGATTGAAGGATTGGTGACAATCCTTGGAAAAGTTCCAAGGTTCCCCCTTTCATGTAAGGCATGTCAACAAAAGCATGATGTCAGAGTAGTTGAAGATGAAGTGATGGTAGAAGTTTGCAAAGCTGAGGAAGGACTGAATGTCCTTTACTTTACAGGGTTCAGGCCAGTCATGGATGGCCTTCACTTTATCCTTGGACATTGTCAATCCTTCAGGAGATAAGAAGAATCTGAGATACTCTATGGATTCTGAGTGGAACTTGCATTTCTCCAGTTTGGCATACAAGCCATGTTTCCAGAGTCTGTGGAGTACCTCACAAACATGCTTTTTATGGTTTTCTATGTTATTGGAGTAGATTAGGATGTTGTCCAAGTAGACAATGATGCATACATCAAGTAAGTCCAAGAAGACAGAGTTGACAAAGCATTGAAATGCTGCTGGGGCATTGGTAAGTCCAAATGGCATCACTAGCCACTTGTAAGATCCATAGCAAGTCCAGAAGGCCATTTTCCATTCATCTCTGTTGGCAATGTGCACTAAATGGTAGGCATGTCACAAGTCAATTTTAGTGTATACCTTAGCTTGACTGGGTGAGTCGAGTAAGTCCAAGATGAGAGGGAGTGGGTAATGATCCTTCTTGGTGATCTTATTGAGGCCCCTGAAGTCAACACACAAATGAAGTGATCTGTCCTTCTTCTTGACAAAAAGGACAGGTGTGGCATATGGGGATGATGTCAGGCAAATAAAGCCAGTGGTGAGGTTCTCATCAATGAAAGTTTGGAGAGCAGCGAGCTCAACCAGAGAGGGGGAGTAGAGGGTTCCCAGTGGTGGAGTAGTTCCTACCTCCAAATCAATCTTGAGGTCAAATTCCTGGTGGGGTGCAAGGGTGGACACCTTGGCCTTGCTGAATGCATCAGCAAAGTCATGATAGTCCAGGGGTACTGACAACAAGTCCAAGGTGTCCTGCACAGTGGCAGCCCAGAGTTTGGCATTGTCCTGAGGCTGGACCTGGAGGGAGAACTGGAGTGAGCCATCTAACTTCCATGCATGGACAAAGGCCACTGCATTGATCAGGGAGATGTTGGGTGCTTGGAGGCTGGGTGGAGTAGAGTTGTCAACTGAATTGGGGTGAGTTGGTTTTGGAGAGCCTGGGGAGGTGTCTCTGGGGTTACTCAGAGTGGGTTCCGAGTCAGAGGGCAATGTCAGCACTGGCAAACAAGATGTAAGGTTCCAGAATTCAACACTGCCCAATACCCAATCAAGTGACAGATTGTAACAGGTGAGCCAGTTATGTCCGAGAACAATCTTACACTCAGAATCCAACAGAGTTACATAGAAGGTCATATGGGTGACATCTCCAGAGAGGAAGTGGACAGAGAGATTCAAGGCTTTATTAATCAATGTCATTGTCACACTGCCAAACAGATGGAGAATGAGAGGTGAAACAGAATAAGTGGAAAGACTGTGGTTATTGGCAAAAACAGAATCTACAAAACAGTTGGTTGAACCCAAGTCTATTAATGCTGAAAAGTCTAGGATATTGTATGAGTCAAGGGTCATGGAAGGCTTTAGACAATTGGGATTGGAAAGAGCAGATGCATTGAGGCATGCCTCCAGAGGTGCACAGTCAGTATCAATGCAACTCCCAGGCTGTGTGGAGTTCTGAGAGTTGCACTCTACTTTTTTGCCTCAGTGGAGGCAGTTGGTTTGGTTTCCTACTCAGTGGCTGTAGCTGCATGGGAGGTGGACCTAGGGCATTCTTTTGCCTTGTGGCTGGAGTTGCCACAGAACATACAAAGGTTCTGTTCAAACTGTCTCTTTCACTCAGCTGGGGTCAACTTTCCATCCTTTCCAAGTTTGTTAGATAGTCCGGACAGCATTCTGGAATTCTAACTGAGGGTGGGTTTTGGAGTCAAGGTGGACAGAGTTTGGTTGCTACTGCCAGATTGAGTGTTTGCACCACTGGATTTTTGCTTGTCCCCCTTGTTGGAACTGGGTTTATTTCTGGAACTCTTGCCAGAGTTGTTGCTGGAGGACTTAGCCTGACAGGAGACCTCATCCTTGCATTCCCAATAGCATGCATGGATTTCTTGCACCAATACACACAACCCATACAAGGTTGTAGGTTTACTGACCCCACTGATTTCATCCTTGATTCTGTCCAGAAGTCTGGTGTAAAATGGGTGGCAGAGAGCACCATCTCTGTAACCTCAGACTTGCAACACCCATCTATTAAAGTTGACTACATAATGATTGACCCTGTGGGTCTCCTTCATGTGTAGGTGGTCAAGCTGGTGTTTGGCATTGGCAACTGGGTCATGTGGTCCAAAGGTTGTCTGGAGGTCTGCTACAAAATCCAACCAACTATCCATCCAGAGTGGATGGTCCACCAGATCTCCAGAGTTCAGGAGGTCTAGTTCAAACCATTCAAGGGCCATGCCCTTGAGATATGACTGGGTGAACATGGCCTTGTTCCTGTCTTGGTGGAATGCTTTTGGGTGATCCTGAAAGCAGAGCTCACACTGGACCAAGAAGGTCTGGAGCTTCTTTGGGTCTGTTCCATCAAAGGTGTCCAGCTCTCAGACTTTGGCTTTTGAAGATGAAGTGTCATCAGAGTGACAGGTGGAGCATGACAGATGGTCGACAGCTGTTTCCAGGTTCTGTAAGACCACCAGCTGGGGGTCTAACTGTTCTGGGGATCAACAAAGGGGTTGCCATTGTCATTGTTGTCATCTCCATCATCTGGGCCATCATCTCCAGGACCATTGTCCCCCAGACCATCATCTCCAGGGTTGTCACCTCCGAAGAGGTCTGGAGTTGGTCATGCAGTCAAGGTTGAGCATCTGCTGGAAGAGCTGGCTCTAGGAGTTGGGGTGGAGAGGGGTTCTCCTCTGGCAGAGAAGCTACAGAATTGGCTAACTGACAGTGGAGGGCATCAGTGGCTTGCTAGTGCAATGTGTGCACTAGACTCATGAATATCGCTGATTGTGGCTTGTTCTGAAGCTTCAGCCACCATGGAGCAGGAGTGGAGTCAGGTTGTCATAGCCATGGATTAGGGGTGTAAGTGAACTCGTGCAAGTATGAGTTCGAATATACTGTCAAGACTGGTTCTCAATGGTCTCCAAGGGGTCCAAGGGCAAGGGAAGTGTTATAGCGAAAGTCCAGGGGGGTCAGAGTAGCATACAACTCTTGTACACTATTCTTGCAGAGTTCCAGAGGTCAGACCTATCCAGAGAAGTCTGGAGTCAAGTGAGATCAATGAGTATCTTAGCTGATATTCAAACTGAGGTGCTATGATGTATGTACAATGGTTTTTATACTACAGAGAACATTCAAAACCAGTGTCTGGGGTGTATCGACTACCAGAGCACAGTACAGATGATTCAGATTATTAGTAAAGTATCAGTAAGGTAAAGCCAATAGTTGCCGGGTAGCTGGAGGTACAGAGATTAGTCATAGATGCTTGGTATGGCAAAATACTTAGAGGTGAGAGAGGTATATACTGTACTAAATATAGAAACAGAAATGGAACCAAACCAAAAACCAAGTCAGAACTGGAACAGAGACACACAACAGAGTTTCATAAGGCTGGAATGATGCCAGAGACAACCAGGGTGCATCTGGACCTTGCATGTGTGTCATGGATGTGACACAGACCCACAGATACCACAGATGTAAACTTTGATTTGCCCATATCTCATCCAAAAATAGACATATAGATGAGATAATCATACTGACATGGTCATGACATCATACACTACAACTTTCATTATGACATCATAACTGTACAGCCAATTTTTTATTTTTGCAAACCAGGACTCCACGGGAACTTGCAAATATCTCACCCAAAAAAGGAGATATTACTAAGATAGAAATATTCCCATGGTCCTGTGATCATAGGCTACAACTTTCATTATGACATCATGGCTGTACAATTACTCTGTATGGTAGAATTCTAGACTGGGCTGTGGTAGCTACACAGCTGGCTTTGAAAGTTGCTGAGGTAAGCAGAAAAGGATATTTAAACCCAGCTCACTCCAACACCACATCTCTTTCCACTACCACCACCATCCCTCCTCATCATCATCTTTGTCATTGTCCCTCCCTCACCACCCTCCTTTGTTACCACCACCCTTATGGTGTGTACCCTCTCCCTACTAATAGTAATAAGTGACCACTTAGCATACATAGATATGTATATCCCTGTACCGTGACATGTAATTTAGGTAGCTTATGATAATATGATTCAATTATTGGTCAACTACAACATGTGTGAATGGTTAGAATCTGTAGTACTGAAACAATCTGGGGTAGGTCTGTACAGATCTGTGCAGGGGGGGACCTGTCTGTGGGTCTGTGGTCTGTACAGGTCTTACAGTACAGACCTGTACAGACCTGTATAAAGGGAGGTGGTTTTGCTGATGCAGCCCTTGTTACAGAAGGGCTTCATGTGTGTGTTTGCCTCAGTGAACTTCAGAAAACCTTATCATCCATTGATATGGAGTACATACCTTCACAGCAACATATTTACTCCAACTCTCTGCCACAAGCACCCCACCAATGTTTGCCCCACATTCATTGTCCCAGTGTTCACCTGATTTGCTGCAATAGTCATGATTGCATTGTATGTTTGCTTGAGCTATGTTGGATGTCAGTGAGATGAACTAGAAAGGGAGAGATGGAAACAGCATACTGCACCCCATTTGATTGAGACATTCTTGTGATCCTTCACCTTTCCAGAGACAAGCAATGGGTGAATATGATCAGCAATGTTGGCATATGTAGACTGATGAAAGCTCCTGGTATCACCTCATTCCACATGGTGTTCATGCAAGTAGCATATGAGGGCAGTAACTTCCTTGGGGGTCCAGTCAGCATGCTGTCACACACCAAAGGTGTTTGGTGACATGAGTATGGAGGCTAGCTGGATGGAGGAGATTGAAGAATGTGGCCCTAATGTGAAAAATGACTGGCACATCTGGCAGTCATCCTTCACACAAGAACAATCCTTAACACTAGGGAAGAAACTGTTCAAGTGCTGGTCAAACCTTAGTAGCACTTGTGTACAGCATTTTGGTTTCTTGAATATCTCACTCATTTCTAAAGATATCAACATCATTCCCATGCTCACCAATAGCCCTTGATCATGCCATCCTTCCTTCCAAGTTTGGTAATGGTCCTTGCCCTCCATGATTTTGTACAGCACTTCTGCCAACAGACACTCACTTTGCTAAATCCCATCACAATGGCCACCTCATCGATGATCTCTTCACTTGCATCCTGTGCAAGGGAGCATAACTACTTATACCTCCCAGGAGTTCCCACCAGCTTCTCCCCTGAAGCATCATGGTTCATCCACTCCCTCCCAATCCATTTCTTTGGGACAGCATGTTCTCCTTGTCAGTATGATGTCCAGGAGGACATTCTTTGGTCATGTTGAGTCTGTTGTCAGGCTTGAAAGGTCTTATGTGGTTGTATTGGTCTCTCCAGTTGAAGAGGCATATAGATTTTTTGTTCCCACTCCCTGCAATGTCTACCTCTCCCTCTCATCATTCATTCTTCCAAGGTTGTGACAGATCCAGTACCAGTTACTATCATCTAGGCTATCTGATTGCATTCATGATGATTTTGAGACACTTCTCCCTGCTCTTATGGGAGAGGATGGTCCCCCACCTTCCTCACACCCTGCTGAAGACTAGCTGTCAATAGGTAATGCCCTGACACCTCTGGAGACCCCCAACATCTGGCCCCTGGCACAATCCCCCACCATCCTTTATTTGGAATCACTGTGCCTTGACCTGCAGACCCTTCAGTCACTTGTAGTCCTGAAACTGGGACACCTGACTTGTACATTTCAGCCTAAAAGTGGGACTAGCCAATGCTGGCTGACTGACCCTGAATTGGAGTCAGCTGGTTGGACCAACAAGTGGGTTCAGCCAACTCAGACAGAGGTTCTGCTGGGTGATGACAATACTAGGGAAGCCACAGATGGTTGATCCACATCCCTTGCAGACCTTCAGTAACACAGACAATGCCTGCATTACTCACAATCATGAAAGGTGACTCTTTCAACCCAGATGATTTTCTAAACTTATTGACAATTGCAATGCACTCCCTTGGGGACATTTTCTCTCATTGTCAGGGTGCTCATATTTAGAATTGGATGCACCCTTTACCTTCATAGTTCTATGTTCTAATACCTTTTGCCACTACATATCTACCCATCCATATACATGGCTCTCTCAGTCTGATTTTGAGTTCTCACTCCCTTCCTTTGATTTTCCCCCACCTTCTTCCCCTTTCCCTCATCCTTCTTTGCCATCTTCTGTTCCTGCCCTTTTCCTTTTCCTTGAAGGAGCTTTCTCCTCTTTCTTCTCCTTCTCCTCATCCCCTCTATCACTCTCACCCATCCCAGCACCCCCATCTCCCCCTTGGGGTTCCTTGGTGCCTGCAGGACATTGCTCCAACCTTGAAACTACTACCCCCACTACATCCATCACATCATCCCCCCTCTGCACACCAAGCTTGGAGTTCAACAAAAAATTGAGCTTACTGACCAAAGGATCATCCTCTTCCACTTCTTGGGCACAACTACACTCCCTCAACAGAAGCCCAAGTCCCAGAACCACCTCCAGACCCCTTGAAGAGGAACTGAACTTTACACTTTGCAACTCTCCACCAAATCCAAGTGAATTTCCTGTGGCAAGTACTTGGCACTCCAGGTCCAAGTTGCCCAGTGGGGGAAGTCTACCTCAGTCCCCTTTCCATGCTCCTATGAAATATGTTTGTTAGTCTAGTGCTCACTGACAGTCACAGACTTACCTGTTCTGGTAGGGCATCCACCAGGTCAACAAGTACTTGGTACCTGGGCTTGCCAGCATGCCAAGCAGGACTGGACTCTTCTGGATTTGACTGCCCTGCATCTGTAGTGGGCTCCCCCAGGACCTCACCACCATCAACAGTCTGCTCAGAGGGTCCTCCAGCTGAGTGCTATGTGACTGAAGGACCTGGTATGCCTGCTCCACCCACTTCTGCTTCACTGTCATCATCCACTGTCACCCACACTCTCTTCTTACTGCTTCCCACCACTTGCCTGTCAAACTGCCTGGACAAAGGTGCATCCTCCTTTTTGCAATCAATGAATGACACAATCACCTTCTCCTCTGCCTCTAGGGATTGCCAATGATCCCAAAGCAACCCAAGATCAGCCTTTGTCCATTTGGAAGGATCCTTCATGGTGAAGCCCTCTGGGATGGACTCAGAGTCCAGATAATCCATTGGGGACTTGATCAGCAAGCCCCAGGGAACCTTGGCCTTGGGCTTCTTTGTGAACTTGGCTGTGTCCCAAACTTATATCAGATATATAACTAGGCACATGCCAAGCAAGACACACCATAAGCAGCTTGGAAGACTGCTCTTGCCAAGTTCTGTTGCACCTTCAACTTCTGCCCACCCCAGGTGGGCACTTCTGGATTTCCATCCTCATCCAAGGATATCTCCACCTCCTGCTTCTCAGCTGAATCTTCCTCCACTAAGCAGTGATGAATTGGCATACACATGTTGATAGACAATACACACCACTCACCAGGGTCAGTCAACAGATAGTCAGTCAATATGCTCTCTGCAGTCAAAACCCAATCCTTGCTTGACTGGGATGATTCTGTGAATACCTTCTTCCCATCCCCTGGTGCTGTCTCAAACCTAGTGGTCTTCTTCAGCATCAGAACCAACAAGGTAAGTGAAACTTACACTGCCAGCTTGATCTGACCTTCCCCAGACTCATGCCCTACAAACATCACCACATGGGACCTCATGGTTCTCTGAACAGTTTCAATTAAATCTGTGGCCATGGCAGGGAGATTTTTTCTGTGATATCTGTTTTTTGCCAGCTCAGTACAAGGTCTGAAAGTTGGAAGTGTACCTATGAATCATGGGTATCTTTGGGTGCACCCAACTTGTTCCACTTTTCTGCAGCCCTCCCAGGTTCCAATTTCTGGTCATTGGAAAGGCTTCTTCTTTCCATCTGTCCCTTCTTGCCCTTGCTTTGAGCCAATTGATGCTGTAAACTACACACCACTGTTAGCAATATATATAGCAAGAGCATACACTTACATTCTTCCATCAACTCCCCACCCTGGAAATTTGGCTGACTCTGTTCACCATCCATCATCCAAAACCAAGCCAGTTTACTGGTCCCCTGGCCAAACCTGTTCTCCTCTGTCACCTTACTCACTGCAAGATCCTTGGGCAGGATTTCTTGATATTTTTCCACCATGTCAACATCGGGGTCCAGCCTGAAAATGGCCTGCCTGGCCCTCTGATAACCTCTGACATGCTTGTTTACCCTTGCCACCACTTTTTGGATTTCCTTCTTGGTCCTGGTACCCTCCCTGGTAGAATTTGCAGTCTGGAAGTTCTCTCAGTATAACATGGCTTTGTTTCCAAGGTCTGTTCTCAGTTGGTCTAAACAATCATTAGCTTGTCCAATCCTGAGTTCCCTTTCCTCTTTGAGAAGGCCAACAAGGCCCAGCTCTGTCAGTTTGGCACTCCCAATGGAAGATGGTATCCATATACTCATGAGCTCATAAGCCACCTCCTCAACTTCCTCTTCAAGAGCTTCCCAATACCCCTCATCCTCATCCCAGAACTCCCTATCCTCCTCCTCCTCTTCCTCTTTCCCACAAAATGCTGCATCATCCTGGGGAATGAAAGTGCCATCTATCTCCAAACCTTTGAAAAATGCTTGGCCATTACTATGAAATTTTTCAATCCTGGTGGAAAGTCTCTGCCTCTTCTCAGAGATTTTGACTTCTTGGCTAGTGGACATGGGATTGGGAAGTTGTTGGAGTTCAGATCTCAGCTGGTCCCTGCAGGTCTGGTCAGCAAGGAAATCACCTTCAGCTCAACAGGGACCTCACTGTGAGTCCTCAATGCTGAGTCCTTCAGCAAGCCAGGTCACAGAACCACCACTTCCAGAGGGAGACTTTGGGTTTTTCATGAGCTGTAACTGCACTTCATGAAAGGTGGGAGCTACATATAATTATCAGAAGGAGTCATCAGCCCATCCATAAGACCAACCTTTGTCCCCTTTCAACAAATAAATATCTAGGGCCTCCCCCCTATCAGCCTCTGCCCTTAGAGCATCCAATTCCCATCCAGAAACCTTGTCAGGATCCAGAACAGCAGTCAATTGCTCATAGGCCTTATTCATTTCCTCCAGACACTTGTTGGAAGTCTTGTATTTCTTCAGCAAAGAGGGGACTGAAATGGTCTGCATAAATTTACCCTCCTTGGAGAAAAAACCCTCACCTAATCCCACCAGCTTTTTCCAGTTAGAGTCCCTCATATGATCATCATACACCTCTTGCCTATGGGCCTGAGTCATAGACCTGGCAGTTGGGGAGATCTTATCGAATGGAGCCCACAATGTCTCCAGAATTTCTCCATCCAAGTGGCCTGCACCTTTGACAAAGTGGAGGCTGTACCTTGGAAAGCAAGAGAGCTTGTGTGCAGCCAAATGGAACTTGCCCACACCAGGGACAATTTCCAGAGCTGGGGGTAGAAGGAAGGGACTATTTTTCACTCTACTCCAGAAGTTGACATTCCACTGGCACCCTACATCATAAATCACCAGTGCTTTAGTGATTCTCTCAGAACCATAGCCAAGAGCATTGCAAATGGAGTAGTCTGTGTTCATATACCTGACCAAAAATGAGCTCCATGCCACCAACATCAATCCAGGCATTTCACACACCTCTCCCCTTTTTGAAAATCCACCACAGTGTGGGGGACAAAGCAGCCATGTTGAGCACAAGCTGTGGTGCCAATCCCTGTAGACCTGAGGTTGGACTTGTTGATGTTTGCAGTATTAATGGCCCTGTGATTGCTGCAGGTGGATCTCTAAATTATTGGTCAGCAAGCAAACTCCAAGACCTTGAAACCCCTCACCTCCTTGCTATCCAATGACTGTTGTAGATGATTCTGATATGGCCCCTCAGAAACCATATACCCTTTTCCATCTGACAAGGCCACATCTAACTCTGGCTTGTTCATTTTCATATGCTGAGCAGTGAAGTTGCCATCTATGACATATTGCCTCATGACAGTATCCCTGAAGGAAGTTAGAAACCCAATTGGAATGGATTACAGTCTCTTACCTGTCATACTGAACTTTCCAGTCTGCAGGTAAATTAAGACCTGGCTGGGGGCAGGCAGGGCAGAAGAGGGCAAGTCCTCCATCCCCTGGATCTTTCCCAGCATCATGCCCAAAACCAAACCATTTCCTATGTTTCAAATCCCTCCATAGCCTATCAGAAAGTGGTCAAGCACATCAAATGTGAAGGCAGTTTTGGGCTTGGAAATGCTGGCTGGGAAGAGTCTTTGATGAAGCAAGTCAAGGTGCCAGTCATTGGGATCAGACCCAGGACATTTGCACACCGAAACCTCATGAGAAAAAATCCCCTCAGTGTGCACAATGGTCATCTGGAACTGGGAAGACTTCCTGGTGACAGGGTCATCATAAGGCCTCCCCAATAAGAATGCCACTGACCTGTGATTGGGGGGACCATCCCCAGTTACATAGCCTGACTCCTCTGGATCAGGGTCTGACCAATTCAAGGGGCAGGGATCCCTCCCCCCCATGGCCAATGTGCCACAAGAAGCCAAGGTCCATCAAGGAGGTAGGCTGGTAGTGAGCACCATTCCACCTTTGGACCTTGTGAAAGGGGAGGTTCCTGTGAGTTTTGACAGCACAGGGACCACACCAGGCATGGAGACCAGCACAAGACATGCACCAGACACTTCCTTCTGCTTCAGAGCACTGCTCACAAATCCCCCCCTAGCCAGCTGCTCCACTTCCATAATGATATTTAGATACTCTGCTCTCCAAGGCAGCCACTCTCTGATATAGTCATTTTGACTCTACAGGTAATTTTTAATGGTGGACCATCCCCAAATAAGAGTACAGACCTTTGTGTGCCTTCTGGACTGGGGGGCATCATCTACATCATTCCAGTCAGAGTCAGGGATGTCAAGAGAGTCATGGAAGTCAGAGAAGTTGAGATGTTGGGAGGATGCTTTGGTTCTTGGAGTCCCAGGAGGGGAAGGCTGACTGCCAGATGGGGAGTAGAGGTGCCTAGCATCCACTTCTTTGTGGGTGAGCTTTCCCCTTCTGGTCTTGGTGGGCTGGAAAGTGTACAAAGAACCTCTCCCCAAGGTTTTTTGCAGGACTTTGGACCTTCGACGATGCATGTTGAACAGGACAGATTTGAAACACAGGGAATACTCTAGATGTACAATTTTCACTTGGAAACTCCAGTTGACACTGGCTAAGGGACTTGGCTAGGTACACTAAGTCTGTAAAATTTTCCCAAGAGATCCTTTTGTTGGGTGAAAGATGGCCTTTCCAGTCCAAATCTGTTATGGACAGCATCCTTCATGTAGTGAGCAAGGGCTATTCTTTCACCTTTGTCCCATTTGGGGACAGAGTGGTGGAGAAGTTTACCAGCAAGGTAAATCATGGTGCCTGGCTGATAACTGAAAATGGAGCCAAGATCCCAAACATGAAATTGGGCATCATGAGTTCCCAGGCTCACCAGCAAGTCCAGCAGAGAGGGTGCAGAAACCTTGTCCAAATGAGGAGGAGTCTCTTGGTTGACTATGACATCTATGCCAACATAGATGGAAGGCCACTGGGTCCCAGAAGGGGGTTGGGTGACCACCCAGTCTCCCTTGGGTGCAATGACATCCTTGCCAACTCTAGCTGGGTCTGGCAGTACAAGTCCTGAAATGGAGTTCCAGAACTCTTCTGCATAGGAGATTTCATGAAGCCATTCCTTCACAGCAGGGATTTTGAGATTTGAACTTTCATAGACCTTGTCCTGCAACCTCTTTGTGACCATTAGCCTTGCAATCTACACCAGACCATGAGGAGAAGAGTACCAGATGACCCTGCTGGAAAGTTGCAGGAGAGTTCATAAGCCTGCCATGGCCAAAGATGGCATCAGCCAATGGGTCCATGTCTCTGCCATCAAGCTCTGGCACATGTCTATGGCCAAACCTCATGCTAGATTCATTTTTCCTCTTGGAGTGCTTCACAAGGCTGCCTTTCAAGGGCAGGTGAATCCTATTGAGATGTTTCTACCAGTGCATTAATATAAATGTAAGATATACATGGGGGAGAGACTGCTTTACCACTCTTTCAGGAGGTATGATGCCTGGTAGATACCAAAGCATCACTCTACCATGGACATCCAAAACAGTGGCAGGGTCAGAGATGTGCCCCCATTGGGGATATTGAAAATACTTGGTCTTGTCTGCAGCATGGGGCCTGGGTTCAGCAAACCTATCAATGTCCCACTTGGTTACATCTTTTTCAGGACTCAGACATTGCACTTTGACTGTCTGGAGGCAGACTCACAGGGGTTCAGGATAGGATTGCATGGGCAATGACAAGGGCAGACAGCTTGGTTTCACTGGAGGAAGTAGATGCAGAAGGAAGGTCTTCTGCAGCCATAACCCTTTGGAGGTTAGTCAATTGGGACATGACTGTCAGTCTATGATATTACATCAAGCAGGGTGTAGCCACCAAGGAGGAAGTAGTTCTCAATACCTTGGCTTCCTAAGGTCTGATTTTGGTAGTACCACAGATGTGGAGAGTTTGAATCCCTGAAGTACAGTTGTCAGGATCCCATCCACCATGGCAGACAGGGCATCAGAGGAGGTTGAGGAAGAATTCATTGCACACTTGTGGGCTCAGGGGTGATGATGATGTAGTGGGATGCAGCAGAGAATGTAAATTTTTAAGCCATGAAATTATTATTCAAAAGGGTAATCTGTGCCTGGTGCCTACTTATTCTATATGGGACATAATGGTTAGGGTTAGGGTTAGGCCCCAGAAATTACAAAAAGTGAAGACAAAAACAAGGCAAGTCAAAACCCTTTCAAGATGAAATAGGGTGATAAGTTGGGAACCAAGTTACAAGTCAAAATAAACAGAACAAAAAAAGAAGTTCCCAATGGAGCTGACTCACTGACAACTGTCCAGGAGGGGCCCTTCCACCAGAGCAGAAGCAGGTCGTCAAGGAAAAAAAAATCAAGTGAAAATCAAGAAAAAGGATCATGTGATTTATTAGGCCAGCCTACACTGGTAGGCATGGACCAAATCCCCCCAGACCAACAGTTGCTGTCCAACACCAGTTGGCACAGACAAATTCAAGAGAAAGGCAAGATTTTATATTAGGCCAGCCTACACTTGTAAGCATGGACCACATCACATAGACAAATAATTACTGGCCCACACTGGTGAGCACAGACATCAAAATAATAAGCCAACTTGCACTAGCAAGTATGGACTACGTATTACTACCCTACACTACGAGATTAACTAACCTACCCCTCATACCAACACATGTACTAGCCAGGTACAGTGTGGATGAAGGGTCACCATGCAGGCATGTGCAGCTGCAGCCTGCACAAAACCATGATGGTGCCTATGTATCAAGGGTTAGTGACAACAAAGGCCAGCTGAAGTGGGGACAGTGTGGTGACACAACACAGTCAATCCAAGTGTAGTGAACAGAGGTGGGATGACACCTTACCTGGTAGAGGATAGGGTGGCATGATGAAGTCAGTTTGCATAAAGTAAACATGGGGGGAGGAGGACAGCAGACCTGGTAGCAGATAGGGTGGTGGTGATGTGATGCAGTCAGTTAACATATAGTAAGACAAAGGGAAGGTCAACAGCTTACCTGGTAGTTGGCTAGGGTGGGGATGACACAATAGGGTGGGTTCACATGTAGTAACATGGGGAGGGGGAAGCAATGGCTTACCTTGAAGTCAAGGGTGAAGTGGAGACACGATGCAGTCAGTACACATGTAGTTACATGGGTGGAATGGCCTACATAGATGTGGGTAGGCTGTGGTGACACAATAGAGTCAGTTCATGTGTATTAAATATGGGGGAGGGGGAAATGGCTTACCTGGGAGTTGGGTGGGGCAGAGATGTGAGATGGTCAGTTCACATGTAGTTACACAGGGGGGAACAGCCTACATAGATGTGGATAAGCTGGGTGACATGATAGAGTCAGTTTGCATGTATAAACATGGGGGAGGGGGGGAGCAACAGCTTACCTTGAAGTCGGGGGCAGTGGAGACACAATGTGGTCAGTTCAGATGTAGTTACATGGGGGGGAACAGCCTACATAGCCTTGGATGGGCTGTGGTGAAACGATAGACTGAGCTTGTGTGTAGTAAACATGGGGGGAAATGGCTTACCTGACCACAACCTACAGCATACTTGACATTCAATGATAGTGGTGATGTATGATGACTGATGGCAATGAGTAGTTGCCACATCTGTCACTGTGAAATGTGGTTAAGTCATCATGGTAATAATGAAATGAAGAAGAAAAAAACATATGACAATCATGCAATGCCTGTTGGGGCTGTGATGAGGGCCATGTCAACAATGACAATGGATGTGAGAGAGGAAGGTGACAGTGAGAGGAAGAAAAACAAAGACAAGAGGACATGGGAAAGTGAGGTGTTGATATAATTTTTGTGTTTGGCTATATTTGACACACACGTGACTGCAAAAAAAAAATTGGCTCATGTCCTGTAGCTGTGTGGCAACTTTGGCTATGTTTGACACACACATGACTGTGCAAAAAACATTCAGCTCATGTCTTGCAGCTGTGTGGCAACTTTGGCTATGTTTGATGCACACATGACTATGCAAAAAAAATTTGGCTCACATCTTGTAGCCATGTGGCAACTTTGGCTTTGTTTGAATACATGTGACTGTGCAGAGCAAATCAGCTCAATGTGTCATAGTAAGGGTCATGTGCAAGTGCAACCATGGCAAATTGTTATTACCTTGTGTTGTCCGAGCACCATTTTTTCCCTCCATTGTCTCCAAAAAAACAATCTTACAAGGTAAGTCATACCACCCTACATGTTTGCTTCAAAGACTAACACACTCGAATTTCAGTAACCTCCCATCCAACTTCCAGGTAAGCCATTCACCCCCCCTGCCCCTTGTAACTTCATGTGAACTGACCACATTGTGTCTCCACCCCACCCAACTTCCAGGTAAGCCATTGCTCCCCCCCTCCCCCATGTTTACTACACACAAACTGACTCTATCGTGTCACCACAGCCTATCCAATCCAAGTCTATGTAGGCCATTCGCCCTGTGTAACTAAATGTGTACTGACCAGGTCTTGTCATGTCACCACAGCCTAGCTACATCTATGTAGGCCATTCCCCACCATGTAACTACATGTGAACTGACTACATCATGTCTCCACTCCACCCAACTTCAAGGTAAGCCGTTGCTTGCCCCCCCATGTTTACTACACACAAACTGACTCTATTGTGTCACAACAGCTTATCCAAGTCTATGTAGGCTGTTCCCCCCATGTAACTACATGTGTACTGACTGTGTTGTGTCACCACCACCCTAGCCAATTCCAGGTAAGCTGTTGACCCTCCCCCCCATGTAACTAAATGTGTACTGACTGCATCTTGTCGTGCCACCACAGCCTAGCTATGTCTATGTAGGCTGTTCCCCCCCATGTAACTACATGTGAACTGACCATGACATGTCTCCACCCCACTGGACTTCCAGGTAAGCCATTGCCCCCTCCCCCATATTTACTACACATGAACTGACTCTATCATGTCACCACAGCCTATCCAGGTCTATGTAGGCCATTCCCCCCATGCAACTACATGTGTACTGACTGCATCATGTCACCACCCTAGCCAATTCCAGGTAAGCCATTGACTGTCCCCCTGTGTTACTACATCTCAACTGACTGTTGTTTCACCACCCCACCCAACTTCCAGGTAAGCCACACTCCCCCTCCCTTCCATGCCTGTCTTTATATGTATCCTACTACCCTGCTAGTGTATGTCCACCATTGTTGTAAGCCATGTGTCCCAAACCATATTGATTGCATATTAACCTCCTGCTGTGTGTTGGATCACTGCCACAGTGTGTTTGATCATAAGCTCACCACTGCACTGTGTACTGTGACATTAGTGTTCATCAGCATTTAAGGTAAGACACTCCCCCTCCCTTCCATCCCTGTCTTTTGTGATGGTACTCACTTGAATGCCTGCCAGACTCTTATTCATCCATGGCAAGGACCAAGCAATCAGCCAATAAGGTGACTGGGGACAAGGCCCCAAGAGTCACCCTGCAGGCTTTTCAGAAGAAAAAGAGTAAAGCATTAACTGCTTCCAGCAGGCCAACTCCCAAGCAGAGGCCCATCATCAACAATGTAAGCTTCTCATCATATCTCATACTCCTGTTGATGACTTCCATAGTTCTGTGTTATGTGCAGAGATGGGGGAAGCCTCTTGTGGGTCTGTGATGAAAAATACTGCAGAAGGGTAGTTTGTAGTAAATGCCTAGTGATTCCTGAGGGAGTAAAGGACAAGCTGGAGCAAGGTGATGTCACTTTCAAGTGTGTGACTTGCCACTGGAAGCAGAATCAAGCCAACCCTCAGCCTTACTTTGTAAGTCCACCATCTCCACACTTCCACTTATATTCACAACATATAAGGGATTCTACTCTCAAGGAGCCCCTGTCCTTGCCCACCCCCCCTTGTCCTGGGTGCCTTTCAGCATGCTACCTCTGCCCAAGTGGCCTCCCTCCCCACTGCCCTTGTCCACCTCCACATGGACAATCTAAAGGTTGGTCATGCCCAAGCCAACATGATGGACTGCTACTTCCAGCCATACTTTGATAAGGACAACTACCACTTCTCTCGCCTGTCCTTCAACTTGGCTACTGAGGAGTCCATGAGGACTTATGAGAGGACAGCAATAGACCTGACCCATTCCCTGTCATCATTCACAAGGGTGGTCATTTTCCTCACCACTCATAGTGATGAGGAAAGAGGGGATCTCTCTTCTGGTCACATTGATAAGAAACCAATGGCATCCAAGGTGTCTGAAGTAAGTGTCCAAATCTCCTAGTTGGCAGCTTTCTGACCATATCCAGTGCCTCCAAGTCTTGTTCAACCCCCTCACCAAACTTGTCCAGAATGCAGATATCATATTCAATGTCTGTGGCTCTGTGGTAACTCAACAAGAGAGCTTCAATGATCTCAAAGAGGTGGCTGCTAAGTAAGTATTTCCAGGGTTTCAGGATTTTTTTCTCTGACCTTTTCCAGATTCAAGCCAAGATCAATGATCCTCTTTGATGCTCAA
Organism: Pisolithus sp. B1; assembly: GCA_024663435.1. Lineage (NCBI taxonomy): Eukaryota > Fungi > Basidiomycota > Agaricomycetes > Boletales > Pisolithaceae > Pisolithus > Pisolithus sp. B1. The sequence continues at coordinate 433,408 of JANFAA010000008.1, forward strand.
AGGCTGCAGCTGGGCAGCACTACCTCTTACCTCTTGAGTCTGCTTGACAGTGTCATTGTTCAGGGCTTCCATGTTGCCCAAGCAGCAAAGTTTGCCCTCAATGACTGTGCTCTGCTTGGTAGGCATCTAACATCATTATCATCATGTAGAAGTCTGAGGGGCAAGGAGTGGAAAAGGTGGAAAAGGTGGTGGTGGAGAAACTTATGTGGACTGATAAGTATATCAGACCTTGGGGAGAGAATTTGCCAGTCCAATGCCCTTAATGTGGAACCATGCAGAAGTGGGAGTCTGGTTCTGCAGGTAAAACCATAACCTATGAGTGCAAGTATGCTGAATGGGGGTTTGAAAAAGGGCCAAACAAGACTTCCCTCCCACCAAAGAAATTTGTTCACTCCATTCCTGCTGATGCCATTTCCTTGTCACATGGAAAAAAAGGAACATCTTCCTGGTTACAAGTTACCCTTTAAATTTTCCTGTATGCTTGTAAATACCCCCAAATTCTACTTACTAGTCTGGTGAAATCTTAATGATTTTTCATCAAAAATATCTGAAATATATCTATGGTTGCAACAATAAAGTTGGTGTATTATAGGCTGTGAACAAGGCCATCAAGTAGTCAAATTTCTAAGAAGTTGGCAAATTGGGGTCATGCAAAATCACTGTCAGCACATGGGTTATCACACCAGTGAGGTTGACTGGACCTACTCTCAGAACTTGGGTCATCCCCCAAGTAAGGTCAGCCAAACCCACTCTCAGGACATGGGTCCTCCCCCCACCTAATCCCCCTTTCAGGAGGTTGTACCAACCCCCGGCTAGGTCAGCCTATGCCACTTTCAAGGAAATGGGTCATCCACTAGACACATTGGCCTATCCCACTTTCAGGGGGGTGGGCCATCCTGCCCCCAGGTCAGCCCATCCCACTTCCAGGGAGGTGGGCCATGCCCCAGCCAGGTTGGCCTATCCCACTTTCAGGGGAGTGGGCTGTCCCCCCAGTGCCAAGTTGGCCTATCCCACTTTCAAGGGGGTGGGTCATCCCCCACCTAGGTTGGCATATACCATGTTGAGGGGGGTGGGCCATCCCCCAGCCAGGGTGGCCTATCCCACTTTTGGGGGGGTGGACCATCCCCCTCCTAGGTCAGCCTATCCCCCTTCCAGGGGGGTGGGGCATCCCCCAGCCAGGTCAGCCTATCCCCCTTTCAGGGGGGTGGGCCATCCCCCTCCTAGGCTGGCCTATCCCCCTTTCAGGAGGGTGGGCCATCCCACAGCCAGGTCAGCCTATCCCCCTTTCAGGGGGGTGGGCCATCCCCCAGCCAAGTTGACCTATCCCCCTCCTAGGCCAGCCTATCCCCCTTTCAGGAGGGTGGGCCATCCCCCAGCCAGGTCAGCCTATCCCCCTTTCAGGGGGGTGGGCCATCCCCCATCCAGGCCAGCCTATGCCCCTTTCAGGGGGGTGGGCCATCCCCCAGCAAGGTCAGCCTATGCCCCTTTCAGGGGGATGGGCCATCCCCCAGCATGGTTGGTTTATCCCCCTTTTGGGGGGGTGGGCCATCCCCCAGCCAGGTCAGCCTATCCCCCTTTCAGGGCATCAGCCAAACCCATCTCAAGGTTGGTCAGCTGACATCAGCTAATCCCACTTTTAGGCCAAAATGTACATGTCAGGTGTCCCAGTTCCAGGACTATGGTTGACTGAACTATGTGTTGACATACACTGCAACCAGTCTTCTCTTATGTACTTGCAGGTGATAAATGTAATGTTCATCTAACCATTGTCCAATGGATATCATGGAAAGCCAGTTGTGCACTCACCTGCATCTTCCAATGCTGCTTCCACATGACCCCACTCCACAGCAAACCACTGGACCGGGGAGCAGGGGCGAGGCAGGGTCAGGAGAAGCAGCAGGGCACGTGACGCGGTGTCGGGGGTCAGGGTGGCGGAGGTTGCCGGGTCGAAGGAGAGAGAGCCGGAGAGAGTAGAGTAGACAGGCAGAGCTACCACGTAGACGAGACGAGTCTCATTCTGGCATTCCCATCTGGTGACGAGAGAGGATTCCGAGCCACAGGGCGACGAGTGGCAACGGACCCAATCACGCTACGAACAGTAGCAGGACTCAGAGGCATTGGACAGCGGAGTCAAAGTTTTGACATCGAGTCTACATCAGAAAACAGCGCTACAGAATCATCGGTATCAGAGGACAGAAACGGAGAACGAAGCATAAGGGGAGAGGAACGAACGACGTCACGGGAACTGGCAAGGGTGGCAGAGGTAGACGAGGAGCAGGACAGAGAGCCATTCAGGTTACGGTCAGCCGTCTTTGAGACACCGAGGGCAACATACGGGCCGAGAGCACAAGGGATACAACACGCATCACCCCCTTCCCCCACCCCGAAAGCGCAGTACCAGCCAAAGTACTGGCAGCACACACCGACAGCAGCGGCACCGAAAACATACGCTATGCAAGCAAAAGGCGTCAACAGCGGAACGATGACAGACACGGCAAAAATCATACCACTTTTCCATGGGGACTATGGCAATAAAGAGGAACCGACGGAATGGTTTGCGCAGTTCCAACTCTCGGTGCCAGACGCATGGTCAGAGGCGAGGAAGGTGGACAGGTTTGGGCTTCAGCTGGCACCAGGCAGCTATGCGGATGAGTGGTTTTCGAACCTACCAACAGCAGATAGACAGGACATGGCCACGCTGAAAGCAGCGTTTATCAGGAGATGGCCGCCGGCACGACGACCTCGGTTAACGAGGGTCCAGCAACGGGAGCGGATCAGGGACCAAGTACTGAGAGAGGAAGAGATTGGAGAGTGGGTAGAAGAAGGACGGGCAGGCGACTATGGGCACGTACTGTGGGCTGAGAAGGTCAAGAGACTGGCGTTGAGCATGGGCGATACGGAAGGGACGCTTGTGGTGTGTGCGATAGAGGGAACACCACAGATACTACAGGATGAGCTTGACGAAGACTACTCAAACTGGGAAGAGTTCGTGAGGGCAGTGCGCGGGGTTAAAGTGGACAAACTCAGACGGAACAAGGAGAAGCAGAGCAGGGAGAGGGCGAGAGACCATGCGCTGAATGCTCTAATGGCCAACCTAAGCGTCCGCACGGCGAACACGACTACAAGAGGATACACAAGAACACCGGCAACATACCTACCCCAGGGACAGCTCGCGGTGACAGCGCCACAGACACTCACCGTGCAGGCACCAAACACCAACTATGGCGCGACGATATACCCCAGAGGCACGATGGCACCACGCCAACCATTGACAAGATCACAGATACTGGAGAAAGCGAGCACCTTACCGTGCAGGCCAGACACGGAAGCGGGAAGACGGCAGTATGAGGCAGATGTGGAGGTGTGGCACAGGACGTATGGTTACGACACACCACCAGCGTTGGAAAGGCCATACCCACTGAAACCAGGGACAGCGGCCGTGGGAGCAGGCGAGTGCTTCAACTGTGGGGTAGTCACGGCCCCCCCCCACGTCGGTAACATGTGCACAGCAAAGGAAGCGCTTAGACCGCACGAAACAAGGTGGAGGCAACTAGTCGCAGCGATGCTACGGAGAACAGCCCAACCACGAACGATGGCGCCACAGGTCAATGGCGTGTGGCCGACAAACCAGGTAGTTGCACAAAGAAGCCAACACCCAGCAGCAGTGCACGCAGTCACGCAGTGGGATGAGTGGCAAAACAGAGAAAACGTAGCGGGGTGCGAGAATGGATGGGAGTGGATGCAGGAGGAAAACGACTTGGGACTACAGGCAATGACGGATCAACTGTAGTCCCAGAAGGCGATCCGACTGTGGAGGAACCAGAGAAAGAGGACGGAGGGCGAAGGCCGGTCAACAGTAACAGTAACATAGGAGCACGCGGAAATACAGTCACTGATATCTACATGGTGGACGCGGAAGGAAAACCAGTCAGCACCCACAAAAGCAGCCCATTCTGGGCGGTACCAAGCTTGGAGGGCCCACGCGGAGAGTGTGTGAGGTTCCTGGCGATGGTCGACAGTGGAGCAATGATAAACGCGATAGACTCGGAGGCTTACCAGAGGATAGCAAGAAGAGCAGGCGGCCTAGACCCATCGTCACAGGTGCTGAGGATGGCAGATGGAGCGGTGGTGCGGTCAGAGGGAACGTGGACGGGGAAGGTGCGGTGGAGACCCATCAGGGTAGAAACGTCCTTTGAGGTCTTTCCAAGCGGGGGGTCATGGAGGATGTTGGTAGGGAAACCGCTGTTGGACAGAGCGAAGGCGATCCATGACTATGGCACGGACTCCATCCAACTACCATGGGGAGATGCGAGGTACAAGGTTGCGAACCACGCAGGACGGGCAGTACCGGCAACAGTCCTGCCTACACGGATACCGCCGAAGGGTGAAAGGGTGCAACCGGAAGAAGAAGAGACCGGGCAAAAACGGGAAAAGATGAAAGGGAAAGACGGCGAGAGCGGAGATAGAGGGAGCAAGGAGAGAGGGGTAGCAGAGGTTGGAAGAGTAGGGATAGAAGAGGAGGATACAGGACCGTTAGCAGAGATGAGGGTAGAAGGGGAGGAGGGGGACAAAGGGGTGTTCACAAGGTTGACGGAGAAGGGCCCGTTTTACCCCCCAAGAGTAAAAAGGGTGGTCGAGACGGTGCAGTACGGGGACCTACCACCACACGAGCTCAAACAGGTACAGGACCTGGTCGCAGAGTTTGCGGACACCTTCGCGCTGTCGGTAAAAGAAGTCAAACCGGTGGACTTCATAAAGTTCAGGCTGAACGTACCAGAAGGCGCTAGATTCCCTCTCAAGGTGCATCAAAAGCCACTGACACAAGCCCAAAAGGAGTGGTACCTACCAGTGCTGGAGGAGTTCAACGAGGCGGGCATACTACGCGACATACGGTCGGATGAGGTCAAAGCGGTACACCCAACTGTACTAGCGCAGAAGGCGCACGGGGCGCCAGGGCTAACAATGGAAGAGATCAGATGGATGGTAGAAGAGCAATGCGTACAGAATGGGGAACCACCAGACCCAGAACTACCACCAAAGCCAGAGAAGATAGCAGTCGACCGGACGACAGGAGAAAAACCTAAGTGGAGGGTATGTCAGAACTTCGCAGAGCTCAACAAAGTAACCACGGTCGCACCGATGCTACAAGGGGACATCAGGGCAAAGCAACAGCGGCTAGCGGGCCACAAGTACGTCTGTGTCATAGACCTGGCGGCAGGCTTCTATGCGATAGAGGTGGAGAAGGAAGACCAACCGTACCTATGCATATACACAGAAGGACGCGGGTTCCAGTGCTACCAGCGGATGCCAATGGGTCTCCTAGGATCCCCAGCATGTTTCTCAGACATGACGAACGCAGCATTCAAAGACATAGCGACAGAACTAGGGCTGGAGACGTTCGTGGATGACAACGGGATGGGGGGCGATGAATTCCACGAGTTTCTGCAGCGAGTGCGTAGGTTCCTGGTCAGGTGCAGAGAGAAGGGCCTGTCGCTGTCACCGCCAAAGACAAAACTGTTCTTCAAGGAGGTCGTGTTCGGAGGAGCGAGAGTAGGTGAGGCGGGTATTAAGCCAGATGTGGCCAAGTTGGAGGCGATAGCGAGATGGAAGGCGCCAGCCACGCTACTAGAACGGATGCGGTTCCTAGGCCTGACAGGCTACTTCAGAACGTTGATCAGAGACTACGCACGGATAGCGGCCCCGCTAACAGACCTGCAAAGAAACCTAGACCTCCCGGACCCGACGATGAAGGCAGGAAAAAGGAGGTACAAACAGTATCTGCGGGATCGACTGCTGGAGAGGTACTGGACACAGCGGCACACGAAGGCATTCTTAAGGCTGAAGCAGCTACTGGTGACAGAACCAGTCCTACGAGCACTGAGGTTCGATGGAACCCCATTCATCCTCACGACAGATGGGTGCAAAGAGGGATTCGGAGCGGTGCTGTCGCAAAGGTTCATGACAACGAAGCCAAACGGAGACGAGATCACAGCGGTGTACCCAGTCGGGTTTGCATCGAAGAGGACGTCGCCAACAGAGGAGAGATACAAACCGTACATACTCGAGTTTGCAGCACTTAAGTTCGGCTTCGACCACTTCAGCGACACAGTATGGGGGTTCCCGGTGGAAGTCGAGACGGACTGCATCGCACTCAGAGACACGCTGTGCAGTGATCGGTTGTCAACGGTGCATGCAAGATGGAGAGATGGTATAGCGGCGTACCAGATCGTGGCCGTGCGACATAGACCCGGCAAGACGAATGCAGCAGCGGATGCGCTAAGCCGCATGCACACAGGCCAACCGGCAGAGCCGGGAGACGGCAGCACCTGGACAGTTAGCGAGGATTGGGAGTCAGCAAGAGGTCTGGTGAACGACTTGTTCACGATAGACCAAGAACCCATGATCACGCAACTGAAAAGCAGGTTTGCGAACGAACCGTTGTTCCTAGAGGTCGTAGAAGCCATCACAAAGCTGGACAAAGGCGACAACAGCAGAGAGCAAAGACAGGCGAGACACAGAGCGGAGGGATACCGTATCAAGGATGGAAAGCTGTGGCGGGTGGCGTCACTAAAGTCCCTCCGAGCACGGCCGGAGGTCGAGTGCGTAACACAAGAAGAGGCGGTCGAATTAGCAAAGAAAGAGCACAGCGACAACGGACATTGGGGCAGGGATCTAATCAAACTACAACTACTGGACCGCATATACAGTCCACGCCTCGATCTGTCTATCATACAAGCCATAAGACAATGTGCACGGTGCAAGAACTTCGGGGCCACAAACCTACACGCACTACTATACCCAATAACGAGACGACACCCCTTCGAGTTGCTGGTCGCAGACTACCTGAGCCTACCAAAGGGCAAGGGCGGCTATCACACAGTACTGCTGATGCTAGACACGTACTCACAGTTTGTATGGGGATTCAAGTTGAAGACCCATGGCACAGCGCAAACGACCGTGGAAGGGCTGCAGGCAATACGAAGAACGTTCAAGGCACCGGAGGCACTCATGACAGACGGAGGGTCGCACTTCAACAACGGAGAGGTCAGAGCGTGGTGCGAAGCGAATGGGGTGGAGCAGCAGGTGGTGGCAGCCTACGCACCATGGGTTAATGGCCTGGTGGAGAACGCCAACGGGAAACTGATAAACCGGCTGAGGCGGATGTGTAGCCCAGAGTTGGGAGAGGACGAGGGCGAGTCGCCGAAGGCCTCAGAGGTACCAGCAGCATGGCCGATGCATTTCGATGAAGCGATACGACAGCTAAATGAACGAATCGTACCGGCATTCCAACTCTCACCCAAAGAACTGCTGTTGGGCTTCATGGTGAACACGGCCAGAACACCACGAGAGGACACAGAAAAGAGGTTGGAAGGAAAGGATGTGGAGGTGCAGCTGGCGTATGTGGAGCAGCAGAGACTGGATGGTGAGGGGCAGACGGCAAGGCACGCCATAAAAAGGAAGATGGCGTTCGACCGACGAGTGGTGGGCTCAAGGGCAGGAGAGGTCGGGTTCGAGGAAGGAGACCTTGTACAGGTGTACGACAGCACGCTGGACGTCACCATGGCCAGCACAAGAAAACTACTACCAAGGTGGTCAGCACCGAGGCGGGTCAGGGAGAGAGTGGGAAACTCGTACAAGATAGCGACGCTTGAAGGGTTCCCAATAGGGGGCATGGTGCACGCGAGACGGATGAGGCTGTTCGTGCCGAGGAAGGGGTCAGCGCTAGAGGAGTGGCAGGAGATAGAACGCGAGGAGAGGAGCAGACAGGAGGAAGGGGGCAGGCAGGAAGAGGATGATGGCGGGAGCTGGGAGGAGGAAAGCGGTGGGGGCGAGTAGCAAACCCGGGGGTTTGCCTTCGAGAGGAGGGGCACATGGACCGGGGAGCAGGGGCGAGGCAGGGTCAGGAGAAGCGGCAGGGCACGTGACGCGGTGTCGGGGGTCAGGGTGGCGGAGGTTGCCGGGTCGAAGGAGAGAGAGCCGGAGAGAGTAGAGTAGACAGGCAGAGCTACCACGTAGACGAGACGAGTCTCATTCTGGCATTCCCACCACTCCTGAAGGATAGATCACTCCCTTGACAATCTTCTTTCCTCTTCATTACAACAGTCAACCTCCAGCATGAGCCTTATGCCTTTATGCACATCTTCATCAGCTAGCCATTTTGGAGGATCAGGATGGCCCTCCCCAAGACCCACATCCTGCCAAATGTCACTGTCAACATCTAGTTGAAATAGTCCTTTGGATGGCATGGGAAGGGGAGGGACAGCACCAGGGGGCACTCTGGATAATCTAATCATACCCAACAGTTCATCACAGAGGGTGTTATAGGTGGTAACAAGTTTTGATATGGCTGGCTCTTGTTGCTTAATGGATGACTCCACATGGGACTGTGTATGATTTTCTATGACATGTCATTGGAGATTCTGGTCAGAAAACAACCTCAACTTACCATTGACAGAACTTTGGTATGAATGTTCAAGTCAAATGATTCCAGTTCAAATTTACATTGGTGAAGTCACTCCCTGATTTGAATCTTCAATGCATGTGCATTGGGTGGGTGTTTGAAGCCACTTATTGTTCCTCAGGAGATGGAGATCAGTTTGTGCTGACACTCCCAATGCACTCTTTTTTTGCTTGAGAGCCTTTTCTGCCTTTGACAGTGAACCCTGTGCTGAAGCAAGCTGCAAATTGTAGTAAATGATATCAGTGACATGATCATTGACAAGATCCTGCTCCAGTTGATTTATATGGCTCTTGTAACCCTGAACAGTTTTTTCCAGGGCAAGGATATGTGCCAACTGCTCAGAACCCTTGTTTTTTGACTGCCCTACATGGATGGTGTGAGAAATATGATGGTGAGTATAGGAAAAAGAAGACTAATGAGGCAAAGGTTGTGTCTGTGACTCCACCTGTGCAACCCATTCACACTGCAGAGTCTGCATGTCAACATGCAGTGCATGGAGATTTTCCAAAGCCACTGCTTTCTTGCTTTTACAGAAAGACCATTTCTTGTTCAGTCACTGGCCCAAAGCAGCAAAAGACTTCTCATGAATATGTCATATCTGGTTGTCAAGGACAAACAGCCTTTGATGATACTGAGGAAAGAATTAGAACTAAGATCATCACAGTACAAGAAGATCAATGCTTGCCCCAGACACACAGAGAGTAGGAATCAGCATCTTTAGAGAACTCTATAGTCTCTCACATCCTTCTCCATCTGACAAACCAAAACCTGCATGTGTTTGTGGGTGATATACTTTCTGGCATGGCCATTGATGGCCATAGGCATGGAAGACACAGATCCCAAACTTCAGCCTTGAGAGAATCCCATCTTCAAGGAGTTTCCACTTGTGGCAACTATGTTCCAGTTGACAGCCAATGTCATACAGAAGACCAACAGTCATGGTAGTGGGCAGATTATCAAAGAGATGCTTCAGCAGCACCAGGCTATAGTGCTGCTTTTTCCCTGCTGATGTCATATTAACCAGCCAAAGAACTCAATCATGACAACAAAGCAATGTCATAAGCCCTGTGTCTGCAAAAAACTGGGTGCTTGCCTTCTGCTGCTTCTCATCAGCTGCATGGAATGAATCCCTGCATCCATCCAATACAGAGGTAGGTATCTTCATTCCATCCTCAACCCAGTCCTCCCTTTGATGACCCTCAGCCAGAGTGTGTTGTCTAGAAGAGAGGCCCCTCTGTTTCTCAACAAAACTTTCCATTGCCTTCACCTCTGACTCAGGGATGAACACAGTATTGGTAGGATTTGTTGGGTCATGGGCTGCAGTATTCCAAGGGTTATTGGTTCACTTCTGGGTGAAACATGCATCCAAGCAAACAATGCAGTCAAGGCTAGCAGAAGTTAGTTACTACATAGGCACCAGTGAAACTCTCCAAGGACTCACTTATCCTGGGCAGGTTCATCTCTCTGATAATCAGGTGCACCAAAGCAAAGTGGACAACAGCTTTGCAAGTAGTCACTTGGGTGGGAACCTGGCACTTGTTCTACTGAGGGGGGCTGAAGGAGTGGACAAAGGCAGCCAAATGATCCTTGACATATATCCTTAATACAGTATACCAGTGATGGGCATTGCTGAATTGCCAATGAAGACTGTCCTGAATCCAGGGTAAGCATCCAGATTTACAAAACTGCCATGAAGAGGGGATGTGCAAATATATGTATATATTCCACTGCAAATTAATCCATGTAATTCTCAATACATGAATACCCTAGCATCAGCATTCTCTATGGCATGAATGGTAATGGGGGAGGGGGGGAAGAGCAAGAAACATGTCTACAAACAAGGCAAACAACATGGCAACATACCTTTGACTGTAGTTTGTATCCTTGCACATCAAGGAAACTCTCAAGGGCTTCACACCATGCAGTGGTATTTGGAGTCAGATGCATGAATGGTTTCTCCAAAAATGCCAGAACTCGCAGATCAACAGCAAGGGTGGGTGCAACAGGAGAGGATGCAAATAGTCCATGTTGCATGAGATGTACTGGAGCTGGCATACAAGGACAAGAATTGATTTTGATCTCCTCCAGACCTAGTATGTAGAGAAGATAAGCACACAGCCATCACATAACAAAGAACTTCACATACAATCAAAGAAGACACAAGTAACATTGAAGGAATGAATACTACATGTACCACATTGACTTGGGTCATTCTGGATGCCTACCACCACATGGAGATTTTGTGATGCCTCAAGGTACCATAAGTATGGCTCAACAAGTGTAGGAATGATGTCTTGTGACCACCAGTGCCATTGGTTCTGTCACTTCTCCAGGCCACCTGGATGCAGTGGTAATGTAACTTGCTCAACATGAAGCTCATTCACAACATCACACACATCAATCTCTGGACACAATTGCCACTGGGGCTGATCCAGAATTACTTCAGGGTCCTGAACAAAATGTTGACAACCTGGGAGCACAAAGACAGGTGGTGGCACAGGAAGGTAAAGTGCTTTTGTGCCCAGAGGGCAGTGGTGACAAGCTAAAGGAGGTGGAACAAATAGTGGTCACATTGAGCTCTGACCCCTTTAATCAGCATTTGTGTCATCAGGGAGGAAGGATCAGGCATACTGTAATGGAATTATTCACTGCATCATCAGCAGCATGCACAGCTGGGTGGTGCAGGGTTCTCTGGAGAAGGAGTGTCAATATAATAGCTCCAAAAATGAGAGGTAGACTGACTGGAAGGGAATCATTAACCGTGGGATCAGCAACTGGCAAGCTTCGGCATTGTACAGCACTCTGGAGAAGGCTGTCAGTATAAATGGTGTGGAACCCACAAGGTAAACTGACTTCAACAGAATTATCTGTTGCAGTATCAGCAACCTGCAAGGCTGGGTGATATGGGGTAGTCTGGAGAACAAATGCCAATGTAAGGATTCCAAAAGATGTGATGGGAAGCAAACTGACTGGAAAGGAATCATTCACCATCGCATCAACAACTGGCAAAGGGGGTATCTGATGAGAACTACATGATGTGGCACTGGAAGCCTGCAAGGCCTGACAACACCTCAGAGGTTTGGGATGGTGGACAGATGTCTAGATGACAGAAAAGTGCAACACAAAGTCAGCAAAGATGTGCCTGGGATGCAGAGTCAACAGGTAGCACACTGAGACATGAAGTCAACAGTAGGCCAGTAGATGTCAGATTCTGAGCAGGTATGTATGAGTTATGACTCGCAACAGGCAATTTCCTTGCTTACTGAGTGGGTGGGGTGAAGAGCTGGAGTTGCAAGATAACACAGCAAAATAGCATTGAAAGAAGAGATAAAATCAGGGAACTACAGAAAATACATCAGATGCAACATGCAACAAGAGTTTGCTCCATACCAGTGTGGATGCTAATCATCAACACAAAAATCAGAAACAGAGGATGAACACAGAATGAAACATCTGCAGCCCACCCAAGGTCCAGTCACATGATACATGGTCAGGCACATGTATTGTGCACCTAATTCATGACACCATGCTTGTTTGGGCACAATTGTGGTGTTGACAGTGAACTATATTCACACATGCCAACAGTAAACTCAAACACACTGCCATTGATGGTCACTTGTGACATGAATAAGAAAAGATTATATGAAGGTGAATAAGTGGGGGAGGGAAGGTTGATGGCCCAAGTGAGTATATGCAGTTTGGATATAAAACTGGCAATTTCCTTGACCATCTAGCTCTGCAGGGGTATGCAAATGGGCAGGTGCTCCAGGCCAAGTAGACAAAAGCTTGCAGAAGTTATTTAAAAATGGCAAGGCAACTTGCATGTCAGAGGCACATATCCCCAGTTGCTGCAGTCCCTGTGGGAGGGGCTCAGACCACATAACAAGGCCAGACTCACCAGGGAAAATGCTGTATAGTAGAATTTGGTGAGTTATTTGGGACTTGTCTGAGGTCCAAAGGTGTGGTGCCAGGACCCAATCAAGTGCAAGGAGCTCATAATGAAAATTGAGTTCATACAATTCCCATAGAAGGGAACACATGAACTGTAAAGGGGGATCTGACAGCAATGCAACTTGAACCTCCATTCCACACCACATAATCACTTCTGGTGCCCCCACCATACCCTGAGCTAAATGAACCATATCATCTCCCAAGATATCATGGACCACTGATTTGGAGGCTGCACTGTGTGTTGAAGATGGCTGCTCAGTAGAGATGGAGATTGTATTCAGGAAATCCCTCCACATTTGAGGGGACAGGAATTTTGAAGGGGGGCAAACATCAACTTGGCTGATCCACAGTGGCTGGGCAGCCAGCCAATTGAGCAGATAGGTCTTCTTGCACTCTGGTGAAGTTACATTGACAAAGAGAGTTGGCTTGGGAAAATGATAGCCTGGGTCAATGTGCTCCAATATGGTCTGTTGCAAATTTTTGTCAAGCATCTTCCAAGCTGACATGAAGAGACCATGAGGCTTAGGAATTTCAGGGAGATCAGGCTCTTCCCATCTTGCCTGTCCACTTGTTGAACATTGCAGAGATGCTATGCATTTTGATCAGGAACAAGAAAACACAATATCAAATTTATATACCTCTAGAAGGGCCTGCAGCAACCCTTTCCCTCGTAGACCTGGTCTGCTTTTGGCTCAATTGCCTCCCACTGCCAGAAGATGTCCACAATGAAGAGGCAGTAGATGGTGTTGGTTTGGGCTCCTGGGTAAGGTTGCCCTTGTAAGGGCAGCAGATATGGAAGTGGCAGAGAGCACCACAGGGACCACAGTAGATAGCTGGGAATGGCTTCACTACACCATTTTCCATATATACAGCTTTGACTATGCGATCAGGATAGGTGAGACACACCAGCTGGACAATATTCATGGTGGGAGGGATGAATTCTTCTCTGTGCACTAACCACACAGGTACCCCTGTGAAATATAATACTTCACAAACTTGTGTGTTGTTAGTGAAGCATCCCATCCAATTGGGATTTGTGAGTATGGGGTGGGAAGGCAGGGTGTTGAGGAGGGGATAGAGGATTTCGACATATTGTAGTATGGCATAGATATCTAACAAAGTGCATTGCAGCTGTGCAATGAAGACCACAAGGTCCCTGAAGACTAGAGGGTGGTGTTGCAAATGCATAATCTCATGTGTAGCCAACCACATCAAGCTGCGCATCACTCCACAACAAATGGGTTGGTCCTGGAGAGGGTGGTGGCAGTTGTGCAAGAACCAAAATAAATCTTTGAAAGCTTTCACCTTGGATTCGTGAAGTGTGCCTACTTGAAATGAGGAACCAGCTGGAATGATGAAATCGGCAGGGGTTGGGGTATACCAAGCTATGTACAGAGGATTGGGGAAGGGGAATCTTTCCTCATGGGGAATACAAACTGCATATGCATAATCTTTGTGGTAGCTTTGTGGCCATTGGAAACAGTCCACTAGCACAAAATGACCATCAGCCTGAGAGCAACACTCTTCATCAAAAATGTGGGGCTCCAGAACAAAGTCCATGTTTGGAGAGGTTATCACCCAACTGCCCTGGCATGCCACTACTTGCACATCAAGCAAGGTGAGGTTGACTGAGGATTTGACTTGATTAGTTTCAAAAGAAAGCAACCAACCAAAGAGCATACCATCATCAGGGTGAGTGTAACATCAGCAAACTAACCCTCACCCTTACAAATGTCTTTGTGCACCACACAACCACATTCACTTCTGTCCTCACAAAAATTGACCCAGAAGCTGACATTATCATAAAGATTGTACCATTAAAATTTCAAGCTACATTTAGTTGTCAATTGTTGAGATTCCTTGCCCCTATTTCTCTGGGCAGTGTCAAGTTTGGGCCTACTCCAATGATCTCCAATGCTCACAGAGGCCGGGGGACATGTCTAGTGGTAGAAAAGTTTCTCTGGACTGACAAGCATCTAAAACCCTGGGGTCACCTCTTACCAGTCCAGTGTCCCCAGTGTGGGACCATTCAAAAGTGGGTGGGGGGTTCAGCAGGGAAAACTATCTCCTTTGAGTGCAAATATCCTGGCTGTGGAAAAACCATGGGGGCTGGTGGGGTGTCTCTCCCACCCAAAACATATTCTTTCTCCATTCCTGAAAATGCTACTCAACTTCCACAAGGAAAAAGAGGGAATTCATCATGGCTTCAAATTACCCTCTAAATATCCATAAATATCATCCATATATATATTGTATAAACCACTAAGATGTTGTTTGGGTAAAAAATATAGTAGATTGATAAAAATTGACAGCAAAATAAGCCACTACTAGGCAACATTCTGACTCCCAACCTTGTAAATCTGTATAGAGGAAATATCCTGTCATACTTACAGTTGCAATTCAGTATAATGGAAAGACACCTGGTCATGCTTGAAAAATATGAGCACCACATCCACGAAACATTAAGAATAATAGTAGCCACCTAGTTGCCCATACCAATCCACCAGAACCTTGACAAATCTCTGTGTTGGAACAAGCTCTAGCTCTGGTCAGGCTGTAATCCACCACAGCCAACTGACCCCCCTGTCAGGTGAGGGAGCCATCTCCCAGCCAAATCAGCATAGAATGAGCATTGGCTTTCTGCAGGTTGTAATCCATCACATTCCTTGGGAAATGAAATATACAGAATATCAACTCAGACAACCCAAAGGACCTACAACCAGGGTGTTGTTCTGCCCATATGCCATAATCCCACTTTCAGGGGGGTGGGCCATCCCCCAGCCAGGTCAGCCTACCCCACTTTCAGGGGGGTGGGCCATCTCCCAGCCAGGTCAGCCTATCCCACTGTCAGGGGGGTGGGTCATCCCCCACCTAGGTCAGCCTATCCCACTTTCAGGGCATCAGCTGCACCCATTCAAGGTTGGTTGGCCAACATCAGCTAATCCCACTTTTAGGCCAAAATGTACATGTTGGGTGTCCCAGTTTCAGGACTATTGTTGACTGAACTATGTGTGCAGAGAGCTGTCAGAGTGATTTCCTTTGCTGCAGATATGTGGTCTGCTGACAAGCCTGACTCCTACCTTGCAATGACAGCACACTGGATCAGACATGAGTCAGGAAGTGCACCATGTTCTGGTCAGCTCGCCATGAAGGCTGCATTGATCACTTTTCACTATCTCCCTACCTTGCACATGGGCAAGGAACTTGCAAAATCCATACTTCACCTCATTGATCATGCTGAAATTCCTGTGGACAAGGTTTGTTTTTGACTTGTTTGGCATACTCTTACTAACCTTGGAGTAGATTGGTCATTTCACCATGGACAATGCCACCAATAATGATACTGCCATGGTGGTGTTCATGCAGACCTTACAGGAAGAGTGCAAGTTTGACTTAGATCCTGTTGCCTGTCACATCCACTGCTTTCCTCATATCATCAACATTTGCATACAACAACACCTTATCAACAGCTACAAATGTGCAGATTTTTCTGGCCTTCCAAGGACCTGGGGCAATCCACTGAGGGTTCTGCAAAAAATGGAGTACATTATGGTGGTCCAAGAGGATCCTATCCATCATGGATGGGAGACCATTTGATGTGTCCACAATTCAGGTCAGCATCACTGTAATTTCCAACAGACCATTGAATCTTGGAATGTGAATCAATCATTCATGAAAGGTGGTGTCCCATTCTCTCTCCCTGTTGTCCAGCTACTCCATGATGTTGCAACTTGTTGGGACTCAACCTACTACATGATCAATCACCTTTGTGCATTACACCAGGTTTCTGATCACCACACCATATTGACATCTAAATGCTTTGCAGCAGGCAGTTGACCTGTGGGTCAGAATGCCATGGAATATAAATTTGGTGCCAGAGAAGCTGGAACTGATGCACTGGGAAGTTTTACAAGACCTCACATTTGCCCTGCAAGTGAGTATTTGAGTATATGGTGCACATGGCTGATGCTAACACTTGTTTGCAGGCCCCTGCCACAGCCCACCATACAATGACTTCAGAATGCATCCCCCTGCTTTGTGGAGCCCTGCCTGCTTATGAAACCTTCCTCGAACAGTGGAGGAGAATCAGCACATCATCCATTGTGAGTCAACATGGGGATCAATGGCAAAAACAACCAAAAACCCAACACAAAGACAAAAGATGCAAGTGGCAGTTTTCCTCAGTGGTATTCTGCTTGAAGGACCTGTAAAAGTGAAGGGGGAGGGGTTCTGTGCAGCTAGTGCAGAGGGAGGTGGGCAGTCTGGACAAAGAGGGAGCTGGAAGACAAAGGGAGACAAAGACAATAGGCTCCTGAGAGCCTGAGGACAACCTGGGGCAAAGGAAGATCAGTGGATAGACCCTTAAGGGAGCCTCAACCACTGGAAGACTGAAGATGATGATAGAGGGGCTTCAAAAGTGATGGAAGATGAAGATATATTGCAGGAGGATAGTCTCCTGGAAGTAAGTATGAAATGATGTATATTCTGAGCTATCTTTTGATGTCTGGTACTACAGGGTTTATATACAAGACCAGAGCATAGCCTTCAGCAAATGCAAAGCAACACTCTGTCAGCAATTGGTAAAGGATCAGTAAGGGATTGGTAAAGGATTGGTGATGATCAGTAAGGCTCAGCAAGGACAGTAAGCAATTGGTAAACACAGTGGTAAGCATGACAAAGATTATCAACAAGCAATGTGAAATAAACATGAGTCATAAATGGAATGGATGAATAACATGCCAAGAGAACAAGTCAGAGTATTGATCATTTGCTCAGTAAGGGGTATGACTGTGCAGATCTCGATGTGACAGGTCAAGGCACAGTGATTCCAATTAAAGAATGATGGGGGACTGTGCCAGGGGCCAGATGTTGGGGGTCTCCAGAGGTGTCAGGGCATTAGGATTTTGCATTTTCCCCAGCAGGGTGTGAGGAAGATGGGGGACCATCCACTCCCATAAGAGCAGGGAGAAGTGTCTCAAAATCATCATGAATGCAATCAGATAGCCTAGATGATAATAACTGGTACTGGATCTGTTGCAACCTTGGAAGAATGAATGACAAGAGGGAGAGGTAGACATTGCAGGGAGTGGGAATGAAAAATCCATATGCCTCTTCAACTGGAGAGACTGATACAACCACATAAGACCTTTCAAGCCTGACAACAGACTCAAGATGACCAAAGAATGTCCTCCTGGATGTCATACTGACAAGGAGAACATGCTGTCCCAAAGAGACAGATTGGGAGGGAGTGGACAAGGAAGGGATGAACCACGATGCTTCAGGGTGGAAGCTGGTGGGACTCCTGGGAGGTATAAGTAGTTATGCTCCCTTGCACAGGATGCAAGTGAAGAGATTCTCAATGAGGTGGCCATTGTGATGGGATTTAGCGAAATGAGTGTCTGTTGGCAGAAATGCTGTAGAAAATCATGGAGGGCAAGGACCATTACCAAACATGGAAGGACTGATAGCATGATCAAGGGCTATCGGTGAGTGTGGGAACGATGTTGATATCTTTAGAAATGACCAAGATATTCAAACAACTGGAATGCGGTACACAAGTGCTAAAAAGGTTTGACTGGCACTTGAATGGTTTCCATCAGCAAAACCCTGGGTTTGGTACAGAGGCACAGACCCACAGATGGTACAGATTTTCCACAGACCAAGTACAGACCCCTACAGACCCTACAGACCCTACAGACTCTACAGACTCCACAGACTGTCAAAACCAGTTCTCAACAGTCTCTGAGGGGGTCCGAGGGCAGAGGAAAGCTAGGGCGAAAGTCCAGGTAGTCGGAGTTTTAGCGTACAACTTAGTACACTAGTTTCCTGCCGAGTCCCAGAGGTCAGAACTATCCAGAGACTGTCTGGAGTTTGAGTGAGATCGATGAGTATCTTATTCGATATTCGAACTGATGTGCTATGACGTATGTACAAAGCTTTTATAGTACAGAAAAAAGTCCAATGCAATGTCCGGGATGTAGCGACTACCGGAACACAGTATGGATGAATAACAATATTAGTGAGCCATTAGTAAGGTAAGTCGGTAGTCGCCGGATAGCCGGATGGTACGGGGATTAGTAAGACATATGGGTATGGTAGTGTAGCAAGTCACTTAGAAGCGCGAGAGAAACGTACTAAATATGGAAACAGAAACAGAAACAGAAACAGATCGTAAGTCAAATCAAAGACGGAACGGAGTTTCACGACGGAAGCCCGTAGGGCTAGAATGACAACTCAGATGGTCGGACTGCGGTCCGGACCTTACGCGCGCGTCACGGATGTGACAGTATCCCCCTCTTAGGGGCGAGCCCTCGAGACACCTGTTGTGCTCAAGCGTCGCTTCGGAGTTTCGAAGTCCGCATTGTCGGAGTCCGAAAAGCTTCACAGTAAAAAGAGCTCGATGGGGTTTTGTCAAAGTCCAGACGCCCACTCCTAAACCTCTAAACGCTATGGCTCCCCCTTCCCGACTCAAACCTTCCCTCAACCCCGCAGGCATCGCCTGGGAAGTACTCGATGATGAACTGCTCCGAGAATATCCGGATGACCCGCCGACCATGAAAATGGCAAAGTTCAATGAACGACAGCGTCGTCAGCGTGCTGCCATGCAGGCAGCAATCGAAGAAGAAGAACGCTGGCAAGCTGAGGAGGTCCGGAAAGTGAAGGAGGCTGAGGAACGTCAGAAAGCCAAGGAGCGTAGAAAGGCCAAGGAGGCTGCTCAGAGGAAAGCAGCCGAGGAGAGGAAACTCCATGAATTGGAAGCAGAGAAGAGGCGTCTTGAGGAGGAGACACGTCGGGCGCAGCAGGCGGAGAGCTCAACGGTGCGTAACAACACTTATCGTTCTAAAAACCGTACTGACAAGTCCATACCAGTCTCAGCGTGTCGCATCGGTCAGCGGAAAGTCCGCAGAGCAGGCGAAAGCTTGCTCTGCCTGTATCAAGGCTGGTGAACCATGCATCCGGTGCCAGAAAACGAAGGGCAAGTGCGACTTGAACCCGAAGGTGCCGGAGTCTGAGAAGCCAGCATCGACGGTGACATCTCCCTGGGGTGGAGAAAAGAGAAAACGGAGAAAGTCTGCCCATTTCGGAGAGCCGGCCGACGACGAAGACCTGGACGATATGCCGGATGTCGAGGTTGTCACGAAGCCTTGCCCACCCCATGGACAAGCTCCACGTCAAGATCCGCTGGCGGAGGTCCTGGACCGTCGACTCGGAGAAATTGTCGATGTGATCCAGAGGAACACTGCGGCAGTGGAGTCCATGTCGAAGGAGGTCCAGGACCTGTCCGGGGTTCTGGAGGAGTCCTTCGAGGTTCTCAAGACCGTGACGACCAGCCTTGTCAACCGGGCGATGAACGACGATGACATTTAGTCGTTACCTTAGTTTATCCGTGTCCGTATCATACTTCGGATTTTCCTGTCCCCCCCCCTCCTCTTTCCCTTTTTTTTTTTTTTTTTGAAATATATTTTCTGTTGTCCATCTTAGAATCGAGTGAGCGTGAGTTTTCATAGCGTAGACAGAGTAAACTCCGAAAAGACCACTTATTTCCGGAGTGGGACGGCGCTCAACGGACCGACCTTGTGGGGGTACACTCTGTGGAAATCCACGACCAAGTCAGGGGCATTGCTTAACTTGGTAGCTATGAGCCAGGACGTTTCCTCGTCCGTGCCTTCGTAGCCAGCCCACTTGACTAGATACTGCAGCGGACATCGCCTACAGTAGTCCAGTTTAGAGTCTAGGATTTGTTCTACTTCATACTCTGGTTCTCCGTCGATTTCAATGGGTGGAGGTGGAGGTTGGACACGGTTGGGGATAGTATTCGGAGTTGCTGGTTCTAGTTGCGAGACATGGAACACGGGGTGTACGGACTTCATAGCGTCAGGTAGTCGGATAGTGAAGGATAACGATCCAACACGAGCGATAATAGGGTAGGGTCCCAGATTCTTTTCGGAGAGTTTCTTCGAGGGTCAAGTGGACCTGAAGTACTTAGCTTTGACGTATACCAAATCTCCAATCTGGAAGTCCGGAGGCAGAGATCTTTTAGCATCTGCTGGACCTTGGTATCTCTGCTGAGCTTCCTTCATCTCTTCTCGTAGGAACGTATGCAAGGAGTCCAAGTCCACTGCGTAGTCTCTAGCTCGAGAAGATGTCAACTCTCTTTCTGGGTGTACGGTAACATTAGGATGATAACCCTTATTGGCAAAGAACGGTGAAACTCTGGTTGTAGCACTGGGAGCGTTGTTGTACGCAAACTCCATGAGTGGTAGCAACTCGGACCAGTTGTCCTGTTGGTAATTACAGTAAACCCGTAGGTACTGCTCCAACGTCTGGTTAGTTCATTCGGTTTGACCATCGCCTTCAGGGTGATATCTGGAGGTGAAATGGAGCTTCATATCCAGTGCTTTGCCCAGCGACTGGAAGAAGTGAGACACGAATTCCATGCCTCTGTCAGAGGTTACATGTGAGGGAACTCCATGCTTGGAGAAGACATGGAGTAGGAACAATCTAGCGAGTTGTGGAGAGGTGATTGTATCTTCGGTGGGGATGAATATAGCTTGTTTCGAGAGACGGTCTACGACGACCAGTATAGCGGTATGGTTTCCGGAGTTTGGTAGTTGTTCGATGAAATCCATCGAGATGGAATTCCAAGGTCTCTCCGGTATCAGTAGTTGCTTCAACATACCGTACAGTTTGTGTCTCGGGGTTTTAGCATGCACACAGGCAGTGCAAGACTTGATGTAGTCTTTGATAAAAGTCCGAGCATTTGGCCAGACGTACTCACGACGGACGAGTTCAAGTGTTCTGTTTTGTCCGAAATGACCGGCCAAGGGGTGGTCATGCTTGTAACGGAGTACGCGAAGCCTGAGGTCGTTTGCTTTGGGGACATATATACGGTCATCCAGACGTAAAAGTCTGGATTCATCCACCTGCCAACGGGGGTTAGATGGGTCAGAGAGGTGGAGTTGGCCGAGTGGGTCGGACGCTAAGGCGGACTTGATGTCTTCATGGAGTTTCTCAATGTCCATGATTATACTAGCACGCAGTACTGGGCTTTCTAGGTAGGTCGCCCGTAACGAATTGGACAGTTGTTCGGTGGTGAACACCGGTCAGAGGTTCTGTGGGTTAGCTTGGGCATAGCCCCTATCCCCCTCTTTGGGGTAGACGTCCCATCGTCTAGTCAAGGCGTCGGGCTTTGCTCCGAGCTTACCGGGGTGGAAACGAATGACCATATTGAACTGAGAAAGGTACTCAGACCAATGCGCTTGGCGCCTGGTGAGCACTTTCGAGGTAGAGAAATACTCGAGATTCTTGTGGTCGGTAACGACGTCAATGGTGTGTGCGGGGCCTTCAAGGTAATGGTGCCAGGTCCGGAAGGCTTCATGAATAGCCAACAGCTCCTTGTCGTGTGTGTCATAGTTTAACTCTGGGGCAGTCAAAGTCTGGGAGTAAAACGCTACCGGTCGTACCTCACCATCCGGGCAGGTGACGGACAGAATGCCAGCGACAGCATAGTCCGAAGCATCTGTTTCGACTGTGATGGGAAGTCCGGGCTTGAAGTGAGTCAATATTGCAGCCGTGGAGAAAGCCTCTTTGAGAAGATTAAAGGACCGGCGACAATCCTCGGAGAAATTCCAAGGTGCCCCCTTCTGTGTGAGACGTGTTAGTGAGACCATGATGTCCGAGTAATTGAAGATGAAACGACGGTAGAAGTTTGCAAAGCCGAGGAAGGACTGAATGTCCTTCACCTTGCGAGGTTCAGGCCAGTCACGGACGGCCTTTACCTTATCCTCGGACATTGACAATCCGTCGGGGGATAAGAAGAAACCAAGGTATTCCACGGACTTGGAGTGGAACTCGCATTTCTCTGGTTTGGCATACAAGCCATGCTCCCGGAGCCTGCGGAGTACCTCACGGACATGTTTTTTGTGGTTTTCCATATTATCAGAATAAACAAGGATGTCGTCTAAGTAGACAACGACGCATACATCCAGTAGGTCCGCGAAGGCGGAGTTGACGAAGCGTTGGAACACTGCAGGGGCATTGGTAAGTCCGAATGGCATCACGAGCCACTCGTAAGATCCGTAATGGGTTCTGAAAGCCGTCTTCCATTCATCTCCTTCGGCGATCCGCACCAAGTGGTAGGTGTGGCACAGGTCGATCTTAGTATATACCTTAGCCCGACTAGGCGAGTCGAGTAAGTCCGAAATGAGAGGTAACGGGTAACGGTCCTTCTTGGTGATCTTGTTGAGGCCCCTAAAGTCAACACAGAGACGAAGTGATCCGTCCTTCTTTTTGACAAAAAGGACAGGTGCGGCATACGGGGATGATGTTGGACGAATAAAGCCGGTAGTGAGACTTTCGTCGATGAAGGTCCGGAGAGCGGCAAGCTCAACGGACGAAAGCGAGTAGAGGGTTCCCAACGGTGGAGTAGTTCCTTCCTCCAATTCTATCTTGAGGTCGAACTCCCGGTGAGGCGCAAGTGTAGCTGCCTTGGCCTTGCTGAACACATCAGCGAAGTCGTGATAGTCCGGGGGTACCGACGACAAGTCCGGGGTATCCTGTACGGTGGCAGCCCAGAGTTTGGTAATATCCTGAGGTCGAACCTGGAGGGAGAACTGGGTTGAGCCATCTAGCTTGCAGGCACGGACGAAGGCCGCTGCATTGACAAGGGAGATGTTAGGTGCTCGGGTGCTGGGTGGAGAGGAGTTATCGACCGACTCGGGAAGGGTGATTTCCGGAGAGCCCAGGGGGGCGTCTACGGGGTTTCTCGGAATTGACTCTGAGTCAGAGGGCGACGTTGGCGCTGGCAAACGAGATGTAAGGTTTCGGAACTTAATACTGCTCAGTACCCAATCAATCGACGGATTGTAGCGGGTGAGCCAGTTATGTCTGAGAACAATCTTACACTCAGAATCCAATGGAGTTACATAAAAGATCATGTCAGTGATATCTCCGGAGGGGAAACGGACTGAGAGGTTTGAGGCTTTAGTGATTGATGTCGTTGTCGCACCGTCGAACAGATGGAGGACGAGAGGTGGGACGGAGTAGGTTGAAAGACCGTGATTATTGACGAAAGTAGAATCTACAAAACAGTGGGTCGAGCCCGAATCTATTAATGTTGGAAAGTCCGGAATATTATACGAGTCGAGGGTGACAGAAGGTTTTAATGAATTCAGATTTAAAAGAGTGGATGCATTGAGGCGTGCCTCCGAGGGTGCACAGTTGGTAACAACGCAACTCCCAGGCTGTGCGGAGTTCTGAGAGTTGCACTCTATTTTTTTGCCTCGGCGGAGGCAGTCGGTTTGGCTTCCGACTCAGTAACCGTGGTTGCGTGAGCCTTAGCTGCGCGAGATGTAGATTTAGGGCACTCTTTGGCCTTGTGCCCGGGGTTCCCGCAGAACATACACAGGTTCTGCTCAAAACATTTCTTCCGCTCGGCAGGTGTCAACTTGCCGTCTTTACCGAGCTTGTTGGATAATGTGGACAGTGCTCCGGAGTTCTGATTGTTCGGAGGCTTGGGGTTCGAAGTAGACGGAGTTTGCTGGTTACCACCAGACTGGGGGTTGGCGTTACCAGACTTCTGCTTGTCCCCCTTGTTCAAGTTGGCCTTACCTCCGGAGTTGTTTCCGGAGTTGTTGCTGGAAGACTTTGCTTGACGAGAGACTTCGTCCTTGCACTCCCAGTAGCGTGCGTCAATTTCTTGGGCTAGCGCACGCAACCCATATAGAGTAGTAGGTTTCCCAACCCTACTGATTTCGTCTTTGATGCGATCCAGGAGTCCGGTATAGAACAGGTGGCGGAGAGCACCATCTCCGTAACCTCGGACTTGTGACGCCAATCTGTTGAAGTCGACCACATAACGGTTTACACGATGTGTCTCTTTCATGTGGAGGTGGTCGAGCTGGTGTTCGGCGTCTGCGACCGGGTCGTGTGGTCCGAAGGTTGTCTGGAGATCCGCTACAATGTCCAGCCAGCTGTCCATCCAGAGTGGACGGTCTGCTGGATCTCCGGAGTTTAAAAGGTCTGGCTCGAACCACTCGAGAGCCATTCCTTTGAGATAAGATTGGGCGAACGTGACTTTGTTCCTGTCCAGGCGGAAGGCCTTGGGACAATCTTGAAAGCACAGTTTGCATTGGACTAAGAATGTCTGGAGTTTCTTTGGGTCAGTTCTGTCGAAGGTGTCCGGCTCCCGGACCTTACACTGCAAGCATTTCACAATGTTTCTTTAGAAAATATTCTGAAAAAATGGAGGAAAGAGATACTCTTTTATTTTGGATGCTTGGAAAGAAAAAATGGAGAAATAATGTTTTATTTCCTTCCAAAAAACATGAATTGATGCTAATACCACTTAGAGTAGAAGCTAATGGGCACTACCATTAATCCATGTTTTTTTCCAACAAATCATCCAACATAAAAGAGTATCTCTTCTCTCCATTTTTTCAGTATATTTTCTGAACAAAAATTGGGAAATGCTTGCAGTGTTAGCGCGTGAGGACGAGGTGTCGTCAGAGCGACGGGTAGAACGCGACAGACAGTCGATGGCTGTTGCCAAATTTTGCAAGACCGCCAGTTGGGGGTCTAGCTGTTCTGGGGCGTCAACGAAAGGGTTTCCTTCGTCGTCGTCGTCATCGTCATCGTTGTCGTCGTCTCCGGGACCATCGTCTCCCGGACCGTCATCTCCGGGGTCATCGCCTCCGAAGAGGTCTGGGGTTGGTCGCGCCGTGGATGAGGAACGTCTGTTAGAGGAGCCGGTTCTAGGAGTCGGGGTGGCAAGGGGTTCACCCCTGGCGGAGAAACTTCGAAATTGGCTGACCGACAGTGGAGGACGTCGGCGGCTTGCTAACGCGATACGTGCACTTGATTCGTGCATATCGTCAACCGCAGCTTGTTCCGAAGCTTCAACAGCCATGGAGCGGGAACGGAGTCGGGTAGTCATAGTCATTGGTATAGGGGGTTTCGTGGACTCGTGCGAGGATTTCAGTTCGAATATACTGTCAAAACCGGTTCTCAACGGTCTCCGAGGGGGTCCGAGGGCAGAGGAAAGCTAGGGCGAAAGTCCAGGTAGTCGGAGTTTTAGCGTACAACTTAGTACACTAGTTTCCTGCTGAGTCCCAGAGGTCAGAACTATCCAGAGACTGTCTGGAGTTTGAGTGAGATCGATGAGTATCTTATTCGATATTCGAACTGATGTGCTACGACATATGTACAAAGCTTTTATAGTACAGAAAAAAGTCCAATGCAATGTCCGGGATGTAGTGACTACCGGAACGCAGTACAGATGAATAACAATATTAGTGAGCCATTAGTAAGGTAAGTCGGTAGTCACCGGATAGCCAGATGGTACGGGGATTAGTAAGACATACGGGTACGGTAGTGTAGCGAGTCACTTAGAAGCACGAGAGAAACGTACTAAATATGGAAACAGAAACAGAAACAGAAACAGATCATAAGTCAAATCAAAGATGGAACGGAGTTTCACGACGGAAGCCCGTAGGGCTAGAATGACAACTCAGATGGTCGGACTGCGGTCCGGACCTTACGTGCGTGTCATGGATGTGACACAGACCCACAGACACCACAGATCTAAACTTTGAATTGCCCATATCTCATCCAAAAATAGACATAGTGATGAGATAATCATACTGACATGATCATGATATCATACACTACAACTTTCATTATGACATCATAACTGTACAGCCACTTTTTTATTTTTGCAAACTGGAACTCCACAAGAACTTTGCAAATACCTCACCCAAAAAAGGAGATATTACTAAGGTAAAAATATTCCCATGGTCCTGTAATCATAGGCTACAACTTTCCTTTTTGGCGGAGTTTGAATCTGAGTTTGAAATTTGTAGAGGTGTGCCACACAACCCACACAGCTGACTTCAAAAGTTGCTGAGGTAAGCAGAAAAGGACATTTAAACCCAGCTCACTCCCACACTGCATCTCTTTCCACTACCACCACCATCCCTCTTCCTCACCATCATCTTCATCATTGTCCCTCCCTCACCACCCTCCATTGCTACCACCACCCTTATGGTGGGTACCCTCTCCCTACTAATAGTAATAAGTGACCACTTAGTATAGATATGTATATCCTTGTACCTTGACATGTAATTTAGGTAGCTTATGATAATATGATTCAATTATTGGTCAACTACAACATATGTGAGTGGTGAGAATCTGTAGTACTGAAACAATCTGGGGTAGGTCTGTACAGGTCTGTACAGATATGGATATGTATACAGACCTGTATAGAAGGGGGGGGGGGGGGGGGGGTTTGCTGATGTCTTCCCTAGCATTAAGGATTGTTCTTGTGTGAAGGATGACTGCCAGACATGCCAGTCATTTTTCACATTAGGGCCACATTCTTCAATCTCCTCCATTCAGCTAGACTCCATGCTCACATCACCAAACACCTTTGGTGCATGACACTGTGAACCCTCAATTCAGCCCACTCCTCAAAGAAGGGTTAGCTCATGGGGGAACAATATCATAAACAGATGTGTGCAAACAAGGCAGATGTATCCATGATGTGTGAGTGTAATTACCTTGAGTATTCAAACATCCAAATGCTAACATTGTGCAGGGTCACACACCCTTCTATATGTTTCTCATGGGTGGAGCATAAGTGGTGCAATGGGATTTCCTCCATCAAAGCCAGCATCTTGGAACTAGTAAGTACCCAGCTTGGCAAATTTACAGTGTATGCTGATTGTTATCTCTTTACAGATGCAAGAATACCACATGAAGTATGCTGGCAACAGTGCTCAGCCAACTCCTACTGCCATGTGACCAACATACATGGGACTAGCCTTACTCTATGGGTTAGATACAATAGAAATCACACCCACAGCTCAGGAACAAGGGCAGCTATCCATCAAAGAAGAGTTCAGTTCCTACATTGCAACCACTAGCCAAGTGGATGCTGATGTGCTTGCATTCTGGGAGGTAAGAGAAGACCTCAACAGGCAGTCCACTGGATGACAGAGCTGACATCCTGTATAGCTAGAATGCACGAGGTTCCCCATGATATATTGCATTGCCATGGACTATCTTCTGGTTCAACCATCTTCTGTCCTATGTGAGCATATATTCTTGTTGAGCACAGAAACTGATACCAAGAAACAAAACCACATTAGTCCCATGTTGATGGAAGCCTTACAGCTACTCAAGTTTTCACTCAATACTGGGGCATGATGGAAAATGAGATGGTTTGAGACCAGGATAGGGAAGATGCTCTTGGTGCCCTCATGACATCACAGTGAACAGTGATGAAGTGATGAGTGCTATTCTTGATGCAATGGCATCAGCAGAGGGTGACCATGTGGCATTGGGGCTGGTCACATTGCACTGAGCTCACAAATGTTACTGTGTGCTGCCATCTCATTCCAAGTACTCTTAGGCATTGGCAATTTTCTTACTTCACATTTTTTCACAATCATCATCTCACTGTGTTCATTTCTAGATGTCATCCATCAGATCACACAGATTCCCAAAACAGGACATTGCCTGGTATACATGACCTCAGGCCTGACTGGAAAAAACTAGAATACATAGGCTTGAAAATAGGCTGGACAGAGACAAGTGGCAAGGTGAGGGGAAAAATGGCCACTCACTGAAAGGGGCAGGGTGGGAAGGGTAGCAAAAAAACAAACTGGTGATGTGGCTGCCAGCAGGACTGGTCAGAAAGAAGGTTGAGTAACAAATGAATGAAAACTCACCTGGCAATGTGGCAAGACAGGTCAGAAAGGAGGTTGACTCCCTGAAACTGCCACTCACCAGATAATATGAGTCAGTGAGGCATGATGATGACCAGTTGGTCAACTTGAAGTCGGAAGTCACAACTAACTGAGCTGGTCAAGTCAGAGGTATTGTCATTGGCCCAACTTGGGAAAGTATGACTAAGTCGGGTACACAACTTTGACTCGAGTCAACTATTAGTTGGAGTTGTGGCAACACTAGGGTCCAAGGTGGATCGGGTATGTTGGTAATCATCTTGCTATTCATCTGGGTGTGCTGAGTCTCCCTGGTAGATGATAGTGGCCTGCTTTCAATAGAGTGTCCACCAGCCAGTCCAGTGGTGTCACCTTCAGGTTTGAGAGCCTTCAAGCTCAACCCTGGTATCCCCAACCTCAACCTCAAGTAGGTAAGGTTCTACATGCCATGTGTCTACAACCTCAGGCTCAGGCTTCGTGTGCCCAGCCTCAGTCTCAGCAAAGACATCTTGGATGTCTAGGGAGTCCTCCTCCCTTCCAGGTGAGTTCTTGACTTCATTGTTACTGTTGTGAGTGTCCTGACCAGTTTCTGCAGCTGCGTTTGAGTTGCTCCATTGTGTGGCTTCCTCAGTGACTAGCAAACTCTCAGGTCTTGGAATCAAACCAAAGTGCTTCTTGAGGTAATCCCACTTTTGAGTGGTGATTTTAGGTGTAGCATATATGTGAAGATGCTGTCAGGTATGCCACAAACAATGGTGTAGTTTACCATCACATTTCTTTGAGTCCATGACTGGTTGGTGGTTCACCATGCCACAACCTTGTCTTGTTCATCCTTGGTCTGAGGTGTCCAACCTTCACATCGACCTTCTAGCTCTGCTGGATGTATGGGTCATCTTTCAGACCCAACTAGGAACCCCATCAAGTCTTCAGCTGTAATGGCACATATGTAGGACTGAACTTGCATAAGTTGTCCAATTGTGCCCATTGTGTGCAAGTGTCAAGTTCAGACCTACTCCGACAATCTCCGATGCTCACAGAGGCCAGGGGATGTGTATGAAGCTAGGCTGACATTGACCAATGACTGGCTGATGAAGGCCGATGGATAGTGACGTTGGCCAGAGGGTGGCCAAGAGTCATGACAGTGGTGTGGGAGAGGGCATCGGGTTCAGCTCATGTGCTGCCCCCTTGTACAAGCCCAGCCCTTGGATTTCAGAGACAGAGAGTAGTTGGGGGAAGTCTGACCAAAGATGAAGGGGCCAGTCGAAGACCGCAGAGGAGGAGAACTAAGTTGATATTCATACTGAAGAGACACCACTGAATGCAGTGGGCTTATATACAGCAGGCGTGCCATCAAGGCAGTACAGTATCAGATTGTCAGAACTAACATATGGGGCACAGTAAATTTTTAAGGAACCAAAGTGTCAGAAAACTTCAGTTGGAGTATGAGCATAGACAACAGAGGTGAGGGACAGGATAAAGAAAAGGTACCTAAAAGGAATAGTACAGAATGGAGTACCTTTGGAGCACTCACTGACAGCCAATCAGGAGATAGGCTGAAAGCCTAAAGAGGAAGTGGCCCTGTGCTGTCCCATGCAGTGCAGCAGCTGTGCTGTGCCTGGACCAGACCATCAACCCAAAAGGAAGGTGACCCCTAAGTCAAGGGAGGACATCACCTGACCGAGAGACACTAGTCATGTGGTAGTGCCAACAGAGTCCAACAGAGTCCAACAGAGAACAGGGTGGGAACGCGCTGTACGAGTGCTAGAGCAAGTGGACAGAGGCAGAGTGGAGCAGAGGAGGACAAGCAACATAGGGAGGGGTCCATAAGGATCAGTGACAATGCAGGATGGGCTAGAACAGAGGCATGGGCATGACAGTGAGCTTGGGTAGGTCATCCATCTGTTGTATTATCCAATAGCTTTCAAGTAAGGACAGTAGTAGTTTTTTGAGTAGTCACTTGTATCAAGTCAGCTGTGAGTTGCCTATAATAAAATTTTCCACACTAGGTGGGGCTCATAACCTGTAGAAAAGGGCTGTAGGCAGCCTCAGTAGTGACTCAACTACTGAGGGAACAGTACCAAATTGTACTCTAAAGTGTATGCTCTAAGTGCTTATGTAATCAATAAAAAGCACACCAAAATAGATATCACACAGGGGTGATTCAATCTCCAACACAAAATGCATTGCAGTTGGCTACTATTGAGTATGGGTGTGCTTCAAATGACTGGATCAATCAACCACTGAAATTGTGTAGTTATGTGTGGACAAGATGAATACTACACAACTACAACATACTTGCAACCTCCTCTTCAAAAAAGTTGGATTCTGCCTCTGATTCTATATCTGTCTCACTTCTCTGTGCTCATTCCACCAATATAGCCTGATAGTCATTCCACATTGCAACCACAATATCATCCTGCAGCCTGCTCACACCAAGATCATCCATGTGTGCAGCACCACTGGCAGTCACCTGCAGAGGACTGACTGGAGTGCCTGGCCACAACTGGCACTTGTCTTTGTCATCAATATCAAGCATGATATTGCTCTTGTCCTCCTTTCCTATCACAGCTGTAAATAAAATTGTGCAATGCACACAGTGCCACAGGGTTGTGTGCTTGCATGTCAACATTGTACTCTGGGGCCAGGAGGACTATTCAGAACTGCTGCTTCAAAATGCCAATGATTCTTTCTATAATGTTCCACACAGATGCATGATGTACATAGGTTAAACAGTTCCTCTTTGGTCATGGGTCTGTGAAAATTGAATAAGAATAATGGAAAGAAAAAGAAAAACATGATCTTACTGTGTGTTGGCACAGCCCCACTCTGCAAGATGATGTTGGACACTGTGATAAGGGACAAGTAGTTCACAATGAGAGGGGTAGCTGGCATCAGCAAGAAGATATTTTCCATGGGGAATGCAAAGATTGGTGGATATTGCATTACCATAGACACAAGTGTTGGTTTCAGACCCTTCCCACCCTGTTAGTGCATAAATGAACCTCAGTCCAAAGTTGCAGATGAAAAGACCATTCTGTGAAAGAAATCCTTTGCAATTGTGGTAGTTCGAATGAATGATTGCTGGGGGGGATATGGGGATATGACAGCCATCTATGGCACCAATAGCATTCCAGAAATATGGCCAGAACTTGGGCATCATATTTTTGGATGGCAAGATTCATTGTCCAGAAAGTGCACATGGGTGGAATAGAAAGGCTGATCAGAAAATATGAAAAGCATCTTCTTGAAGTAGCTGTTCACAAATAAGGTCACATATCATACAACTTTCATATGAGCTCACCAAGATATTGTGTTATTTGATCACTGAAAGTGCTCCACCACATGTCTGCTTGTCAGGCCAGCCACACATGTGTACATGAATATTGAGAGCTGTTCTTCCAAAGTGACAAACTTGGAGTCACAGTGACCCATGTCTCATAGCTCCCTGATGAGCTGAATGAAGTCCTCCTTGTACATACTGAGTTCACAGTGGATATGTCCAGGATGACCACTGAGAAGTTCCTGGACCCACATTTCACTGGGGAGCCTGGATGTGTGGTATGGTGTTGGTTGTCTATGAGTTCCTGAATCAAGCAGCTCAGCCAGCAACATCAGCAAACTAACCCTCACCCTTACAAAATGTCTTTGTGCACCACACAACCACATTTGCTTCTGTCCTCACAAAAATTGACCCAGAAGCTGACATTATCATAAAGATTGCACCATCAAAATTTCAAGCTACATTTAGATGTCAATTGTTGAGATTCCTTGCCCCTATTTCTCTGGGCAGACCTAGCCAGTTAGGTACCTTGCTGTCAAAAGCTGGCCAGTTCTGTCCAGTTCTCGCTAGGGTAAGGGTTGTTTTGCTGATGAAGGCCAGGAGTGCCTGGAGCAGTGTGAAGATATGCCATAGTAGGAGTCAGTACACACTGTAATACTGATCAGGCAGCATATGTGAACAGGGTTCAAATGTTCAATCTCCAAGATACTTGAGTGCACAGTTCACAAACAAGACTAAGCCCTGCAGTTTGTAAACTTCAGGCAACCTACACATTCCATACAAGCTCTAAGTGATGTCAACCATCAGTGTGGGCCCATAGACTCACATGACCTTGTGGTCAGTTTGTTCCAAACAGAGGCCCTCCTCCTCCAGATGCCAACTACGTATTCAACTATCTAACATGACATCACAGCATTGGTGAATCTCCCTCAAACTGGAATACTTCATCTACAGTGAGTGAAAAAACGTGTGCAATGTTTGGCTGTTTTGTACTAAGTCCGGTGTAGCGCCATGAGGCGTGGGAATCCTGCTTAGCCTTGGTGAGGTGGGTGGTAGTACTCGCTCTTGGCTACAAAATGGTCCCAGGGTCACGTGATTTGGTGCAGTAGTCATTGAGATATGTCCATTATAAAACAGCTACACCATTGCACACGTTTATTCACTTTTGAAAAGTGAGGGGTATTTGGGGAATATCAGTACTTGGTATAGCCTCCTTTTGCTTTAATCACTGCCTCCACCCTCCTAGGCATGCTTTCAATCAACTTCTGACACTCTTCAGCTGGTATATTGTTCCACTCCACCTGAGTCCTCTCCCACAACTCCAGTATTCCCTTGGGAGGATGCTCATACTCTGCAAGCCTCCTCTTGAGGTAACCCCAGGCATGTTCTATGGGGTTGAGGTCAGGGGACTGTGCAGGCCATACCATAGTCCTAAAATCCTGCTCCTCTAGCCACTCCTTGACCTGTTTGCAGGTGTGCTTGGGGTCATTGTCCTGCTGGAAGATGATGTCAGGAGGATGGAGACCATAATACTCAAGGGAATCTTGTAGTTCATCCTTCAAAATTTGGAGGTAGAGGTCTCCATCCATCCTACCATCAATCTTGGTGCCATACCCAACACCCTCCCAGGTCATACAGCCCCACATCATGAGAGACCCTCCTCCAAACTTCAGTGTCCCCTCTACTAGCCTATCATTCAGCTTCTCCCCTGGCTTTTTCCATGCCCATTTGCACCCATCTGACCCCAGGCGATTAATTTTAGTCTCATCAGACCATACCACCCTCTTCCAGTCCTCCAAAGTCCAATCTTTATGGGCATAGGCAAAGTCCAACCTTGCCTTGCGATGCTTGGCAGAGAGGATAGGTCGTTTTCGCTTTACCACAGCCTTCATACCAGTCTTCTTCAGGTGCTGGCGAACAGTATTTGGGTGGAGGGGCTGGTTGATGACATTGGTGAGAGTTTTGGTCACCTGCACAGCATTGTCTGCCTTCTGAGTTGAGATGAGGTGGATGGCATGGCGGACATTAGCAGGGGAAAGCTTGGATGGACGACCTCCAGTGGACTTCTGCAGGCTGGAACGCTCCTTGGAACAAAGTCTAGAGATGGTAGAGTGATGTAGGCCAGTACTGGAGGCAATAGAGGAAGGAGAATGACCAGAATCAAGCATAGTGAGGATAGTATTCCTTTGGGTGGAGGAGATGGATCTCATGGTGGTAAAGGTTGGAAATAAAGAAGCGTGTGAACTTGTTCAAACTCAGACACAATGTTTATATGTGTATCTTTGTTTGTAGGACCAAACAACCACAATTATCTCTTCATTTGACTCAGATTTTACTTCCAGCCCAAAAGTGAATAAACGTGTGCAATGGTGTAGCTGTTTTATAATGGACATATCTCAATGACTACTGCACCAAATCACATGACCCTGGGACCATTTTGTAGCCAAGAGCGAGTACTACCACCCACCTCACCAAGGCTAAGCATGATTCCCACGCCTCATGGCGCTACACTGGACTTAGTACACAACAGCCAAACATTGCACACGTTTTTTCACTCACTGTATGTCCTGTTCTCTTTGGTTTATATCAGAATGCATGGTCAAAGGGAATGCAACTGCTCACCATCCACCATGGAATCACCTTTCCACTCCCAGTAGCCCCATCATTGAAGCTCTCCTGCATGTGATCCATGATTTCCCACCATTTTCATGTCTGCTCATCTTCCCCAATGGCTTCCATATCTTTCACATAGTTGTCCCCTGTGTACTTGAATTTTGCAATCAAAAGTTGCAAGGGAGGATAGTGACTGATCAAGTAGTCAGATATGTGATGCTTCGCTAGGGCTACAAGAATGCCAGGCCAGACATTTGTGTGGAGTCTCTTGTATTCCTCTGCAAACTGCAGTTTGAGCTTTGGGAAGTATTGTGGTACTGGTGAAGGGTGGTGTGTCAAATAACATGGGCCATCCACTTTGATGATCTGACATATCTGCTTGGCTTGTTCCATGGCTGATTGTCAATTAACCCAGGTTTCTGTTACAATACATATTTTCATTTCATTTCATCTTATCTAATCTTCCTAATCTTATCTTTCTCTTGTCTAATCTGTTATCTGTGGAACTTCTGGACTCTGGCCTCATGGCCAATGTATGTTTACCTTCTAGACTGTCCCACTCCACAGTGATGTTGTCATGATGTCACTGTGACCTCATGCCTCACCTTTGCTGTATGTTATGGCTCATGGAGGCCTCATGTACCTTAGTATTTATACCTCCCAGAATCACCCTGGCTAGCTTTCCTTAAGCTAGTTCATTTGGGTCTTGATGTCTCAAAGCACCTGCTTCCCAGCAGTTCCCCTCTTCTCTCTCATCATCTTCTTGCCTAGTTTCTTGTTAGTGGACCTATGACTCCTTGTTGATAGGTTTCATCACACTTGAACTAGCTTCTTTCCTTGTTGTACCTCCACCTTTGACACCATACCTGGCCTTGAGGGTTAACAAGACAGCTCAACATTCCTTGCTATGTTCGAGATGGAACCACTGTCTACTCCCCCTCTCTGCTTGCATCCTGCCCCTCCTCTATACAACCCTGCCCACTGCATGTATACCACATAAAGCATGAGCCTTCTCTCAAACTCCACTACCCAACTCCTGGATCCAAAAGACCTCTCACCCCCTGGAGGCAGCAACTCTTTGATGACATCTTTGGGTCTCCTGAATGCTTCCCTTCTCCTGATCCTAATCTTCTAGGCTTCATTCTCAATGGCCCTTATAACCTTTGCAACTGTCAGACACTCCGCCCTCCCCTTCATACCCCTATCCCTATAACCACCTGTATCTACAAACATGGACATGGCAGGACTCACCCAACAGGTTGCTGATCTGCAGCAAGAGCTGGCAGACATGCAGCAGGAGAATCAACAGCTCATTGCAGGGCTGCAACAACAGCAGGCCACCATCACTGCCATCGAGGTTCAAAGGGGTCAGTGGGCCACTCTGCCTGCTGATGTGATCCAAAGGAGGATAGAAGTAATGGCTGATCCTGGCTCATGGGATGGCAACAAAGCCCAGTTTGCAGAGTGGTGGGTAAAAATGAGAGTATGGGTCATGGCCCTCCTGACCCCCCAAGATAAGGCCACTGCAGTGTGATCCCAGATGAAAGGACTGACAGCTGGTTGCTATGTTCAGGCCCATTTTACACATTGCATTACTGAAGGAATGTGGCCCACTTGGGCAGAGCTAAAGGGAGATGTCAAATCGTACTTTGCCCCTCAGTCACCTGAAGTAGAGTGGGCACAAAAGCAGCTTCAGGAGTTGAAGCAGGGCTCCTCCTGGTTCAAAGACTTCTTTGCTAAGTTTGACACTCTTTGCTTGCAGTTGAATGCCCCTGACACCTACACTGCCATCCTTCTCAAACAAGCCACCAACCCTTCCATTGTGCACAATGCTATGTTGGCTGGGTATCCTGATGGTAACTGGACTGAAATGGTCCCTCATTTCAAATCAGCTGCCCTCACCCTCAAATGCCATAGGTTGATCTTTGGCACTCCCACCACATCCTCTTCATCTCACCCCACCCATCCATTCCAACATGGCTTCTTTAACATTGTCACTCAACCTGGTGCTGGTACTCCTATGGAAGTTGGAGCTGCCACTTCCTCTTGCCTGGTCCCCACACACATTAAGTGTTACATGTGTGGGGGCAACCATTTCAAACAAGACTGTCCTCGATAGCCCTCGTCTTCTCGCTCCCCCCCTTTCTGCCCTCACCCCACTGTTCATCAGGTAGCCCCTGACAAAGACCCTGACCTCATCCAGGTCAACGGAATGTCCTTCAAAGAGATGAAGGCCTTCTTTTATGACAGGCAGGTAAATGAAATGAGAGCACAGGGAAAAGAGTTTGGCCAGTAGTCACTCAGGTACCTACTGGTCTCATATCAAATTGTTTCTCTGTTTTGGACACTCACAATGTACAGGATCTATTTAATATGTCAGATACACCATCTAAAGAGGAGTCTGGAGACATCTCAGCCACAGATGTAAAACTATTGGTGCTTGATTCCTCTTGCAATAAAAATACAAAAAAACGTTCCCGAAATGAGAAGCCTGAAATCCTGAAAGGAGTAAAGTGCAGGAGTGTTGGAGGAGAACACGAGTTGGAGCTAGAGGTGACATTGGAAGGAAGGAATAGGGAATGGTTGGTGAGGGCTTTGGTTGATTCCAGGGAAAATGATACCTTTCTCAATAAAAGGTGGGCTGAGGAAAACAATGTTCCCCTCCTTTGCCTTGGAAAGCCTGTCTCTGTCTTAAATGTTGACAGAATGAAGAATACCACTGGAGATACTACTCATGTGGCTGCCCTTGTTATGAAATACCAGGGCCACTGAGAGAATGTTTTAGCACAGGTCACCACCCTTGGCTCTCATCCTCTTATCCTCAGCTACACCTGGCTCTCGAAACATAACCCTGAAATCTCCTGGTCAAACAAAACAGTTAAGCTTTCTCAATGCCCTTGAGAGTGTAATGACCTTTGACCTAGAACTAGGGCCAAAAAGGAAGCTGAGAGGCATGAAGCAGGGAACATGGGTACCTCTACCCAAGATTTCATTCTGCTCACATCTGTGCTGGAACTGCCAAAGAGCTTGTTCTGAAGGAATATCATCAGTATCTAAAGGTATTCTCAAAGGAGGAGTTGGAATGTACATCAGCAAACCCCCCCCCCCCCCCTCTATACAGGTCTGTACAGACCACAGACCCACAGACAGGTCCCCCCCTGTACAGATCTGTACAGACTCTGTACAGACCTGTACACATATCCATATCAGTACAGATCTAAAAATCTGTACAGACCTACCCCAGATTGTTTCAATACTACAGATTCTCACCACTCACATATGTTGTAGTTGACCAATAATTGAATCATATTATCATAAGCTACCTAAATTACATGTCAAGGTACAAGGATATACATATCTATGTATACTAAGTGGTCACTTATTACTATTAGTAGGGAGAGGGTACCCACCATAAGGGTGGTGGTAGCAAAGGAGGGTGGTGAGGGAGGGATGATGACGAAGATGATGGTGAGGAAGAGGGATGGTGGTGGTAGTGGAAAGAGATGTGGTGTGGGAGTGAGCTGGGTTTAAATATCCTTTTCTGTGGGTCTATGGAGTCTGTAGGGTCTGTAGGGTCTGTAGGGGTCTGTACTTGGTCTGTGGAAAATCTGTACCATCTGTGGGTCTGTGCCTCTGTACCAAACCTGGGGTTTTGGTGATGTACCAGGTCTTTGATAAGGAGATGCTAGCAATCATTTGTGCCTTGGAAACCTGCAGACACTACCTGGAGGCCACTCCCAATCAGTTTGAGATCTGGATGGACCACTCCAACCTTCACTACTTCATGATGGCTCAGAATCTGGACAGATGACAAGCCCACTGGGCACAGTACCTTTCCTTTTTTGACTACAAGCTGGTTTATAAACCAGGAACATCCATGGCTAAGGCAGATGCATTGTCACAAAGGGAAGATCATGAGGTTAAAGGAGATAATCAGGGTCTGATGCTTATAGACCCAATATGGGTAGCTGTAACAATAAGTACTACAAACAGGTGTGTAAGTAGGATAATGGAGCTCACCTCAGTTCTTCGGTAGAAGCAACTGAGGTGCAAGGAAATGTGGTGACAGGAAAATAGTAACATGGATATGTAGGCAAAGGTGTTGTGCCAAACTAAGTATATACTGCAACACTCCCCCTCAAATGTGCTGCAGTCTGAGAGCACCTGTGAAGTGTTTGACCTTGAGGCTCAGGAGAGGCTTAGTAAGCATATCAGTGATCATGTCACCCATAGGACAATAAACTAAAGAAATAGAGCCTTTGTCAATAGTGAAATGAATAAAATGGTCATGGATATCGATGTGTTTGGTTCGAGCATGATACACTCCATCTTTCATGAGGGCAATTGCTGACTGGTTATTGCAGTGTAGTGTAGTTGGGAACATGAGTGGCCAGAAGGTTTCTTGCAGAAAACGTCATAGCCATATGACTTCTTTCATGGCATGCATAGCAGCAACATATTCATCAGCAAACCAGAGATTACCTGGCCAGACTCCCAGTTCTCCCAGAAAGGTCCCCCTCTGGCCAGGTCTGGCCAGACAGGGTTCCAGAGTTCCCAGAATCCCAGCCCACCACCTCTGTCCATACTTTTACTACACTTTTTTGCTAATGCCACTGCTGTTTTTTGCTAATACAACTACTACACTTTTTTCCTAATGCCACTACTGTTTTTTGCTAATACCACTACTACACTTTTTTCCTAATGCCACTACCATTTTTTGCTAATACAACTACTACGCTTTTTTGCTAATGCCACTACTGTTTTTTGCTAATACCACTACTATGCTTTTTCCCTAATGACACTACCATTTTTTGCTAATACAACTACTATGCTTTTTTCCTAATGTCACTACCATTGTTTGTTAATACAACTATGCTACTATGCTTTTTTGCTAATAACACTACCATTTTTTGCTAATTCAACTACTACACTTTTTTGCTAATGCCACTACACTTTCAAGCTAACACTTACTATCACTCTGTCACACAGAAATCAATCAAAAGCAGTAATATATTCAAATCCAAGTACTACCACATATTAGCCTAATAGTACTACACTTTTTCACTAATACTACTACTCACTACCCAATTTCCTAATACTACTATGCATTTTGCTAATACAACTACCAAATACCCATTTTCCTAATACTACTACCCACTACCATGAATTAAATAGGTGGTAGTAGTGGACTAATAGCATACACTACCCCATAGTAGGAATTGGACTTTGTTTGGTCGGCTTTGGTCACTTGTTTTGTGACTTTGCAAAATCTCGACCTATTGGTGGCTGTGCCCACTACACAACAAACCTAATGATCACTATGCTTTTTTGCTAATCACTGTTACTACATTTTTGGTAATCAAAAATGTACACAACATTTCACTAATCAAACACTAATAAATACTACACTTATTTGGTAGTCAAAAAAGCGAACTTTACTACACTTTTGCTAATCAAAATTGTACACAACACTTCACTAATCAAACACTAATAAACACTACACTTATTTGGTAGTCAAAAAAGCGAAATTTACTACACTTTTGCTAATCAAAAGTGTACACAACAGCTAACTAGTCAAATACTAATACACACTACACTTATTTGGTAGTCAAAAAAGTGAAATTTATTTTGTCTGTATCTCAACCATCTTTGAATGGATGGATGAGGTAAACATACCTCTGTGGTCCTCTTGTCAGGTACTACAACTTTCATTTTGACATCTTTGAAAAAAAATTTGGAGACTTCAATTTTTTTTTGTATTTTGCAATTTTTTCACCCATTTTTGGGTATTTATCCACAAGAGAAGGGTATTCCCATGATCCTGTGATCATGGACTATGACTTTTGTTATGACATCACAGTCATTCAACCACTTTTATTTTGGGACACCCCACATTCAAAGTCAATTTTGTAAATATCTCACCACTTTTGCTCTGACAGTGGCTGTGCATCTGGAGGGTCTGGGGGGTCTGGGACTCTGGAATCATTGGTACAGATAGTCTGGGTTTCTGGAAAGCTGGGGAAGGAATGACTAGTTTGCTGATGTTCAGCCTCAGTCATAGATAGAGTGACTAATTCTTGTTTTTTCAAGGCCCAGGACACACCACCTCCATAGGTTAGTGCCAGGTCTTTCATAGCTGCAAGGTAGCAGTATATTTGTTTTGCAGCTTCCCAGTGGCTTATACTGGGGTTCACACTAAATTGGGCAATGGCCATGACTGTGAATGCAACATCTGGGCATGTTCTGACTGCAACATGAATTAGTGACCCTACAGCTTTGTGGTACAGTATGTGCTTCATGCAGGATGCCTTGGCTAGTGTTTTTGGACTCTGCAAGGCTGAGAGGTGAGCTGTTGTCTCCATTGGAGTGGCAGCAGGCCAAAGATCTGTGAAATTATATTTTGCTAGGATACCTTCTATGTATTTGTCCTGTGAGAGTGAGATTGTGTGGGCAAGATGATTGTGGGTGACTTTCATTCTGAGTAGTGATGCAATAGCACCCAAATCCAATAGTTTGTACTTTGCAGCTACATCAGCAAAACCCTGGGTTTGGTACAGAGGCAAAGACCCACAGATGGTACAGATTTTCCACAGACCAAGTACAGACCCCTACAGACCCTACAGACCCACAGCCACCACAGATGTAAACTTCGATTTGCCCATATCTCATCCAAAAATAGACATATTGATGAGATAATCATACTGACATGATCATGACATCATACACTACAACTTTCATTATGACATCATAACTGTACAGCCACTTTTTTATTTTTGCAAACCAGGACTCCACAAGAACTTTGCAAATATCTCACCCAAAAAAGGA
The DNA here is from genome assembly GCA_024663435.1 of Pisolithus sp. B1. NCBI lineage: Eukaryota > Fungi > Basidiomycota > Agaricomycetes > Boletales > Pisolithaceae > Pisolithus > Pisolithus sp. B1. The sequence continues at coordinate 474,260 of JANFAA010000008.1, forward strand.
GATATTACTAAGATAAAAATATTCCCATGGTCCTGTGATCATAGGCTACAACTTTCATTATGATATTGTGGCTGTACAATTACTCTGTATGGTAGAATTCTAGACTGGGCTGTGGTAGCTACACAGCTGGCTTCAAAAGTTCCTGAGGTAAGCAGAAAAGGATATTTAAACCCAGCTCACTCCAACACTGCATCTCTTTCCACTACCACCACCATCCCTCCTCCTCATCATCATCTTTGTTGTTGTCCCTCCCTCACCTCCCTCCTCTGCTACCACCACCCTTATGGTGGGTACCCTCTCCCTACTAATAGTAATAAGTGACCACTTAGTATACATAGATATGTATATCCCTGTACCTTGACATGTAATTTAGGTATCTTATGATAATATGATTCAATTATTGGTCAACTACAACATGTGTGAGTGGTTAGAATCTGTAGTACTGAAACAATCTGGGGTAGGTCTGTACAGGGGGGGATCTGTCTGTGGGTCTGTGGTCTGTACAGACCTGTATAGAGGGGGGTGGTTTTGCTGATGAGGGGCACACAATGATGGACAGTCCTGTCCATGAATGCTCAAGGGCTCACAACTAGAAGATTCTACTGGGCATATCATTGACTTCAGCAGTGTGAAATACACCACATGAATCTCCCTCTTCTCAACTTTGGCAAGTTGCTACATATGTAATGCAGCATGATTGGTAGAGGGTTGTTATCAATGAAACAATGGCTTGAATGAAATATCACATTAGTATGAGCTGAGTAAAGGCATAGTATGCATGCTCAAGCTGCAAGGCTCAACACAATACAGTCAGAGAAATATTCTCTGTTGACAGAGGGGTCCTTATTCCCATTGTACCAATGCCCTCCCAAGCTTGAATCATTTCACAGAGTACTGTGTGCAATCAAAGAAAAAGAAAAAGGTTTGTGAGGGGCACAATCCACTGTGTGGCTGACAACATGTCCTGATCTCCTATGACTAATTTGGCAGGACCAGCTGGATGCAGAATTGCTTCCCTGGCCAGATGAGGTCCAATTATTCCATGTCCAAGTACCTCTTATGAAGCACAAGACAGATGATCACCAAGTTTTCTGGAGGGGACAGTCTTGAACTAGCACACTTGTGGATGAGTTTGCTGACATAAACCACCTTGCATTCCCAATGGAGGGCCCCTACAGCCACTCAGCCATGGCACTGACAGTACTTCAGTGCATCCACATCCTATGAGGAGAACAGTACTGATTCACTTTGCCTTCCACCATCAGTGGCATTCCATTGTCCTTTGCATATAAAATGCCCCCTGTCCACAATGAAACCCCCATCCCCTCCTCTCTCTGTCTTCAATCATGTTTCAGCAGCATTACCTGCCATATGATGCTCACCTAACCACTTTTTACAGTAACAATACCAGATCTTTGGCCATCCAGGATGAGAACAACTGTCAGTTGTCACCTGTCCTTGAGGCAGTGGCCTGGTCTTACTACAGTAGTGCCATTGTGCAGGTAATGACCAACCCCTCCTGGCCACTGCCCCAACTCCAGCAAATGTCCCTCTCAATGTGTTGGACATCAATTACTATGGTGGAATATCACAGGAGACATCTGTTGACTTGACATTTCTTTTCACTCCAACTGCACTCAGATTCCTGTTCAACAATGATGCTAAGCAATACAGTGCTCCTACCCCTCACATTGTGCACACAGAGGAATATGTTTGTAGTCATTTGCAAGATCAGGTGGATGATGTACCTGCCCCTTATGTCACCCAAGCAATGGAACAACCACAAGAACAGACCAGCCTTCCAACTCCAGACTCCAGCCCTGAGCTCCAAGTCTGGAATGCTGAACCCCCTGTTCATCTGTTCACCAAGCCATGTACTGAAGATGCCATCCAGAAAATGATCTTTTGCAGTAGCCACAACAAAGAAATTGGACAGGATCTGTTCTACACCAGTTTGAACTTGGAGGATCCCGGCCACACCACCATGGGTGTCAAACCACCACTTACCAGAATTGTGGCTGTGGATGAGGCCTCATGCCAGTACTACTTGATTACACCTGTGGACACTGAGCTGTGCCATTTTGGAGGAGAAGTGTGCTACCAGTACCCACTTGAAGTCATCTGAACTCTCCAATGAACACTGGCTAAAGATTGGGCTTACATTATACTGCCACCCATTCCCATTGACATCCTTTGGCCATTTGATTATATAGGTGGTAACTTTCTAGTGCAAGGCCAAGACTGTTGGGAATTTATTTGTGCCTAATGAAAATACCATCTGGGCTGCCATTCTCAAACATGGCATGGACAAGGATTACAGGCCTCTCACCACTGACCCAAAGACCTGCCAGTGCTTGAAAGTCATCACAGAATGCCAGTGATCTGGTACAGCAGTGTACACTCCCCATTCAATCATCATGTCTCAATTTGCAGTCAACCTCTTCATCAAAATTCCCAGGCTTCCTAACCAAGGTCTTACTGAACCTGTCATTAACTACCTTGGCATGTTTGTGATGCAATACATGGACAACATGTTCATGAAATGGGATGCATGGAATGACATCACAGAAGATTTCAAGAACAATTTGTATGACCAGGCTCCACACCTTTTCAAAGGCTTGAAACCATACAAGAATGTCCTGCACATCCCCATCATCAGATTTATATACACCAAGTTCAACAGTCATCTTGTTGGGTGTACTGACTGAGCCCTTATAGAAGTGCAAGTAGCATGTGCTATGGCTCAGCTCAAATGCAATTGGGCAGAGGGCATCAGATCCAACAGCAGTTCTGACTCCAAAAGTGGCTTCAAAATGAACAATGACAGTATCACCAGCAACAATTTCCTATTGTCTTTTGATTTTGATGGTGAATGATGCTTTTGGTGCCCCACACTGACCAACAATTTTTTAGGTTATTTCCATCCCATGATGCAATGCTATCTCCTTTGATGACTTATGACTTGCTTCCTTCAATTCTCTTCATGACTTATACATCCATTTACTCTGACTTATATCACCTAATGGTCCTTCACTTTTCACATTTATAATTGCATGGTATCATTGGTAGATCATAATTTCCACCCTCTACACACTGGTATTGTGTGCATGGATTTATTTGTCTTATCTTACCTGTAACTCTTGCTGCATACTGTTAACAACATTGGATGTTGAAATGAAGCTCCTCATTAATGCATTCATTGATATCAATCCACAGGTGAAAATGTGTCTAAGCCATGAAAAATTGTGAAATAGTTTCATGCATCTGGATGCCAGCAGGTAATGGTTTCAACACAAAAAAAGTCTAGGATTCTTTGGATGGTGACTTGGGAGCTCGAGCTTGAACTCTGGAGAAGGCTAGGAGAAATGGTTGTTAATTGGTCTTGATCTTGTCAGCAACACCTGCCACATAGGAAAGAAAATGCAGTGAGTGACTGCTTGGTCCCACTGCAGCACAAAGAAAGTATACCATTCTTGAAAGAAGCTCCAAATGTTCTCGCTGTCCATGTAATGAACAGCCCTGCTAGAACAAGTGCACACACTGCCCTCACCATTTCTGCATCCAGTGGCTTGATTTTCACCAGACCATCCACATCTGCTGCAACCCCAAGAAATCCTACCAGTATGGCATGCATGTCCACCCAGAATGGCTGTGCATGGGTGAGGGTGGTGTAGAGGCCAGTGACAAGCAGTGCACACCACAGGTTGGTTGTTGTCCAGCTGTAGGGCAGAAGTTTGGAGGCATGGACACAGCCAGCACTGTTGGGTGAAGGAAAGAGAACAGGTTGATGAGGAAAAATCCTCCATTGGCAAGGGCCTGTCTGATGGAATTGGTTTTATACTGGGGCTGTCAGGTACATGGATGGATAGGTACTTATGAATAAGACAGGAGGAGCATCCATGGTGATCTGGATGTGCCTGCTGTGGGGCTGCTCAATATGACAGATGGAACAATGCTGCAAAGTAGGAAGGCACAGTTACACACATTGAAGACCAACAGTGGGAATTCTGTGTGGAACGAGGGAATGGGTATTATAGGTGCAGGGATGCTTTTGATGAGGGCCTGGGTAACGATGCAGAGAAGAGGCATCATACTGGAGAGCATGAATGACACCAGCACCAAGATATATGGATGTGGAAGTGATGATGGGCTCAGGAGGCTGACAAGACAGAGTCAAACATACATATCATTGCCTTGCCACCATACACTACCACCAGGGTGGTCAGTGCATCCCTGACAAAGGACCTACTCTCTACAGCAGTGATAGCACCTTCTGATTGCTTGCCAGATGCATGTTTATAATGCTCATGCCTCAAGCTCTCCCTAATCTGCCTGAGTGCTGTAGGCACAGTCACACCCCTACTAGGAGAATTGAGAAGGGAGGAGAGGTTAGGATGAGGTAGGAAGTCAGGGAAGTTTCAAGGGCTGAAAGGAGTGAATAAGGGGGCGAAGAGAGGTCAAAGAGGTGATAGGGGTTTGTTTGGGACTTAGGTGTGGCAGGTGAGGAGCTGACTAAGTGCATGTGTTGGGTTCAGACACATGTGGCAATGGAAAAAAAAAAAACAACAACTATGATATGAGTTTGTAGAGCCAGAGCCCAAGTCTGGGGCTCAAGCTCCTCAGTTGCTTTCTCTGCTGCATATATTCCCTTTCTGCTATTTTCAGTGTCCAAGATTAAGGCAAGTTCTCTTTTCAAGCATTTGAGCAGTACATGTGCTGTTGAGGTTTCAAGAACCTCTTTTAGGGACATATCAAGACTCACATTACCACCACTCTTAGCCCACCCCTGGGCATTCATTTTACTTCTCTTCATATGGAGCCCACTGTGAGGGGGTTCTTTGTAAATCCAGCACACAGGTACTTGCTCCACAGAATTGCTGCTCATACAGCTGAAGAAGAGAAGCAGGAGAGGGAACTGTTTTCCCTGGGCCTTCACTCCATTCCACCATCTTTCACCAGCCAACAGTTCACAGATTCATAGTCATGCACACCACCTACACTATTGCTACCACAAGCCTCAGAACTTTCTATCTCAAACTCTTGAGCCCATCTATCCTGGAAGTATCCAGATGTGCTAGTAGACACCTGGCCAGATGACAGGATCCCCAGAAGTCACATGGTACTGGAAAGGTTGCTGGCAGGCCCAACTTACCATGAGGACCACTATGAGAGAGGAAGAGAGCATGGGCACTTGTGCTCTTCTGAAGACCTTTACCCTATGAACCACCCTGTTGTGTGCTCTTGGTCTCATTCTAGAAGACATGCACAGGGAAGCTTACACTTGTACATGAGACAGCAACCTCACAAACACTCCCCTCCTTGTTCAAGCAGAAATTCACCATCTTGAGACCACTACACCCACCAACACCCTGATTCATGCTATCACCCTCATTCAAGGTCTAGTTCTTATGCAAGATCTTCATATGGCCAGGGTGAGACACATGAAGACTACCCTACATCGATGAGATCGAGGAGCAGGGAGGGAAGGATGCTATGTACCCAGGACAAGCAAGATAGAAGGTCATATTCAAGGGAGAGAAGGGATGAAAGAAGAGGGACAGATTACAGAGAGTGAGAGTTGTATGAGGCTGTGACTAGAACACATGAAGGACTCAGTACCTCGAGGCATCAATCACATCCCTTCAAAGGATGGCATCTTGAAAGGTCTCATGGACACAAAAGGTTGGAAGCAGAGGTGGTTCTCAAGAGATTAGGCCAAGGAGTGACAGACTCTTGGGTACCAGAACCACTTGATAGGATGCCTAGTCAGAGGTCAACCAAGGTGCCAAAGTTCTGAGGCAAAGCACATGACCTTGTAACTTACCTTAATGAGATTCAGCACCTATGCCAGGCTGTGGGATGTGATAAGGAAAAGGAGTGGATTAAGTGGATGTACTGGTACCTGGATGATGACACTGCATCTCTGTGGAGTAACATCCTGGGGGAGAGGATAATGGAGTGGAATGACTTCATCATCAGGCCAGTATGCCTGTACCCCAGTGCTTTGAGGCTAGGAAAGAGGTTTGTTAGGGAGGATTTGTATGACCTTGTAAGGGTGCAGGCAATGAAAGACATCAAGACAGAGGAGGATCTTGGCAAGTACCTGTGTGGGTACAAGGAGATTGCATGATATCTTTACTTGAAGGGCAAGATCACCTCTGATGACTATGATGCCTACACCCTTGAAGGTCTCGACCCTGAACTGATATGAGAGGTCTTGATGAATCTGAAGCTTCACTATGGCATATGTTCATGCAATGATCCCTGGCCTATGTGATATATCATGGATGAGCTGAAGTTCCTCATTAACAAACAATTTGAGACAGCAAGGAGTAGAGCTTCTAGGAGGAAAGAAGTGCAGCCCCCAAGAGGTGTGGAGGTGACCAGAGTAAATAGGAACTGGCTCAGGAGCAGCCACAGGTGCAAAGAGAGGTTGCAGTGCAGAGAGTGCTCTGCTACAAGCACTGCAAGCATTTCACAAATTTTCTTCAGAAAACATGCTGAAAAAATGGAGGGAAGAGATACTCTTTAAAGTACTTTGGATGATTTGTCAGAAAAAATCCAAATATAGCTTTATCATCTCTGTGCAGAAACATAGATTCATGGTAATGTCCATTAGCTTCTACTCTAATGGGCATTAGCATCAATTTATGTTTTCTGGAAGAAGATAAAACATTATTTCTGCATGTTTTCTTTCCAAACATGTAAAATAAAAGAGTATCTCTTCCCTTCATTTTTTCAGCATGTTTTCTGAAGGGAGTTTGTGAAATGCTTGCAGTGAAGGGTGACAAACCAATTTGTCCTACCAAGAGTCCTGAAAGGGCAGAGGTTAGCCTGTGGTCAGAAGAGTACAGTGACTCAGAAGGTGATACACAAGGGGAAGTTACTGGCATTGAGTACCATGAAGAGGACCTACCAGGTACTTACCAGATCATAGTCAATGGTCAAGAACCACACTTGGCACTAGCACAGGTGGCTCCAGCAGCACAAATTGATGAGACCTCATCACATGATGAGAACAAGCCAGAATATGGCTTCACCACTGTCAAAGAAGAAGCAATGGAGGTGCAGGTACTGGATATGGAGTTCAAGGTGAAGGAAGTTGAGGGTTATCAAGGTGCTTCGATGCCACTTTCCTTTGTTGAGGTGGAACTGGCAGGCAAAGTAATGATTGAAGGGATTCTAGATAGTGGGTCACAGGTGGTTGCATTGAGGAAAGAAATAGTGGAAGTCTTATGGCTTCCCATTGAGAAGGATGGCTGTGTGGTGATGGAGACAGCAAACCAGGGTGAGGAAATGACAGAAGTGGTCATCAATAACTGCCCCATGACCTTCACTGGAGTGAGAGTGTGCTTACCTGTCCAGGTCGTTCAAAATGCCACCTTCAACATTATTCTTGGTTGGCCATTCACATGCACACTGCACATGACAACCCAGGACCTTCTGAATGGTGCTCAGTCAGTCAAAATCATCAAGCCAGGATCAGGGGGAAAGCACATATTCATGATGCTAAGGCAGTGAAGGGGATTTGTGCAATGCCTACAGTTCCAAGACTCATTATTGACTTCAGAATATTGTCACAAGATGGAGGGCAAGTTGAACTTTGTCAAGGATATTGGAGATGAGGGGGATTTTTAGAGATTGTGAGGGATTTGAATCATCAACAAGGAGATGTCAAATTAGGATTGGCCACCCCTGTAATGCTGGGGTATTTTGCCTGGCCTATAGTGGTGTATATGGAGCAATCAGGTACATACAAATCTAGACAAGACTCACTTTTACAAGATTGCATACATACATATGATGGTGCCAAAGCCAAGTTTAGAGGTTTCGAACAAGATAGAGATGTGAGAAGAAAGCAAGGTATCAAGGTTGAGGATGTTACTGGAAGTTTTGAGGTTTAAAGAACAGGTTTTGAGTGAAGAGTGACCCATGATGGGAGATTGAGGCATGGAAACAGGGGGTTCGAAGGTGAAGAGCACATTGCAAGAGTGGGGGACTGGCATGAGGAAGATCAGGTCAGGGTCAACCAACAAGACAAAAGCAAGAGAGAAAGGGAAGGCAGAGAGAGCCCCAAGAGTATTCATGAGGAGGATGCCAAGTCCTTGGGTTTACCTTTGTGTTCATTTGTGCTTGAGTCGCTGACAAATGTTGTGCAGGACAGTAGTCCAATAGCCCATGTTCTCAAGTACAATTCTGTTGCTGAGAGAGTCCACCCAGTTGCTGGAGATAGATCTGTGGAGATCAGAATGAAGGGAAAAGTGGTACAAGACCTGATGACTGCCCTTTTACAATTGCTAGTTTGACTCCCAGAATGGGAGAGGGGTGACTGGTTAGCAAGGGAATGAGGGGATACCTTCAATTGGGACCCAGGTGGATTTTTCTTGTAGCCAGGGGGATGAGGGCTGGTCAAGCAGCTTGAACAAGTGCACAAGACTGCTCTCATTGGGAGGATGTGCTGAGAGGGAAACCATTTTGATGAAGAGAAAAGAAAGGACTGCCAGGTGAGTGTTTGAACCATACCTTAGTGAATAGCTACCTGTGCTGTCATGCACTGATGCACTCAAGTTGTGAGGCTTGAAATGCAAGCTCACAGTTTAAGTGAAATAAATCAGGCTTAATTTCCAGTTGTTTAATTGTTTTGCAAGAGTAGAGTATATTCAGCACTGATAATGCATTACAGGAATGTATATATCAAAGGGGTCAAAGCTTCAAGAGGAAAGGGCAAGCACTCAATGGTGTACCTACAACTCAATCTCAGTCACGAGCTCAATGCTTACCAAGAACCTTTTCAAGCATGCCTTGCCCCTCAATAGACTTGTCAAGAACTTCTGCAGCAGCAACCAAGATGGATTGAAGAATGAGTGTGCAGTTGCAGGAAGCACTGGTAGAGGGTGCATCAGGCAACAGGGCAAGTGGGACACTGGGGGCATTGGTGGTCACAGAAGGGGTGAGAGGTGATGAGGAGAGGGCAACATATGGTGGATTGACAGTGGCACGAATGGTGGTCTGGGTTGAGAGTCAGTGTCAAAGGAACAAAAGGCAGGCACAGTGACAATGTACCTCAACATTAGACAGCCCAGCCAGCAAGTCTTTGTTCCCCTCAGTGGGACCTACTTCTGTCATAGCCAGTTTGCAAAGGACAGCTGGGGTGCAGTTGGCATCCACAGAGGTGATGGGTATGGGATTCATGTAGCAGTGTCATTTGGGGTCATGGGCATGAGGGAGAGTGGAAGAAGGGAGCAACAGAGATCAACTGTAGTTTGCCAAATTGGGAAAGCAATCACTCACCACTGGAGAAACAAGGCCACACAAACATCAGTATGCAACATATGAGGGCTACCTACAGTGAATTGGCAAGAACACCAAGGCTCTAGTACATATGAAGCAGCCTGGCATGGTAGGCGAAGCTGGCAGAATGAAGATCAAGACTTAGTGGATGCAACTGAGTGCCCAGAGAATACTAAGCATAGAAACAGCTTTGAGCCTCTGCTGCCTGGCATCAGCAACCCCCCCCCCCCCTCTATACAGGTCTGTACAGACTGCAGACCCACAGACAGGGCCCCCCCTGTACAGATCTGTACAGACTCTGTACACATATCCATATCTGTACAGATCTAAAAATCTGTACAGACCTACCCCAGATTGTTTCAGTACTACAGATTCTCACCATTCACATATGTTGTAGTTGACCAATAATTGAATTATATTATCATAAGCTACCTAAATTACATGTCAAGGTACAAGGATATACATATCTATCTATACTAAGTGATCACTTATTACTATTAGTAGGGAGAGGGTACCCACCATAAGGGTGGTGGTAGGAAAGGAGAGTGGTGAGGGAGGGACGACAATGAAGATGATGGTGGAGAAGAGGGATGGTGGTGGTGGTGGAAAGAGATGCAATGTGGGAGTGAGCTGGGTTTAAATATCTATTTCTGCTTACCTCAGCAACTTTTGAAGCCAGTTGTGTGGGTTGTGCACTTCAGTCACCCCCCTAAGGGGACCTATTAGGTTGACATATTCTTATAGATGTTTATACCTAAGAGGTGTCAACTGCCTGGGTATTCCTGGCTGCAAGTGGAGATTCTCCAGAGCTGACATATCAAGGGATTTTCTCCAGCACTATTATATCTGGGCCACCAATATTACAGAATTCCTGGGGTCCATGTTGGACTTTCTCCAACCTATATAGGGCCTCCTGCTGGGGGTCATTGGGCTTTCCCCAGCACAAATGGACCCTCTTCCAAGGGGGTGGTGGGACTTTCTCCAGCATAAATTGACCTCTTCCTAGGGGGTGATGGGACTTTCTCCAGCATGAATGGACCTCTTCCTACATGTTCTGGGACTTTCCCCAGGCTTTCTCCATACTAAATGAACCTAGTTATGGCATTCCTCCAACCTAAATAAGCCTATCCCCAGGACTTCTGGGACTTTCTCCAGGCTAGATAGACCTAGCTGTAGAATTTCTGTGGCCAAAACAGACCTCTTCCTAGACTGTTTCTGAATTTTCCCCAGGATAAATGGACTCTGGCTATGGGATATCTCCAGTGCAAATAGACCTCTTCCCAGGTACTGTGGAACTTTCTCCAGGGTGAACATACCTAGCTGTGGAATTTCTGCAGCAAAAACAGACAATTCTGGGTTGTTTCTGGGTTCCCCCAGGGTAAATAGACCACTTTCAGAGGGAATTTGGGGACAGGATGGTCAAATTGGGGTGGAGGATCTCCAGGGGGACACTTGGAGATTCCCCAGGGCAGTCAAGTGGGATTGGAGATACTCAAGGGTGGTCATATGGGGTTGGAGATGCTCCAGAGTGGGCAGTTGGAGATTCCACAGGGTGGTCAAATGGGAATGGAGAATCTCCAGGGGGACACTTGGAGATGCCCCAGGGTGGTCCAATGGGGTTAGAGATTCTCTGGGGAGACACTTGGAGATTCCCCAGGGTGGTCATGGGGTTGGAGAATATCCAGGGGGACACATGGGGATTCTCCAGTGGGTCCAAGGGGGTTGCTATGGGGTTGGACATTCCCCAGGGGGGCAATTGGAGATTCCCCAGGTTGGTCAAGTGGGATTGGAGATTCCCCAGTGTGGTCAAATTGGATTGGAGATTCTCCACAGGTGCAGTTGGAGATTCCCCAGGGTGGTTAAATGGGGTTGGAGATTCTCCAGGGGGGACAGTTAGAGATTCTCCAGGGGAACATTTGGAGATTCCCCAGGGTGGTCAAATCAGGTTGGACATTCTCCAGGAGGGCAGTTGGAGATTCTCCAAGGGGACATTTGGAGATTCCCCAAATACATGTGGCTGCATATGGCTACACCATAGCTGTGTTCTCTTGATACACATCATAGTTCAGTATTTCATGTGAAGTTGGCTTGTCAAGACCACTGTCTCAACACTCCCCCTCAAGCCAGGTTCATACCTAGGGCTTTGGAGTGATATTCATGTTTGTTTCTTGTTAGTCACTTTGTGAAAATGTCAGCTGTCATTTCGGCCATAGGACAATACTTTAATTCTACAGTTCCATTTTTCGTGCAGTCACAGATGAAGTGATTGCACATGTCGAAGTGTTTTGACCATTGGTGATATTGTGCTTGCTTCACAATGGCAAGCGCTGACTGGTTATCACCATGGAGTGTTGGGGACATTTGGAGATTCCCCAGGGTGGTCAAATGGGGCTGGAGATTCTCCAGGGGGACACTTGGAGATTCCCCAGGGTGGTCAGATGGGACTGGAGATTCTCCAGGGTGGTCAAATGGGGTTGGAGATTCTCCAAGGGGAACACTTGGAGATTCCCCAGGGTGGTCAAATGGGGGTTGGAGATTCTCCAAGAGGACATTTGGAAATTCCCCAGGGTGGTCAAATGGCACTGGAGATTCTCCAGGGGGACACTTGGAGCTCACTTCAGTCAATCCCCTTTGGGGACCTATTAGGTTCATATATTCTTACAGATGTTATAACCTTATAGGTGTCAAGTGGTTGGGAATACCCAACACCTGGGGATTCTCCAGAAGATGCCTGGATAATCTCCCATATAACAGGAGTGGCTGGGGTGCTGATAGGATTTTCCCCATGCCAAACTGACCTGTCTCTGGTGGCAGCTGGATCTTCTCCAGCTTAAATTGACCAAGCCTCCAATATGACCCTGGTCATTCCTCATGGCAAATTGACCTGGCCCATGTGCCAACTAGATCTTGTCCAGGCTAAATCAACCCACTCCCAGTCCAACCCTGGCCATTTCCCTTGCCAAATTGACCAGACCCTGAAGGCAATTGGGTATTCTCCAGGCTAAAAAATAGTTTGGTCTAGTTGACAAAGAAAATGTGTAGAGGGCCACACTTTTGACTATCAAAGTGTAGTGTAGTTGACTAGCAAAAGTGTACTGTAGTTAACTACCAAAAGTGTAGGATGGTTAATTAGCAAGAGTGTACTGTAGTCCATTAGGAAAGTTTGCTGCAGTCCACATTTTTGACTACCAAAGTGTAGTGAAGCTGACTAGCCAAAGTATAGTATACATAGTGCACTAGGCAAGGTGCTGTCTAGTTCACTAGGAAAATGTGTAGTGGTCTGCACTTTTGACTACCAAAGTGTGGTCTAGTTCATTAGTGAAAGTGTAGTCTAATTCATTAGGAAAATTGGTAGGTAGTGCACATGCTTGAATACCAAAGTGCAGTGCAGTTGACTAGCAAGAGTGTAGTCTATTTCATTGGGAAAAGTGGTAGTTGAGTAGAAAAAGTTTATTCTAGTTCATTGGGAAAGTGGCAGTAGTCTCCATTTTTTGACTACCAAAGTGTAGTGTAGTTGTGCTGGAAAAGTGTAGTCTAGTTCATTAGGAAAAGTGGTAGTAGTCTGCATTTCCAACCATGAAAGTATAGTGTAGTTGACTAGCAAAAGTGCAGGCTAGTTCATTAGGAAAAGTGGCAGTGGTCTCCATTTTTGACTACCAAAGTGCAGTATAGTTGACTGGTAAAAGTGTAGTCTAGGTCATAAGGAAAAGTGATAGTGGTCTGCATTTTCAACTGCCAAAGCATAGGTAGTTGACTAGCAAAAGTGTAGTCTAGGTCATTAGGAAAAGTGTAGTCTAGTTCATTAGGAACAGTGGTAGTGGTCCACATTTTTAACTACCAAAGTGTAGTGTAGTTGACTGGTAAAAGCATAGTCTAGGTCATTAGCAAAAGTGGTAGTGGTCTGCATTTTTGACTACCAAAGTGTAGTGTAGTTGACTAGTAAAAGTGTAGCATAGATCATTAGCAAAAGTGTAGTCTAGTTCATTAGGAAAAGTGGTAGTGGTCAACATTTTTGACTACCAAAGTGTAGTGTACTTGACTAGTGACAGTCTAGTCTAGTTGACTAGCAAAAGTGTAGTCTAGTTCATTAGGAAAATTGGTAGTGGTCCACATTTTTGACTACCAAAGTGTAGTGCACTTGACTAGTAACAGTCTAGTCTAGTTGACTAGCAAAAGTGTATTCTAGTTCATTAGGAAAATTGGTAGTAGTCTGCATTTTTGACTACCAAAGTGTAGTGTACTTGACTAGTAACAGTCTAGTCTAGTTGACTAGCAAAAGTGTAGTCTAGTTCATTAGGAAAATTGGCAGTAGTCTGCATTTTTCACTACCAAAGTGTAGTGTACTTGACTAGCAAAAGTGCAGTCTAGTTGACTAGCAAATGTGTAGTCTAGCTCATTAGGAAAATTGGTAGTAGTCCACATTTTTGACTACCAAGTGTAGTGTAGTTGACTAGCAAATGTGTAGTGTGATTCATTAGCAAAAGTTTAGCCTAGTTCATTAGGAAATTTGGTAGTAGTCCGCTTTTTTGACTAGCAAATAAGGTTTACAGTTGATTACCATAAGTGTGCCATAATTCTATTAGCCGAAGTGCCAAGTGCCTGCCCCGCGGCCTGAGCCGAATTCCCCACAATGTGGCTGTGTGACACTTTGTGCCTAATTAATGCCACTTCCCTCCACTCCGCTTTTTTGATTATGTAAGCAAAAAAGCGGCCTCAACTGACTTATTTCTCCCTCACTACCCTTCCTCCCCACAGTTTTCCATGCTCCACTCTATCCCAGTGCATTTGGAACATTCCTCCCCTCATATTTGCTGGCTTATTTCATCCAATTTGTTACAATGCTTGGGAATTAAAATAAATAGGGGCAGAATGCGAACTGTCTTCCAATTCCTGTAGTTCTTCATGTATTCCTATGAAAATTTCTACCCAGCCTTCCTTCATATCACCCTACAACATATCAAAATTATAGATCATTCCAGCCCCCCCATCTGTATATATGACCAGTTCTCCCCCTCCCCCTGTAGACATGAATCCTCCTCACTGAAATGAGTTCTGACACCTTTGGAACATGGGAGGGCCAGCCCACCATCACTGTGTGCAATAGTTTGTATGGTTTATAGGACAAATAAGATTTGGCTCCCCTTTTCCAGCTTTTTCCTGGCATGGTCATTACCACTCATCCACCTTCCAAACCTATCATTTAATTTTGGGAACAGGTTCCTGCCATGTATATATACCAACATACACAGTCTCAGGTGCATCCAATCAGTATTGAAGGTGCTACAAGGCTGCTGAGTTTTTTGCACTGTGGGAAAGTGCACGAAGATTTTAGGAGACTCCTAAAACATATCTAAAACTCACCATGGCCCACCACACAAGCATCTAATGATGATAATAAGGTCATATCCTAACTGGCCCTGTTATTCTACATCCTCTGTGACTATTCAAATCCACCATAGCTTTACCCTTTATATGTGGGGCATGAATGTCCCATCAGTGATAATCAATCCAGCTGTTATCATATGCTACACTAACCAGAAGTACTTTTGCACCTGTGCTGATTTGGGTAACAATACTTGACAAGAATGCTTGAATCATCATCACACCTGGTCAAATAGGACTTCCTCAAAGTATGAACTCCTATATACATGGCAGGAACCTGTCCCCAAAATTAAATGATAGGTTTGGAAGGTGGATGAGTGGTAATGACCATGCCAGGAAAAAGCTGGAAAAGGGGAGCCAAATCTTATTTGTCCTATAAACCATACAAACTATTGCACACAGTGATGGTGGGCTGGCCCTCCCATGTTCCAAAGGTGTCAGAACTCATTTCAGTGAGGAGGATTCATGTCTACAGGGGGAGGGGGAGAACTGGTCATATATACAGATGGGGGGGCTGGAATGATCTATAATTTTGATATGTTGTAGACTGAAGTGGTTGTGTGGCACACCTCTACAAATTTCAAACTCAGATGATTGTCTATTGCTATGGTAGCTATGTAGCACTTCATATCACTTGGTGACAGCTTCATATCAATATGGAAAGTGTACCTGATGCTGTGTAGTGCTATGGAAGCTGTATGTCACTATGTACCTGACACACATTGCTACCTGTCAAAATGATTTTCCTGATGCAATCAGGACCATCATGAACAGTTTGAGGGTGTTGGAGGTTGTTTGAGGACCTTTTGGCTTTGAGATGAGAATGTGTAGGTGGGAGGGAGCAGTTTGAAGGTTGGTCAGTTTTGGAAGGGTGCCCTGAGACTTCCCACTCTTTTATGAGCTGCTTTGCAATCAAGTTTGAGTGCATCGAAGGTGTGGTTGATAGGTTTTTGAGTTTCAAGATGAGGCATGGGACAGTGACTGAGGATGGTCACAATCTAAAACCCCCATCAGATGTAGGCATGGTCACACCCCTACTAGGAGAATTGAGAAGGGAGGAGAGATTAGGATGAGGTAGGAAGTTGGGGAAGTTTCAAGGGCTGAAAGGAGTGAATAAGGGGGCAAAGAGAGGTCAAAGAGGTGATAGGGGTTGGTTTGGGATGTAGGTGTGGTGAGTGAGGAGCTGACTAAGCATGTGCATTGGGTTCAGACACATGGGGCAATGGGAAAAAAAAAAAAGAAAAAAAAAACAACAACTATGATACAAGTTTGTAGAGCCAGAGCCCAAGTCTGGGCTTGAGCTCCTCAGTTGCTTTCTCTGCTGCATATATTACTTTTCTGCTATTTTCAGTGTCAAGATTAAGGCAAGTTCTCTTTTCAAGCATTTGAGCAGTACATGTGCTGTTGAGGTTTCAAGAACCTCTTTTAGGGACATATCAAGACTTGCATTACCACCACTCTTAGCCCACCCCTGTATTGCACAGAGGGGTCAGAGCAAGGGGCCAAAGGCAGAGCACTTGCCTTAGGTTTCAGTTAAGCTTTGGTCTTGGGTGAAAGGAGAATGGTAGTAGTTCTGAGTAAGAACAATGAGAGATGTATATGCAAAGTTTGCTACTGTCCTGGTACCATCACAGGACCTTTATATACATGCAGGCTGTGCACAGACCAGGTGTGCTTTCAGCATAAGTATAACTACCATATATGTAAGTAAGAGGACCTTCCTAATAGGTACAACTCTGTCTTTCTACTAGGAACATGTATCCAGTAATCTGGTATAAGAGAACTCCATAGAATAGTGTGGAATGTACTATTCTTGGAGCATCAATCACCTGTAAGTGATAATAACCAGTAATAGTTTCAACACTCCCCCTCACTCTAAACTGGTCAGATCACCAGACCTAATGACAAGCAATTTTCTTCAAACTTTTGCCAGGTTAATGACTTGGTAAGTCCATCTGCTCTTTGTCAAGTGGTATTAACATATTTGATAACAAATAGTCCTTCTTTGATGCATTCACAAATGAAGTGCCATTGTATGTCAATATGTTTGGAATGACCATCAGATACAGGATTTTCAGCTATAAAGCGAGCACCCATTCTATCAGAATAAAGGATGGTTTTGTCCATTTTGAACAACAATTCTTCAAAGAGCATATTGAGCCATTTAATTTGCCTAGCAGCATTGCACATTGCCATATATTCTGCTTCTGTAGAAGAGAGAGCAATTGTCTTTTGTTTTCAGGATCTCCACAAAATGAGAGAGCTGCCATAATACATGGCAAAGCCAGTTGTTGAATGATGAGTATCTTTATTTGATGCCCAATCAGAATTGGCAAAGCCATAAATTTGTTTTTCATTTCCATGATAATGAAGGTAAATATTTGGTGTGGATGCCACATAATGAACAATGTGTAATGCCTGTTTGAGATGAAGATCAGTAGGATTTGACATATATTGCAACATTCGGATCACTGTATATGCAATATCTGGTCTGGTTCCCAGAGCCATGTAAAGTAATGATCCTATAACCAATTGGTATCTGGAATGAAGTTGTGAATTTGATTGGTAAGGTTGAGGAGCTTTTTCTGGAATATATCCAGAGGGTAAAGGTGTGTGAACAGAAGTTGCCTGCTCCATGCCAAATATTTTGATAACCTTTTGGACATAAGGGATTTGATCTAACCAAATTTCCTTGGTTTGGCAATTTTGTTTTATCTGAATTCCAAGATATTCTTTTACTTCACCTAGATCACAAGATTCCCATTTCTTCATGAACTTGTCTTTCTTTTTCTTGATTAGGTTTTTGTGTGAACCAAGGAAAAGCCCATCATCCATGTAAACCATGAAAATAACAGTTCTGGCTTTTGAGTGGTAAACATAAACACCAGCATCAACTTTTGATCAGAGGAAACCCATCTGAAGTAAGGATTGGTGTAACTCTCTGTTCCATGAGAGTGCTGCTTGCTTTAAACCATATAGGGCTTGCAGCAACTGATAAACTTTATGCTCATGACCTTTGACTCAAAAACCATCCAGTTGTTCCATATAAATTCCTCATCTAGCTTGCCATAAAGGAAGGCAGTTTTAACATCCAGTGCTTCCATTTCCCAATTGTGCTGCACTGCATGAGCTAGTAGGATTTGCACTGTTTCAAAATGTGTGACTGGAGAGAAGGTTTCTTCAAAGTCTATCCCATACTCTTGAGTAAAGCCCTTGGCTACAAGGCAGGCTTTGTGATGACTGTCACTTTTAACAGTGTAGACCCATCTTGATTTAACCAGTTTTCTTCCTGGAGGAGGATCCACTAAAGTCCATACATTTCATTCTTCAATTGATTTTAACTCACCCTTCATAGCATCAAACCAAATAGTTTGTTCAGCTTTTGGGAGTTTGAGAACATCCCTAAACTGTTCAGGTACATCTTTGATTTGTGCAGCTAATATTGTCACGAAGGATGCATCTTTTGCTTCTTCAGATTCTGTACCTCGAAAATGCAAAGGTTCAGCTCTAGGTTCTTCTGGATCTGGTAAAAAGGGTGGGTGGTCTCCATTCTTCAAAGATCCTTTGATTATCTCGAATATTCTGAACCTGTTCTTCAACCATTCTGTGTACTGCATCTCATTTATCTCTGATCTCCTTTTCTATATCAACTGGATCTCTTCTTTCTCCATAAACATTTCCTGGTCAAAGAGGAGGTCAGATTACACAAGCAGGTCTTCCTTCATGTTGTGGGATGACCACTGGTCAGTTTGGTTGAGCTCAAACATTAAAAGGTTGATGAGGATGATTCAACCATTGTTGAGGTGTCTCAGGTTGATGATTGGTATGTGGAGTTGCCCCATTAGAGTTATCTCTTGGTGGTTGATGCAGAGGTCCAGCATCCTGGTCTCCATTATTCCATGGTGGGTCATTTTGTATTGGACTTGGTGGTCGAGATTGGTGTCTCTCATCCATAGGGTGATCAGGCCCATTATCCATCCAGTCGTCAATCAGTAATGTGACATCATCTGGTTGGTTCATCACAGGGATAAGGTTGGAGTTATTGGATTTGTTCTCCTTATTTCCATCTGTACTACAAAAAGGAAAAATATTTTTGGCAAACTTTGCTGTTCTAGCAATCACAAGTTTTTGGCCATGAAGGAAATGATATCCTTTTGTATTTGGTTCATACCCAAGGAAAACCATCTCTAGGGCATGAGGTTCTAGTTTATCTTTACATTGGTCTTTTGGGATCCAAACATAAGCTAGACATCCAAAAACTTGGAAGTATGAGATGTCAGGTTTCTTGCCTAAAAACAGTTCACAGGAAGTCTTCCAAAGGGATCACCTCAATGGAGTCCAATTGTAAACATGTAAGGCAGCATCAAAGGCAAAGTTCCAATAACATTTGGGAACACAAGCATGATGGTGAATTGATCCAGCTTTTTCAAGGATAGTCCTGTTGAAGTGTTCTGCATGTCCATTCTGTTGCAGTTGATCTGCTATAGATAGTTCATGAACAATTCCCTTGGAGTTGAGGAGCATTTTAAACTCTGTTCCCATAAATTCTCCCCCTTGATCCAAATGGAAAGTTTTTAGCAAACAACCAGTTTGTCTCTTGACGATGGACAACCAATCACAAAAACAAGATAAAGTGTCAGACTTAAGGCAGAGATAAAGGCAAAATCCAAAGGAAGAATAGTCATCCAGCAGTGTAAAAACATAGCAACTGCAGAAATATGACTCCATGGGTAGTTCAAGGAGATCGGTGTGTACAAGTTCAAGCAGTTTTAATGCATGTTTGGATGAAGTATGGAAAGGATTGGATGCCATTTTGCCAGATGCACAACCACAACAAGTTGGCATGGGTTTTGCAATTAGCTCAGCAGGAAACCCAGAAACATGGTGTAAACAGTTCTTGATAACAGATAAGCCTGGATGTCCAAGGTGATTGTGCCAAAGAATAAATTTATCCTCTGATAACATCCCTAGGTCTATGGTCTGAAAGGCGCTGGAGGAATGGACTGGTGTTCCATAGAACCAGTGCAACCGCAAGATAGACAAGGTATCGGCCTTGAGGATGACACGACCAATGGGAGTATGAATCACCTTGTGCTTTGTAGTTGCATGGCTTGTATAGCCTCGCTGTAACAAGTGATTTCATGAACATAGGCATTTGGAGAAGTCTCCATGTATTACATTTCATAATGTCAGGAACAAATGATTTTCAAGTTGTAATACAATGGTTCCTTTGCCTAAAAGGTGAACAGGTTCTTTGCCAGCAGTATGTCTGAAGGCAGCAGCAGGAAACTTTCTATAAGTCATAAAGTCAGCATGACAGGGGGTTATGTGATCAGTACACCCTGAGTCTAACATCCACATATAATTTTTAGACACAAAGTTGCTTGTGTGATTGGTTTCCAAATCACAGGGATACAAGTCAAAGACATCATCATTTATACCACAAGAAAAGCCAGAGGCTCCATGAGCCAAAGTATCTAAGTCATAATTGTCAGGTAAGTGTACATATCATATTGGCTTTGGATATTTATGCTTGGATACCAAAGCATGGAAATCTTGTAAAGAGATGGTTACTCGTCCACTTTTATGCCTAGATTTCTTTATGCCTTTACAAATTGGTAGTACATTTTCCTCTCTCTCATCATTACTGCTGTATGCTGTGGGATTTTGAAATCCACTTCCAGGTCTATCAAAACTTGGACCAGAGTAGGGAATGTCATCAACTTGGTTTCCTGAGTTAACAAATGGACATCTCGTCCTCTCCAAAGTTTGAACTCCACATTGTGTGGGAAGATCTGGTAGTATCCATAAATGTAATCAGTCTATGGTTTGTAAGCAAATAGAGCAGTGACAAGGAATGTCAACAGCAGAATGAGGTGCAGCATAGTCAACATACTCAACTGTTTGTGGTACTGTTTCAAGTACCAGAACAGGAGTTATCTCTTCTGAGAATTCTTCAAAACAAGAGGCATCATCAATGGATGTCTCATTGATGTTTACATTGTACAATTCATAGCCTGCTTCATACTCTTCCTGGTACTGGTCATAACTTTGAGATCCAGATTCTTCTGGATTCTCATTATCATTATAGTCAACAGCAGAAAACCTGCCATGACCATGACTGCAACCACAAGTAGCTTGTTTCTTTCCTTTATTGTTGTTGCCACTAGACTGTGGCTGCTTCTGTTGTTGTTGTGGGTATGGTGTTCCTGGGCAAGGGAAACCACCTCTCCCTCTAAAAGATCCTCTTCCATGGTTATTCCTGTCGACATGTTGTTCTGTGGGATAAGATCCTCAGCATTTATGGCAATGAGGAGGTTTTGAGAGTTGATTTGTCAGCAGTTGAGCTGATGATGATGCTTGATTGGCTTCTAATTTCGGCAAATGAGATTGCCCAGTGCAATGTGATGATAACTCTTTAAGATGTGGGACAATGTCTACCATTTTTAGATCCTGTTTTAACTGAAGATAAAATATTTGTGGGACCAGTACCCCACTTATCAGCGAATGCTCCACAAAGCATCATGCATTGGACTGGTTCAGATAAAGTGATTCCTTGAGCCACAAGTGACCCTAGAATCATATTCACTTCTGCTAATTTGGATCCCAAATTGTCAGAAGGATTAATTTGAATCTTGAGAAGTCTCAAGAAGTCCATGTATGCAGAGACAGCAGTAGGTGCACCATAAGATCTTTGAAGGGTAGTCCACATTTCATTGGCAGCATCTTGGGATTCCAAAGATAAGGAAATAACAGGGTCACAATATAAAAGAATTGTGCCCATGCCTTGGTTATTCTTAGTTCTCCAAGCTGCAATAGCTGGTGCATTTGCAGCAATGGCAGGATCTGGACAGGTAGAATTTCCATTGATAATGTCCCAGACATTGAGTGTCATAAAATAGCCTTTAATCATGGCTTTCCAAGTAGCATAATTGGAGCCATTAAGATGTGGAATGTTTTTTGAAGCTGAAGTTTCCTTTTGGTTGGTCATGGTAAAACTAGAAGAACTCTAGATTTAGCATGTCATTGAGAACCTGGTCAGAGATATTAGATTCCAATGCTCTGCGACAGAACCAGTGGCACTGGTCCTGAGAAGGTCTTTTTCTATGAATGGTCTTAACTCCAGTGTACTGTGGGTTCTGCTTAAGGTGACAAGCAGAGTAGCCTTTTTGTTTATAACACCTTGAATCGAGATTTAACTTCTCAAAATCAAGAAAGTTTGTCTCTTCAAAATAATGGTACCCCAGATAGTGTGGATAATTTATGTCCAACAACAAATATTTCTGATGTTCATCCCACAAAAGTATGCCTCCATGGATTCCAATGGAGTAGGGAAGAATCAACTGAGAATATTGTATATTTGTGGAACACATAATTTCGAACACATTCACTGGTGGTACATTACTAATGTCTCCATAATATCCTGGTCTTCCATAGCCAGTGTAGCACTCAGGATAGTTTCCTGGCAAGGGATAAACACTTAACAGCATTATCTGCATGTGCTTGTTGACAATGCCTGGAATAGATTCCTCTGGTGGGTTTAACAAAGATATCTTTTCCATCACCTTTGTTCATTTCTCATGCCAAATCCAATAAAATCATTTGGTTGTCAGGCCATAGGACCCAATGTGTAACTCTGCCAATAGATCTCCAATTGAGATGCTGGGAGTCTGTGTCATACCAGACTTTGTGCTCCAAATTGATACTGTACTTGAGATCTTGCAGGGATAATACAACCCTAGGATCTCAACCTCATTCTCCACTTGGACTTCTTCTTCAGAGGTACCTTGGGGTACAGACAACTGAGGTTTTATTGGAATTCCAAATTCCTCAGAAACAGCTTTCCGGATACTGGTTCCAAACCCAAAGAGAGGGTATGAATCCATGGAATTTCTCAAAGTCATAGAAGGGATGCACTCTTCCTTTAAAATACTGTAGAAGAAGATGTCATTCGTGAGGGAGAAAGCAGGTGTAATGGTATTTAACTTTTCTTAGCATAGTTTTCCTTTTTTAGCTACTCTCTGGTTAGGGTTACAAAGATGCTCACTAGACGCTTTACTTAGTCAGCCTTAGCTGCATTGACTCAGCGTGTTCAGCTGTAGCCAATAGCGTTTATCTCTCTTTGTTTGGTTTGTTCTATGACGTTCCTTAGTACAAATAACTCTAGTAGTATAAATACTGGGCTCTCTTGTCGTAGGATACTCCAATCGAGTTCATTTCATGCCTTGCACTTAAAACTCCTTTCTTATTGCTCTGTATCAGTTCTTGGAGTGACCGAGATACAACATTGTTTGTCGGTTGTCACACTGGAACTCGATTATCAACTCTCCCTCACTCTGCTAGCTCCCAGGCATATAGGGAAATCATACCCGGACTCCAGGGTTAAGGAGCTTCTCGTTCTTCTTTTTCTTTTGTTTACGAGACGACGCCTTTAGTCTCGTCCTCCTATCGGCTGGAGGTTGTGTCAAAGAAGGCCCATAGTTAGTAGTCCTGCTATCCATCAAGGGTAGTGTGAAGGTGCAACCCACATTAGGGGGTGGAAGCACATAGCGTAAAGTAGTGCCCTGACGCTCGGGAGGTAGAAAGTGTACTACCGTATATCTAGTAGCACTACGGTACCCCTATGTTAGTTGACGACAGAGTACCGGCACAAAGGCCAGGGAAAATCGTCGAAGGTTTTCAAAATTCCAAAGGTCAAGAAAGAGGAGTCAGCATCTCCTGTAATTTTACAAATCTCGCCTCATATCAAACAGGAATCCCCTGCCCCTCGAATCCCTTCTCCTGAAGAGGTAGATCCCAACCTCCAAGGCTTTGTCCTAAACGTTCCATACAACTTATGGAACAGACACACAATCTGCCCTCCTCGTCGCCGTCCCGTCTTAGTTGCCAGAAATGGACCCCCACAACTTGACGGAAGACATGTTGCAGTTTATGCAGCAGCTCTCAATTATGGTCGGCCAGCAGGTCGCCGCCGCCATTGCTGCCCAGCAGCAGCAGAATAGGCCTGCTGGAGCAAACACCTCCGTAGACCCCACAAAACGGGGAATAGCAGATCTGGGCCAGTTCAATGGCTCAATTTCGAAGTTTGAGGAATGGTGGTCAAAGATGCGGGCCTTCGTGGCCATCGCTGAATTCAAAACCCACCGGGAGGATGCGCTGGCGGTCTGGTCTCGCATGACTGGACCAATAGCAGGGGCTTATGCGAGAGCCCGAATTGACACTTGTCTCGCAGCACAAAGGTGGCCCACTCATGCTGAGGTTGCGGCCGAGGTCGAAACGAGGTTCCGCCCTCTTCATAATGTGGACTGGGCCAAGAGGCAGTTGGCCAACATACGACAAGGAAATGCCAGAACAGAGGAGTTCTTGGCAAAGTTCAATGCACTAAGGACCGCATCCGGGGTATCCGACGATTATGCAATTTGGATGTTGGAGTGGGCAATGCGCCCTGAAATTCTCCAACAAATCTATATACAGGGCAGGAGAAAAGATACGTGGAAGGACTTTGAGCCCGAGGTCCAAGGAATGGGTGCGGCTATGGAGGCCATTAAACTCCAAATGTCTCAGTCTGGCAGTCGCTGGACTCAAAACTATAACCAGCCTTCGGCTGGTACAACTTCGGGCAGCGGCATGCCCATGGACATTGGCGCTGCAAGCGGGTCGAGAGGTCCTGCAAGAAAAGACTTCTCAACATACAAGTGTTACAGCTGTGGCCAGACCGGTCACATAAGACCACAATGCCCAAATGGGCAAAACAAAGGCAAAGGATGGCAGGTCCGTTCTGAAGGCGCTGACCCCCACCTAAAAGCAATGGAGGGGATGAGCTTCGAGCAAATCATTGCTCATATCAGACAGTTAAAAGAGTCGGAGCTACAGTGAAGTTGGGTCCTGTAAGCTCTAGTAGTACTGAACATTTCTCTCACCCCTCTTCCTTTAAAAATAAAAAAATAGTAAATAGTAAAACACAAAAAAAGGTTTCTTTTTCAGACTTTGTTTCTGTAAATAGGTTTTCTCCTTTATCTGTAGATAGTATGGACTTAGATACAGACTCTGATGTACCATCTGCAGTGGAGACCCGGTTGGGCTTGGAACAGGACGTTAAACGTGGTTTGCTTAATTCCTCTGCCTATAAAAACCCAAAAAATGTTTCTTTTTCTTGTATGGTAGTTACCAGAAAGGAAAGCAACGATCAGGTGACAGTACCGCCGAAACCCCAAATTCGTTCGCTTAACTTGAAGGACCATGTTTCTGTTCCCATTGTTATCAGGTCTCGAAAAGGAGATGCACATGCTGTGCAGGCTCTTCTGGACTCTGGCGCCACTGGCGTCTTCTTGGACTCTAAGTTTGTAGAACAAAGAAAACTCTCGAAGCTTGCTCCGCCTAGGGCAGTAGATGTATTTAATGTCAATGGATCTCACAATTCCGCTGGAAGGATTACGCATCAGGTTCCACTCCGGGTTCAGTATGGGAATCACTTCGAAGAGCTAGTAGCCGATGTCACGGATCTGGGATCTCATGACATGATATTGGGTCACACATGGCTTGCCACCCACAACCCCGATGTCAATTGGAAAACCGGTGAAGTCTCAATGAGGAGGTGCCCCTACTCGTGTAGAAAGTTAGCGCCTAAGCCAGCCTTTGTAAGACGCGTAGAAAGGATTGAAGCTCTAGCGCAAGATGCTTTTCTCGATACCATTGCTTCCGCCAAGCAGGAGGAAGTTAAGAAAACCGATAAAACCCCTGAGGAACTTGTTCCGAAGGAATATCACGATTATCTATCTGTCTTTTCTGTCCAGGAATCCGAACGCATGCCGCTTAGGAAACCATGGGACCACACTATTGAACTCAAAGACTCGTTTGTGCCCAAGAAAGGAAGGTTGATCCCTCTATCTCCCAATGAGCAATCCGAAGTTAGTAGCTTCATTGATGAAGGGTTACATTCAGCTGAGCAAGTCTCCGCAGACATCTCCCATGTTCTTTGTCCCGAAAAAGGATGGAAAGAAGTGTATGGTACAGGATTACCGCTATTTAAACGAGCATACAGTCAAGAACTCGTATCCACTCCCACTTATCTCGCAGCTCGTTGACAAGCTGAGGGGCTGTAAATTACACTGCAAGCATTTCACAATGTTCCTTTAGAAAATATTCTGAAAAAATGGAGGAAAGAGATACTCTTTTATTTTGGATGTTTGGAAAGAAAAAATGCAGAAATAATGTTTTATTTCCTTCCAAAAAACATGAATTGATGCTAATACCACTTAGAGTAGAAGCTAATGGGCACTACCATTAATCCATGTTTCTGCACAGAAAAGAGAAAATTATATTTGCATTTTTTCCAACAAATTATCCAACATAAAAGAGTATCTCTTCTCTCCATTTTTTCAGTATATTTTCTGAAGAAAAATTGGGAAATGCTTGTAGTGTTATTTACCAAAATGGACCTTAGGTGGGGATACAACAATGTTCGTATCAAGGAAGGTGACGAGTGGAAAGCTGCTTTCATCTGTCATTGTGGTGCTTTTGAGCTGCTGGTCATGTTTTTTGGGCTCTGCAACTCCCCCACTACGTTTCAAAATATGATGAACGACATCTTTGGTGACATGGAGGATGCCGTGGTAGTTTATATTGACGACTTAATGATATTTACGAAAACGGACGATGAAAAGGAACACGACAAGATCGTGCTAGAGGTGCTTAGAAGGTTGAAGGAGAATGACCTGTTTGTCAAACCGGAGAAATGCTTATTTAAGAGACAGGAAGTTGACTTCCTTGGGATGATCGTTGGCATTAATGGAGTTAAGATGGACCCCGCCAAAATTACTGCTGTGCAGAATTGGCCCATCCCTACTACCGTTCGCAGAGTTCGTGGCTTCCTCGGCCTAGCGAACTTCTACCGATGATTCATCAAGGACTTTGCCCAAGTGGCATGTCCCCTCAATGATCTCACGAAAAAGGATGTTCCATTCCGGTGGACCGACAAGTGTCAGTTAGCGTTTTGTACGCTTAAAGAGGCTTTCACCACAGCCCCTATTCTTATGTTCCCCGATCAGGATCGGAGATTCCGTTTAGAAACCGACACCTCGGACTATGCAACTGGAGCCGTGCTCTCGGTAGAATGCGAAGATGGCTTCTGGAGGCCAGTTGCTTATTCAAGTCACTCCCTTTCTGGAGCAGAGTTAAATTATACGGTTCATGACAAAGAGATGCTAGCCATCATCCGCACGTTGGAGCAATGGCGTCATTACTTGGAAGCAACCCCGTACCAGTTGGAGATTTGGACAGACCATCATAACCTAAAGTGGTTCATGACCTCCCAGAAGCTCCAACCCCGTCAGGCATGATGGGCGCAGTATTTCAGCCGTTTTAACTGTATTATCGTCCACAAACCTGGTGTTTCTATGGGACGACCAGATGCTCTCTCTCATTGTGAGGACTTAGTGGAAAATAAAGAAAATGCAAAAACAGAAGAATCGTTGTTTATCAAACCCAAACAGCTTTGCTTGGTTTGCTTGGAATCTTCTTTGGAAGAAGAGCTCCGTCGTGCTTCGGTTGGGGTAGATGCTAGTGAGCTCACCCTGAAGAATGGACTTTTGTATAATGGAGATAAGGTCTTTGTACCTGAAGGACTTCATAGCAAAGTTCTGGCTGCTCTTCACGACTCACCCCTAGCGGGTCATCGCGGAATTAAAGGAACTCAGGAGTTGGTCACATGCTGGTTCATGTGGCCTACCTTGAAACCCGATGTCGAAGAGTATGTAAAACATTGCCAAGTGTGTCAGACTAGCAAGTCTAGTAATAGGCCGCCGGCTGGAGAACTTAAGCCTTTGCCGACCCCCAGTGGACCCTGGCAAGATCTTACTACCGACTTTATGGATCTAGGCATCAAGTCCGCCTCTGGAAAATCCCATGTGCTGGTTGTAGTAGATCGCTTCTCTAAAGAAGCCGAGTTTATCCCCTGCACTGCCGAAGAAACCGCTGCTAGCACAGCAAGGCTCTATTTGTTGCATGTTTGGAAACACCATGGACTTCCCTTATCTATTGTCTCAGATCGTGGACCGCAGTTCGCTTCGCAGTTTTCTCGTGAGTTATTTAAAATGCTGGGAGTCGAGCAGAAGCTTTTGACAGCATTCCACCCACAAATGGACAGTCAAACTGAGCGGTTAAACCGCGAAATTCAGCAGTACCTTAGGATGTATGTAAACCACCAGCAGGAAAGGTGGGAAGATTGGCTGCCTTTGGCGCAGTTCGCGTACAATAATTCCAAGTCTGATTCTACTGGCAAGTGCCCCTTTGAAGTTACTCATTCGTATTTACCATGAATGGGCGTCGAGCCGATGACTTCTAAGGTAGAAGCAGCGGAGGAAACCACTAAAGACTGGTTCCAGGTGTTCCAGGAAGTACGCAACTTGCTTGGAAAAGCTAGACAATGACAGAAAACTCAGGCAGATAAATGTCGTACCCCTTCCCCTACGTATTCCGTCGGTGCTCAGGTTTGGCTAGCTACAAACCATCTCTCGCTGAAAGACTGGCAGAGCCGGAAGTTGACTGAAAAGTGGATTGGACCTTATGAGGTTGTCGAGGTTCTCCCGAACGCTGTTAAATTAAAACTACCCCGGAATATGCGGATTCACCCAGTTGTGAATGTCTCGAGGGTAAAACCTTATCTTGGCGCCCTTGATGGGCAACCTGTTGTTAGACCCGGTCCCCAGCGGGTGACCGATGAAGGAGATATAGAGTTTGAAGTCGAAAAGGTGGTAGATTCACGCTTGAAGCGTGGGGGCCTGCAGTTTTTGGTCCACTGGAGGGGTTATCCTGATGAAGATCGTACTTGGGAGCCAGCTAGCGCTCTTAAAAATGCCCAGGAGGCAATAAACGACTTCTACAAACTTCACCCTTCTGCCCCTAGAAAACTCCACCTTGTAGACACCTCTGGACTCCTTTTTTTCCCTTTACCTGACCCTGTTACCTCTTGTCCGCCACTTTGGTCTTGCCTGGAAGTCGAACCTTAGGAGGGGATAGTGTAACGGTATTTAACTTTTCTTAGCGTAGTTTTCCTTTTTTAGCTACTCTCTGGTTAGGGTTACAAAGACGCTCACTAGACGCTTTACTTAGTCAGCCTTAGCCGCATTGACTCAGCATGTTCAGCTGTAGCCAATAGCGTTTATCTCTCTTTGTTTGGTTTGTTCTACGACGTTCCTTAGTACAAATAACTCTAGTAGTATAAATACTGGGCTCTCTTGTCGTAGGATACTCCAATCGAGTTCATTTCGTGCCTTGCACTTAAAACTCCTTTCTTATTGCTCTGTATCAGTTCTTGGAGTGACCGAGATACAACATTGTTTGTCGGTTGTCACAGCAGGGATCATATGGAGGGCTGGATCTTCATAGCAAAATGATGGAATGTCTACACTGTTATAGTTAGCTATGGCATGTGGAGTTGAGGCAGGAGTTATTTTAGGCATGCAATCAACAAAATAAGAATGGAAGGCAACATGGATGTTCAGATTCCAGAATGGTGATGAGAAGTTTTCATCAGAGGGGATCTTGACAGTGGACCAGGCATATTCAATGGTGATAAAAGGGACTATTGAATTTGGTGTTGGTGAACATAAAAAGAAGGCTCTCTCATGATCTCTCCTCAGTATATCCAATTACATGTTTGATGTACCTTTTGTGCAAATATGCTTCCATTGTACTCACCTTCTTGAGAGCTATAGCAGTCTCATGCTCAGCTGCAATCAGGAAGGGTCAGAAAGGTAAAGCAGGTTGGGTAATAATGGCATTCCAATTGATGGTGACAGCGGACATCTGGATACCAGGATGTGCATCAGAAAATGTACCTGAGAGGAGATGATGAAAGGACACAACTACAAGAGATCAAACTTGGCTAACCAGTTTGGATCCTCATCATCCTCATTGGGAGTCGATAGAGATAGCTTGGTGACCTCAATAGGTCTTCCTCAAGAAGAAAGGGGATCAATCAGATCATTAAAAGAAGATTGCCAGTCAATCCAGTGGTCATAGATAGTTGCCATGGGAACATCCCTATGCTGTAATTCCAATACAGGAATAAAAAGTGGATAGGGAGAGGGTGTAAGTGGATAAGGAGGGATGGGATCTAGATCCGTGTGAATCAATGTTGGGATCAATGGCAAAAAACAACCAAAAAAACCCAACACAAAGACAAAAAAAAGTGAGTGGTGGTTTTCCTAAGTGGTATCCTGCTTGAAGGGCCTGTAAAATCAAAAGGGGAGGGGTTCTGTGCAGCTAGTGCAGAGGGAGGGGGACAGTCTGGACAGGGAGGAAGCTGGGAGATGAAGGGAGACAAAGATAATAGGCTCCTGTGAGCCTGAGGATGACTGGGAGCAAAGGAAGATCAGTGGATAGACCCTTAAGGGAGCCTCAACCACTGGAAGACTGAAGATGACAATGGAGGGGCTTCAAAAGTGATGGGAGATGAAGATAAATTGCAGGAGGATAGTCTCCTGGAAGTAAGTATGAGAGTGATGTATATTCTCTGGGCTATCTCTGCTGATATCTGGAACTACAGGGTTTATATACAAGACCAGAGCATAGCCTCCAACAAATGCGAAGCAACACTCTGTCAGCAATTGGTAAAGGGGTTGGTAACAGATTGGTGATGATCAGTAAGGCTTGGTAAGGACAGTGAGTGATTGGTAACAAAGTGGTAAGCATGACAAAGAATGTCAGTAAGCAATGTCAAATAAGTATGAGTCATGGAAGGAACAGATGATTAACATGCCAAGAGAATGAGTCAGGGTATTGGTCACAGCTGAGTAAGGGGTATGACTGAGCAGATCTTGATGTGACAGGTTAAGGCACAGTGATTCCAAATGAAGAATGGTGGGGGATCCTGCCAGGGGCTGAATGTTGGGGGTCTCCACAGGTGTCAGGGCATTGGATTTTGCATTTTTCCCCCTCTTCCTCCTCTGAAAAAGGGTGCTACATCAACAGCTAGTCTTCAGCAGGGTCTGAGGAAGATGGGGGACCATCCTCTCCCATGAGAGCAGGGAGAAGTGCCTCAAAATCATCATGAATGTGATCACATAGCCTAGATGACAGTAACTGGTACTGAATCTGTTGCAACCTTGGAAGAACAAATGATGAGAGTGAGAAGTAGACATTGCAGGGGGTGGGAATGAAGGATTCATATGCTTCTTCAACTGGAGAGACTGATACAACCACATAAGACCTTTCAAGTCTGACAACAGACTCAAGATGACCAAAGAATGTCCTCCTGGATGTCATACTGACAAGGAGAACATGCTGTCCCAAAGAGATGGCTTGGGAGGGAGTGGACGAGGAAGGGATGAACCAGGATGCTTCAGGGTGGAAGCTAGTGGGAAGTCCTGGGAGATATAAGTAGTTATGCTCCCTAGCACAGGACACAAGTGAAGAGATCATTGATGAGGCAGCCATTGTGATGGGATTTAGCAAAATGGGCATCTGTTGGCAGAAATGCTGTAGAAAATCATGGAGGGTGAGGATTGTTACCAAATTTGGAAGGATGGATGGCGTGATCAAGGGCTACCGATGCGCGTGGGAATGATGTCGATATCTTTAGAAATGCCTGAGATATTTGAAAAACCAGAATGCCATATGTGAGTGCTAAAAAGGTTTGATCGGTGCTTGAACAGTTTCTTCCCTAGCATTAAGGATTGTTCTTGTGTGAAGGATGACTGCTAGATGTACCAGTCATCTTTTGCATTAGGCCACACTCCTCAATCTCCCTCATTCAGCAAGACTCCATGCTCATGTTGCCAAACACCTTTGGTGTGTGACACCAGTAATCCAGTATAAGAGAACACCATAGAATAGTGTGGAACATACTATTCTTGGAGCATCAATCACATGTAAGTGATAATAACCAGTAATAGTTTCAACACCCTGGGCATTCATTTTACTTCTCTTCAGTGCAAGGCAGAGCCAGATGTGTTGGACACATGGACTTTCAGGATCTATTCCTGCCTCTGGAATGCTTCAGACAACTTTGGAACCATCTTTTACTGTTGGTTACATGTCCCAGATTCTTTCTATAGCCTTCTGCATTTACCATATTACATAATCATGGTTGTAGAAATTTTCTGCTCTCATTCCTTTCACCTCAGTGACTTCCATTCATCCTGAGGTGAGCATACTTACATTCCACTCATTACCTACCTCATACTGACCTACTGTAGAGTCATAGCTGCATTAGGTACAGAATCTAGTGACTTCCATTCATCCTGAGACTCATAGCTGCATTAGGTTATGAGCCCCAGCTTTGCACCTTAATACCAGAAGAAAAATTGATCCACACACCTCACTGTATCATTGCACATTCCCACTATGGCAAAAGATGACTACTCCCTGCAGGTACCTACCTTAAATGCAGATGGTAGCAACTGGCTATACTATAAGGCTCGAGTTGAATGGGCTGTCAGCTCTAAAGGGCTAACAGGCCACCTAACTGGTCTGGAAGCCAAGCCAGAGGATCTGGCACACAGAAAAGACCCCTCTTGGAAGCCAACAACCACCGAGCAAAAACTTATCAGCAAATACCCAGAAAAGCTAAAACAGTGGATGAAAGGCTACATAAAACAAGTGATTTTGGCATCACTCCCGGAATCCCTCTTTCTCTGAGTCCAGAAAGAAGAGACAGGAAAAAGTGTTTGGGATGTCCTGACCAACCTCTTCCAAAACTGCTCTCGAGTTTTTGCAATTGACCTGCAAAGAAAGCTCCAAGAATCCTGCTGCACTGAAAAGGGTGATGTCTGAGCCCATTTTGACAAGCTGCGGAACTTCTGAGAGCAGCTAGCTGCCCTTGGTCAATCCATCAGTGATGACAACTTCACAGCTATCATCCTCAGTTCCCTGCCAACTTCTTATGACTCCAATGTTGCTGCCATGACATCCTCTGCCCTTGTCACCCAAAAGGACTTGTCACCCAACTTCATCACTAAAATAATTTCTGATGAATATGACTGGCAACAGACATGTTCCAAAAGAGGCAATAACAGTAATTCCGAGGATGCAGCATATTCCACTAAGGACTCAAAGAATTACACTTGTGAGAACTGTGGCAAAAAGGGACATACAAAGGATCAGTGCTGGAAGGAGGGTGGCAGAAAAGCTGGGCAAGCACCCAAATGGTTTAAAGGGAAAGGTTCTGGCAAGAAGAAGGAAAAAGCCACAGAAAAGGCAGCTGCAGCCACAGCCACATCAGCAAACACAACTGCACAACCACATGCTGATGCAGAACCCGATGGAGTCTGGCTGGCAAATTCTGCAGATGATGATTGGCTCACAGAATTGGCCAAAGATGACATTCCAAGCCCTTCTAAATTGACCTCAGATACCAAAGCCACTTTGCCGAAGCCTTCGGAATCAGCCTCAGATGCCAAAAATGATTTTCCGAACCCTTCAGAACCACCCTTGGATGCCTTGGATAGATTTCCAAACCCTCTGGAACTACCCTCAGATGTCAGGAATGACATTCTGAACCTCTCAGAAATGATCCCAGATGAAGGAGATGCCTATACAGAAACATTTGACCATGTACTACTGGCAGGGGAATCACTGCACCTGAATGAGGAGACCATACTATTTGACTCTGGTGCATCCCACCACATGTCATCCTATCAGAACAAGTTCCTCGACTACAAGCCAATAATCCCAAAGCCAATTACCATGGCTGACAGCCACACATTCCATGCCATTGGAAAGGGAGATCTAATGATATTGATTCCAAATGGCACAACCCGATGCAATATCCACCTCAAGGATGTTCTCTATGTGCCCAAAATGGGCATTACACTCATTTCTGTCAGTGAGCTTGATGCCGTGGGCTATGCAGCATTGTTCCGAGACAAGAAATGCCAAATATTCGATTCCTGCAAGAAGAACCTTGGTGAAATTCCAATGAATAATGGTCTATACTGCCTCAAGCGTCCCCACCAGATCTATGCTGGCCTAGCTAAAACTACCAAGCCACTGACAATGGTGGAAATTCATGCCCAGCTTGGCCACATTGCACCCAAAGCAATCCAATGCATGCTGAAGGACAGTACCATCACTGGAATCACCCTAAATGAAGCCCACTCCACTATGGGGGCATGCAACTCTTGTGAATATGCCAAGGCGACCCACAAACCCATTGGAAAAGAGTGAGACCCTCCCAGACATGAACACCTTGGCAATGAAATCCATAGTGACCTATGGGGACCATCTCCAGTCCAAACCCCTGGTCACAGTCAATACTATGTGTCATTTATGGATGACCACACCCACTATACCACCCTCTACCTCCAGAAAACCAAATCCAAGACATTCGCATCTTACAAGGCTTATGAAGCTTGGCTTTCCACTCAATTTAGCACCAAGATCAAGCACTTACACTCGGACCGTGGGGGGGAGTACCTAAGTGCAGAATTCACTAAGCACTTAAATTCCACAGGTACAGAATGCCAGGTAACTGTCCATGACACTCTGGAACACAATGGAGTTGCCAAGCGGCTCAACCACACACTCATTGAGCAAGTGCAGGCTCTTATTCACACCAGTGGTCTACCCAAGAACCTTTGGGGAGAGGCTATCATGCATGCCACTTGGCTCAAGAACTGCTCCTCTACATGACACCTAGGAACAAAAACTCCATATGAGATGCTGTACCACAAGCCACCCGACCTGGCCAAAATCCCTGTATGGGGATGCCATGTCAAAGTCCATGACACTTCCAGCTCCAAACTTGATATTCAAGCTCGTGATGGATACTGGGTAGGGTTTGACCTGGAAAGCAATGGCCATCGGATCTACTGGCCCAACACCTGCAGCATCAGGATTGAATGGAGTGTTACCTTTGAGCATCAGGAAGTGACCATACCTGTTACAAAATTCCCTTCTTACCACGTCCAACTCCCATGTCCCACCTCTACTTCACACCTATGCCTCGTTGTTTGTCATTCTCATCACCACTATCATCATGTCATCACTTGCTGCCTACTGGGTCATCCCTGGCATGTCTCTGGACGGTCTTATGTTTTGGTAGCCAAGTTCAACCTCGGCCTCTCAGTCTCAACATGGCTTGTCAGTCCAATGTTGACTTGCTGGTCTCTGCTTTGTTCATCAGTCCAACACTGACTTACCAGTCTTCCCCTTGTTTGTCAGTCTCATCTCTTATTCATATGACTCATTCCTGTATGATAGCTGTGCCTTGCTGCACATAGTTGCCTTTCCTAGTACATCGGTACTTGCTTGACTCATCTGACGGTTGGACTTGTCGATACATACTTGGCTCATAGCTATGCTCCCCTTAGCTATATAAACCCTACCAGTTCACCATGTACTGTATCTTTTTGCTACCTTGCAACCACACTATTCTTTATCACCATTCTTTGGAGATATTAAGAATGCTGGCCACAGAGGACTTAAAGCCTTGTTGTCCTTAGGTAACTACTTTGCCGTCGCAGTTTGCACTTGCCCTGTTATAGGACTTTCATGTGCAATGGCATAACAATACCCTCCAGCATGTCACTCGATGGGGAGAATGAGGCTACAAATGGTGGCAGAATCCCGCACCAAGAGGGAGCACAGCCACAGGCTTCCGGAACCTCGGAATTCAGACTGCCAGTAGTCAAGCAACCTGTGGAACCTTCTGGATCAAGTTCCAACCCACTTGGCAGCAACTTCGAGACACTGCCACCACAACCTTATCATTCTAACCACCAGCGCTTCGAATCAGACTACATGAGACATCTCTGGGAAGGAGAAGGTACATGTGATGGTCGGATCACTCTGGACTATATGAAACAACTCTGAGAGAGTGATAGCCACACCAACAGCCCCAACTCCTGAGACAATGCAACTCTTGCCTTCAAAGAAGAATTAGCTCAGGATGGCGATGACAGCGACCCTGCATATGCAATGGTAGCAGGAACTTCCGAAGAGAAAGGTCTTGATCCATCTACAGTGCACAAAGCAAAATCCTGCTCGGATTGGCCAAAATGGCATGACACCATAGCAGCAGAATTAAAAAGCCTAAGTGATGTGGATACCTGGGACATAGTAGAGTGCCCAAATGGAGCCAATATTGTCAGATGCAAATGGGTCTTCAAGATCAAGTGAACCACAACTGGAGAAGTTGAGAAGTACAGTGGCTCAAAAAAGTGTCCCAATGTTGGGTCATTTTGCAAAGATCTCTTATTTGTGACTGGACTACTGAGAATCAGTTCATGGGCCTGCAGAGTGTCTGAAAGTACTTGGCCTTGGCATTCCAAAACTGTTTTTGTCATATGATTTGGTTTCCATGGTGACAAGATATGATCATTTCAAAATGACAGCTCATTGGGACACTTTTTTGACCCTAGATTTTGTAAATAATCATTTAGTAACAGCACTGGAATTTGACAGCTTCTGATGGATGCTGTACTTCAGCCCTGTGTAGTTATGTAAATTACATCATTCTGATCAGTATAAATAGTATGCCCATCAATCTGGCTTCCCTACCATACCATGAAGCCTATTCCTGACTCTGTTAGAGCAAATATCCTTTCTCTCACTGAATCTGGTCTCTCTAGTCGCAAAATAGCCTCTAAAACTGGTCTAGGGAAGTCTACTGTGGCCAGGGTCATCAGAGAAGTCCAACCAGAGAAGGAAAACACTAAACTAGGATGTCCTTCCAAGCTCTCCTCTACCAATAGAAGAAGGATTATATCCAGTATTACTACTGGAAGAGCAGAAAATGCTGTCCAAGCTACTCATCTTATCAACTCTGCTCTCTCCCATCCTATCTCTCCACAAACAGTTCAGAATGTCCTTAAGGCTGCATCTATGAAGGCCATAGTCAAGAAGAAGAAGCCACTCTTGCCTATCAAGCATAGAAGAAGGAGACTAGCCTTTGCACTCAAGCATCAAAACTGGACTGTGGAGGACTGGACAAGAGTTATTTGGTCAGATGAGACCAAGATTAATAGGATTGGGTCAGATGGAAGGAAGTATGTGTGGAAAATGGCAGGTAAGCCTTTGCAGGATGAAGAAGTGCAAGGGACAGTGAAGTTTGGAGGGGGTTCCTTGATGGTATGGGGTTGTATGAGTTGAAATGGAGTGGGGATACTTGCAGAGGTTGAGGGGAGGATGGATTCTGAGCAGTATGTTTCTATTCTGGAGGGGAATCTGCTTCCCAGCATGGAGTATTCTGGTATTCCCAGGGAGAACATTATCTTTCAACAAGATAATGACCCCAAGCACTCCTCCAAAAGGGTCCAGAACCAGCTTGACTCTCAAGATATCAAGGTACTAGACTGGCCAGCACAGTCCCCAGACCTTAATCCTTAATCCCATTGAACATCTATGGGAAATCCTGAAAAAGAAGCTCAATAGCTATAAAGCACCAGCAAAGGGGGTTTGGGAGCTTTGGGAGAGGATTGAAGTGGAGTGGAACAAGATAGAGGTGGAGCAGTGTCAGGGACTAATAGAAAGCATGCCTAGGAGACTAGAAGCAGTGATAAAGGCAAAGGGAGGACACACTAAATACTAAAACTATAATTTAGAATCACTGCTCAAAAAAGTGTCCCAATGAGCTGTCATTTTGAAATGATCATATCTTGTCACCATGGAAACCAAATCATATGACAAAAACAGTTTTGGAATGCCAAGGCCAAGTACTTCCAGACACTCTGCAGGCCCATGAACTGATTCTCAGTAGTCCAGTCACAAATAAGAGATCTTTGCAAAATGACCCAACATTGGGACACTTTTTTGAGCCACTGTACAAAGCCCACCTTGTCACAAAAGGCTATTCCCAAGTCCAGGGAGTCAACTATGATGAAACATATGCCCCAGTTGCAAGACTTGCATCACTCCAGACCATACTCACTATTGCCACCCACAACAACTGGGATATTGATGTGTTTGATTTCCACTCAGCATTCCTAAATGGAAAACTAGCAGATGGCAAAGACATTTACATGGAGCTCCCAGAAGGCTATCTGGCACCTCAGAATCTTTCCCAACCAGTCGCCAAGCTCAATGTCACACTATATGGCTCAAAGCAAGGTGCACTCAAGTGGTACCAAGAGTTAAGCACCACCCTTGGAGATTTAGGACTTCAGCACACACATGCCGACTGGGGAGTCTTCCACAGACACATCAGAAAAGACATAATTATCCTAGCCAGTCACATTGACAACTGCACCATCACCAGCAGCTCCACTGACCTCATATGCTCCTTCAAAGTGGAAATTAGCACCTGGTACAAAATTACTGACCTTGGGCCCATCAGCTGGCTACTCGGCATGAAGGTGACATGTAACCAAGAGTTGTGAACAATCTCCCTATCCCAGGAATTGTACATTAATGCCATCCTCACCAAATACAACCTTGCTGATGCCAAGCCATCTGCAATCCCAATGGACCCTAGCTTAAAACTAATGCAAGCAAATGTTCCACAACCTGCCAAGGAAGCTGCATGCATGAAAAATGTTCCATACCATGCAGCAGTCAGCTCTCTAATGCACCTTGCAGTCAGAACTCACCCTGACATTGCATTTTCTGTCTCAACTGTTGCACAATTCAACAATGCCCCAACTCCGACACATTGGGAAGCTGTTAAATGGATCTATGTACAAATACCTTGTCAGCACAAAATCCCTCGCACTGACATTTGGTGGGATTGAAAAAGGCCTCAAAGGTTATACCAATGCAGATGGGGCTACACAGGAACACCACTGTGCTATTAGTGGCTATGCATATCTACTAGATGGTGGAGCTATCAGTTGGGCATCATGCAAACAGGAACTAATCACCCTGTCCACTGCCAAAGCGGAGTATGTTGCAGCAATGCATGCTGCCAAGGAAGGCCTCTGGCTTTGCTGGCTCATCACAGAAATATTCTGCCCACTCGAACATCCAATCCTGCTATATTCTGACAACCAAGCCACCATCACGCTCACCAAAGATGGCAGTTACCACTCCTGCACCAAGCATATTGATATCTGATACCACTTCATCCGCTTCACTGTTGAAAATGGTTCCTTCTGCCTTATTTATTGCCCTACCAAAGAAATGGTTGCCAACACCCTGACCAAGGCTTTACCAAGTATCAAAGCCAAACATTTTGCATTATCACTTGGACTCCATTCCAAGTGAGGGGGAGTGTTGGACACACAGACTTTTGGGATCTATTCCTGCCTCTGGAATGCTTCAGACAACTTTGGAACCATCTTTTACTGTTGGTTACATGTCCCAGATTCTTTCTATAGCCTTCCACATTTACCATATTACATAATCATGGTTGTAGAAATTTTCCACTCTCATTCCTTTCACCTCAGTGACTTCCATTCATCCTGAGGTGAGCATACTTACATTCCACTCATTACCTACCTCATACTGACCTACTGTAGACTCATAGCTGCATTAGGTACAAAATCTAGTGACTTCCATTTGTCCTGAGACTCATAGCTGCATTAAGATGGTCACAAGCAGATCAAGCATACTGGTCTTCAGCCTGGAACCATGCAAAAGGTGCAACAGGAACAAGGATGTACTGGTATACTGCAGTGATAGGTTGAAGGACCATCATCTTGCAGGGGAGACAAGTCAATGGCAACACTGACAGTACAAAGACCAGATGCGACCCTCCCTGAGTGGGATCGGCCGAGGTAGGAGCTAAGTAGTATGGATGCCATTGGCAGGTGAAGTGTTATGAACATGCGATACACATGCCATCATTGGAGGCCTAACTCTGTTTGGGCAATGCAATTGTGTCACAGGATGAATAGCGAGTCTCAAAACTGCAGAAGGTTTGCATGTTTGTTGGGTGTTTGTTAGCTGTAGACAGTGAGTTTTGGCCGAGGTTGCTGACATATGGCAAAGTTTAAACTCAGATTATACTTGCCTCTGACTGCCTCTGTTGTTGTCTGTGATGGACTCAGCAGGTGGATTGCCCACATCCCCCATCCCATGATCCATTGGATCAGCCACCAAATCTGCGAAGTCAGCAGTTCCTCGCATTTTATGGGAAAAGGCACATGCTAGCCAAATGGATCATCTTATTGAATGGTGCTGGACCCATGAAGCAGAATGCAAAAAACTCTTTTCTGATTCCATGCAAGATGCTCGAGAAGAAGGAAGAAGCAAGCAACAACTGCACCATGGGAAAAATCAGATTTACATCGAGATGGCCAAGGCTATATTTTTGCATGATGAAACAGAGGAATTCCAGTCCCTTGCTGGGATGAACCCAGGTTTTTTTGCTAGCTCAATCCATAGTCACCTTGATGTGTACATTTTCTACCAGATCGCTTCTTATCTCTACTCAAAAATCACAGCCTGAAAACAAAGTATCAGAAACAGAATGCCCTGCTTGGGCAGACAGGTGCTGGGCGCACATATGAGGACCTCCTCAGCAATGACAGAACAAAAAATATTCTAGGTGTGTCTTTTTTCAATTTTATGCTATCAGATTGCTAACAGGTATCAGCTGCAATCATGAAGGATTTTCTGTGGTGGGCCGATCTGCATGCATGGTGGCACACCAACCCTGCCTACAACAACACTTTCAGTGCTGCCAATGTTGGGCAAGATTTTGCAGTGCATGCAGTTGAGCTTTTCAAACTGCAGCTGACCCCCCCTGCAATGGATCCTGAGACTCACCTGGCCAATTTGACTGTGCCATGTTCGTCTACACTGTCTGGACTTGAAGATGGGGAGATCGAGGACAATGAAGGTTTTTCTGGTTGCACTCACTTGCAATTAGTAGGTATGAGTGTAGATGACAATAGCCCTTCCCCCCCTGTAGTCCCCCCCCATTTTTTGAGCAGGCATCATCCCACCTGCCCCTCAACCTCTGTCACTCATCACTTGCTCTTCCATTGCCCCCTCACTTGTCACTTGCTCTTCTGTCACCCCATCGCCCATCACTTGCCCTCTTGTCACCCCCTCCATTTTTTTCTGAACAGCCATTGCCTTCTCTCACCCTCAGGCCCTTGCCACCCCCCACATTTACTTCTGAACAACACTCACTCCCTGGTTCGACTGCTACTGCCAGGGAAATGATCAGCCTAAACGACCATCCCCCGATCTTCGCTCCCAACCATCCCAAAATTCAGCCAAGTCATCCATCTTGTGAATGGCCATGGGACCATTGGCAGAAGGCAGCTTCAGTGCCAAACACAGAGGAGTCATCTGATTCAGATGTCATGCCCTCAAACTTTTTTTCTGCTCTACATGTTTTGTCTTCATCTCCATCCAGTCCATTCCCCTCTGATGACAGTGACTCAAAGCCTTCAACATCCAAGCAGACCTGGAAGTGTGTGTGCAAGACCCCTGCTGACCGGCTTTCCAATAATCTTACATCCACATCAATGACCTTCATCCAGCAGTTCCAACAGATGCAGCAGGAATGATCACAGGTCAAGTGCCACCACCTTGACCTCAACTACTGGAAGGCACAGGCGAAGGTGACCACAGGTCAAGAAGAATGTAAGTTTCAGCTGCTGGCACAATGTGAGAAGCACGCACACAAACCGGCGATGGGTGCACAGGAGGTTAAGAAGATGGAGCTGGCGGTTCAGCTGGAGCAGCTTCGTGCTCAGAACCTCATGCTGCAGAGAGGCATAGCAGGTGGTGAGGATCAAGGTATTTCTGGTGACCAAGATGTTCATCCCTCCCCTCCCAGTGTATGACCAGATACTTATAATCATTTGAATGAAGTGAATGCTTGCATCCCCCCCCCCCCCCACCATGTGTAGAGTGTTCCCCCCCCCTCCCCCCCTACATATTCACACATAAATGTATATACTTAGTGTGAATATACAAGTGTTGTTTCTCCTCTATTGGTCTTTCAATGAGCATTGAAAAAACAAGTTAAGGTGGAATAGATAATTGACACATATTTGCATGTACAAGTGTTCATGTTACTGTCCTAAGTGCTGAAGTAAATGGATCAGAAGCCCATCTCTAAACACCTGGCCCTCTGATCCAATATAATTGCCTTGATTATTTGCATCTTCACCTTCATCCTCACCTTCATCATCCTCCTCAGAAGGAACAAATCCTTCAGCAAATCCTTCAGCTGATGGTGTTAACCCAAGGTTCTCCTCAATGGAAATGATCATGTTGTGGAGAACCAAGCAGGTTCTAACCCATGCATTGCAATACTCCAAGTCCTCTGAGGTTTGTATTTGAATTTGGAGTTCTCTCAGGGATTGGAAATGCCCTTTGAGAGAACCATAGAAGTGCTCAGATCGAACACATATCTTGCCAGCCAATGAGTGTGTATGCACTAGGTGTAAAAAAAACTTCACATACCTTTGACAAATGATAATTGAAAGTCTTCTGAACCCTGGTCAAGTGATCTGAAGCAGGTCTCTTGAATGGAACAATGCACCACTTCTGACACCCATATGCTGAATCAGCCCAGAGCCACTCATTTTGACCAAAGAACCTTTCAGGTGACCAGGCACATTGGGTATGCTGGAAGGCACTGGCATCATGGAGACTTCCAGGAACTCCAATAACATAATCCACAATGTGAAGATTGTGGGGGAAGATGATGACCTTAAATGCAAGTGAATATATATGGTCACCAAGTTGTAAATGCTCACCTGATTGGAAAGTGAATAATTGGATTTTCTGTCAAAAAATCCCTCTCCATCCAACCCAGGCTTCTGAAAGAGATTGAAGGGTGTTCCATCTACACACAACAATCCCCCCCTCCACTGAGGACATGTTCTCTCTTCCACATATCTTTTTGCCATCTCCTTCTCCCTCCTGTCCTCTGGATTTTCTGGGTTAAAGTGAATCACTTCATCATGATGGTGCAGAATAGCAACCATCACCCGCTTGTAGCAATTATGGACAGTCCCAACAGAGACACCAGCCCACTCAGCCATGTCCTGGGAAGTGGCAGCATTCAGGAAAATGGCCAGCTGGATTGGGACAGGGAGCTGGGGGTTATTAGAATTGTTGTGGAAAATAGGATGTGCCTCAATCTTGTCCACTATGGAAGAAAAAACATCTGGGGAAACTCTGAGTTTGTGTCAAAAGAGATGGGGGTGATCCATTTTCCACTCATCAAGGAGGTGGAGTTGGGGGGAATGGCTTGGTCTTGGTTGGTTATTGAGGACACAGGTCTTGTCAACTTCATCCTGGAGTGCAGCAATAGCATCACTGAAGCCAGAGAAAGCAATAGTACTGGATAAGACATGCTCCATTAGGTCAGATGAGGAGGTGTTTGAGGGTGTGATTTCAGAAGATGGAGAGGAAGGGGTACCAGTGCTGCCATCTGAGCCATCCCTTGAGCCTTCAGAGTCAGAAGATTCAGCCTCCTGCAATGCTACATGAAGGATATCTAGG
Source organism: Pisolithus sp. B1 (assembly GCA_024663435.1). Classification (NCBI taxonomy): domain Eukaryota; kingdom Fungi; phylum Basidiomycota; class Agaricomycetes; order Boletales; family Pisolithaceae; genus Pisolithus; species Pisolithus sp. B1. The sequence goes on from JANFAA010000008.1 coordinate 517,283, forward strand.
TATTGCAGTAGACCAAAGTGCTCTCTAGCTTGTTGAAGGATGTCCAACAGCTCCTGATGCTCAGATACCTTAGGCATGATGGGGGTATGTGGTTATCAGTTGCTGTGTTGCATGGGCAGCCTTACATCTCTCATTTGATATGCAAATAACAAAATGCAGCCACACAGGACTTAGTTTGCATGTGTGCGAGGATTAGATAAGTGATTCCCTTTTTCGGAGAAAGTGGAGTTTGACATTTTAATCAGCACTTTGGCCATTCCATGCCAAAATCCCAAACTCAACCTCGCACGCATGTCAACTTTCAGCATTACAGATTTAACTTTGAGACACTCTAATGTTGACACAAACAGCCTACTACTGCGGGCAGATGAATGTGACACAGTTGTTACAGCCATCATAATATAATGGGAGAACACTTTTGTTGCATGCACCTGGCAACTCCCGAGCCGATGCCTATTTCATGTACTTCAGTTATTCTGGTTAAGTCGAAAAAGCATGTGGTTTTTGAACTCAGCCACCCTCTGTTCAGTTCTTTGCTGTGCACATGTGACAGCTCTTTCTTCCTTTCCCCCCCACTCTCTGCCTTCCCTCTGTACAGGTACGAAGTAGTAGTATGCAGTCTCCCCCTAGATACAGACAGTATATAGGCAGTATATAACACTTTGTGAGCATCAATGGCTGAATAGCTCCATGACAGTATGCTCATCTGTCCAGAAAACCTAGATTTCAGTTCAATTTCTGTGCTTTTCTGGTCTTCTGCCAGTGGTCATTCCACTCACCTGGTAGGATACCTTCCCCTGTTCAAGTGCAATGCCTGTTCTGATGTGTGTTGGGTCTCCTTTCAGGTGTTCAAGGCATGTTTTGAATCTTCCAAGTGTACTGTGATGCTAATATGGACTTCAGACCTTCCCCTGGTACCCTTTCCTGAGCAGTGCCTTGCAGGTGGCTGCTTGCTGAACTTGAGGGGGCTGAGTGAAAGCTGTAGACCAAGATGAGTGTCTTCTCAAGTCCCTACTACCTGGCTTTGCAGATTCAACTCTGTGTGTCTGCCAGTTGCTGAGGCTCTTTTAGGGCTGGGACCTGCTGAGGAGACTACAGAGCAGAGATGTGATTGGTGGGGCCTGTCAAGGCTGAGTGGGTTCAATCTCACTTACAGTTACCAATTGCTTTTGTCTTGGGCACTTTGTGCCTTTGTCTCTGTCATACGTCGAATTCCAGCAAAGTAGGGTCAGTCTTGGATAGTGAAGCACAGTCCACTTTGCACACTGCTCTTTCCCCTGGACCTTTCCTGTGGCTTTCCCTTGGACCTTTCCTGTGGCTTCCCTTTGGACCTGGACCTTTCCTGTGGATTCCCTTGGACCTCCCTTAGGACTGACTTTATTATACCCTTTGTACTCTCCCATCCATCATGTAAGTCATTATTGTCAGCATTCTGATCACTTCTAAACTCAGTATCACACTCAGGACTACCCCTCCCACATCCCCTCAATGAGCATGTAATGCTGCTTGCCAATCTGAGCGTGACCAGTGTACTCTGGGCTCTCCCCCCCAATGTCGCCACCCACAAGGCCCTGTCCCAAATTTACCAAATCTCCCTCAGGCACTTCTGGTGTGCATACTTTCAATAGAGACACATAGCATAATCATGGCTAACCAATGATGATATTTCAGGATCACCCTCCTGTCCCTGTTGCTCAATATCCTGGTTTGCCATGTCATCTGATTGAACACCATGAGGTTCAACACTTTCACCACATGCACCCCATGATTCCACCCCAACCTCCTCACCTGCCTCCCATGGTGCCTTATCCCATGAATCCTGCTGCTCCCTCAGCCACTTCCCTTGCATTTCAGCCACTGCCACCTGCTCAGCACCCTGCAGTCATGTAGCCAGGCATGGAGGAAATGCGCAGGCAATATTTTGGATACCCACCACCAGCCCACCCCCACCACATTCCTGCTCCTCCATGAGTGGATTATGCAGCCACCCTCCAACAAAATTTTGAGTGGGATCATGCAGAATGTCAAGAGAGATGTAGGAGACATCAACCAAGAATCCCTGAGGCAGATCGTCAGGCTCAGGATCACCAACACCAACAATTGTTGCAGCAGGAGGAGGAGGAAAGGAGACAACTCCATCAGTTCCAGCTATTGCAGGTGCAGCAGCAGCAGTGGCAGCAGCAGAACCAGCAGAGGCAGAGGGAACACCAGTTGCGCTTGCAGCAGGAGGAACATCAGACTCAGCATCAGAGAGAATTGGAGCAACAGAAGCATCTGTCCCAAGCACTGAATGAGTTTGGAAGACTTTCAGGTGAACACTATGCTCAGGATGAGGAGAGACATCGTCAAAGGACTGCTGAACAGAATCCTGGTGCCAATGATGATCTGGCCTTCCCTGACCCTCCACCACCTCCACCCTCTGGACCTCCTGGACCCCCTGGACCTCCTGGACCTCCCCCCCCTCCTCCCCCTGGACCCCCTAGACCCCCTGGACCTCCTGGACCTCCCCCCCCCTCCTCCCCCTCCCCCTCCTCCTGGACCCCCCAATCCATGTCACCTTCCACCTGGTGGCAGGCCATATGCTGAACCTGTCCAGCCCCACTATCTTGGACCTATGAGTATCCAGTGTCCAAACTGCCATGCTCTACATTTCATGGCTGAAAGGCTGAGCAACTCCAGCAATGCAAGGCCATGCTTTGGCATGTGTTGCCTTCAGGGCCAGGTCAATCTCCCTCCCATAAGGAGATGGCCCCCAGGTCTACAGGCACACTTTGAGGACCCAAGGTTTAGGGAGAAAATTCATCAATACAATGCTGCTCTGGCATTTACCTCCTTGGGTGTCAATGCTGAACCTCAGACTGTTCAAGGGTCTGGACCAATGTCCTTCCATGTCCATGGTGCCCTTCACCACTTGATTGGGGCCCTTCTGCCAGAGACTGAGGGGGAGCCCTCATATGCCCAGCTCTACATCTATGATCCTCAGGAGGCAACAGAGAGATGTACTCGCCACAATCCACAGCTGGACCCTGCAGTCATGCTAAGTCTCCACACCATCCTCATGGACAATCATCCACATGCCCCTTTGTACAAGCAGGCACATGACATCATGAGGGCAAAACCACCAGAGGAGCACACTGATATGAGGGTGTGTCTGACACTCCAGCAGGGCACTGATGGTTGAAGATACAACCTACCAACAGTAGAGGAGATTGCTGCCATTGTTCCTGGAGATGGATCTGAGGAGGTTAGAGCTCAAAGGGACATCATCCTTTGGCTTCAAGGTGGAGGACTGCATCACATCAGCCAACTTCATCCTGCCTATCTCTGCCTGCACTATGTACTTCTGTTTCCTCATGGGGAGGAGGGCTGGCATCTCAACATTCCTCTGCACAATCCTGGGGGTAGAAATTTGCATGCCAAGAAAGTGACTCAGCTTCTCTGGTATGCATATCATCTTCATGTCTGTCCTCCTGCAGTGGAGCCAGCCAATCTCTTCCATGGTGGTAGATTGTTCCAGCAGCTGGTTTGCGATGCCTGGGCCTCTGTTGACCAGTCCAATCTCACTTGGGTTGCCAACAACCAGAAGAAACTCAGAGTTGAGCTGTATGGTGGGCTGCAGGACAGGATGGCAGATGATCACCCACCTGACATGGCAGATGTTGGTCACATGGTCATCCTTCCCTCCTCTCACAAGGGAAGTGTACATTACATGCAGCAACTCCTCCAGGATTCTCTTGCCATCTGCAGGGAGTACAGAAAGCCTGATCTCTTCCTGACCATGACTGCAAATGGGAGCTGGCCTGAGATTGTGGACAACTTGTTTCCAGGTATGTACATGACTTGCTTTGCATACATCCCCCTCATTCTGACATTGTCCACTTTGTTAGGGCAGAAAACTGTGGATCGTCCTGACCTGGTGGCAAGGGTTTTCCATGCCAAGCAGCAGGCTCTGCTGAAGAAGATTCGTGATGGCTATTTTGGAGCTGTGGCAGGCTTTGTGTACACCATCAAGTATCAGAAGTGTGGCCTCCCTCACATGCACCTCCTTATCTTCCTTGAGGACCAGGACAAGATTCAGACTGTGGAGCAGATTGATGCCATCATCTCAGCTCAGATCCCAGACCCTGCCCTCCATCCCCAGCTCCATGAGGTTGTCTCCAAGTCCATGCTCCATGGCCCCTGCAGTCCACAAAGATGTCTGGAGAACAATGTCTGCAAGAAGTGCTTCCCAAAGTCGTTCCATGATGATACTCTCATAAAGGAGGATGGCTATCCAGAGTATGCTCGCCCTCAGAATGGCAGGACTGTAGAGAAGAATGGTGACACCTTTGACAACACTCATGTGGTCCCTCATCCTTGAGAATTGCTGGTGGAGTTCAACTGTCACATCAACCCTGGAGGTCTGTGGATCCATCAAGGCTGTCAAGTACATCCACAAGTACATCTACAAGGGTCCAGACTGTGCCACCTTGCAGACTCAGGGTCACAATGAGATTCACTCCTACCTGGATGCCAGATATATCTCTGCAAATGAAGCCTGCCACAACATCTTTGAGTTCCCCATGCATCAAAAATGGCCAGCTGTATACCATCTGCCTGTTCATCTCCCAGGCCATCAGGTTGTGGCATTCAGTGCTGAAGATCAGCTTGCTGATGTCATTGAGAATGCAAGGGATTCACCTCTTCTTGGATGGTTCAAGGCCAATGCAGATCCAGTCCTCATTGCTGCTGGTGCAAGGGAGCATCTCTACCAGGATTTCCCAAAGGGCTTTGTGTGGATGAAGACTGAAAGGAAGTGGAAGGTCCGTCAGAGGTACAAGGTCATTGGAAGGATGTATGCCATTCCTCCCACTGCTGGTGAATGCTTTTACTTGTGCCTGCTGCTCACTGCTGTCAAAGGTGTGTGTTCTCATCCATACCACTCTGCTATGATTTTTTTGCTTACCATTCATGTCTTACAGTGAGCAACAAAAACGTTGCAATGTTTGCAACATTTTGATTGTTTGAGGTATAAGTTGGGATTGGATGTGGCTGTGCAGATGTGATAGGGGAAGGATTTGTAGCCCTTGCTCTTGGCTTTCCATTGGTGGTCTTTTCAATGTCAGGGGTGTAGTGGCTGTGATTATATGAGCCAATTACTGAGGCCTATGCATTGCAACATTTTTGTTGCTGACACCATAGTGGATGAAATCAATGGTGTGAAGGATATATTTGGAGCAGAAATGCCAGCTGGTGCTTACATAATATATCACATGATTAATTAAATGGTTTGTCAGTGAACAAACAAAGCCAAACATTGAATTTGAGTGATGTACCCTCTGTCCTGTACCACAACCCAAGAAATCTCTTTTCTTGTTATTCTCTCAGGAAGTCTCAGCAACTTCTGGTGTTTGTGGCATTACCATGAGTAGGGTGTGTTCCCAGCACCACAAGTCCCTTAAAAGGTTGCTAAAATTCATCCCAGCACTGTTTCCCCTGCCAATGCCTGCAGGATCCTGGCACTCATCAGCATTGGGAAAGGTGAAAATGGCAAGTAATTCAGTCTGACACTTCAGGGCATGAAGAATGAACTAATCCCCTCCCAATATGTGCATTTTCACAAAAGAAAATTGAGTATCAAGGTTGGTGGAAGTCAAACCCTTCTTTACTTTCCAAGGGCTCTGGGTGGAATGACCTACTGGGCTGCCAGGGTAGAATTTTTTTCCCCTTCCACCTCTCCCTAGGTGTCCCCATTGGTCACCTATGACCCAATAATGCTTTCCCAGTGATCCACAGTTCAGCACAGGGCATAGTCTGGCTGATCCTCCTTGGCACCTGGTGTGCAGAGGAGGGCATTGCCTCACCTCAACTTTGATACCCAATTTTCTTTTGTGAAAATGCACATATTGGGAGGGGATTAGTTCATTCTTCATGCCCTGAAGTGTCAGACTGAATTACTTGCCATTTTCACCTTTCCCAATGCTGATGAGTGCCAGGATCCTGCAGGCATTGGCAGGGGAAACAGTGCTGGGATGAATTTTAGCAACCTTTTAAGGGACTTGTGGTGCTGGGAACACACCCTACTCATGGTAATGCCACAAACACCAGAAGTTGCTGAGACTTCCTGAGAGAATAAGCAAGAAAAGAGATTTCTTGGGTTGTGGTACAGGACAGAGGGTACATCACTCAAATTCAATGTTTGGCTTTGTTTGTTCACTGACAAACCATTTAATTAATCATGTGATATATTATGTAAGCACCAGCTGGCATTTCTGCTCCAAATATATCCTTCACACCATTGATTTCATCCACTATGGTGTCAGCAACAAAAATGTTGCAATGCATAGGCCTCAGTAATTGGCTCATATAATCACAGCCACTACACCCCTGACATTGAAAAGACCACCAATGGAAAGCCAAGAGCAAGGGCTACAAATCCTTCCCCTATCACATCTGCACAGCCACATCCAATCCCAACTTATACCTCAAACAATCAAAATGTTGCAAACATTGCAACGTTTTTGTTGCTCACTGTAGGTGCCACCTCCTATGAAGATCTTCATACTGTGAATGGTCACCTCCATGAAAACTTCAAGGAGGCTTGCCGTGCTCTGGGTCTGCTGCAGGATGACAGGGAGTGGTTGCTGTGCTTGCAGGAAGCTGCTCATTTTCGTACTGGATTCCAATTGTGTCGTCTCTTTGTCACCATCCTGGTCCACTGTCATCCAGTGGACCCTCATGTGCTGTGGGAGGAGTCCAGGGCCAACCTATGTGATGATCTGCACCCCTGCCTCATCCATCATCTCCACATTGAAAACCCCACTGAGGAGCAGATCTTTGATTATGGCCTTCATCTCATCACTGAGGATCTTAGGAGGAATGGACGATCCTTAGATGACTTCCCTACTATGCCCAGACCCCAGAGGCAATGGCAGATTGATGAGGGGAACAGACTCATTGCTGAGCAGAGAGCATATGACCAGGAGGAGCTCCATCACTTTGTGCAGGCTGGCCTGCCCACCCTCAATCAAGAGCAGAGGGCACTCTATGATGCAGTCATGGCTTCAGTGCAGCAGCCAGTTGGGTCCTCATTCTTTGTGCACAGTGGAGGAGGGTGTGGGAAGACTTACCTTGCCAAACTCATTGCTGCTTCAGTTTGTGCCAGCAACAAAATTGTCCTCTGTGTTGCATCCACAGGCCTTGCCTCTCTCCTGCTCCCTGGTGGTCGGACTGCACACTCCTGCTTCAAGATCCCCATTCCCTGTCATGAGGCCAGCTCCTGTGCCATCAAAAAGGATGACCTTAACCATCAGCTGCTTCAGCAAACTGCCCTGATCATTTGGGATGAAGTGCCAACTCAGCATCGCCATGTGGTGGAGTGTGTGGATCACACACTTCGTGATCTACTGCAGGAGGGCCATCCATTTGGGGGAATCACCACTCTCTTTGGGGGAGACTTTAGGCAAACCCTCCCTGTTGTCCCTCATGGCTCCAGAGAGCAGATAGTGGGGGCCACTCTGTGCCATTCCAATCTCTGGCCTGCACTGCGACTTCATCACCTCCATCGGAACATGCGACTTGGAAGGGATCCTGAGTGTGACCAGTGGGCAGAGCAGCTGTTGCACATTGGTATGACAGAAGGAGAGATAGAACTTCCACCCCACATGTCCTGTGGTGGTGACTTGGACTCCCTCATCAATGCCATGTATGCAGACCTCCTCAACCCTCCTCAGAACCACCCTCCACAGCACCAGTACTTCTTGGATCACACCATTCTATCTGCCAGGAATGCTGAAGTCCATGAAATCAACTCCACCATTCTGGGGAAAGTTGCTGGGGAGAAGGTTGTGTGCAGGAGTGCAGACTCTGTCACTGACAACCAATATGATTACATTCCAAGGGAGGTGCTGAACACACTTGAACCATTAGGATTTCCTCTTCATGAACTGGAGTTGAAGCCTGGTGCACCCCTCATGCTTCTTTGCAACCTGGACCCCATCCATGGCCTTTACAATGGTACCAGACTGGTCTTGGTCAGATCCACCCATCATATATTGGAGTGTCATGTGCTGCAGGGAAGGGATGGAGATGCTAACAATGATGTGGTGCTGATCCCTCACATGGCTCTGGATGCCAATCAAGATGACTTTCCAGTTCCTCTGTGCCATCTGCAATTCCCTGTTCGTCTGGCCTATGCAATGACCATCAACAAATCACAAGGCCAGACAGTCCAGCATGTGGGCCTTGACCTGAGGACCCCTGTATTCTCTCATGGACAATTATATGTGGCTCTCTCCAGATGTACTCATCCAAGGAACATCAAAGTATTATATGGTGGCCAAGGGCAGCAAACAAACAAAGCCACAAATGTGGTGTTCAATGAAGTTTTTAGAGGATTGAATGTATGAATGTACCATACTATAGATGTCACTTTCTGAAAAGATATGTGTATATATAATGTATCAACATCCAATTGAACTATTTACAAGCTGGCATTCAGTAAGATTTAGCTCAGGAACTAAGAACTCAGTGGGTACATGGGAATAAGCACTGCAGTAAGTACTACTAAGTAGCATGAAACCCCCATGCCATGGGGGTAGGGGGGGAGGCAGTCCAGCTGGGGGGACAACCCAGCTGTGAAGCAGCCAAGGGGGGGGGGGGGGGGGGGGGGGGGGCAGCTGCAAAGCAACTGGGGGGTCACTGGCTGCAAAGCAGCCAGGGAGGGGGGGCAGCTGTGAAGCAGCTGCAGGGGAGGCTGTTGAAAAAGGCTGTAGGCAGCCTCAGTAGTGACTCAACTACTTATATATTAGATATACCTGTAGGCAGCTACAGGGGATCAGTAAGTAGTTTACTGTAAAGAATATATGAACTTACCCTCAGTAGTGACTCAACTACTGAGGGAACAGTACCAAAAGTGTAGTACTATGTGCGCTCTAAGTGCTTATGTAAGCAAGTAAAAACTCGCACCAATATATGTATCACACAGGGGTGATTCAAACTCCAACAGAGGCAACCTAGCTGCGAAGCAGCAGGGGGGGTGACTGGCTGTGAAGCAGCCATGTCACGGGTTGGGCTAGTTCCTGTATCCCAATCAAGAAAGTTGTCACGATCGATCACTGTGGGTTTTCTTCATTCATACTGCATGCTCTCACTGGCATGCTTCTGCAGGCGACGCGAGAGGTATACTGTATTCGCCCCTAGGTGTGACCTCCCTCTCCCTTCGAAGCTTGCTGTGCCGTTCTCATTCTGGCCACCTTCGCGAGAGTCATTGCAAGATATATTCTCTCCAAATCCGGCGCCATCGACATCACTTCCAGACCCTCTTGTTGCGTCCTCGTCATCAGGTGCGACTGTATCACCTAACAACTATCCTGGGCGCAAATTTCGCACCCACCTCCTTCCCTACGTCCTTCCACCTCGCCAATACGGAAGGGAATGGCGTTGACGCTATGGAGCCCATCCTCCCGTGGCACAGCGGAACGACAGCATTCGGAATCACATCTCTACCTTTCACTTGCACCGTCCACTTCTTCCTACACGTCATCTCTCAATATGCTGTTGTTATCACTTTGTCCGCCTCCATCTTCGCATCCCCGTGCAACGCTTTCCCCTCCACTTGTCGAGCACGTTTTGTCGATACTCTCCCGGCTGTCTTTCTCTTTTGATTTACCGTCGTCCTTAGGTGGTGGAGCAGACATGCATAGCTTCACCACCAGCCTCGCGCGACTCTAGCTGCTCCCTCATTACCTTATCGACCGGGTTCGGACGAGTATGAGCGATGGCAAGGAAGAGGAGGGCGGATGCGAGGGCAATCGACAAGACTTAAATGTTGTTCGTCGTGGGGGTGAGGAAATGCGGCTTGCGCCGACCATGTGCGTTGAGATGAGGGATCGATTGGGGACATGGGGGACGAGAGAGGTGAGAAGGGGCACTGCGTCCCCAATTCTTCGCATCTCTGCGAGAGTCAGCGAGAATGGCCTCGACCGGATAATGATCGATGCAACCGCAAACGACTCTCGCTCTCACCTGCGGAATCCACGCCAATATATTTTATGTGGCCCAATGTTGGCTTCCATGTCTGTGGGCGGTCTGTCACTTCTGGCCACTTCACTCCTGACCCCAGGTACATCATCGTCCATGAGCACTGTTACTAGCCCTCCTACTGCCAGGGCTATGACTGTGGTTTCCATGTCTTGCGCATCCAGGTGTTGGGGTACAGTAGGCTCGTGATTCCCTCCACGTCGTTTCATCGATCCAAAGGCCGGTTCTCTGGGGAAGTGGAGAAGCTTTGTCGAACTTGGTCTTGCTTGATGGTAATCCCCGCCCTGCGTGGTAAGATCCTCACCCTTGCAATAGGTTTCAATCGTTCTTGTGCTATGCCGCCATCCTATTCCTTCGTATATATTGCATATACATCGTAAACGGGTTATATCCAGGTTCCTTTGTCCCTTCGATTGACTTGGTGGTTTCCTTAGACATTTCCAACTGTCACTTCTTACGCATTACTTTACAAAGCACCTATGGAGTTTATGGGCACTAAAAACGCGTACTATTGTTCTTTCTCCCCCCTTTTCCTTCGCTGTTCATCGCCCTAGTTGCCCGTTTTTATATCTGATCCCTCATTGCGTAGATGACAAACTCTAATGTGACGAGTGCTATCTTTACGATAGACTCGATCTTGAAACGGGCTGTTTACCGAAATAAAACAACGACTTACACTTCCTATCAGCAGAAGACCAGACGCCACCGACAGCACGTTTTACTGGCTTATCAATAAGCGCCTTCCTGGACCAGCTCCACTCCGTAGCCCCACGCCCTTTCCGCACGTCCATCTCTAACTCGAACCATACGTTTCCTGCCTCCTACAACTTTCGGACAACCTCGTCTTCTCATTGTTCATGGCACTTGGATATTTCAGCAGACTGTGGCGTCGTCGGCAGCCGCCTTCCCCGGGTGATGATAGAATTGTTCCACCAGTTCTCGCTCCCACTGGAGCAACACAACCCAGTACGCCTCAACCAGTACTGACATTCACATTCGTACCGACTGAAGTGGCCGTTCAAGACTATAGTTCTCCCTCGGACAACGGGAGTATTCGTGATACCACAGCGGTCGATACCGTTCACCCAGGTACTTCCCCCAGCCCTGGACACGTGGACATTCCTGTTCCCGCCTCTACTCAAGGTGGTTACAGGTGATTTTATGTGCTTTAGTCTCCTAAGCTACTATTTGGCCAGGTTCTCTGCCAACCGGTACAGGCGCTCTTACTCCTGCACTTACCGACATTCAACCTACGGGTCCGCATTGTCCCGAGGGCAACGTGGACGTTCCTGTACATGAACAAGCTGAAGAAGTACCCTCGGGTAAGTGTTCTACCTATGACGAATGAAATATGTTTAACAACATCACCAACTAGCGGCACCCTCTTCACGCCCTCCCTATCGCTTAGATCCTGCGAAAGCTAAAGAGCACATTGACCATATCCGTCGTTTTCGTGTTCTTATCATGGGACGAGCAAATGCAGGTAAAACAACCATCTTGCAGAGAGTTTGTAATACTACAGATCAACCAGAGATCTTTAACGGAAAAGGGGAGAAGGTATGTATCTCATATAGCGTTTTCTCGAGATTAATCGCATATCTGGCTGCATTCAGGTGGATGCTGGTGTGATACAGGGTTCGCTAACGGTGAGGTTACCCCGTGAATTTAAGTGATATATGTTGAAGGTATCCAGCGTGGTCACCACAATATCGAGGATGAGCTGGTCTTCCAAAGTAATCCAGGATTCGTGTTCCACGACTCATGTGGGTTTGAGGCTGGAAGTGAAGAGCAATTTGACATGATGAAGAAATTTGTGAGGGAACGTGCTAAGACAACCAAGTTGGATGAGAGAATCCATGCCATATGGTAATGACATGAATGACACTATGAACATAATGATCTGATCCTTATCATTGGTGTAGGTTTTGCATTCCTTTGAATGAGAGCCACAGGATGGTTATGGCTGCTGAGAAGAAGTTTTTTGATGAGTGTGATACAGGCCATGGTGTGTGTATTTTGCATACTTTGTATTTGTCTTGTAAATGTGTGGCTCTGAACAGTTCCTGTAATTGTGCTGCTAACAAAGGCAGACACCTTGGCACTTGATGCTGTCCAGGAATTGATGAACAAAGGGAAGAGTGTAGATGATGCAATGAAAGGAGCTGCAGAGGTGGAGAAGGGGATTCTGGAAGGTTGCCTTACAAGGGTCAAAGGTTGGTTGAATAAGGAAAGGTTTCCACCAAAAGACTATCTATCACTCACTGGTCAGTGCCTAATATCTTACTGCATGGCAGACTGACTGCATGAGACTTCATGGCAGGAATGCAACAAGAGAAGGCTGAGTGTGCCCCACTACTAATGTGCACAGCAAATGCTTTAAAGGAAGAAGGATTGCAACAGCTCCTCATATCAACACAACAGTCCAACTTGGAGCTGTGTATGGAATTTGCTATAATAAAGTATGTAATCAAGCTGAACATGCAAAGTGTACTAACACATGCCAGGGCATTGAAGGTGTGCATGAAAAATCAGCAGGATAAGATTGCACCTTGCCCTCTTGCATTCTACCTCTCAAGATGGTTTCCATATGTGAGCAATGGATTAATCAGACCAATAATATGCTAATTGGCAGATAGAAAGTAAGTGGGATTTACAGCATTGCTGTGTCATTCATACTGAATGGGGCTTTCACATGTCAATCTTGCCTGGTTTCATAGTTTGTGAGTGGAGTCATGGCAGGTGTTGGTGGATGCATGCTGACCATGTTCACTGCCTCCTTGTTGCACTTGGGTTCATAGTATGTGAGTGGAGTCATGGCAGGTGGTGGTGGATGCATTCTGACCATGTTCACTGCCTCCCTGTTGCACTTGGGTTCATAGGAAGTGAGTGGAGTCATGGCAGGTGGTGGTGGATGCATTCTGACCATGTTCACTGCCTCCCTGTTACACTTGGGTTCATAGCTTGTGAGTGGAGTCATGGCAGGTGGTGGTGGATGCATTCTGACCATGTTCACTGCCTCCCTGTTGCACTTGGGTTCATAGTATGTGAGTGGAGTCATGGCAGGTGGTGGTGGATGCATGCTGACCATGTTCACTGCCTCCCTGTTGCACTTGGGTTCATAGTATGTGAGTGGAGTCATGGCAGGTGGTGGTGGATGCATGCTGACCATGCTCACTGCCTCCCTGTTGCACTTGGGTTCATAGTATGTGAGTGGAGTCATGGCAGGTGGTGGTGGATGCATGCTGACCATGTTCACTGCCTCCCTGTTGCACTTGGGTTCATAGGAAGTGAGTGGAGTCATGGCAGGTGGTGGTGGATGCATTCTGACCATGTTCACTGCCTCCCTGTTACACTTGGGTTCATAGCTTATGAGTGGAGTCATGGCAGGTGGTGGTGGATGCATTCTGACCATGTTCACTGCCTCCCTGTTGCACTTGGGTTCATAGTATGTGAGTGGAGTCATGGCAGGTGGTGGTGGATGCATGCTGACCATGTTCACTGCCTCCCTGTTGCACTTGGGTTCATAGGGAGTGAGTGGAGTCATGGCAGGTGGTGGTGGATGCATTCTGACCATGTTCACTGCCTCCCTGTTGCACTTGGGTTCATAGCTTGTGAGTGGAGTCATGGCAAGTGGTGGTGGATGCATGCTGACCATGTTCACTGCCTCCCTGTTGCACTTGGGTTCATAGGGAGTGAGTGGAGTCATGGCAGGTGGTGGTGGATGCATGCTGACCATGTTCACTGCCTCCCTGTTGCACTTGGGTTCATAGGATGTGAGTGGAGTCATGGCAGGTGGTGGTGGATGCATGCTGACCATGTTCACTGCCTCCTTGTTGCACTTGGGTTCATAGCTTGTGAGTGGAGTCATGGCAGGTGGTGGTGGATGCATGCTGACCATGTTCACTGCCTCCTTGTTGCACTTGGGTTCATAGGGAGTGAGTGGAGTCATGGCAGGTGGTGGTGGATGCATGCTGACCATGTTCACTGCCTCCCTGTTGCACTTGGGTTCATAGGAAGTGAGTGGAGTCATGGCAGGTGGTGGTGGATGCATGCTGACCATGTTCACTGCCTCCCTGTTGCACTTGGGTTCATAGTATGTGAGTGGAGTCATGGCAGGTGGTGGTGGATGCATGCTGACCATGTTCACTGCCTCCCTGTTACACTTGGGTTCATAGGGAGTGAGTGGAGTCATGGCAGGTGGTGGTGGATGCATGCTGACCATGTTCACTGCCTCCCTGTTACACTTGGGTTCATAGTATGTGAGTGGAGTCATGGCAAGTGGTGGTGGATGCATTCTGACCATGTTCACTGCCTCCCTGTTGCACTTGGGTTCATAGGGAGTGAGTGGAGTCATGGCAGGTGGTGATGGATGCATTCTGACCATGTTCACTGCCTCTCTGTTGCACTTGGGTTCATAGCTTGTGAGTGGAGTCATGGCAGGTGGTGGTAGATGCATGCTGACCATGTTCACTGCCTCCCTGGTGCACTTGGGTTCATAGGAAGTGAGTGGAGTCATGGCAGGTGGTGGTGGATGCATTCTGACCATGTTCACTGCCTCCCTGTTGCACTTGGGTTCATAGTATGTGAGTGGAGTCATGGCAGGTGGTGGTGGATGCATGCTGACCATGTTCACTGCCTCCCTGTTGCACTTGGGTTCATAGTATGTGAGTGGAGTCATGGCAGGTGGTGGTGGATGCATGCTGACCATGTTCACTGCCTCCCTGTTGCACTTGGGTTCATAGGGAGTGAGTGGAGTCATGGCAGGTGGTGGTGGATGCATTCTGACCATGTTCACTGCCTCCCTGTTGCACTTGTGTTCATAGGGAGTGAGTGGAGTCATGGCAGGTGGTGGTGGATGCATGCTGACCATGTTCACTGCCTCCCTGTTGCATTTGGGTTCATAGAGAGTGAGTGGAGTCATGGCAGGTGGTGGTGGATGCATGCTGACCATGTTCACTGCCTCCCTGTTGCACTTGGGTTCATAGTATGTGAGTGGAGTCATGGCAGGTGGTGGTGGATGCATTCTGACCATGTTTGCTGCCTCCCTGTTGCACTTGCGTTCATAGTATGTGAGTGGAGTCATGGCAGGTGGTGGTGGATGCATGCTGACCATGTTCACTGCCTCCCTGTTGCACTTGGGTTCATAGGAAGTGAGTGGAGTCATGGCAGGTGGTGGTGGATGCATGCTGACCATGTTCACTGCCTCCCTGTTGTACTTGGGTTCATAGGGAGTGAGTGGAGTCATGGCAGGTGGTGGTGGATGCATGCTGACCATGTTCACTGCCTCCCTGTTGCACTTGTGTTCATAGGGAGTGAGTGGAGTCATGGCAGGTGGTGGTGGATGCATGCTGACCATGTTCACTGCCTCCCTGTTGCATTTGGGTTCATAGAGAGTGAGTGGAGTCATGGCAGGTGGTGGTGGATGCATTCTGACCATGTTCACTGCCTCCCTGTTGCACTTGGGTTCATAGTATGTGAGTGGAGTCATGGCAGGTGGTGGTGGATGCATTCTGACCATGTTTGCTGCCTCCCTGTTGCACTTGGGTTCATAGTATGTGAGTGGAGTCATGGCAGGTGGTGGTGGATGCATTCTGACCATGTTCACTGCCTCCCTGTTGCACTTGGGTTCATAGGAAGTGAGTGGAGTCATGGCAGGTGGTGGTGGATGCATGCTGACCATGTTCATTGCCTCCCTGTTGCACTTGGGTTCATAGGGAGTGAGTGGAGTCATGGCAGGTGGTGGTGGATGCATGCTGACCATGTTCACTGCCTCCCTGTTGCACTTGGGTTCATAGCTTGTGAGTGGAGTCATGGCAGGTGGTGGTGGATGCATGCTGACCATGTTCACTGCCTCCCTGTTGCACTTGGGTTCATAGGAAGTGAGTGGAGTCATGGCAGGTGGTGGTGGATGCATTCTGACCATGTTCACTGCCTCCCTGTTGTACTTGGGCTGATAGTCTGTCAGTGTTGTCATGACAGGTGATGATGAAACCTGCTGACCATTTTTCCTGTCACTCTGTTTCATTTTGAAATGTAGGCAGTGAGTTATTTATGATCTATCTTGACCCTCATTATATTATAAAATAGGTGGTGAGGTTTATTATATCCTCATGCCCATATTATTGTTAAATTGCATCTCACAGGATGTAAGTATTCTGCTATTGCAATCTCCTTCAGACCTTATTTTTCCTTGTGCATTTTCCAGCATGTTAGTAATGATTTCTACTACAGACTAATCATAATTACTGAAATATTTTTGTAGGATGTATGTTCTCAACTCAGTTTACCATGCAGTCATACTGAACAATCCTCACAGTTGGTTTGTGGTCTTGTTTTCTTTCCTATATTCAGTTCTATGGTCTTTATGGTTTACTCATTAGCTTGTGAGTTTCATGTCCATCTTTGCTTTCCTTGAACAGACTGATTCTTTTTATCTAATTTGCATATCAAAGGGTACTGTTAACCATCCTGCACAATACCTCACAATCCCTACATTGTCTATGTCAATGCAATATTCAAAGCAGTATATTGCTGAACATGGCATCAGTGAATTTCATGTTCCAATTGTGTAGATGGAGTGACATGGCTCATGATTGCAGGTGCTATACTTGTTTTTGAATACCTCTACTTCTTGTTGCAGGTGCAAGATGCAAGGCATAATTTGCAGGAGAGCCTGACTTTGGCTGTGAAAGAATATCAAAGTTCAGGTATCCATGCTAAAGTTAATGAATCTATCCAAGACACCTTTGAGAAATATGGTGACAATGTGGACATTTTATGCCCTGTCCTTGTGGATATTGCAAAGGAGAACCAGCTGTGTAAGATGCTATTTCCCTTATACTAATCTGACTCTGATTGTTGCATCCAGCAAAGATGCTAAGTAGGAAGGATTGACTGAGGCCACTGTAATTCCTTCAGTTTCCTCTCAGTGTAACATTTCATGATGATTTCCAGGATGGTCATTTATGTTGTCTCTGTGGAACCCCTCATTGGTTTGGGAAATCTTGCAAAGTTGGGTGCTAGCTTTGTATTTTTTGACTGCACATTATATATATATTAGAGAATGTTGTCACTCTCAAATGATTTAGTGTAAAAGGCTGCTTTGATTCTCATGTACACAGTGGTGACCAGCAATACCACTACTGTTATGCTGTTGTACCTCATCCTTGAAGCAATCCAGTACATTGGGTATAGCATGGCATATGAAAAGGGGGGGGTACCATGTCAGTAGGCAGCAAAGACACCTCACTTCTACATAGGTGGCTGGGTTGAAAGAGATGCATCATTTCCCAATGGGTGTGATGCTGAGGGTGGGGTGGGATTTCTGTTTTGGGGTGGTTGAGGCCAATCAGGCTTTGTGGAACTGATTGGTCAGGTAGTGAGGTAACACATTTCTTAGTATCAATGGGTCAGTTCACATATGTACTTAACATATGTCAGAAAAATCTTGGGCATGTTATAACTGCCTGTAAAGGATGTTAATGGCACCAGTTCCCACATCTCATTCTATGGGATGCCAAAGGTATGAGATCTCATTGTAATAATTCCAAAAAAGGATATTTCATAGTCAATATTGCACACTTTCAACACAATTCATACATAAAATACTAGATATTTGATATAATCTGGCAAAAATAGGTCATTCTAATGGCCAGTACATCATTACACATCACTTGCAATGCAGCACCATAGTAATAGGTAAAAATATTCTTGGGACATATTGTCAGGAACAAATACCCCTACTCAATTGACCATGCCCAATTGTGACCTAGGCCACATATCCCCTGGCAGAAATTGTGCAGGCTCCCAAATAATGGCATATTGGAAGTTTCCACACAGATTCAGAACCATTGGCATCCCAAAAGACACCTCAAACCCCTGTCGTGCATGCAAGAACATGACCTATACCCCAGAAAGCTTGCACCCATTCATAGGATCTGTTCATATTGCACTACAGCTAAGAAAAACACTTTATTTTAATTCTACTACTGGAACTGCATGGGTGGCAGTGGCATACCTGGCCCAGGTGCAAATCCTGGAGGTGGTGGGGGGAGAGCAAAGCCACTGGGTGAGAACATGCCCATGTTTGGAGGTGGCATCCCCATTTGTACTCCAGGTGCACTCATCACAGGCATTGCTTGTGCTGACTGAGGCATGAACCCAGGTGGGGGTGGTTTTTGAGCTAATGCACCTGCAAACTGACCCTGGTACAGTCCCTGGAATCCTGGTACAGGCAGCTGGATGCCAGCAGTGGGCATGTGCTAACCAGTAATGCATTGTTCTTGCATGCTTGCACAGCAAGGAGACATTTGGCAGCTGTACCATGTCACTCACCCTTACCTTCATCAGCAAAACCACCCCCCTCTATACAGGTCTGTACAGACCTGTACAGACCACAGACCCACAGACAGGTCCCCCCCTGTACAGATCTGCACAGACTCTGTACACATATCTATATCTGTACAGATCTAAAAATCTGTACAGACCTGTACAGACCTACCCCAGATTGTTTCAGTACTACGGATTCTAACCACTCATACATGTTGTAGTTGACCAATAATTGAATTATATTATCATAAGCTACCTAAATTACATGCCAAGGTACAGGGATATACATATTTATGTATACTAACTGGTCACTTATTACTATTAGTAGGGAGAGGGTACTCATCATAAGGGTGGTGGTAGCAAAGGAGGGTGGTGAGGGAGGGATGACAACAAAGATGATGATGAGGAGGAGGGATGGTGGTGGTAGTGGAAAGAGATGCAGTGTTGGAGTGAGCTGGGTTTAAATATCCTTTTCTGCTTACCTCGACAACTTTTGAAGCCAGCTGTGTAGCTAACACAGCCCAGTCTAGAATTCTACCATACAGAGTAATTGTACAGCCATGATGTCATAACCAAAGTTGTAGCCTATGATCACAGGATCATGGGAATATTTTTATCTTAGTAATATCTCCTTTTTTGGGTGAGATATTTGCAAAGTTCTCATGGAGTCCTGGTTTGCAAAAATAAAAAAGTGGCTGTACAGTTATGATGTCATAATGAAAGTTGTAGTGCATGATGTCATGATCATGTCAGTATGATTATCTCATCAATATGTCCATTTTTGGATGAGATATGGGCAAATCAAAGTTTACATCTGTGGTGTCTGTGGGTCTGTAGGGTCTGTAGGGGTCTGTACTTGGTCTGTGGAAAATCTGTACCATCTGTGGGTCTGTGCCTCTGTACCAAACCCAGGGTTTTGCTGATGTTCCTTCTTGAATGCATACTGAATGGTTATGTGTTTGTTCATCAAGAATTGACTGTTCATTGCTTCAATGGTGGCATCCAATGACTTGAAATCTGTGTATGTGATGAATCCATAGCACTTCGACTGTCCAGTTTGTGGATCGCATGCAATCTAAATGTAGTGGATTAAATTATTGGAGTAAACAACTGGTGTGCTGTAGCATAGCCACCAGATTACATAAACACATAGTGTGCACTTACATTTTTCATAGTACTGTAGTTCCTACTTAGTGACTACTAAGTATTCTACAGATTCCTACAAATTTTATCATAAATAGCCCTAGGCAGCATGAAAAATAGTATGTACCTTGGCTGTCATAGCCATCAACCCAAACATGCTGAACATGTCATACAAAAGCCTCTCATCTACATTCTCATCCAGGTTCCCAATGAAAAGGTTGGCTCCAACATCCAATTGTTTTTTGTCAGATGAAGCCTGTCAATGCATCATTATCAGAGCTCACACACTGAGCATGTTGCTCACCTTGTTGACACATATTAGTTTACCCCAGAGCTTGATCTGGTTCATAATCTTGCATGCATATTTGGCATCTTCCTCCATCAAAAACTCACAAAAACCATAACCTTGGTGGGCCATAGATATGTGATCCTTGGGAAGGTGCATGTTCACTGTAAAGAAAACAATGAAGATTGGTTATGATGATGGTGGAATGTGGACTTACTGACTGGACCAGCCTGTAGCATCAGTTCCCATACAAGGGCATCCATGCATCGTTCATTGAGGTTTCCCTAACAAATATAAGCTAAGCAGTGTGAGTTGATGTGGGGATCAATGGCAAAAACAACCAAAAACCCAACACAAAGACAAAAGATGCAAGTGGCAGTTTTCCTCAGCAGTATTCTTCTTGAAGGACCTGTAAAAGCAAAGGGGGAGGGGTTCCATGCAGCTAGTGCAGAGGGAGGTGGGCAGTCTGGACAAAGAGGGAGCTGGGAGATGAAGGGAGATGAAGACAATAGGCTCCTGAGAGCCTGAGGACAACCTGGGGCAAAGGAAAATCAGTGGATAGACCCTTAAGGGAGCCTCAACCACTGGAAGACTGAAGATGATGATAGAGGGGCTTCAAAAGTGATGGAAGATGAAGATATATTGCAGGAGCATAGTCTCCTGGAAGTAAGTATGAATGACATATATTCTGAGCTATCTTTTTTCTCTGATGACAATGTCTGGTACTACAGGGTTTATACACAAGACTAGAGCATAGCCTTCAGCAAATGCAAAGCAACACTCTGTCAGTGATTGGTAAAGGATCAGTAAGGGATTGGTAAAGGATTGGTGATGATTGGTAAGGCTTGGTAAGGACAGTAAGCAATTGGTAAACACAGTGGTAAGCATGACAAATATTATTGATAAGTGATGTGAAATAAACATGAGTCATAAAAGGAATAGATGAATAACATGCCAAGAGAATGAGTCAGAGTATTGGTCATTTGCTGAGTAAGGGGTATGACTGTGCAGATCTCAATGTGACAGGTCAAGGTACAGTGATTCCAAATAATGGATGGTGGGGGATTGTGCCAGGGGCCAGATGTTGGGGGTCTCCAGAGGTGTCAGGGCATTAGGATTTCACATTTTTCCCCCTCTTCCTCCTCTCAAAAGGGGTGCTACATTGACAGCTAGTCTTCAGGAGGGTGTGAGGAAGATGGGGGACCATCCTCTCCCATAAGAGCAGGGAGAAGCATCTCAAAATCATCATGAATGTGATCAGATAGCCTAGATGATAGTCACTGGTACTGGATCTGTTGCAACCTTGGAAGAACAAATGATGAGAGGGAGAGGTAGATGTTGCAGGGAGTAGGAATGAAAAATCCATATGCTTCTTCAACTGGAGAGACCAATACAACCACATAAGACCTTTCAAGCCTGACAACAGACTCAAGATGACCAAAGAATGTCCTCCTGGATGTCATACTGACAAGGAGAATGGGCTGTCCCAAAGAGATGGATTGGGAGGGAGTGGATGAGGAAGGGATGAACCATGATGCTTCAGGGTGGAAGCTGGTGGGAATTCCTGGGAGGTATAAGTAGTTATGCTCCCTTGCACAGGATGCAAGTGAAGAGATTGTCAATGAGGTGGCCATTGTGATGGGATTTAGTGAAATGAGTGTCCATTGGCAGAAATGCTGTAGAAAATCATGGAGGGCAAGGACCATTACCAAACTTGGAAGGAAGGATGGTGTGATCAAGGGCTATCGGTGAGTGTGGGAACGATGTTGATATCTTTAGAAATGGCTGAGATATTTGAAAAACTGGAATGCCATACATGAGCACTAAAAAGTTTTGACCAGCACTTGAATGGTTTCTTTCCTAGTGTTAAGGAATGTTCTTGTGCAAAGGATGACTGCCAGACATGCCAGTCATTTTTTGCATTAGGGCCACATTCTTCAATCTCATCCATTCAACTAGACTACATGATCATGTTGCCAAACACCCTTGGTGTGTGACAGTGGGAGAACTCATCAGTGATGAAATAATGGTCAACATGATCAAAGACCAGCTGGAAAACAACAAGGCTTGCAAGAACAGGTGAGCTTGACTTAGCTAGTTTGCTTTATGTGTTTTGGTTTTTTGTCCTGAACATGGGTGTTATAGCTTCATGCTGGATGGGTTCCCTCACACAATCCCTCAAGCTGAAAAATTAGATGTTATGCTGGGGAGTCATGGTGAAAAATTGGACAGTGTTGTAGAGCTTGTCATCCCTGACCAACTGCTCATCTCTAGAATCACCAGTCACCTTATTCATCCTGGTAGTGGTAGAACCCACCACAAGGAATTCCAGTATGTCCTCAAGCTTGCATTCACAAGTTTCTCTGATGGTTCACATTGAAGACCACCAAGGAAACCCATGATGGATGATGTTACTGGGGAGCCCCTCATCCAGCATTCCAATGACAACGTTGCAACTCTCATGAAACACTTGGTGACATATCACAAGCAGACTGGTCCCATGGTTGACTACTACAAGAACAAGAGTTTGTGGGTTGGGATTGATGCTGCCCAGAGTCCTAACTTCATATGGGAAAACCTCTGCAAAGTCTTCAAACAAGGTCCAGCAAAGTCATCATAGCTTGCCTTATTTGACCTGTCTAGATGCCCACATACATGGACTTTCTTCGTCAGTTGGTTTCCATGTATATATGTTCATAGAGCTTTGTGCTACATGCTTGTGGCCAAGTATGCAACCATCAACCTAATCCATGGCCTGCCACAGAGTGCTCACACTGGCTGTTTGTCACATACTGAATATATTACAAATTGTATAGATAATCACAATCATTGCCAGACCATATAACACATTTCAAGAATCTGTTGAGTGACACTGATACAACCCAAATCCACTGACCAATTCAACTCCAAACCATTGAGTACTTCATGGGACACCATATTGAGTGTGTTATTACAGTTCATATAATGGAGTGCATTTCAAAAATGTATTTAATGGGAGTGATGTCAAGATTCCAGTCATCTACTACTCAGACCTGTTAGCTGGCCACACTCCCAGGATAGGAGTTATCTCCCAGAATGGTCCACTGACCCCCCTTCCAGGAGGGAGGTCCATCCCCCATCATGATGCACTGACCCTATTTTCAGGGGGGAAGTCCTCCTCTGCCATGGCCCACTGACCCCATTTTCAGGGGGGAAGTCCTCCCCCACCATGGTCCACTGACCCCACTCTCAGGAAGGAAGTCCATCCCCCACCATGGCCCACTGACCCTACTTTCAAGAAAGAAGTCCATCCCTCACCATGGTCCACTGACACCATTTTCAGGGGGGAAGTCCTCCCCCACCACTGTCCACTGACACCATTTTCAGGGGGGAAGTCCTCCCCCACCATTGTCCACTGACCCCATTTTCAGAGGGGAAGTCCTCCCCCAACATGGTCCACTGACCCCACTTCCAGGAAGGAAGTACATCCCCCACCATGGCCCACTGACCCTACTTTCAGGGGGGAAGCCCTCCCTCACCATGGCCCACTGACCTCATTTTCAGGGGGGAAGTCCTTCCCCACCATGGTCCACTGACCCCACTTCCAGGAAGGAAGTCCATCCCCACCACAGCCCACTAACCCTACTTTCAGGAAGGAAGTACATCCCCCACCATGGTCCACTGGCCCTACTTTCAGGAGGGAAGACCCCAAGGATGGAAGTCTGTCCCCTTGCACAGTCCACTGATCCCATTCTCAAGATCTGGATGGAAGTCCATCCCCCAGCATGTTCCACTGACCTCACTTCCAGGATGGATGTCTATCCCCCACCATTGTCCACTGAACCCACTTCCAGAATGGATGTCCATCCCCCTCCATGGTCCACTGACCCTTCCTTCATTGTTTTTCCCCTGGTATGGTCTGTTGATCCCACTTACAGGAGGGAAGTCCATCCCCCTGTGTGGTCAACTGAACTCATTGTCACACTCTGGCCTACCCACCCTCATAGCCAGTTAACTTATATCAGCCACTCCCACTTGTAGACTAAAATATGCATATATGTGTTGGAGATTGTAATTTACCCATGTGTTCATTGACTTGAGTCCAAGTTTAGGCCACTCACATGATCCCCTTCATCAGCAAAACCCCAGGTTTAGTACAGAGGCACAGACCCACAGATGGTACAGATTTTCCACAGACCAAGTACAGACCCCTACAGACCCTACAGACCCTACAGACTCTACAAACTCCACAGACCTACAGACACCACAGACGTAAACTTTGATTTGCCCATATCTCATCCAAAAATAGACATATTGATGAGATAATCATACTGACACGACCATGACATCATACACTACAACTTTCATTATGACATCATAACTGTACAGCCACTTTTTTATTTTTGCAAACCAGGACTCCATGAGAACTTTGTGAATATCTCACCCAAAAAAGGAGATATTATCAAGGTAAAAATATTCCCATGGTCCTGTGATCATAGGCTACAACTTTCTTTTTTGGCAGAGTTTGAATCTGAGTTTGAAATTTGTAGAGGTGTGCCACACAACCCACACAGCTGGCTTTGAAAGTTGCTGAGGTAAGCAGAAATGGATATTTAAACCCAGCTCACTCTGACACCACATCTCTTTCCACTACCACCACCATCCCTCTTCCTCACCATCATCTTTGTCATCATCCCTCCTTCACCACCCTCCTTTCCTACCACCACCCTTATGGTGGGTACCCTCTCCCTACTAATAGTAATAAGTGACCACTTAGTATAGATAGATATGTATATCCTTGTACCTTGACATGTAATTTAGGTAGCTTATGATAATATGATTCAATCATTGGTCAACTACAACATATGTGAGTGGTGAGAATCTGTAGTACTGAAACAATCTGGGGTAGGTCTGTACAGATCTGTACAGACCTGTATAGAGGGGGGGGGGTTTAGCTGATGCACTTGGAGCATTGGTACACTGTATATGGTACACTCAGTGGTTCACATTCTACTGAGGGTAAGCACACTTACATCTGACAGTATTCTACTTACTGATGTACAGCATAGTAGCCCATGGGTACAGTAATATATTTTGGTAGCTCACAGCCAGCCTACTGCACCAGTAGCCTACAGACCTCTTCTATGTATAACATATTCAAGTTGAGTGTCTCCACTATCTCTCCATGTTATCCCCTTTTTTTGGCCCTGTCAATGTATGTAGTGTTGCCATGGCTCAGCAAGCTGGCAAAGCTCCAGCTTAGTCACACTGCCACCAGCTATGTTGTGTGTATCCTGGCTTGAGCCAAGTACAGCCAAAAACGTCTGAGGCTCCAGTAGGTATCACAAAATTTTGCTGTATATACAATGTAGCTATATTATAGTTATCATGTATGATAGTCAATCATATTTGTTGATTTGTGAGTAACTGTGGATGCCACTGAGATGATCAAGAGAGGAAGAGCCTAGAGGTGGCCGAGGCCTACTCAGCTTCAAGTCTCAGGACCCAAGTATCATTCTGAATCATTCATTTGCAATTTTGGTGACAACACTCACAACTCCAGTCTCCAGAGCACCTCTGTTACATTGAGTATACAACAATACAAGATGCTATTTAATATGTACTATGTACATCTGCTCCACAAATGTCAATAGATACACAGCTCACTCTCCATCTTTGAATGCAGATCATCAAAGAGACTTCAAATGTAGTTGTAATCAGGCCGAAGGTCAAATGCCAAAGAACACATATATTCAAGGAATGTAAGGAATGCTGCAGGGATGCTGTTTTGCAGGGAGGACAGAGACATGTGGACTTTGGCTTGAATGACCTCCTCAATGGTGAGGCCATGGTCCTGCCAGGGGAGAGACCCACAGAGCAAGTATATAAGAGTGTAGGTGAGAGATTCGAGATCATCTCAATGTGACTGCTGCCTTCTGTGGAGAGCCCTGATAGATGCAAAGTCCTCTGTGCCAACAAAGGGGAGTTGCTTCTTGTTCAGAATATGACAGTGAGTCCCATGATGTCAGTATGCACATGCAAGTCCAAAATCGATGAGATATGTAGTGCCTCATTTCATTCCAGGGCTGCATAATAGATGTGAGGGTTTGATGTTACAGTGGATGAAGTTGTGTGAGTGGATAAACTCAAGGATGGAGATCTAGGCAAAGTTAGTCTTGCAAGAGTCATCCAATACATGGTCAACAGTCATTTGCTTGCTGTTTGAGAGGCAATTTGTGCAACAACCTCGATGGAAAAGACATGGGAGCAAACTGAGCAGTTTCTGGACAGAACATCCTCCAAGGACAATCCCAACTGATCCATAACTAGCACCTCAGTGCCCCAGTCTGTTCTGAACCACTGCACAGGTGGAATCCCTGAACCCCCAGCAAGAGCCTTTTGGATGTGATATTCATGTTTTAATGCACACCCTAGTTCTAAACACCAAAGCTGGTGACTACTGTGCCACCAGAGAGTATGTTTTTAGCAGTATATATGTCATCTGTTTTGATGTTAGATTGAGGGGCTTTGTGGCTTTATGATATATATCACTTACAGCAGCTCCCCCCCTGAATCATTTCCAGAAGTTTGAACCACCCATCTATGTGCTTAAGGGATATGGCTTGGTTGGAGTTGCTGTCAATGGCCTGTATCAAAAAAGGTGCAAATGAATTATTACAGGTAATGAATATCAATTATAATCAAATACTCATGGACTCCATAGCATCAGTGTCACTTGCTGATTCTGACAGCCATCATATGTTGTAGTTGACCAATAATTGAATCATATTATCATAAGCTACCTAAATTACACGTCAAGGTACAAGGATATACATATCTATCTATACTAAGTAGTCACTTATTACTATTAGTAGGGAGAGGGTACCCACCATAAGGGTGGTGGTAGGAAAGGAGGGTGGTGAAGGAGGGATGATGACAAAGATGATGGTGAGGAAGAGGGGTGGTGGTAGTAGTGGAAAGACATGTGGTGTCAGAGTGAGCTGGGTTTAAATATCCATTTCTGCTTACCTCAGCAACTTTCAAAGCCAGCTGTGTGGGTTGTGTGGCACACCTCTACAAATTTCAAACTCAGATTCAAACTCTGCCAAAAAAGAAAGTTGTAGCCTATGATCACAGGACCATGGGAATATTTTTACCTTGATAATATCTCCTTTTTTGGGTGAGATATTCACAAAGTTCTCATGGAGTCCTGGTTTGCAAAAATAAAAAAGTGGCTGTACAGTTATGATGTCATAATGAAAGTTGTAGTGTATGATGTCATGATCATGTCAGTATGGTTATCTCATCAATATGTCTATTTTTGGATGAGATATGGGCAAATCAAAGTTTAGATCTGTGGTGTCTGTGGGTCTGTAGGGTCTGTAGAGTCTGTAGGGTCTGTAGAGTCTGTAGGGGTCTGTACTTGGTCTGTGGAAAATCTGTACCATCTGCGGTGTGAGTTGATGTTGGGATCAATGGCAAAAACAACCAAAAACCCAACACAAAGACAAAAAATGTGAGTGGTGGTTTTCCTAAGCAGTATCCTGCTTGAAGGACCTGTAAAATTGAAAGGGGAGGGGTTCTGTGCAGCTAGTGCAGAGGGAGGGGGACAGTCTGGACAGGGAGGAAGCTGGGAGACGAAGGGAGATGAAGATAATAGGCTCCTGTGAGCCTGAGGTCGACTGGGAGCAAAGGAAGATCAGTGGATAGACCCTTAAGGGGGCCTCAACCACTGGAAGACTGAAGATGATGATGGAGGGGCTTCAAAAATGATGGGAGATGAAGATATATTGCAGGAGGATAGTCTCCTGGAAGTAAGTATGAAAGTGATGTATATTCTCTGGGCTGTCTCCCTGATATCTGGAACTACAGGGTTTATATACAAGACCAGAGTGTAGCCTCCAACAAATGTGAAGCAACACTCTGTCAGCGATTAGTAAAGGGGTTGGTAAGGGATTGGTGGTGATCAGTAAGGCTTGGTAAGGACAGGTAAGTGATTGGTAACAAAGTGGTAAGCATGACAAAGAATGTCAGTAAGCAATGTCAAATAAGTATGAGTCATGGAAGGAACAGATGATTAACATGCCAAGAGAACGAGTCAGGGTATTGGTCATGGCTGAGTAAGGGGTATGACTGAGCAAATCTCGATGTGACAGGTAGTGATTACAAATGAAGAATGGTGGGGGATCCTGCCAGGGGCTGAATGTTGGGGGTCTCCACAGGTGTCAGGGCATTGGATTTTGCATTTTTCCCCCTCTTCCTCCTCTGAAAAAGGGTGCTACATCGACAGCTAGTCTTCAGCAGGGTCTGAGGAAGATGGGGGACTGTCCTCTCCCATGAGAGCAGGGAGAAGTGCCTCAAAATCATCATGAATGCGATCAGATAGCCTAGATGACAGTAACTGGTACTGAATCTGTTGCAACCTTGGAAGAACAAATGATGAGAGTGAGAAGTAGACATTGCAGGGGGTGGGAATGAAGGATCCATATGCTTCTTCAACTGGAGAGACTGATACAACCACATAAGACCTTTCAAGTCTGACAACAGACTCAAGACAACCAAAGAATGTCCTCCTGGATGTCATACTGACAAGGAGAACACGCTGTCCCAAAGAGATGGCTTGGGAGGGAGTGGATGAGGAAGGGATGAACCAGGATGCTTCAGGGCAGAAGCTAGTGGGAAGTCCTGGGAGATATAAGTAGTTATGCTCCCTAGCACAGGACACAAGTGAAGAGATTGTCAATGAGGCAGCCATTGTGATGGGATTTAGTGAAATGGGTGTCTGTTGGCAGAAATGCTGTAGAAAATCATGGAGGGTGAGGATTGTTACCAAATTTGGAAGGAAGGATGGTGTGATCAAGGGCTACCAGTGAGCATGGGAATGATGTCGATATCTTTAGAAATGCCTGAGATATTTGAAAAACTGGAATGCTGTACGTGAGCACCCAAAAGGTTTGATCAGTGCTTGAACAGTTTCTTCCCTAGTGTTAAGGATTGTTCTTGTGTGAAGGATGACTGCTAGATGTACCAGTCATCTTTTTGAATTAGGCCACATTCCTCAATCTCCCTTATTCAGCAAGACTCTATGCTCATGTCGCCAAACACCTTTGGTGCATGACAGTGGGTCTGTGCCTCTGTACCAAACCCAGGGTTTTGCTGATGCATATTATATGTATGTATCACTTATTCAAACATATAAGCTACTGATAGCAGAGCTGCAGGGGAAGAATTGACACCTAAATTACCCTGTATCTTAAATCTTTGTTGCATGTTGTGTATTGTCAGAGTCCCTTCTTGCCAAGGTGAAGTGGCTGACTAATGTTGTGTGCATGCAAGTGGCTCCAGACACACAGTAAGCAGATTCAGGCAGAGTTTTAAACTGCCACATCTTTCAGGGAACAGTCTCTCTGTCTGAGTACAAATTCCATGTGGTTTACTCTCCCACACATTCTCCCCTTATGTTTAGGATGTTTAGGATTCCATTGACAAATGACATAGCCTAAATAGTCATTACAGGTAAGCATACCGACGGAAGCGAGAGTGCACGCTTCCGAACAGCTTGTCCAAAGTGTGGCAGCGGCTTCGCATCTATTTATATGGATTGATAGTCAGGTAGCTTACTCGGTCTTCAGGCTCTTCTTTTTCTTGCCTTCGACATCACCTGCAAGCCAGAGTGCGGAAAAGAGGAAGAAACCAATACTTGTACTGACAGCACCTGCATAATAGGGCCACGCTGCACTCAGGAAACGTGGGTACTGGTCGTGCCTGGGAGGGACAACTGGAACAGTGGTGGATGTCTGGAGGAACGAATATCTGTCATATACCCCCGGTTCAGTTGATGATTGAAGGTATAAACGCTCATACGCTCACCCTTTCCGTCTCCAATCGACGACGAATTTGAATACACCATGCCTATCCGGTGCGCGGAACTGAACTTGGTATTTTCCTGGCTCACCAGCAACTGGGGGAAGAGCAATACGGATGTGAGGATCGAGCATAGTAAACTCGAGCTGCATGTCTGTAATGCCAGAGTAAGGTTTCCAGCTCGACGTTTCAGGATCATAGGCGGAGATGTGTGCAGTGTATACCTATCCCACTGTTCAGCCATCGACTCCGTTAGTTGATAAAAAAAACTTACAATCTGGTCATTAATAGTGTATTTCTCCGAAGGTGCCTCTTCGCCCACACGGTGGTATGTAGTGTTGTCTATCCGCAGCGCGAGGGTCTCCCTGAATGCCCACGCCGTAACGTCCCTCACAAACTTCTCATTCCCCGAAGGCGCACCATCCGGCAGCGCCTTATTTGCATACTGGTCACCGAATATCTCGACGCCGCCCGCGAACACAACACGCGAGTTTTTCAATGTTTGGAAACCTGTGACGAGGCCGAGCTGGCTACCAGCCCATAGACCCTCACCAGCCTTCTCCGACGCGTCCACAAGCGCGTCGTCACCCGAGTCATCTAGAGAGTCAGCTGCAAAACTCTCTGAGCTGGCGCGAAGGATAGGTACGAGATAAGGACTGTTGCCAAACGCGTGGGGGACACCAGAGAACCATACTGGTGGAGTGCCAGGCGTAAGTAGCGGGGATTCGGGCACTGGTACGGGGATAACAGTGGCTGGCTCAGAACGGGCAGGGTGATGGGAGACTAAGGGTGTACCGGGAGGCGGAGGAATCAGTGAAAACTCAGTGGATAGTGAGGAAAGAGGCGTTTGTTTGGCAGAGAGCGTCACGAGGAGATTGGTGTCCTCTGACAGTAGCTCAACCAACGACTGCGGTGTGATATCGAAAGCATAGGCTGTGGACAGAAATCTTTCATCAGATAACGTACAGACCAGAAGTGACGATCAATGAAGCACGCTCGCATCGCGATGCAACAACTTTCACTGTCACGTTTGCAGGTAGGAGAACGGTCGCACTTACACTTTGTTTCTGGTGTGAAAAGGATCACATGGGAGAAACCCGGGATCCCATATTGCTCTATAGGCGGATGCGTGTCCTTAGGCCCTCGGAACGTGAGTTGGTATCCTCTCTCTGCAACGTAAGAGGACTTTTGCTGAATATTCGCATATGACAAGGGAATGTTCCACTTACCCTCCAACCCGCCAAAGAATTTGGAATAATCCTCTTTCTTCAACGAAGGGTCAATGACGACCAACACGGAGTCTCCGGTGCTGGATTTTGCAAAGACATTGTAGGCAAGCGCAAGGAACGAGACCAATGCCGACGAAAGAAACCGCATTCTAGTTTAGTTTGTACCTCCACAGCTTCCGGGCAGTAACCGTGTGCTATGGGAAGTCACCTTGCTGTTAGCGTGTCCTTCTTGGACTTCCACGTCTGCGGATTTCAGGCGTTGTTTTGACATGTTGTCCAATGACTCGTGCACGTGACTTCAGTGTATAATATTACGGCAGCCGCGCGGTGGATGTGTGCACTGTGACGCGTCTTCCAGTGCAATGGGGAGTTACAGTTTGCAAGCTTCCATCTTCACGCAGGGAGACATCAACCGTGTTCACCTCGCCATGCAAATGTTGCGAGGGTGGTGCAGTTATGTACCGCTTATGTAATCGATGTGCTACTATGCGTTGCAAGTGTAACCGTAAGTTAACTCGTTCGCGTCGCCATGGCCATGATCCCAATCGACTCATCTCTGGCTCCTGAGCTCGTCGAGTTTTGGGCCAAGAAATATAAGGAGACAAAAGAGGAACTTGATCGTCTCAAGGTAGGCCATCCCCCTCGCGTCGAACGGTGAACACTACCTCACGGAGCTTGGCACCTGGTCCTAAGGAGACTCTCGTGCCATGTAAATCATCTGAGCGCGACGAGATCTTGGACGCTGTTCGCAGCATTAAAAGTGCTGTCAACGATGAGGCAAATTTGCGTCAGAAACTTGAGGTGGCCATCGAGGAAAAAGAAGAACTGGCCTCTCGCCTTGCGCGACTAGAAGCTGAACAGAGTCAGCTCTCCAGACAAGTACGCGTGTGCAATGGACATACCTGCAGTCTCAGTTGGTCTCAGTTGTTCCCCTTCAGACACAATTGAGTGTGATGCAAGCCAGCTCACTCGCCAAGGAAGCCGCCGAACAGAGGCGTCTGGCTATATGCCAGCGGTTTCCCTCCGTTCAATTTGTGGAAGGTTCTGAGCAGGCGACGGTCATGTTTACGGACTACAAAACCATAATCGGACATTTATCGAGTGTAGGTACTCCTTCTGCTCAGTCACAGTTCACATTTTTGACGGTCGTGGTTTAGCAATTTTCTCAAGACCGGTATGTATGGCGTGGCTTCCCCGCTCTTGCTGGCGTCCCTGAAGGACCTTCAGATTGCAATTTATTGTTTGTCCTCCCGCTTCTCTACCATTGTTTGTGCCCGCGTGCGGACAGCATGGCTTCTGGTTCTATGCTCCCTCCAATGGACCATTTCAACTCATCGCAGAAATGCGCCCGAACGAAGTAAGGAGCTAATGTCTAAATTAGATTGACTGATTAGCCATCAGTGGTCCTATCTCGGGCAGTACGTCAGTGCACCACTTGCCAATGCTGAAATGAAACTTTCGGAGTGGATGTCGCTGGACGAGGAGGTTCGTAACCCAAAACGCAGACCCATCGCTCCTGGTGCAGACTGATAACTTTGCGAGGATAGACTAAAATGACCCATTGCTCTCGCGTCGCTGCTCTCGAACCTCACGAAGATCGGCTTCTCATAAGACGACGATACGACACTGGCGAATTGAAAATAACCTGCTGCTCACTGCGGTGTGTGGGATACAACAAGGTGCTGCGTGAAGCACTGCGGATAGCCGCTCAAAAATTACGATCGCAGCCGGTGTTGCAAGAACAGCAGACGCCGGTACCAAATGCTATGCCACGCAAGCGTGCCCGGGCAAAGCAATCACAAGAGGCTGCTGACGCTTCAAAAAAAAGGGCGAAGAAGAAAAAGTCCTCTAGCGGTGGCACGCTTGTCCAGAACAAAAGTTTACCAAAAGAAGTGCGCTTGTCACCCAAAGTAATCTTGAAACTCGAGCCGTGAACACCGGGTCTCTCTATTAATTAATGCTTGGCACGCTGTTTGTTTTATCTTCTTCGATTGTTTTGTATCAGAGAGTCACACACAGCATGGAGGTCAGATAGTGTGATATCCATACCGGTTGATCCCCTCCATAGGAACGATTAACACCATGGGGCAAGAGTGCCCCCCAAGTACACGTTTCCAGACGACACATCAAAGCATTTAAAATGCAACCACCGGAAATCAATGGCTAAGGGTTTAACGTTTAATATTCGCAAAGAGTAAAATCGAAATCGGATGGAGGTCTCTTCGCGTGCTTACCCTCTAGCAACATAACGAAAGACGAGGCAAAGCAATGAGAGTGTCGACTTGCGAGAGCTGTGTCTTCCCGCACGTTTCTCAGCTGGGCCGTACCCACAACATACCAGCAGCAGCTTGAGTGTCTTCCGTCCACACGCTCGCGGTCAGAGACGAAGGCGAGTTTGTCAGACTCGCGCTAGATCGGCCATCACGTTCCCACGGTCCACGTGGCTAAGCGCTCTTGCCTTTACAAGTCGGAAAAGCAGTTTGGCAAACTTGTAAACGCTGGGTTTCCGGACTCATCGACATCACTCTCTCAGGCCGCACCAGGCTCTAACACCGGGCTTGTCTCATGGATGATACCAACAGCGAGTCTTCTACACCCATCATCCCCCCCACAGTCGCTTCAATACTCGGTGTAAAGGGGGCATTGCGTTTTCGACGCCATGGAGCAAGCCAAAAAGCTCACGTCGTCTTGCGACGCGTCGACGTTTCCGAGGATACAAATATTGCAGACGGTAAACCATCGGTCGCCTATTTTAGCCTTTTTGCACAGAAGAGGATCGAGGTAAAGCCCGGCAAGGAAATCTTGCTCGCTGTAGCTTCCGAGGACGGTACCTTCACAGACCAAGCAGTCGTTTTTGAAGGTGACCTGTCTACCTCCTCTGATTCAAACTCAGAGGAGGAGGAAGAGGTGGAAAAACAGATCATGCAAGACGAAGCTTCCCTTGACTCGCCGTCAACGCACCATGTTCCTCCCAAGATGCGGAGGACATGGACGAAACAGCTACAACAGGTGAGCAGTTCAGTGATAGGTGAGTAACCAGTCACAAGCATATTCGCCTATATACGAGCGTTCCGTAAATCGTCACTAGATACAGTCGTGCCACCGCCGCGCACATATGTCTCCGTCGCCGTGCAAGCAGAACCAACTTGGTCTGTAAGTTCAGTGCAGACAGCGTGTACAGCGCCCCCGCTACAGCAACAAACGGCGCTTTTGACTAGTGAGTCAAACATTGAGGTACCTGTAGAAGCACAGGAACCCTCCGTGGAGGCAGAACCACCTGCTCCGGAACTAGATCATCGCCCGACTGAAGCTGTATTGGTAAGTGTTTGACTCGTAACGATTGAACTCTTTCTCAGCCACAGTAGATACCGGATGCCGAACGCTTGCGCAGTTTATCGCCGATGAGCATAGGCTCTTCTCCTAGCACTCCTCCACAATCACCCTTGATAGGCCGCGGAACGAATCTTATCCGAATCCCGTCTCCACATACGACTGAACCGCCCATAAGCCTTGTTAGTGACCACCTACCCATCTCGCAACAGGCACCAGAGGAAAAGGAGTACATAGCTGTTGCAGCTATCGATGTTCCAAGCAGGTCATCTCAGGTCAGCCCTGTCTCGTCGGAGACCGTCGATATGGACCTGCAATCCTCTCCTTCATCGTCAGAGGTGGATGAAGACGAGATCCCTGGCTTTATCACTGGATCACTGTCCCGACGCCCGGTCCCACCTCCACGCCAGCCATCACCACTTGTCCTCTCCCCGCCGCAAGCGAAACCGCAGCCCATAACCGCCCCACCGCTTACCTCAGGCATGCCTTTAAAGCGCACCATACCCGTACCAAACGAACCGGTGTCTCCGGATTCTACCACGTTAGTTCCCCCTCCGGTTAGACGACCATCACTGGTCAAAAATCCATTTGTATCGGGGGGATTTATGACAGAATTTGTTGGCGGGCGCCAGTCGCTAACACCCCGATTTACTCCATCGCCAAAGGAGCTGATGGTATCAGAAAAGTATAACGCTATCACTACTGCGGTAAGACTCACCGGTTTTAGATGAACACTGGTATTAATCCCTCGTGATAGGTCTCTTCTAACGAAACTTCGGCAACCAAGTACGAGTCAAGTGCTATTTCCCATCCTGCTCCCGGGCCTTCGCCGAGCTACCTTTCTCAACCGACGTCTGGGGGACCAGCTTACGAGGCCAGAGCACCGCTGATCTCCAGGCAGTCGCCAACGGCAGTACAGCCCCAGCCACAAGCACGTCAACTACCGAATTTACCGCGACCCCCACCGCGGCCGTCGGAAGCAACTCATACATATTCCCAGAAGTCTTCGGCTTGGTCTAGCTATCCTCTACCTGCAGCAATCAATGATGAATATAATCCAATAGAGTCGTTGTCAAATGCATTAAATATACAACCTCCCACCCGCTTCGCTCCACCACCATCCTACCAAAATCACCCGATGCAGCCACCATCACCCTATCAATATTCCATTGCCAAGCATCCGGTATCGGAGAACGGCTGGCCTTCCTTCCACTCCAACGGACATGCAACGACGCCTGCTACATTATCTCTCCCACAAAATAAGGCGCCCGTTCCACCTCCACTTTCTCCACAACTGCACAGCGCGCGCTCCTCCACGACCCCTCCTGGTCTATCTAGCGTTCCGTATTCATCCCCGTCCCCTCCTGGTTTCTTGCATAGTGCATCAAGTCACAAACCATCGCCGGTTAGGGAATCGATTTCTTATGGACCGAACAAACAAACTACGGCGCAAACGTCTCCACGACATTGGTACTCACCGCCTATTCCGCAAGTGAAACACGGTAAGATTTATTCTGTTTGTTCCTCGGCGATCCGAACACATGTCTATTCCATCTGCAGAATGCCTGGATTGGACAGCTTCTTCGATGTCTTCGACTAGCACGTCCATCAACTCTACACAGCACATTCGTATCCAGGCGCCAAGACCGATAGCTCCGTTGTCGGCAGCTTCTGCTGTTCTACAATACAGACAGACGACTTCCAAAAGTCCGACGCCTTCAGAAGACTCGAAAGGCAAGAAACGCGCGCTTGACAGCGATCTAGAGTTCGAATCCTCTCGTCCACGCAAACGCAACCACCCGTGGCCAGTGCAAGAGTCTTTCTACTCCACGCGAATAAAGAGTGAGGAAGACGCTGGCGTTCAGCAGATTGCATTTAGCTCAGACGGAGAGCGGTTTGCTGTCATCTGTGAGCTTCAATGGTTAGTGACTCAGAGAGCTCTCTTTCTGAACTTTGTTTTGTCAGGTAGCGACCGCACGATTCGAATATGGAATACAGAACACAAGGTCGAAACCGCGCGCTTGGCCCAAACTGCGCCCGTCCAAGCCATCGCGTGGATGACGGATGACGCGGGTGTCGTCTCCCTGGGTCAAGACGGGGTGATTAGCAAGTGGACACGAAATGTGAGCAGCATTCAGATTGACGCGTCCGATCTAACAACAAATTAGAACCAAAGTCACTGGCAGTGGGCGAAGCTGCTTGATGCAGGAAAAGAGGATTCTATCTGCTTTGCATACCAACGTGACAGAATCGCTGTCGCATTCCCGCGCGTAGGGGTGAAGGTTTGGATTTGGATCAAAGGTTTGGTTTCCTCTTTAGCCCTCAAGTTAGAGTAGTCCATGATGGTGTTTGCACCTCAGGTACCTGGCAGCCGCAACGTTCGATTTTGCGACAAAATGTGACATCGATTAGATTTGTGGAAGATGGAGAGGCACTGATAGGTGGAACGAGCGATGGCGTACTGTGGTACTGCGAAGTACCGAATGGTACCCTTCGAGCTTATGCCTTCCTCAAGTCCAAAGTGTAAGTGAAAGCTTTTCGGCCTTCTTTCTAGGAACTGACTATCAAGTGATAGGTTGCATTTGGATGTCAATTCGTCCGGGACATATGCTCTCGTGTCGCAATCTGGAGGTCGAGC
Source organism: Pisolithus sp. B1 (assembly GCA_024663435.1). Taxonomy (NCBI): domain Eukaryota; kingdom Fungi; phylum Basidiomycota; class Agaricomycetes; order Boletales; family Pisolithaceae; genus Pisolithus; species Pisolithus sp. B1. The sequence goes on from JANFAA010000008.1 coordinate 554,100, forward strand.
GCACTTGGTGGGTATCCAACAGATGGATCACAAGGGCAAGATAGAACAAGTGTACACTGCGAACGGTGATACTGGGGGCGAAAACAAGCTGGGAGCGGGAGCTGTTTTCGCGCATGGGTGTCGGTTGGTGTTATTCGGGACGATGGACAGTAACATGTTAGTATGGGACAAGGCAAAAGGAGAGATTCTCTGTGGTTATGATCATGATGGTATGTTGGTATCCTCGATCTCTACTGCGCCGTTGCTGAGATTATCCTCGTGTCCAGGTGAGCAGGTACAGGCCGTTGCGGTGAGTGGAAGGAACGTAGGTGTCACGACCTTATGGCTGACTCGTGTGTTCAGAGCTGCGACAAGGGTTCCAACGTGCACATAGTCACTGGGACTAAGAGTGGCCTTTTATCGTGGTGGAAGCCGTTGTCGACGGAGTAATGGTAAGCAGTAGTCGCGCCGTCTGCCTGTCGTGGATGTATGACCATGCCAAGACGCTTAGTTATCATCGGCTTTTTGCATATCGCTACGACGTGGACATGTGTAAAGGCAATGCATTGTATCAGTATCGCGCAACAGACTTCTAACTTATCACACCACCCATCCGTATAATACTACGCTGTAGTGATCTTTTTTTTTTCTGTTGGCTATCAAGATTTTTTTTTATTTTGGGTTATTTTGGTTCCTTAGGGCCGGTTTGAGCGGCTTGGTCTCGCGGTGAGCTCAAGCAGGCAACTACGATCCGTGCAAAGGCCAAGTCCAACTTGCCCTTGCGCTCGTCGTTGTCGACATCGACCTCGAAGTGTTGCCCATCCGCCGTAAACACGCACGTCTGTCCCGTTTCACTGCTACACAGTTCGTGGCTTGGGTCGGAAATTGGGGAAGACGGTCTTCGAATTTCTGACTGAGCTCTTGTCTGTCTCGCGATTGGCCTCCATTGCATCCTCTCATCTGTCCAAACCCCCGTTTCTCGTCTGGGCTCATCCGGTGAGTTCGTGGCCAGTGTTCGGCACCCAGAAGGGCATCGTGCTCCCCGCACAGCCTCAATTGCAGCATGGTTGTCATGCTGTAGGGGTTTACAGGCAGATTGCTAGGAGCTGTTCTATAATGGGTGTTTGTACGTGTGCTTTGCGCGTGGCTCTGACGATTCCCTTCTCTTTGCACCAGTACTCCGCTGCCACCACTGTCATCAACAATAGTACTCTATGAACCCCATGCAAACGATCAAGTGTGTCGTAGTTGGCGACGGTGCCGTCGGCAAAGTATGTCGCGTTTCTGGTTCCTCTGGTCGTTCCCGAAACTGAATGAACGCTCCGTAGACATGTTTATTGATATCATACACTACCAACAAGTTCCCTAGCGAGTATGTTCCGACGGTAAGCAGCACGGCGCACACGGACTCCCGCAGCGGACCTAAACCCGCAGCCAGGTCTTCGATAACTACGCCGTAACTGTGATGATTGGCGAAGAACCCTATACTATTGGGTTGTTCGATACTGCCGGTCCGTCTTGCTTCTCCCTTTCGGACGTAGTATAAGACGAGGGGACTGACACGTGGATGGAATGTTGTCTAGGCCAAGAGGACTATGACCGTCTTCGCCCGCTATCATACCCTCAAACGGACGTATTTCTGGTATGCTTCAGTGTGACATCCCCAGCTTCGTTCGAGAACGTAAAGGAGAAATGGTTCCCGGAAGTACACCATCATTGTCCTGGCGTGCCATGTCTTATCGTTGGTACCCAAATTGATCTGCGAGACGACCAAACGGTTATCGAGAAGCTTGCAAGGCAGAAACAAAGGCCGGTTTCGACTGAGGCAGGCGAGCGTCTTGCCAGAGAGCTTGGCGCAGTCAAGTACGTGGAGTGCTCGGCCCTGACACAGAAGGGTTTGAAGAATGTTTTTGATGAGGTGACTTGATTTGCTTTGCAGAACTCGTGAGTCTGAACGAGGTTGATTATCATATAGGCTATCGTCGCTGCCCTCGAACCTCCGGTGGTCAAGAAAAGAAATCGATGCGTCATTGTTTAATGTATGACCCTTTTTCCACGATGCCGTTCGACATCTTTTCATCTCACGACGACTTCTTCTACGTTTCAATTTCCCCCTTGTGTCATATATCCCTGTCATCTTTCCCTTATGTCTCCTCTTGTTTCACTCCGGCCGTAATTTTACCCTCATCCAGTATTTTTTCACGACAAGACTGAGCATGCTTTGCGGGACTGGGCTTGTGTGCATGATACTCGCGAGACCGAAAGCGGACCTGACCTTTCCTCGTGTTCTTTTTTTTCATAGTGATAGTTGCGCTGGAACCGCGAGGATACCACATGAATATGGGGGAAAAAAACAGTCGATTCGATCTCCACCCGGTAGGAAACATAGAACTACGCTAGGCAGAATTGGTACCTAGGATATATGTTCTACCAACCTTGGGCAGAATATAATGCATTGCCAGACAACGCGGCAAGAGACAAACACCTGACACAGAATGCAGTTTATTAAAGCGAGATTTCTGGTGGCTTTCGGGGGGTCGAAAACGACGTCAGACGAATGACGGACAAGGTGAGAGACATCTGCATAGACCTTACCTGACCTCTTGTTTCGAATGCCAACCAATCGCCAGTGCCAGTTGGGAGAAGACCCATCGACCGGCACTTCCATAGACCCACGGACAGGGTCAGTAGATTGCACGCCACGTACACTAGTTTTTGCAGTGGGAGGGTGTCCCATGAAGTCGGGTTGGACGAAGCGGGTGCAAAAGGTGCGAACGCTGTTTCAAGGATGTGATCAGAAAGACTCGTCAGGTAAATGTAGCTACGCACCCGCATTCATACCAGCGACATTCTTGAAGGGTGTGAGGAGCAGCATAAAGACGATCCCCATACTAAATATCTGTACACCTCCTCCAGACATGTAGAGCATGAAGGCTTGCATAGGAAGCGACTTAGGCGGGCGATATGGCGAGGTCCCATGCTCGTTTTTCTTTGAGAGCGGCGTAGGACGCTGCTACTTTGTTTGTCCTGCTTAGCAGGGTGTTTTGCCTGTGAGTGTCATGAGTAGCGAAGTGAGTTCGGGTCCAGGCTAGTACGGGATGTGGTTTTGCACGACGTACGCTGCTTGTGGGTTGGATCGAGAACCCCGGCGGTGGTGGGAGGTTTTTCCACCTGAAACGAACGCTTCGACGACATTTCTTTGAGGTTTGGACAACTTACACACCTGGACCTGTCCAGGGAGGCATAATCGAGCTGGAAGTCTGAAGACATCACGGAGTTGATCGACGCGGCGGCCGCGGTTGCTCAGTTCACTGCTGCAACCAACTCCAAACACACTGCGTCAGTTATCGGTACAGACATTGACGGTGTTGGTATGTACGACCTTCTGCTGAATGCCAGGACAGTTGGCTTAATGGAACGTTTTGTTCTACTCGACCATGGAGCTTATCTGGTTCGCAGAAGTTCGCTGCTCTACGTGGTCGGCTTCCCCGGTCCCACTCACGCTCGGCTTTTTTGACACAACCAATCGCACTACATATGTTGCGTATGTCCCTACCGTAACCTGGTTACCAACCTTGCCAACGCTGCGAGCTGCTTCGATTCCGTACTTGCAAGACGCGCACACATATTAGCATTTATATATTAGAGCTCAGGCGCTCAGGCCTCAGGGATGAACATGCTTGCGTTCATGTGTTTCGTGCGAGATAATCTCCGCCCGTAAGAACCACCTGCTTTACGCAAGTACTCATCCTCGATGATATCATACTGCCCGAAACCATCAGTTCGTTTCGCCCGGGTCCACCGTATGCCAGCTGAGGGGAGGAGTGAATTTTGGTCGCGTCGCGAAGATGTCGGTGCTTGCGAATGCATCCATTTGCCTCCGATAATATGATTTGGGTCAGTCCAATGGTCTTCACTGTTGGCTGTCGTTGTGAGTGAACTGTGAACAGTACCTTCCACATGCTCGTGGACATGAAAAATATGACCGCGCATTGCGATATGGGATTGCCGTCTCTTAGGGAACTGGAACAGTCTGGGGCGGAGGTGATCGTCGTGCCCTCTGGGCTTCGAGCTTCAAAGGTGGGTGCAGCCTAGCGAACCACGCGAGTGAGTGGTCCAGTTCCGTCCGCCAAGTATCACGCCCGCAAATGCTGCCTTCGCGCTTTCATCCACAATCTCAATGACTACACAAGGTCTTCTATTATCGAGCCTTCAAGTTTTCGGAGACGTGCCACCCCACGAATCACATCTAGTTGGCAATCCTACCCCGCGCCCGCGAACGCTTCCTCTATACTTTCGTTCAGTCTGGTCCACGACCATAGGATGATTCCCTTGCACCAGCAAGACACGAGTTTAACGCAGGGTTTCCCTTTATCTTCAACCTGTCATCGACCCCTCTAATCAGTTGAACGGCGTGCTTGTTTAGGAAGGACCGCAACGACCGGTATGTTGGTGGGTCACGCTCTCCAAGCCAACCTGCAGTAAAGTTGGTTGCTGTCGATCGGCTCATTGTGCCAGTCTTCCGAAGAAGGCCTACCTCGATCCTTGCGTCTCGCCCTGGAAAGGAGGCAGCAAGTAACGGTGCTGTCTCCTTCCGTGTGCAATGCAAATCAGGTGCGAAGGACTGGCAGGACCCATTGATTTTACCGGCGTTTAAGTTCGAGTGGACAATCGTAAGATCGACCTTCCTCATAGACCGTTGCAGAGCTCGTTGCGCCTTCTTATCGTCCGGGAGTAGTCTTAAGGCTGCGGCCGCCCGCTGCTCACCTGCGCACTGGTTGCGTCTGAACAAGTTCAACGTCAGGTTCTGTGAGGCTTAGCACTGCGCGAATAACAGTTCGTCCGGAGCGGAGGGGGGACCCATGTAGGAGTCCAAAAATAATAAATCCCTCCTACATTCCATTTACCAGACGAGTGCTGAGTGTGCTAGATACGCCGCCAGCTCAGCAAGCGAGTAGTCAATGCCTTGTGCTCCTGCCAACGGATCATCAGGCTTCCTTACAGGGAAAAACCAACTAATATAACGGGTGTATTAACCTCAAGACCTATAAGCGAGCTACTTGTCCCGTGCAAACTTTGCTCGTACAACTACACTTCATGTATCATACTTCACTACGTCCTAGAAGACTCTCAGTGTCAGGAGGAGTACCTAACACTCAGAGGTACAGCTCCAGCCACGCAATGCTATTAATGAACGATCCCGATTTGCCAGCGAACTGCTCGGCATTCAGCATATCCCCTCTAACAGCAAATCCGTGGGGACACCCGGGCCAGCAGTCGCGTTTATATCCGGGAGCATACTTGCCGCCACCAAGAATGACATCTATCTGTTCTTGCTGGGCTACAGATAACTCGACGTCCTCGTTACCCATTTCAAAGAGAAACGGTGCTTTGCCCTTTTGCAATAGGGTCTAGGTAAAAACCCGGCAGCACGAGTGACACAGTAAGGAAATTCCGGAAAAGAACCAGATGGATATATGAGCGTACCTCGTAGGTGGTTGGGACAACGGTCTGCGAAGGATGAGCGACAATAAGGACATCTACGAGCTGTTCACTCGCGAGCTCGATCGCGTAAAGACCTAAACAGTACAAATTTTTTTAGGTGATCATGGAACAGCCGATGAGTGGCAGAGTGGATCGAACTTACCGCCAAAACAGTATCCAGTGACCGCGAAAGAGGTCACACCCTGATCTTTCAGCGCCTGTATGACCTGCTTGATTGGGGGCCACGTGACCTCTGGAGTATGATTCTCGGTCCAGGCTACTGACATTGAATTTGGTATTCTGTATAGCTCCATTGAATGAGTCGTTCAGCCCCAAGATGGTCGTGTACATACGTTCCAAGCGTACGGAGGTGCAGGATCGCCATGCAAATAGTCTGGGGCAATTGTCTAGAAGTTCACTGTCGGTGAGTGGGCGGACTCGGATAACGACAGGATATATGATCACCCAGTAGCCCTTACTTGCGAAGTTGTCGACGAGCAGCTATAGGGTCCCGTTAATGTATGCCAAACCATGCGTACGGATGGAACGAGTACCTTGTTGTTGGAAAACGTCACACCGAATATGTCCGTCAACAGAATCAAGGCCTTCTTCTGGTCATATGCGACCGTAGGAGTGCCTACATAGCAAGGGACGCCACCGAATACCTCGGTTTTACCTGTATGTCGATCAGAGAAAAGGAACAACACATTGATCCGTCAAACTAACCTCGAGGAGAACCTAGGTACTGCTTTCCTAGAGCAGAGTATAGCGAGTATATCGAGAGGTGAGGGGAAAATTGCTCGAGACTTGCCTACGACACACTGTGAGCAGCTCATTTCAATTCTGCGTTAACCTGGGTGTCAGGATGAGTGCCATTTTCACCCTTAAGTACTATTGCAAGTTGCGTCTGTTTGTTGGGATCCAAACCTGTGCTTGGGCCGGTAGTCCACTAGAAACGTCACTTCTAGGTGCTGCTCCTTGGCTCCTGCAGCCATACTAAAACAAAGACACGTTGATGAGGCTGCGTCCATATCAAACTGTGTCAAGTTTTACCATTTGAGCTCGGTGATAATACCCGGAAGCGTCCTATGATTAGACCCAGCAAATGGATCTTACTCCTCTACTGGGTAGAGGAAGCCCGAAAGAGTGCAGGGTAGAGTTTATCTTGCGCATACAGTAAGTTGCCGGCGAGTTGGAGTTGAAACGCGAGTGCTGTTCCGCATCAGATGTCAGCTTCAGGACTAACTAAATGCGCAAAACTCATCTAATAAACGGCATGTGTGCGTGTGGAGGTCCGTCCCGCCTATGGGCCACAGCTCGATCAAATCATAGCCTGTGAAGTGGTCCATACCATTGTTGGATCATTCTGAAGGGAATAGACGCCCACGCTACGTAGCCAGGTGCGAGGAGAACAAAGCTGGCCTGATGGCTACGCACGAGATAAGTCTAAGAGGGATAGATTTCCCGCAGCTAGTCTTACTGTCAAGTGGAAAGTCTGGGCCTCCAACGCCATTAAACACGGAAAATTCTTATGAACTGCCTGGGAGTGACAGTTAAATCCGCCGTGACAAGGTTTTGATTGCCAGCTCAGGGGAAGCCACAGCACTGACAAACACTCCTAAGAGCAAGGAAGACTCACATCAAAAGAGGGAGTTGGATCCAGTCGCTATTCTGAGTTGCAAGTGGAACCCGAGTCGCAACGGATGGGAAGAATCTGGCCAGGTTTGGTAAGTAAGTTGCGTTATTGGTGGAAGCGTGTGGCCGTTACACGACATGGTACCCGTACAGCAATGGCTGCAAGTGATTGGTTTCACGGTCACCTCATTACATGACGTCGCTGGTCCATGCTAAACCGCCCGAACATCGTGAACCTAATTTATAGAGCATTCTTGGATGACGAGTTCTGCCATTCCCGGCAGCAAGTCCATGTGAGAGGACACTGCCTCAGACTACGCCGACAGTCAGATGACGCCCTCACTCTCCTAGCGGAAGGACTGTATGGGAGCCTGCGTATGCCTCCGGTCTCAAGTAATGGGCAATGCTTCTAACACCACAGTCCCACGTGATTGTAGCCCGATCTCGCTCTTTGGCACCAACCAAATCGGCCGGTGGGTCAGACCCACGGCAGCTTGTCACCAGCGCCAGCAGAGATCCTTGTCTACTACACCTGTCCCAGTGCACAGACAGTATCCATGCAGAGCATGGTACAGAACTTCCCTCCGGCACGCATGACAGCCGCTTCGGGACCCAGCCGATTGCTTCTGCGGCCCACAAGTGTACGTCTGTGAGGCTAAACTCGGGAGGAGCCTCGTAGCTCCCACTTTCCTCGGACAAAGAGCTCGGTGCAAGCTTCTCCACGTCAATCCCCGTGGCTTCGATGTTGTCGAGGGGCAGCATTTTCAACTTCAGTGCCAATAAGCCCGGGAAAATGCGCGGCAAGCGTTCGAGATGGGAGTTACTCTGGTATCCTCATGTTCAAGTTGTAAGTCAACATAGTCGCGGAATCGTAGCAAGCCGAGAAAGAAAATCTTTTCCGTCGTACAACGCTTCCCGCGGGAGATATCGGTGCGGAGGGAACCTTGCCAAGCAGGGTAACTCACTCTTTACCCAGGCCGATCGCAACCAATACGAATGCGAAATGTCTTTCACGACTGAACGAGGCGCCTTCAGCTGGCTTTGAAACTCGTGATCAAATAGAGTATACATATTCCCCTGTAGGAAGCTGGGGCACTCTCTTCGTGCTCTATGTGATAAGGTTTCAGATTGTGGTTCAGAAAAAATCAACACTTGATGCGCTGTGTGGGGAGGATATGTGGCACGACAACCGCACTCGTACCAGTGGGCCTGATCTCCGCCTGCAAGGAACGGATCAGGATTGGGTCTGCATGAACTCACCGTCACTTAAGAGGTAACGTCTTCACGGAATGCAAAGAGCGAGTCCGGCCAGCACCCCTCTTGCGGTTACTTGATCGCAGTCTTATTTACCGTACCACTGGTACGGTGGCTCAGGGTCAGGACTTCTGGCTGGTGTCCCGCTTTTATCCCCTAACGCAAACGCGCAGCATCACCGGTCAAATCAGCTGCTGATTCCAAGGCGACATAGCTGACGGATCTCCCATGGGCCACACGAGCCCGTGTGGTATGGAACTGGTCATGCTTAGCCCCAAACCACTGGACCGATAACAGGTTAAACTATCATTGAATGCAACACAGCACCAACGTTTAGCGCTTTCGTTATCACTACTCATTGCTTCCGCATGGTGAGCTGAGCATGCCGTCATCATCTGTAAAGAATCTCTCTTGCCTTAGTCAGCTTCTTTTCTACATAAGTTACTTACGGCTTCCGGAAGCATAGCCCCCCACCTATATCCAGCGCGAAGACTCCAGAGGCTGACCGTCTTGTACCACCATCTGATGCGCATTATCATCAGTCCAAATTCTTCATGCTCAAAGACACTTCACCCACTTGTGCAGAATCGACCAGCTGTAATGAGTTAGAAGTCCGTTTCAATCCCATCCTCGGCCTTTACACATCCAAATATGCTTGGGATGGTGAAAAAGGACGTTTAGAAACCGGTGTCGAGGGTTTTGGTTATTGCAGAGACGACGAGAAACTATGAATAGGGAAGTATAAATGATAAGCAGCAAATTAAGAAGAGGTGGCCTGGCCTGCCCGTCCCCATGTTTGCCAGCTGAAAGAACCATTCCACTAGTACCTCTTCAAAATGAGGATCATATGTACCTCGGCAAGTTCTATGGACATTTGAAAACATTGTGCGAGTTGTTGGATGTCGGGGTATCCACGAGCCACCAGATTTTGTCAAATGCTCGTACGAAGACGACTTATCTAGGTGTGGCAAGCTCGAGACAGTGAGTACTCGTGTCGGTTCTGGTGCGGTTCGTATCTTTGAAACAATACTCCAGAACTAGTGTGCACTCCAGGACTACCCGTGAGCCACCTATAATGCATCATCTACGTGAACTAATTCCTTCTGGAAGTAGACTAGTCATGATCAGATAGTAGCACAGAATAAGTTAGAAAAATCCCTTACCGCCGTCATGTGGTGAGAAACGGCACGCCACGTGCTGTGAAGATCAGCATAATCGTTTAGCGTAAACAAGTCACCTCCGCAGCGGACTCATTTCATCAACTTGAGAAAGCGATTGACTTGCTCCTTGCTAAGGGCAGCTTCAAGAGCCAATTCCGCAAATTCGAAGTCGAGACGTGATGGCGACGGATACCGAGGGTCGGCGGATACATCCGGTTTGTGAGTCCTTGGTCTGTGACCCTGTGCGGATTCGACAAATGGTATCTTCTCAGACGACCTGGCGGTAGATGAATGGTACTCCACTAGAATGTCATCGACATTATTCACGTTAACGCCAACACCTACAGTAGATGATCGTTCAGCCATCGTCACGAATATACACAGTACATACCGTCTGTTCCATTGGCCACATCTGCAGGCGGATCGACTTCGACAGGAGCGGGATAGATATCTGTAACGGGTAAAACTGATTTAGAAAAACAAGTAAGATTCTATCAGCCTTACCTTGTTGCAAGCCTGAGCTAGCACGTAACCGGGCGACAGGTCCAAGATTATCAATCTCGGACGACTGCTGAGAGGCACTTGAACTAGCTGCAAACCATAAAGCAACAGTGCAGCAAGATCAACAGGTTAAAAAAAGACTTACCTTGACGCAGTGTCTCCAAGTATGCATTATCTTCCTTCGCTCTGCGCGCCCGTCTGATACATGATTTGCGATGAGGACCAAATCCAGTCAATTTGAATGCTTTCCCACATGATTCACATGTAATGGTTTTTTTTTCTCGAGGCATATTGACGATTATGGGCAGAACGCACGTAGAAAGTATGGACAGTAAGTGAAAAGATGAATGACGTGGACGAAGCTAGGACAACACAGTGGAGGCTGAGCGTGAGGGGAGGTATAAGTACATAATACGCGTTGCAAAGTCTCATCACGTGAAAAATAACAATGGGCCAAACTTTTTTTTGACATTTTTTTATCGTGAGTTCGCAACATCTCCTGGTGTTGGTCAACGGTGCAACTGTATTTTAGAATGCTCACCTGAAACAGGCTCATCGACCCCGACTACTAATCCTCGCCACGACCGTCGTCCCTTCCTACCATCTTAATAATAGCCCGTCTCCCAACATCTCTCGTGTTCATATAAACAGCGATGATGTTCTTGCTACAAGTTACTCCGCACAAGCTTTTAGAGATGTGCCACCTCACGAATCGCGCCGAGTTAGTAATCCTACCGCGGCCCGAGAACTACGCTCGGCCTCCACGATCATAGGACGATTCCCATGCGCCAGGAAGACACAAGTTCAGTTCAGAGCCTTCCGTAGAGGGTATCCTGATCCTCAGTGGCTTGTGTCTCGCTCTTGGAAGGGGGTGGCGAGTAACAGCACTGCCATCCCTCCGTGTGCAGTGCAAAAAAGAGGTGCAATGGGCGGGACTATTGACTTGACTAGGCTTTCGAGTTCGAGTGGACAACTATACGACCGACCTTTCGTAGGGAGCGTTGTAGAGCGTGTCGCGTATCATTTGGGAGTAGCTCTAGACTTAAAAGCGAGCTACTTGCTCTGTTGGTACAAGCACACTTCACCATGTTCCATAACGCTGATAATTTCAGGAGATGGAGAACCCAGCACTCAGAAGTACTGCTGCAGCCACTCGATACTGCGCATAAATGAACCCGCTTTGCCAGTGAACTCCTCAGTATCCAGTATATCCCTCTAACAGTAAATGCGCGTGAGTCACCCAGGCCAGCAGTCGCGTTTATATCCCGGAGCGTACTTGCCGTCACCGAGGATGTAATCCGTTTTCTTCTTGCTGGAGTGTCGGCATGTCAATGTCCTCGCTGCCCATTTCAAGAAGAAACGGTGCTTCACTCTCTTGCTCTAAAGGTCCAGGTAGAGATCCGGCAGAGTGGGCGGGACAGTAAGGAAATTCTGGAAGAGAACCAGATGGATTTATGAAGGTCATCAGTGAATGGGATTTTAGTCAGAACCGGTCACAAACCAGTTGTGACCAGTCCTGACCAATTGCCGGTTCCCTGATGGTACCTCGAAGGTAGTCGGAACCACGAAGGGTGAGTGACAACGAGGACATCTACGATCTTATCACAGGCGAGGACGATCGCGTAACGACCTAAACAGCAGAAGTAGTAGGCACCCAGAGGCAGAGTGGACCGAACTTACCGCCCGAGCTGCAGCACCTAATTTTGGGTATCACAAAATTTTTGGGTGACGAGACCCGCCGTTCCTGGAAATAAGTGAAAGCGAGGAAAGAATTGCCTCTACCGAACGTGTGGTATTTTCCGTCCACATGTGGGGGCGCCAACGGAAGGCAAGAAAGGCTAGATCCTATTGTTTAAAATACTGTCAGAATGGAATCCATTTCCTCTTCATCCAGGCATATCGCAATCAATACCAATGCGAATGCCTTTCACGACTGAATGAGACGCTTTCAGCAGGCTTGGACATGTTGTCGTCTAGGAAGCTGGAACGCTCTCTTCGGGCTATATTAGATATGTAAGCTCTCGAACTGTGATTAGGGGAGTATCGAGAAAGAGCACCACTTGGTGCGCTGTGAGCCTGTGTGTGTGCGCGGGGTTGGGGTGGGGGAGCTGCCACGGGCCACGGCACCCGCATTCATACCAGCAGACCAGATCTCCGCCTGCAAGGAGCGGATCAGGATCGCGTCCGCCTGAACTTACCGACACATACAGGATAACGTCTTCCAAGGAATGCAGAGAGCGGGTTTGGTTTGGCGTTATCCAAACTTACCGTACCATTGGTAGCTCAGCACATGGCATGGGCACCGAAAGTGGCGAGTCAGTACTTCGGGCCGACGTCCCCGCTCTTGTCCCCTGACATAAACGTTGAACACCACCGGCCCGATTTACTCCCGTGTGGTATGGAGCTGGCCATGCGATAACAGGTTACATAAATCTATCTTGGAATGTGACACAACACCAACTTCTGGCTCCCTCGTTATCATTATTCAAGGCTTCCGCATGGCGCTGTCATCACCTCTGACGAAGCCCTTGCTACAGACACCCCTTGGTGCCCTCCGATCCATATCCGACGCGAAGACTCCAGAGGCTGAACATCCTGTACCACCACCTTATCTACATTATCGTCAACCCAAGCTCTTCATGCTCAGAGATACTCCGCCCACTTCCGCAGAACCGACCGACTGCAACGAGCTGCAAGTCCGTTCCAATCCCATCTTCGACTTTTGCAGACGTTCATACGTACTTGGGATGGTCACGAAGCAAGGTCGTCTCAAAAACACCATCGAGAGTTTTGGTTAATGTAGAAACGATAAAGAATACGAGCAGTGAAGTATGAACGATAAACGGAAAATCAAGAAGAGGAGGCTTGGCCTGGCCGTCCCCACCATTACCCTGGTCGAAGGGGTGACTGCGACCTTTTCCAGCTGAGAGGACTATGCCGCTTCAAGGTAAGGATCGTACGTACCTCAGTTGGTTCTAAGGAGGCATAATCGAGGTGGACATTTAAGATATCGTGCGAGAATTGGTGGAACACTGCGGCAGACTCTCGCTAAGTCCAGCCAGATTTTGTCAAATGTTCCATACGACAATATTTTCTAGGAGTGGCAAAATTGTGACAATGGGTACTCGTGTCGGTTCTGGTAGCAGTTCGTATTTTTGAAACAATATTCTAGAGCTGGTATGTGTTCCAGGCTACTCGTGAGCTACCTTATCGCAACATATCCAAGTGGAACTTACCTAGAACGATCACCCGGTCTACGTCCATGTTGGGACAACTTTATAGAATGCTTAACTGAAATAGGCTCATCGAACCCGACTGCTCGTCCTCGCCACGACATACTCTCTGCCCACCATCTTGATAATGGCCCGTCTCCCTACATGACTCACATCCATATAGACAGCGACGATGTTCTTGCTAGTCCCAGCTACCAATCCCGCGCTGCGAGCTGCTTCAGGGCCCGTACCTGCGGTACATATATCGCGTCAGCAGTTCACGTCATGAAAATGCGACAACATGAGAAAGACGGTTATACCTGTGTTCGACAACGCGTGTAAGATTATCCCCACTGACAGAAACAATCTGCTTGGCGGAAGAATCCATGGTCGATAATATCATGTCCACCGAAAGAAGTAAACGCTTTGGCATCCCCAGAGGTGGAGGAGTAGGCGATTCTGTGGGAGTGGACACTCCTGCAATGGGTGGTTGTGGAGATGGTGTCCTGGAATATTCGGGCGGGGGATCTTTCCTAGGGGGGAGAGGCGGTTTAGTATTTTCTCCGCTATTTCCTTTCTGGGGGAAAGAAGACGACGGGGTGCGGGGGGGCAGAGGTGGCTTCAACGAGTTCGCGGAAGTACGGGGTGGAGGTGGTCCTAGCGGCGCCGGTGTTGGAACTGGATGGGGTTTCCGCTTCCCTCTGACTATACGCTTCACCATAGTCTGTATTAGTGCAACTGTTTCGCTGCTAACCAGTCGCAGCCTGAGTACTGAGTGAGTGAACAGTTGACAATCCCTTATGTGTGTTCTTGGAAGTGAAGAACGTGTGTAGGCGTTGAGATGTAGGACTAGAATAGTCGTTTGCTGAGGAGACCGGAGAGTAAGGTTTGCTGCGACCTATGTAGTAGTCTGAAGCAGAGGTAATCGACGTCAAGATCAGCCTCGTAGTTCCAGAGATGGCACGGCTGGACAGCAAACTCAGACATATCCACATGTGCGATACAATACTAGGACACTTACCTAACGAGTGTCGCTGAGTTGGTGAGCCAATCTCGCTCTTCAGGGGGTAGCACGCGTGCGAAAGCTTCCCCCGCATTTTCGTCAACGATCTCGATGACCACAAGATCATTTTCTGCATGACGAAGACCCAACGCAGGGTCTTCCTTGATCTGAAAGTTGTGATCGAGTTCTCCGACTACCTGACCAGAGTTCTCGTCTACAAAGAACACGCGCCCTCCGGCAGATTCACGGGACACAGTCTCCGCTTGCCCTTGGCCCACCTGGAAATCGGAGTATTGTGCAAGAATTTCGTGGAAAGTATCTTGATCCTCGATAACCTGTCTGTCGTTCTGGGAAGGGATAGGAAGCAGTAACGTCGCTGTCCTTCCATCCGCCGTTCCAAACGTGTATGAGATCCCGTCATAGTTCGAAGCGGTCTGGATGGGCGTGGATGGATCTATGGGTGTATCATTTCCACCCATTCGAAGTACAAGATAGATATCTGGACTCGATTGGGCATCGCTGGCCTTTTCACCCTCACCAACGGTGGCGCTGACACTCTGGAGCTCGAGTGGGCCACTGTAAGATCGGCCATGCACGTCGAGGGTTGCTGCTGGGAACTTGAGAAGGGTAACCGCTTGGAACGACATCCTTGGAATTTCGACTCTGCCTTACCACGCCTGTTTATCATTGGGACTGCATAGCCTCGAGCAACCCCTGCGCCGCAGTGCGAAGTCACACAAAGAGATGGTCACGTGTTCTTATTAAGGCAATTGAACAGTACTGCGAGCGCTGTGTACCCTGTGCGTTTCAGCTGTCCATACGGTGTTCGTACTACACGGTTTGATTTACTTTGTGCAACCTGCGTGTGCGGGATCGGCGACATGGACCGTAACGCACGTCCCGCGTCGGGTCCGATGTTGTCAGCACGCGTGTTTGCTCGCAATTTGCGAACGACCTCCGTTTTCCGGACCTCCGTGGAGTCCATATAATTGGTCCCACCTTTCGCCTCTTGTTCGAGCACTGCAAGTTAGACGGTAATGAGTGATGCGCTGTGAGTCTCTCTCAACTCTCACCCACCAGACCGTGAATGAATTGAAGGCCAGAGGGGCGTACTTTCCAGTCGACTTTTGAGGTGCGTGTTACTGCTCTGAGGCAAGCATTATGCGCCCGACGGCGATGCTATAGCTCATCTCTTATACTTTCAATGGTGTCTATCCCCAGAAGGAATGCATGATAACTAAGTTGACAGAAAACGCTGAAGATTGCTGACTTGCAGAGTGAGGTTCATTTATCGGTAAAGGAGCGGCTACCGACATTTCATGTAAACCAATCACACAAAGGATGAAACACTGCGTAAGTACTTGGTACTCAAGCCCGAATTCAGAATAGCACGATAGTACGAGGGGGCTATGGTTACGGACGTGGATGCACAAACAGAACATTCTCATCGATTGTCTGGTATACAGGAGGCTGGAGTTTGTGAAGCCGGCTGTCCAAATACTCGCAGACGTTCATCACGCAGTGTCATGGTTACATAACAGGCAGGATACAGATAACTACAAGATGGAGCACCATTTATCGCATTAAGTAATCTTCCTGATATCATAATACCTGATGATTATCTATACAATATTGAATATCCTGGCCTTGCTTCGGAGGATGCTAGTTACGTCTATGGGCTGGGACACGATAAGAGTGGAAGGTGCGATCCTTTTGTACTCGTTGTGGGGTAGTTCGGTCAACAGAAGGGCACTGAAAGGTCGACCCAGTGTTACGAGCAGATGTTCTGTAGAAGCGACGTCCAGCTTCGCAGATCCACCAAGCGACTTGGAATACCAAGGGCGAGCAATTTGTAGAGTGGCTGTTGCACTTTCCAACCCTCCTGGCAACGATGCCACATTTTCTCGCTCTTCTGGGCCTCTGGCAGCGTAACCTCAAGCGGCCGCAAACCAGACCTAAGTTTCATATGTGTAGCTCGATAAGGGTGGGTCTGCGCTTTTCCGCCGAACCACTGTAACACGGTGGGAGAAACATGGCAACGTGAGGCGACGGTTCGCAAGTTGTGGCAGGGGTATCTTATTGAGTGAGCGACACAGCTTTCCCACAGCTCTTGTAATTGGTGACGTTCGTCTCTTTTCTTATTGGATGGTAACTGCGAAGACCAAAAGCGAGGTAACCACCCTTCGGCAGGACGGTTGGATCTGTCAGGAGTGTGTAGAGCGGAGCAGCCGGTGACTCCTCATAAGGTGCTGGAGCGGATGCGGTTCCAATGGGCGCTTGATTCTCGGGGATGAAATACAGGTTATAAGTCAGCGTGAAACGATAGCCAGATGTGACCTCGCGAACCCCGTGCTCGACGTCGGAGAAAAATGAAACATAGCCCACATATGGTTGGTGGGGACATTCGGACAGCATCTTCGCGGAATCCAAGGACCACTCGCGGTCCCCCTCACGAAGCACGAATTCGCCACCCTCGTGTTGAGTTGGGAATATGGCAACGAGCGATTCAAACATGGTCTCGTGGCGGGGAGTATCCTTGTGTGCCTTGAAAAACGAATCTTTACCTACACGCCGCCACCGTTAGAACTTTGGAAGGAATAGATTTAGTTGAAGACGGACCGCAAACGTCGAGCTTGTACAATTCCACCTAGATCTCTCGGTTAGCATCACTGCAGTTTTGTAGTTCCCAGCGGACGATGCGAATGAGGTCGGCGTTCCTCGCACTGAACCGCGTCGCAAAGTTTGCGATATTCATCTCCCCGAACTCGTCACAAACCTGTTTATGGTTTACGCCGAACGAGGCTGGTTGACATGCATTCGAAAGGCTATCTAGTTCCTCTGGGGTTGGGCGGCTTGAAAGATCGACTTCACTGCAGCATATAGCTTAGGACGCCCATGTACACCGGCACAAGTTAGTCGGGCCGTACTACTTCCCTGACCTCTGACTTGTCATTGCCATAGAACAGCACCAACTTCTCAGGTGGGATAGGACAAGTCCCGGCACAGTATGGTGGTCGTGCAGACAGAGACGAACCTACAGATCTACAAAGCTTCGAGAGTAGTCGGTCTTCCCAGTTGCCGAACATATCGTGTTTGGTCGAATTCCACTGTCCTCGAGTTGGTTTTGACAATGGTGTTTGATAGACTTGAGTACCCCTAAAACACTAACGGTGGGACTCTTTGTTTGTCCATCGTGTGTACCTACCTGGCCCCTATTCTTCCGTCCCAGCGAAACATCATCTCCGTCATACAAACAAGCAAAAGCAAACCTCGGCAGTGCCACCTAGCTCCAGTAGTGAGATCTGGCCCATTCCTATTGGTCTCCAGCTCACCAAAATGTACTCCCGAGTCCTAGGCTCCTCAGTTACCCAATTTTCTGACGACGCATTGGTTTTCTGCGGTCACGACTGTAAGATATGCTGTGAAACTTGTTCCAGCTCAGTACTCGCTTGGCTTACTGGGACGTAGCAATCGATTAGCGCCCACTGAATTATTCCTCCGACGAGGACCGAGGATATTTGGTCGAGGGAAAGGCTTTACGTGTCTGGCTGGTGGTGTTTTTCGTTTACAGTCTTCTTCGACATCGTGGTTCGTGTTCTGACTCTGTCACAACAACGCCGGTTTCTGCGGGTCTCCTTTCGATCTGGACGAAGCGTTTGACAGTCTTCTCAGTTTGGAGGCCCAGATTCGCAAACGTTGTACCACTCACGTAACTCGGAAAAAAGTTATAAACCACATTGGGACCGGCTTCAGCCGGAGATTCATTTGCGAAGTCACCCAAATTTTTCAGACGGATACTT
The DNA here is from genome assembly GCA_024663435.1 of Pisolithus sp. B1. NCBI lineage: Eukaryota > Fungi > Basidiomycota > Agaricomycetes > Boletales > Pisolithaceae > Pisolithus > Pisolithus sp. B1. Next base: position 572,128 of record JANFAA010000008.1, read on the forward strand.
GCAACATTGTGCAGTTGACCATAATCACCTTTTCAATGACTGCCCTTACTTTGGGTGAAACTACTTCACCCATATCTCAAATTGTCAGTGCCGTACTGAAGGTCAATCAATAAAGTTGTATAAAGCTTTTACGCTCGTCTGACTTTTTGGCTCGTAGCTTGTCACTGGATACTTTCTACTTGTGTTGGATTGGGGTAAGGGAATCTTGGTGAAGTCTTTGATGAAGCTACTGATCCTCATCCACCTATCGTCTTCCTAAAGTACAAGCACGGGGTAAGCACCTCAGTTTCGCTGGGTCAGCGTGAAGCGCCTGTAACGCATCTCATTCATGACCGTTAGTGCCCAGTCTTCTCTCTTATGTGGTAGTGGCGATCGCCAGTGTATCAACCGTTGCCCTTATACTGCGGATTGCGCTATGGGTGCTCAAGGCCGTACTCCAACTTTTGTGGTGTAGCATCCAATGGCTTGGTCAGGCGTTTGTGTGCTCCTTAGGGTTCGGAAGCAAGGGAGTAAAAAAAGGTGGCATAAATAAGATATGGCTACTTCATGTGGAATCGCTAATCTTTCTTAGGCTCCGTTGCTGCGACTTACCAATCCTCCCGCTTGGGTCAGACCATCCCTACCGGTTCCACATTCTCGTCATTCCAGTCTGTGGGTGCAAGGCGGCGTTAGGTCGGTTCTTTGCCGGCACCGACGTCTCGTCATCCTTTGTTGACGTCGATATCAGTCAAACTTCGATGAATTGCGCGTATCGTTGCTCTCGTGATAGCATGTAGTAGCTTGAAAATGTTCGTTGAAGTCGTGCTCTGTGCCGTAGGCGTGCGTAATGGCTGTGCTTCAATACCAGGTGCGCTGTCTGTATACTTCCCATTCTCCATAAGAGCGACTCGGCAGAACCATATCACTGCAACGGGACGTACTCTGTTTCCCCTGCACAATCGACGCTATTCTGTGGCTATGACAGTTCCAATGTCAAGTGAGGTTCCTAGATGGCGTTGTCGTTGATCTATCTGGCGCGCTCCTCGGTGTTCACTGCAGGATCAACCTTGCAAGGGCCACGCCACAAGAGCTTGATAAACTTGAACCAGCCTGTCAACTAGCCACTTTTGGTGTAAACAATAAGAATGTCTACGACGGGGAAGATGAACTTCGCCGACTTTACAACGAGTTTCGACGTAGAGGATTTTGGATAGACTGACATTGTATGTTAAGGACTGCTAGAGGCGTTGACGAGGGACAAGAGATCAAGACGGGATTGTATAAGCTCGATGTCTACGGTTCGTCCTCTACGAGTATCTCTTTACAGAGTTCTAGTAATGACAGTGCGCAGGTAAAGACTCGTTCTCCAAGGCACAAATACCCCGCGGGCCCGGAGTTATGCGTGAGCTACGTTTCAGTCTGCTCCGTTGTCGAGCATGAGGGTTGCATGGTGACATCTGGACCTTGTTGCTCTGACCTACAATTTGTACTTTGTCACGGAGACCGATGTTCCTCACGCCGTATTATGCAACGGAGATGAGGCTAACAAGCAACATCTAACTACAAGATGAGACGGACTAGCGGATCACCATTTATCACAAGATACGGATAACTACAAGATGAGACAGAGCACCATTTATTGCATCAAGTCAAGTACTCTTTCTGATATCATAATACCATGACTATCTATACAATATTGAATATCCTGACTTTGCTTTGGAGGATGCTAGTTACGTCTATGGGATGAGCCGCAATAAGAGTAGAAGACGCAATCCTTTTGTACTCGTTGTGGGGTAGTATGTAGCAGCGACATCTAGCTTCGTAGATCCACCCAGCGACTTGGAATGCCAAGGGCGAACAATCCGTAGAGCAGCCGTTACACTTTCCGGCCCTCCTGGCAACGATGCTACATTTTCAAGCTCCTCCGGCAGCGTAATCTCAAGCGGCTGCAAACCTGACGCCTGGATTTCGTATGTATAACTCGATGAGAGTGGATCTGCGCTTGTCCGTCGGACCAATGTAATGCGGTGAGAGAAGCATGGCAGTGTGAGGCGGCGGTTCGCAAATCGCGGTAGGGGTATCTTATTGAGTGAGCGACACAGCTTTCGCAGTGCGTTCGACGACGCAGGTCGTTGACTCGTTACGGATGACTGCTCCGAGAGTGGGATGGGCGGTAATGGCAACGTTCGGTACGATGAAATGCGAGCTGGGAAACAGCTATGAAAGGTGGACGCCTCCCCGACCCAGTCCAGAGTCGAGATGTCCCCAGATTGTGATACGATCTCTCCCAGAAGACGACCGAGCGCGAATTCAACAGATTCGCCGTAGAGAACAGGTAGGTGGAGATTGAAAATCCCAAAGAGCGAGTAGGCAATGTCTTCCGGGCGGGTGGTACGACGCGACGATGCCCATTGAAGCCTCGAGCGTGCATCGTCCACACCTGGAGTAAAATTAGTGAGGGACCGAGATCCTATTCCGGTAGCTCTGGTAAGCTCTTCTAGGATGGCATCGTCCGTTTTATGATTCGAAGATTCGATGTTTTTGTAGAGCGACCAGTTGCGAGCGTAGAACAGCATAGTATCGGGGGCCAACAGTTCTTGGAGAGTCCACCCGCGTCCAAACCATTGGCTTGAATCGAATGACCCACTCTCAGCAATGTCAGCAAGATACACGATCGTCAGGTGGGATCGTCGATACCATCCGAACATCGATCCGATCGCCTCTTGCAACTCGGCACTACTGGTTTTGTCTATGCAACAAGTATCGCTCCACGCCCAAAGATAACCTCGCTTGAAAGCAGTAAGACAGAACTTCTGGAGCTTTTTGATACCCCCACTCGGTGGCATGTCATATATTGCGCGACCTTGGATATCATGTAGGCATGGTTCACCTTCCCCCCAACGGTGAGAAAACATGACAAACCGGAAGATTGTCGAGACAGTAGTATGAATGTGGCAGGCTCGCTCCACGGGGTCATATGACAAGGCTGACGACAAGAGCTGTTTGTACTGTGGGCCATTAATGAAATGTGATATCTGCGCGTCGCGGTCGCACAAGGTGCCCGTTTGTGTGTGTAGCAGTCTAGTTGGTGCGGTGTCGAGAGTCCCAAGAATGACATGTCGGATAACTTGGCCAACCTCATACTCTGTAGCGACCGACTGAATGGAGGACACCCTCGAAACTTGTGGACTGATCTTCATTTGGAGACATGTTGCAAGACAGTCCTTGAGTATGTTGTAGCTCGAGCCCCCGGGAGCAGACAGTTCTAAGGCTTTTTGTTCAAGAAAGATGGCCTCGTCCAAATCAGCAACAACGGCTGTGTCGTGAAACTTCTCCATTAAGCATAACGCAAGGTGATGGAGGCTCGAGGGGTGACTGGCATGTCCAACTGGACGGAGTTGCAGCACGTATCTGTGAAATCTAATCGCCTCATTCAGGTCAACAAGCGTGTGATGGGTTCGAAACCTGTCCCTAAAGAAATGTCCAATGGCGTACATGCTGTCTATAGCTCGGCAGAGCGTGACGGATTCATTCAAGTTTGTCTCCCGAAGCCTCTGAACCCGCTCCCCGATGAGTACAGCGAGCCATTCAACGCAAAGAGCATAAGAACGATATTTCGGTAGTCGGAGCTCCAAAGCATACGTAGCAAGACAGATGGCCTCGTCCAAGTGGGCCGTCGCAGGTTGTCTCCGAAACTTGTCCCAAAGGTGTAGGGAGAGCGTATGGAATGAAGAGGCAGCATGAGCGTTACTTCTTGGACGGAGTACCAATGCAGCTCGGCGAACAAACCTCGCTCCACCCGACCCAGGTATCGAAGCTTGTCGCTGAAATGTTCTCCAGAGGACACAGCTGAGGTTATAAAGATACGTAGCACGATGTGGATGCCCTAGTGAGCAGAGCTCCACCGCGGCATATCCTAGCGTGACAGCTTCTTCTAAGTCAGCGGCTGCTCCTTGATTGTTATATCTGCCCAAAAAACACAGAGACAGCCCATTGAGCGACGGAGGCCGCTCAGGGTGGCCAGATGGACGGAGGTCCAACGCTGCCCGGTGCAGCTCAATTGCCTCATCCAAGTCATGTATCGCAGCATGTTTGTGGAACCTCTTCCAGAGGGCACAAGCAAGATTGTAAAGAGACGCTTTATGATCACGGTGGCCTGATGGACAGAGTGCCAGTGCTGCACGCCCAAGCGTCACGGCTTCTTCCAAGTCAGCGACTACTCTGTGAATGTCATATCGGCTGGAAAAACAGAGAGCAAGTCCATGAAGTGAGAAAGGCCGCTCTGGATGTCCAAAGAAATGGACTTCCAATGCTTCCCTGTGCAGCTTAAATGCCTCGTCTAAGTCGCCCATCGCAGCTCGTTCGGTGAACCTCCTCCAGAGGCCAGAAGCGAGAGTACCGAGAGATACACCACGTTTTGGATGGTCTGGTGGATGGAGTTCCAGCGCTGCACGTCCGAGCACAACAGCTTCTTCCAAGTCACTGACTACTCTCTGATCGTCATATCTGCTCAAAAAACAGAGAGCAAGCCCGTGGAGCGACAAAACCCGCCTAGGATGTCCAGGTGAACGGAGATCCAATGCTGCACGGTGCAGCTCGAATGCCTCATGTAAGTCACACATCACAGCGTGTCGCCTGAACCTCATCCAGAGGTAATTAGCAAGACTGTAGAGAGATTCACCACGACTGGGATGGCCTGGTGGACGGAACTCTAATGCTGCACGTCCGAGCTTGACAGCTTCTTCCAAGTGGGCAACTGCCCCCCGATTGTCGTATCTGCTGGAAAAACAGAGAGAAAGCCCATGGAGCGAGGAGGGCCGTTGAGGATGTCCAGATGGACGGAGGTCCAACGCTGCACGGTGCAGCTCAAATGCCTCGTTTAAGTCACACATCGTAGCTTGTTCGGTGAACCTCATTCGGAGGTAATTAGCAAGATTGTAGAGACATATCCCACGACTACGATGACCTGGTGGGCAGAGCTCCAGTGCCGCACGTCCGAGTGTTACGGCTTCTTCCACGTCGGCAACTACTCCTTGGCTGTCAAATCTGCTCGAAAAACAGAGAGCAAGCCCGAGGAGCGACGAGAAGCACTCAGAATGTCCAGGAGGATGGAGTTCCAATGCCGCCTGGCGCAACTCAAATGCCTCATCTAAGTCGCAAACCGTGGCTTCTTTGTTGAACCTCGTCCAGAGGCCGGAAGCGAGAGCGTCAAGAGCTACGCCACGATTGGGATGGCCTGATGGGCAGAGTTCCATTGCTGCACGTGCTGACACAACCGCTTCTTCTAAGTCGGTAGCTACTCCCTGGTTGTCGTATCTATCTGAAAGACAGACAGCAAGCTCGCGGAGCAATGAAGACCGGTTAGGATGTCCAGATGGACGGAGTTCTAATGCTGCACGGTATAATGTGATTGCCTCGTTCACATCGTCAACTTTGCCCTCTGACCGGAATCGTTCGTAGAGTGCCTCTGCTAAGTCACTGAGGGGGACATCTCGGCCATCGTATCCTGGACGACAACCCTCCAGCTCTGCTCGCTTGCGGGAAACCTCGTCTATCGAATCCATTGAATATACTGGAGACTACACAGTAGAAATAGTTCTGTCGTCAGGGCCGCTTCAGTGACAGTGATTAGCTGGTACAAAATAGCAATAGTAGACACATACCTTGTACCTGAAACGAGGGGGGGAAAAAAACAAGTTCAGGCAGTCTTCACGACCAGAACGCTATTCGAATCGGCAAAGTTGATGAAACTAAGTGAACGAGCTTGACACAAAGTGTCCTGGGCGGCCAATGAGAACAAAGCGTATAGTCACAGCTATGCGGATGCTAAGTGTGAATCTCGTAACGATGGTCCATAAAGAACTTCACGGGAAAGTGGATGCCAGTCGCTATGATGGACGAGAGATTTAGGTCGGCCACTCAATGAACAGTGGTTGAGATCGCACAACTGGAAATGAACTCCCCAGTGCTGTTGAAGGGCGTCTGACCGACGCGAGAGGACGATAAATTATGTTCTGTCTGGCCAAAGCGTTTCTGGCGTATGCGGATGACAGTTGTTCCCAGGATGTTCCACACTTGAAGCTTGAAGCTTGACTATGTAGTACTGCTCAGTGACACCTGTAATGCATATTTCTCACAACGTGTTGATTCTCTGCGGTCGCAACTGCTGTTCCAGCTCAGTATACGCTCGGCTTACCAGTGGCACGCAACAATCACTTCTCAACTAGCGCCCACTGAATCATTCCTCCGCGGACCGGCCGTGGTTCCGACGCTCATCCTAACGACGCACCTGACCAGCCAGCTTCCGCAGTTCTCCTTTCAATTCATACATTGGACAGTCTTCTCAGGTTAGAAATATGGCCCCAGTCCTCCCTCCAATGGTTACTGTTACCCCGGATGAAACCACTCCATCCTTGTCGCATATTATCAGCGCAGTGGTAAAGGTCATTCCGTGAAGCTATATGAAGTTTCTACTTGCCTGACCTTGTGGTTCGTAGTTTGTCACTGAATACTTCCTACGCGTGTCGGACTGGAGTAAGCGAAACCTTTTATGACACTATTGATCCTCATCCATCCCATGGCATGTAGTTACCGATCATCTCCCAGAAGCTCAAGGATGGGGTAAGCACCTTACTCCCGCTAGATCAGCGTGCACCATTTATAACGCATCTTCACTCATGCTTGTTAGTCACCAGCCACCCCTTTTACGTGGCAGCGGCGATCGTCGGTGTGGTGATCCTTATCTTTGTGTTTGTACCGTGGATTTTGTCATGGGTCGCGTTGGCGGTCAACGCTGTGTGGTCTGGACTTAAGTCCGTATTTCAACTTGTGTGGCGCAGCCTCCAATGGTTTGGCCGGGCATTCGTCCATTGCCTGGGGTTCAGAACCAAGGGAGTAACCAAAGGTAGTATAAGCAGAGTCTGGCTGCATCATGTGCAATCGCTAATCTTTCTTAGGCTCCACTGCTGCGCTTTACCAATCCCGGCGCTTAGGCGGGTCCATTCCTGCTGGCTCCACCTTTTCATCATTCCAGTCTGTGGGTGCGACGCCGCGTTAGAAGCGGCCCAAGCTTCGCGGGTTCGATGTTTGGCTGGCATCGACATTTCATCAACCTTCGTAGGCATGCGGAACGTCGATATCAGTCAAACTTTGATGGCTATATTGTTGGTGATTTGTGTATATTGGTTTTCGAGGTCTTGAAGATGCTATGTAGGTGTTTTGATGTGTATTTGGTGGTGCGTTTCTTCGACTCGATGGTTGTACTAGGATGGAAGTTGGGTGGGCAAGGTGATCACGGTTTTTGGGAGTTTAGACATACGTCGACTATCGTTTGTTTCCTACATACCGAACATTAGACAACTTGAATCAGGGAATGGGATAGTAAGGCCTAGTTGTGGGCGGACTGTTACTTCACATCGCAAGAGCAAGTTGCAACGAACAAATTAATCATACACGTGTTTGTTCTTGTGTGTGAGGTGGCTGTGCTTCAAACGATGCTGGTCGCCATCTGCTGATACGGGGCGGTCAAGTGAGTATTTCACAGTTGACCGTACCTTGTAACAGAACCTTGCATCGTGTGCTTTCACAAAAATGGCCTCTCAGAAATCCTTTGCGGCTGCTTTCGATGTGATCTGCACCTTCCTGTCCGCTCGCCCACCGTACTGTAGCGGGACGTACGCCGTTTCCCCTGAACAATTGACACTGTTCTATGGCAGCGACGGCTCTAACGTCAAGTGAGGTTCTTAAAAGATTTTGTCGTTGATTTAGTGGACACGCTCGAATTCGTTGTTCACAGCAGGATCGACCCGGCAAAGGCCACGCCACAAGAGCTCAATAAACTTGAAGCAGCATTTCAACCAGCCACCTTCGGTGTAAACAACGAAAATATCTACGCCGAGTCCTACCACAAGGCGGAGAAGATGGACAGAATTTGCAACGAGTTTCGACGTAGAGGACCCTGATCTACTTGACCTCGTCAGCCAAGAACTGCTAGAGGGCGACGACGAGGATCGAGGCTTCAAGTTGGAATTGCACAAGCTCAATGTCTACGGCTCGTCCTCCGCGAGTCTTTCTTTACAAAGTTCTAGTAATGACACTGCACAGGTAGAGACTCGTTCTTCAAGGTGCACAAGGATACCCCGCGGAGCGAGACCGTGTTTGGTTCACTCGTTGTCGTTTTTCCCTACTCCCCATGAAGGTGGAGAATTCATCCTTCGCGAAAATGAACAGGAATGGGTGGTGGATCTCGCAAAATCAATTTCTGAATCTCAGCGGCCACGAATGAGTTACGTTTCGTTCTTCTCCGACGTCGGACATGAGGTCCACACGGTGACATCTGGACAGTGTGTTGCTCTGACCTACAATTCGTACTTTATCATGGAGATCGATGTCCCTGTCCCAATCATGTCCACGCCGGCACTATATGACTAGACACCGGCATACGCCACCTGCAAGCTCACGATCAATGATTGCTTGCTGCCTGACGGGGGGTATATCTTGGCGTTGGCCTCCGTCGCCAGATTCCTGTGCAGGATGGTACAGACGCCACAGGGTTCTGCAATTATCTGGAAGGTCCAGACGTCACACTCGGTCGTGTTTTGTCCGCTTGTCCTTGGACTCGCGAGAGGCCGTAATAGGTGCAACGAAGGTCTTAGGTTTGCCCCTGTCGAATCTTCTGTGAGAAAGTGCGCGGTGTCTCGCGTCTAGTCACGTTACTCCTCGTCAATAGGAGAAACGACCCGCAATGTCTCAATGGCTTGAACACGCGCCTGTGACGACGCTTGATTCCATCGTTGAAGACGACGTTGGCGGGAAACTGAGAGTTGTGGGCAGGAACGGTATTACATTTGTCTTACGATGGAAGTCACTCTGTGCTTTCCACAAGATGTCGACCGACCCTGAATCCACACTCGTGCTCTTGCATGACACCTCCAGTGCTTCACTCACAGATACGTCTCTCTGCGTCGACTTTGGAGTCATGCATTCCGTTTCGTCTCCCCAAGCGACCGTTCCAAAAATCCCAACATAAACCACAGCTGGGCCTTGCAACGCAAAAGCTACGTGTGGGTAGTGGGATACCTCGAACAAGCCGATGTAAGTTCCTCTTATATTTTTCCTCGTCTGACACCGCTTTACTACCTTTTTCTTTCCGTGCAGGATCAGCTCCCTGGTCCCATACTTCCAACCTACTCACCCGCTCCTAGTATCAATCCTTCGATCTGTATTCGTACTCTGATCATCTTGCCAGTGCAGGATTTTCATATAATACGATTGCGTGCTGCTCTCATGTGATGGCAGAGGTGTCCCCAACGCCTTATCCGGTTTGAATTTAAGTGACCAGCCCTCCTCGGCGTTCTCCCAGTTGATCACCACGCATGTGACACCCGACCGATATATCATGCCCACTGGCTGCGAGTGGCAGAATATAACGCGTGGCTGCGTGCTATGGATGGACATACCATCAGGCATCGACGACCTAATGTTCAGTTACTCACACAAGTCAGGTGCCTGATGAGGAACAATCAGACCGCTGCTCGGACGAACCTCCCTGAAACCGCTTAGGCTGAAGCCTGCCGACCCCGGGCGGCCTTCTCCAGCATACACGAATGCGTGATAACCAAGTCGACAAAAACGCCGAGGATGGTTGATCTACCGAGTGCCGTTCATTTGTCGATAAGAGAGCGGTTACCGACATTTCAAGTCGACCAATTCATCTGACCCATACACAAGGAGTCAAACACTACATACCCACTACTCAGGTTCGGTTTCAGAGTAGTGGGATAATACGAGGGAGCTGTGTTTACGAATGTGGATCCACAAACGAAACATTCCCATCGATTTTCTGGTATCGAGGCTGGAGTTTGTGAAGACGACTGCTCAAGCACTCACACATGTTAGTCACGAAGTGTTATGGTTAACAGGCGAGATACGGATAACTACAAGGCGAGATGGAGCACCGTTTATCGCATCAAGTCAAGTACTCGTCTGATATCATAATGCCACAGCTATCTATACAATATTGAATGTCCCGACTTTGCTTTGGAGGATGCTAGTTACGTCTATGGGATGAGCCTCAATAAGAGTAGAAGACGCAATCCTTCTGTACTCGTTGTGGAGTAGCTCAGTCCACAAAAGGGCGCTGAAAGGTCGTGCCAGTGTTACGAGCAGCTGTTCTGTAGCAGCGACATCTAACTTCGTAGATCCACCAAGCGACTTGAAATGCCAAGGGCGAACAATTTGAAGAACAGCTATTGCACTTTCCAGCCCTCCTGGCAACGATGCTACACTTTCTAGTTCTCCTGGAAGTGTAATCTCAAGCGGCCGCAAACCGGATGCCTGGATTTCATATGTATAGCTCAATGTGAGTGGATCTGCACTTTTCCGCCGAACCACTGTAACGCGATGGGAGAGGCATGGCAATGTGAGGCGGCGGTTCGCAAATCGTGGCAGGGGTATCTTATTGAGTGATCGACACAACTTTCGCAATGCGTTCGATGACGCAGGTCGTTGACTCGTTATGGATGACTGCTCCGATAGTGGGGTGGGAGGTAATGGCAATGTTCGATACGATGAAATGCGAGCTGGGAAACAACTATGAAACGTGGATGCCTCCCCGACCCAGTCCAGAATCGAGATATCCCCAGATTGAGATATGATCTCTCCTAGAAGGCGACCGAGCGCAAATTCGACAGATTCGCCGTAAAGAACAGGTAGGTGGAGATTGAAAATCCAAAAAAGCGAGTAGGCAATGTCTTCTTGGCGGGTGGTACGACGTGACGATGCCCATTGAAGTCTCAAGCGTGCATCGTCCATACCTGTGTTGAAAAAGGCTGTAGGCAGCCTCAGTAGTGACTCAACTACTATTATATTAGATGTACCTGTAGGCAGCTACAGGCTATCAGTAAGTATGGAAATACTAAGTAAATAGTAGACTTACCCTCAGTAGTGACTCAACTACTGAGGGAACAGTACCAAAATGTACTCTAAGTGTGCGCTCTAAGTGCTTATGTAATCAACCAAAAAGCGCACCAAAAATAAGTATCACACAGGGGTGATTCAATCTCCAACACACCCCCTGAAGCTCCACTGTGTGATAAGTAGAAGTGCAGAAAATAAGAACTCAATGAATGTATACTCAATAATTCAATAAACGAGTGTGTATTCTGCTGCAAGTGAGCTTCGAGTCCGTGTGTGTAACGAGTGTACGTGTGGCTGTGTCGACGCGTCGTTGTGTTGTGGCAACTTCCTGTTTTGGAATGCGCGTGGTGTGCGTGCGTCGCCTCGCCTTGTACCATTGCCGCTGGGGCGTCGTATCGAATAACAATCGAATTACAACATCTTGCGTTTGTCCGGGGGGTATCCCATGTCGCCAGTAAGTGTTTGCAACATTCCAGAGGTGTTTCGCGAGCTTGCGAGGTGGCGGAATGGGAACAGTAAGTCTGGAGGCCTTGCTGCCTCTTGTTTCGATTGTACTGACGTTTTTAGATCTCGTCTTGATCGTAGCGCATCGGCGCGAGTCCCTAAGGGTCCAAGGAGTGTGTGCGAGGTCGCTTCGAGCGCGTTTCGATGGCGCAGGTGAGTCATTTGGCCGTTTGGCCCTGAACTCGCTATCTCGCCTTATGCCGCTGCTGTGAGGCAGCTGTTTGGCTGTACGAAGATTTCTCTGCCATTTCGCGTCGTTCCGCGTCGATCCAGGTGGCACCCCCTCCTTCCAGTAGGTGTTAGCGATGTTCCGGAATCGCCTTGAGGGGTTTGAGAGGAATGAGAGCAGCCGCATGAGAATGCGCGCTATCTGGTATGTTCGTCCTCTCGTTTCAACTTTTTGCACGTGTCTGACTCCGTTACAGTGTACGTTCATTGTCCATAACCCTCCCACAGGGTGTATGAACTGTTTCAAGGAGTTTGTGAGGAGTTGAAGTAGCTGCATGGGAATGCCAGCTATTCGGCATGTGTGCTCTCTCGTTTCGACTCTCCCAGTGTCCCTGATCCTGTTGCAGTTTACCTTGATCATCCATGACCCTCCCGCTGGGTCCAGGGATCGATTCGAAGGTGCGGGGAGGAGCGGAAGTGGCTGTTTGAGGGCCGTCTGGGTAAGGTAGGCGCTTTGCCTCGTATGCGCATCGCTGACATTTTCAGCCTTCGATTTTACTCTTTCACGTCGACGTAGGTCCGTGAAGAGTGTAGGCATGTCCAGTATGCCGTTTGGAGATGGCGCGGGTGCTGCAGGTAAGCACCTCAGCTGTTTTGCCTCTTGCTCGCTGTGCTGACTTCCCTCGTCAGTTAGCAGTGATTCTTTGACTCTGTGCGAGTCGGCGTATCCACTCCTAGTTGCATCACCATGCCTTTTACCACCATTATCCCCCTTACTGGGTAAGTTGTCCCATGTAGGCTGATTTCGTACAGCCATGGACCGTTCGGCCTGCCGCGACTTGTTTTGTGCATTCGACCTGAGTCTTGCACGATGTTGGAGGCCCTTGGAAGATTTAGGGACATAGTTTGTACTGCCCAGATGTAGCGCAGGCGTTATAGGTGAGCCAGGTGAGCCACCTGCTCGTTTTTCCTTGTACTGTGTTTGCCAGGCTGCCGCACGATCGCTCATTGGTCTGCCGGTGCTCCGTATCAATCTGGGAGGCACCCCCTGGTGCTGGTAAGTATTCGCAACTTTCCAGAGGTGTCGCGAGACCTCATTAGGGTTCGAAATGGCAAGACTGCCATGTATGGTGTCACGACAGTGCGTCTGACCTCTCATTTTAATCTGTCTTGCACATCTGACCTTTTCAGCTCTTGTCTTCATCCCACCATGTCGGTGCAGGTCCCCGATGGTCCCTGGAGGGTGTATATAGCTGTTGGGAGGCGTTTCTGGTGGCACAGGTAAGCCATTTCGCCATTTTGCCTCTCGTTCACCCTGCTGACTTCTGCTGATAGCTAGCAGCGTTTTCTCAACTCCACGCAAGTCGACGAAGTCCTTGCTAGCTGTGTCATCACCTCTACCACCGGTATCCCCAGCCTTATCAGGCTCCTTTCGGGTTGTATCCCAATGTGGTAAGTGAACTCGTGTTTCGACTGTTCTGGCGCTAAGCCCTCTTATCTCCAGTGTCGTCATTATCGACCCAGTCGTTGTGCTGTCCCCCAAACCAACTCTAGCTGAACTGTACACCCCCATCCCCCGAGCCTCGTCAGGCAGGGTTTCGGATGTGGTGCGACCTTGGTAGGTTCGCTGTGGGCATCTGGGTGCCCGCTTGCAGTCAAGTTCGAGACGCTTCATCTCTCGTCGCTTGCCGCTTCTCCTCATGCGCGATAGGTCGGTTTCCATACTCGTAGCACTATGCGCTTGTGCCGAAGGGCTGTTCCATAGTCTAGAGTGTTCGACTTGTGGGGTAGGAAGTTTCGTGGGTGTGCTGGGTGGATCAGGTACGTTAGCGATCGTCTCACTGTTTGTCTGGGCACGCTGACTGTCTTCGATAGACATCTGTAGTGCATCCTCCATAGAATGTTCACCTGCCTGTCTGGTAGGGTTACCCACAGGCTTGAGAACCTCGGAGCTTGACTTCGGTAAGTCTCGGCTCCTCTCGACTTTGTTGTCTGCATGCTGACCACCCTCGTCAGGTGCTTGATGCTCCTTCGCATGTTTGCCGTACCATGCTTGGCCTGTACTCCCCACCTCAAACATGGGTAGGACATCCACCACCTGCCGCGTGTCTACAACCTCGTTCTCGGGCTTCCTGTGCCCAGTCCGGGTCTCAGCGCGTTCGCTTGTAGTGAATGGTAGGTCGCCTTGAGTTTCGAGAGCCTCAGAGCTCAACTTCGGTAAGTTTCCGCTCTCCACAACCTCGTTGCTTGTGCTCTGACTACCCTTATCAGGTGCTTCGGGTGCGTCCATGCCTTCGTCCGGCTGTTTCAAGTCTATAGCCTCAACCTCCACCCCTCGTAGGTAAGGTTTCAAGTGCCGTGCGTCTACGACCTTGGGCTCAGGCTTCGTGTGCCCAGCCTCAGTCTCAGCGCAGTCGCTTGGGCTGTCTGTAGGTTCATTTTGGCTACCAGGTAAGGTCTTGATTTTACTGTTACTGTCGCGAGCTTCCTGACCAGTTCCTCTAGCTATCTCTTGCTCAGAGGGTGTATCACGCTGCTGCATGGCTTGCTCAGCTGCTAGCCAGCTATCTGGCCTCGGAATCCGACCAAAGCAATTTTCAAGGTAGGACCACTTTTCGTGTGGCGACTTCAGGTGTAGCATACAGCCGAAGATGGTATCCGGAATGCTGCTAACAATGGTGTAGTTTACCATCACGTTTCGTTGTGTCCAAGACTGGTCGGCAGCTTGCCATGCTGCGACCTCTTCTCGTTCGTCGTCAGTCTGGGGCGTCCAACCCTCACCACGACCTATAAGCTCTGCTGGATGTGTAGGTCGTCTTTCAGACCCGACCAGGAACCCCATCAAGCCTTCGTCAGAAATGGCGCATAGGACCGAACTTGCATAAGTTGTCCAATTGTGCCCATTGTGTGCGAGCTCGGGTAGGTAATCCATCCGTTGTATTATCCAATAGCTTTCGAGTAAGGACAGTAGTAGATTGTTGAGTAGTCACTTGTTTCGAGTCGACCGCGAGTTGCCTCTAATAAAATTTTCTTCCGCACTATGCGGGGCTCATAACCTGTTGAAAAGGGCTGTAGGCAGCCTCAGTAGTGACTCAACTACTATTATATTAGATGTACCTGTAGGCAGCTACAGGCTATCAGTAAGTATGGAAATACTAAGTAAATAGTAGACTTACCCTCAGTAGTGACTCAACTACTGAGGGAACAGTACCAAAATGTACTCTAAGTGTGCGCTCTAAGTGCTTATGTAATCAACCAAAAAGCGCACCAAAAATAAGTATCACACAGGGGTGATTCAATCTCCAACAACCTGGAGTAAAATCAGCGAGGAACCGAGACGCTATTCCGGTAGCTTTTGTAAGTTCTTCCAGGATGGCATCGTCTGTTTTATGATTCGAAGATTCGATGTTCTTGTAGAGCGACCAGTTGCGAGTGTAGAACAACATGGTACCGGGGGCCAGCGATTCTTGAAGAGTCCATCCGTGACCGAACCAGTGGCTTGAATCGAATGGCCCACTCTCAGTAACGTCTGCAAGATACACGATCATTAGGCGGGATCGTCGGTACCATCCGAACATCGACCCGATCGCCTCTTGCAATTCAGCACTATTGGTTTTGTCTATGCAACAAGTATCGCTCCACGCCCAAAGATAACCTCGCTCATCACAAAAGTTCCCGAAACAGGATATTACCTGATATAGGTGACGCGGCATGACAGCCTCCGGCACTTCCCGTCGCTTCGTGAGAAAGCGGTGGCGATGATGTCGCTGTCAGCTCTGGTGACGAGTGCAACGACACGCCAAGCATCAGCCAGATATATTATCTCACAGAGCACTGTCATGTAGACACTTAGCAGAGATTAGCAGAGATTAGTAGATTTAAGGGATGTCTTGTCGAGATAATATCAATGGAGATACTTCCATAACATCGTACTAAGGCATGTCGTATCCCTCTGCTTCGAATATATCATAGTCCAAGACCTCCCCCTCATCGGCGACGACGCGTACGTCATCGTCTTCTTCCTCCGACTCGTCACCGGGTCTTTCCTCATCCTTACCATCGTCAGAGCCATTGTCAAGTTCGTCCACCTCGTCTTCTTCTGATGCAACTTCCTCGTACGGTCCATCATGATCATCTTCATTGTCATGTGCCTGCCCATTGCCTCCGACACCGTGCCCCTCTCGCTGCAAAAATTCGTCCCAATCCCTCATTGCCTTGTGTCCAACCGCACCACCTCGGAACCGCATGAACATGTCTCGGTCCACAAAACTAGTGCAGGAGATGATTAGTAACAGACCATTGCTGTGTTTGTGTAACTTACCAATTAACGTAGTAGTAACGCCAATCATGATCAGTATCTTTAGTATCCTTGTCCCACTCCCGCACAAAGGATGTCCCAAGAAATTCGTCAGTTGTGCTGTATGCAAATGCTGGAATCAAATGTGCGCATCTGATTACGCAGTCTGGGTCGAGGAACCCAAAGGCGTCGGTCAAGTTATCTTGGTCGAAAAATTCGAGGCGCTGTAAGCGCTTGGCCGCCCAACCAGCTGGTGAGTTATCACGTTGAAACCAGCGCACAAACAGAAAATTCATGCGGGTTGGGGACATACAGACGTGGGTTATGGGGTCACGGTACTCGACATCGACATGGAAAATGCGAACGACGCGGGCATACCAGTACAGGTGGGTTTGCTCGTCTTCATGGGCTAGCACCATGATGTCGCGATGTGTTCGTGGGGTGATTGTATCTTGTTCACGACGCATGTCATATGTGGTGTAGTTTACACGGAGCGTCGCATGCTCGTAAAGTTTGTTGTCGCTTATAAGTACACAATCCCGGTCGTTGTCGCTGAATTTATATTCATCACCTTCGTATGGCAAGTCTCGGAGATGTGCAAGCAGGTGGTCTTTGAGTTGCACGACAAAATTCTGTAAAAACAATGTAAGGCAAGCTGGTCAAACGCGTTCCTAACATGCCATACCTCAACTGCGGGATCGCCTGCATGCTCTGCTAACCAAACGAATAGGTCATGCGTTTTTCCGGCTTCCTTTGCGATATGGTAATGGTCCCAGGGGGACGTCCGGCTGCGACGTGGATGGCAAAGTTGTATTGGATACTGTGCCGCCAGCTTGTCTCGTGCATGGGTTACTTTCCTGATGAATCGTTCAATCACCTCTTGATTTGCGATGCTTGAAACCATGCGGTGGCGCTGTTTCCCTGAGCGTGGATACCGCCGCTTGGATCGGCGGTGTTCGAGTTCACCCTTTATCCAAATACAGTGTCAGATATACACCAGCTAGAGTGATGTGCACACGTACAATTTGTGTATTGTAGTTGTCAGTTGTCCCCATTTGCCGGATAGTGTTTGGATAGTCAGCGAGCGCATGATATTTGTAGGTGTGCAGATTTAGGTACTTCGGCTTACGTCGTGATATATTGTCGTTAGGTCCTCCTTGGTCCTCGTTTGGCGCTTGTGCAGCTTGACGAGCTTGACGGCGGCCACGAGCAGCATGTTCCTGGGGTAGCTCATTTGTGGTGTAAAGTGGACAAACCTTGTCTCGGAATGTTCGAACAGAGCTCCCCAATGCGATAGTTGCCGCGTCAAAAAAATTGAGGGTATCATCAGTATGTAGCCGTAATTTGGCATACGCATGCCAGACCGCCAAATCAAAGAGCAGGTCCATAATGATCTTGTCGTGCCCAGGGTTTTCGAACACACCCTCGAATGTAGGAATAGCACACTAGTCAAAAAGATTTAAGTTTGATGAAGAAACGGTATGTGTGAATGGCAGACCTGTAGGAGGTCTTCAAAGTCGCGTGCAGCGAGGCGCTTCATGGCAGCGACATCCTTATGGAACTGCCGGATTGTCCCCCGACCGAACGTCGGCACTTGGCGATACCTGTTCACTAAGTCATAGGCAGCCCTGGAAGTCTCAATCCGGATCTTACCTCCAATTAACTTCCGCTACAGCCATTCCACCTATAGCAATGAGGATACGCAGAAGATGAGTGAATATCGCCTTCCAGACACCAAGTTCAAACTCATGGAGCAAGTCCACTAGGAAGAGCAAAAAAAAATTGATTAAGAATTCAGCTAAGCGAGTTGAGAATGCATTCTATTAAGATGATGTTAATAAAGAGCATATTAATGTAGCCTCGAAACTGTTGCTGGACTAACCCGAGTTGGCACCAGTGACTCGTCGTACAATAGATCCTTGATACGTTGGCCATTGAGGCCAGCTCCATGCTGAAACAGGTGTCTTCGGGCTGCCTCTACTTTGTTACGCCGGCGATCGTCGTCGACTCGTTGTTTCTTCTTGCGACACAACATATCACGCTTCATACCCATTTTTGGGATATCCCTCTTCTTGACGAGGCAACGTGGACATGGACATTCGCCAAGGAACTTGATGCAAGCGAGAAGGACCCTGAAACAATGGACTTAATACGGACATCTATGTACGAGCGAATGACTCACTTCTCAGGGTAATCAGCGGAATAAGAGAAAAACTGGGGAAAGATCCGGTGAGTGATCCCATCCCCACAGCGTACTACGACGCCATTCTTGTATGCGTCCATGAACTTCTCATCGAGCAGAAGTTCCCATATAGCGTGTATCAATTCCCGCTTGCAATGGGTATACACTTCCCCTGTTGATGCCTTCCCATAAAAGGCCGTGTACACGTCCTGAAAGTCATCTGGTAACTAAGCAGAGCAATTAGTACAAGGTGAACGTAGATAGTTGGAATGACTTGGTACCGTTGGTATATACGCGACATGGTGGCAGGCAGATGCAGTGGGGCGGCCTCTTGTATATTTCGACTGATTCCCAAAGTAAAGGTAAATAGGCCAAAGGGATGCGTCTCCAAAGTTTGCAAGCTGCGTCGCATCTGACCATAGCATAAGGGAAGCGACGGTCCGTTCGAGATGATCGCCGGCTTCACGCGGAAGGGAATGGACGTCTTGATATGCTCGCAACATCTCTGGTGATGAGTAGACCTCAGAATATACTTTTACTGTGTGCCCATTTGACTTCTTCCAGTACTCCTCGAAGGGGGTCATGTGGAAATTCGATGCAGCTGGGTCTTCAAAAGCGGACTTGATGATATCTACAAGCAAACGATGGTGGACATCGATCTTGACTGTCCCGATAGACGGATCCATCTCAGATGTAAACTTCATCTTCTCCTTTGGCAACCGAACCCGAACTGTTGACCGATACCATCCGTGGTTAGCATGGAATGGGTTGGAGTCATTTTGGAGGAAAGCCCCGAGCAATCTTCGTTCACGCTCGTGGGAGAAACGGCCACTCTCAGCCGGATTGAACAGGACATCAGAGGTGAAATTCGTGAGTCTAGTAAGTTCCGCAACGGATTTCTCATTCGAGCCAGAGTAATGCCAGCACATGAGGAGGCCAGCTGTCGGGCTGCTGAATGCCGAGAACAGGTCTTTGCTTGTGAGCGCCATGTCTGGAATATGCAGTCTAGAGTTGGCTTCGACTCCCGCTGCCTGGGCAACAGAGTTATATGTTTCGAATGTGGGGGAATCCGATATGGAGTTGATTGCTCTGTCATGAGGAATGAATGTCGGACGCGTAGCATAAACCCTAAAAATCCCTAGAGCATCCGGGTCTGTTCGGTAGGGTACAAGTGGGGGCAGTGAAGGAAGTCGTGGGGGAGATGGGTCGTCTGCGGCTATAAGGTCATCGAGCTCGGCGGCTAAGATATTTTCGTTGACTGGACGACAGCTGGTAGATGATAGGTGCGATAGATGAGTATATCGTGTTGCCGGCACGTAATCTATAAAGCGACTAGGCGCACGAATGCGTCGGCCTGACCGCACAGAAAATGCGATGGCTATTTCCCCATTTGACCCAGGAGAATGGGCGCGTGATGCGCCAGACGGTCCTACAGGATCATCATGATACTGTCGAAGTCCTCAGTAGTACTCCCACTGCAACGCAAGATTGATTGAAGTATTTACCTCGTCTAACATGTCGTCCAGAGGAGTATCCTGCTGGATAGGTTCAGGTTCAGGCGTACCTGGGGGTCGACAAACACGCTTTCTTTTGTCCCTGTGTTCATGTAGTTCGTACTGTTGCTTGTAGATGTTAGTAGTGACGCCCCTTTTCGCTCGACATTGGTGTTCGTGGCTGCTGAGCTTCTTCTGTGTCGCGAACACTTTCCCGCAGCCGATACAGCTCAAGCCCGAGTCCATGGTTCTTATAGTCAGGCAGCGCGGCACGAAATTGGGAGGGCATCGAATGTTTCATTGCAGCAACGACTCGGTATCTAATATATGGCAAGATACTGGATAATGCTAGAGTGAAAAATCGTCTGGGAAGTAGGTTAGATCTAGTGGGGACTCAATCCAAAGAGATATAGCTGTGCTCACCGTGGATCCATCCTAGAAATTGGGGCACCAGGCAGCAGTGCAAACTTCGGCCTACGACGGTCGGTAGTACTTAGTACGGAATCAAGGACGGTATTAACATATTAGTGTGTTACGGCGATTACCAAATATTCTCTCACGGCTCAACCCTGCAAACTCCTAAGTCTCTCGCCACTCCTCGTTACCTCTTACCACTATGATGCGTCGCCGCAGGACCAGGTCGTCTGAACAATTACCATCCGATAGTGATGCTGCTTCTTTACACGAGTCTCCTCCACCTCGGAAGAAGCCAAAGAAGGGGTCTGGCAAACGGTAAGACTATTCGATCTTACTCGCAGATAGATGAGCTGAATCGCAGTCAGGCCTGAAAATAAGGAAAAGAATGCGCAGGTCTCGCAAATGGATCCACGAGAAATGGCGGAATACGCGGCGGCTGCCCGAACTATCGCAAGATGCCACGACATTTTCTGTGAAGTTGGCAGGCTCTTCGAGATCGGGCTCCTCATCCAGCAAGAGGAATTGGCTGCAAATGGAGACCTGTCAGAGGATGAGGACAGTGCAGCTGCACGGGAAAGGTTTCTCTCCAAACTGTAAGTCCGTATTTATGTATCCAATGGCGTTGACCTAAGCCTATCTACAGATCACCTAAATCACGCGAGCGATACAAGCGTACCTACGATGCTCTTTTGCGGTACGCCCCGGGCCTCAAGCAGCTTCTGAACAACAGAAAGAAGAAGGATACACTTCGGGAAGTCATCACTGAGGTAAGTTGTTCATTTCTTCGCGCATATATGCGATCTCTTTCACGATTCCGCACCTTTTGACTGGTTTTCAGATGAATAAAGCGATTTCTGGGGCACGTTCGGATGACGCGACACGTCTGAAGGTACATGTCGGGGTTTATGCTGCGCCACATCCCTTGAAGGCGGGTCTCGAGCCACCGCTGTCCACCACCGGGACAAGATCGGTATTCGGCCTGAACCACGCATTTCTTACGAAACTACTCTGCCCCTCCTCAGCGCGGAAAGACTGTGCCAGTAATCCCGAACGGTGCGTTTTTTCTTACGTGGTTATGCGTTCTAGTATCCATTTAAGTGCCAGAACCCGCCAAGAACTCCTAGAAGGGAAGATCGCCATGACCGCTAACGACTTACCGCTCTTTCTGTGGAGCGGAGATACCCCGGGATGCAATATTGACGATGAGAACGAATACGAAGATCTCTTTCAAGGATATTATTTGGAAAGGGTCAGTCCGTTCACTGTTGTGGAGTCCAGATGTAACTTTGTCATAGGTTGTGCACCATATCTTCACAGGGCCGTCGACTGCACTAGGCGAGGTATCGTGATCAACCCGCCCACCGAATGCCATCCTTCACCAAATGACTACCGTCGAAGCCAAACACATCGCTTATGGTTGTCTGCAGGTACGTGAAGCGCTCATGCGATCCAAGCAATCACTAAATATATTATTGAGGCGCGTTATGCTATCTCATCTCGGACTAAATGGGCTGAGACGGATGGGACATTCAACTACCGCACCTTTTACTATAATATCGTCGACATGATCCGAGAGTCTCCTGATAAGGACTGGGTGGAACGGTTGAAGAAATGGTGGAACATGTAAGTATGGATGCATGCTATTCTCATTGCTAATTTGTAACACCTCAAACAGGTCCCTTTTCAAGAGCGAGATGGGGCGCGAGGCTGGTGCTGGTGCCATGGAACCGCGGCAAGACTCGGACGATATCGGATCATCTACGTCGAACGATTCCCTAAGCCGAATTCAGGCTCAGATGGCCGCACGTGTTGCAGGACGTACTGGTCCACCCGATACGTCCAGTTCTTCCTCGAGCCGGGGACCGTTGCCGCCAGCTGATCCTTCCTTGCAGTCATCTCGTCCATCAACCTCACGCAGGCTGGCCGTCTCACCTTCAAAATCCCGTCCCAACGCACCTTCGGAGTCCCGTCCCCACTTACCCCCGGAATCGCGGGCATTTCAGCGTCTGTCAACTCCGCATAGGGAGTCCGACTCACGTCCAGGATCACATGACCACCCTTCCGGATCAGGACCGCCATTAGTATCGCCGGTGGGAAGTATACTATCGCCGGTGAGGGATATCTCACAAGAGATCGCTCCCAAGGAGGTGCCAGTGGTGCCGTTGACTCAGCCTAAGGCGAAGAAGGCTAGCAGCAAAGGCAAAGGTCGTCAAGCAGTATTATGGGATGACGAGGATGAGTCGAGTGCGGTTCGGCGCTCCCCCCGCAAGCCAGCAGCCGTTAATGGTGGCAGCACGAGGTCGAGGGTTGGGCCTCGGCGTTCTCCTCGCAAATCCCGCAGATAGGATATCTCCCAGGTGCGTATGTCTGATCTACCCATCAGTCGCTTTTCATAGTCTTCAAGGCTGCTATCTTCCGCTCCGCCAGTATTGCTGTGTGGCAATTCATTGAAGTGTCGTCTTCCAACTGTATCACCCTCTCATTCCATCGCGCTTTCGTTGACCTGGGATTGTTTTCCCTTTCGCTATCATTCCCACTCTGGTTCCGCGCTCGTGTCCTGGACCTGTATGCAGGTATACGTATACCTGATCATACCTAACAATACTTTGTATGTCTTAGTAGATGCGCAATGTATTGGACTTCATTGAACGACGGTTGGGATCTAAGCATATCTGGAGTGTCTGATAGATAGTGGGCATCTGGACTACCGTTAAACTTGGTTCATACTGTCGATTCGCATTTTCTAACCTTGTCGGATATTCAAGCCTGAAACATGACAGATCAGGATACCTCCGACAGCGCAGAGACACCTGACATATGCCATATCTGGTAATATATTCTCAGATCTGGTTTAGGGAGTTTTTGTGATGCTTGAAAGCAGTAGGACAGAACTTCTGTAGCTTTTTGATACCCCCACACGGCGGCAGGTCATATATTGCGCGACCCTGGATATCATGTAGGCATGGTTCAACTTCCCCCCAGCGGTGAGAAAACATGACAAACTGGAAGTGTCTCGAGATAGCGGTATGAACGTGAGAAGCTCGTTCCACAGGGTCATATGACGAGGCCGACGACAAGAGCTGTTTGTACTGCGGGCCACTGACGAAATGTGATATCAGCATGTCGCGGCCGCACAGGATGCCCGAGTGTGTGTGTAGCAGTCTAGTCGGTGCGGTTTCGAGGATCTCGAGAATGACATGTCTGATGACTTGGCTAACCTCATATTCTGTAGCGACCGACCCAATGGAGGACACCCTCGAAACCTGCGGGCTGATCTTCAGTTGGAGACAAGTTGCAAGACAGTCATTGGATATGTTGTAGCTTGGGTCATCGGGATCAGATAGTTCCACGACTTTTCGCTCAAGAGAGATGGCCTCGTCTAAATCACCAACAGCGGCTGTGTCGTGAAACCTCTCTAACAAGCATAGCGCAAGGTGATGAAGGCTTGAGAGGTGACTGGCATGTCCAGCTAGACGGAGTTGCAGCACGTATCTATGGAACCTGATCGCCTCATTCAGGTCGGCAAGCGCGTGTTGGGTTCGAAACCTGTCCCTAAAGAAATGCCCAATGGCACATAGTGTCTGCAGCACGGCCGAGCATAACTAATTCAAATAAGGTTGTCCCCCGAGGCCATTGAACCCGCTCCCTAACGAGCACAGCGAGATGTTCAACGGAGACAGCATGAAATCGATATTTCGGTAGTCGGAGCTCCAAAGCATACGTGGCAAGACAAATGGCATTGTCTAAGTCAGCTATTGCAGGTTGTTTCCGAAACTTGTCCCAAAGGTGTAGGGAGAGTGCACGGAACGAAGAGGCGGCAAGAGCGTCACTTCTTGGACGGAGTACCAATGCAGCCCGGCGAACAAACCTTGCTCCACCCGACCCGGGTATCGAAGCTTGTAATTGAAATGCTTTCCAGAGGGCACAACTGAGGGTATAAAGATATGTAGCACGAATAGGATGCCCCAGTGGACAGAGCTCCGCCGCTGCATGACTGAACATGACAGCTTCTTCCAAGTCGGCAACTACTCCCTGTTTGCCGTATCTGCTCGAAAAACAGAGAGCAAGCCCATGGAGTGACGAAGACCGGTGAGGATGTCCAGGTGGACGGAGGTCCAAGGCAGCACGGTGTAACTCAAGTGCCTCATCTAAATCGCACACCGCAGCTAGTTGCTTGAACCGCTTCCGGAGGTCAGAGGCAAGATTGTAGAGAGACACATCACGACTGGGATGGCCTGGTGGACAGAACTCTAATGCCGCACGTCCGAACTTGACAGCTTCTTCCAAGTCGGCAACTACTCCCTGATTGTCATATCTGCTCGAAAAACAGAGAGCAAGCCCATGGAGCGACGAAGACCGGTCAGGATGTCCAGAGGGATGAAGTTCCGATGCTGCCCTGTGCAGTTTAAGTGCCTCATCTAAGTCGTAAATCGCTGCTCGTTGGTTGAACCTCCTCCAGAGGGCAGAAGCGAGAGTGTCAAGAGATGCACCACGATTGGGATGGCCTTGAGGACAGAGCTCTAACGCTGCATGTGCGAACGTAACAGCTTCCAAATCGGTCGCTACTCCCTGGTCATCGTATCTATGCAAAAGACAGACAACAAGCTCGCGGAGGAATGAAGACCGGTTAGGATGCCAAGTGGACGAAGTTCTAACGCTGCACGGTATAACGTGATTGCCTCGTCCACATCTCCGATTTTCCTCTCTAGACAGAATCTGTTGTAGAGGGTCCCCGCTAGGCCGCTGAGAGCAACGTCCCGGCCATCATGCCCTGGGCTACAACCCTCCAGTTCTACTCGCTTGCGGGAAACCTCGTCTGTCGACTCCATTGAGTGCGATTATACTGGGGGAATACACAGTGGAAATGGTTATGTCTTCAGGGCGAGTTCAGTAATCAACTGGTAAAATAAAAATAAATAAAAACAGGAATAGTAGACGATACCTTGTACCTGGAACGAGGGGAAACAATAAGTTCAGGCAATCTGAACAGTCAGGACGCTACCCGAATCAGCAAGGCTGATGAAACTGCGTGGAAGAGCTGGACACAGAGTGTCCTGGGAAGTCGGGAGAACAAAGCGTAGTTACAGCTATGCGGATGTTACCGTGAACTATGCAGCGATGGCCTATAAGGAACAGGTCACTGGTAAGCCGTGAACACAAGTCGCTACGATGGACGGGAGGACTAGGCTGCGTGCCGCTCAATATATTATGAAAATCCCACCACCGGAAATGAACCCACCAGTACTTCTGGAGCGTTGGTAGACTGCTGGATGTGAGAGGACAGACATGCTGTGGTCATGGTATATGTAGTACATGTTAGCCGCCCATATCCTGTCGACCAACGCGTTTCCGGCATTTCTGATGGCGTTATCAGGATGCTCCACACTTGACCAACCCAAACAACAACTCGTTCTTTGCTCGTTCACATGAGCTGGACTCGCCAGGGACCGTGATATGTACGACGAAGGTCTAACATCAGTTGAACTAAGCTTTGAGTCAACCCCCGTCAAGTATCATCCGGCGATGGGAACACGTGACACGTTGCGGGCAGGTATGGTACATCTAATTCGTTACTAGTCTTGCGACGGAAATCATTCTGCGTCTCGTACAGGATGTTGACTTACGACTCTGAATCTACACTTGTACTCTTGGAAGACGCCTCCAGCGCATTGCTCGTAGATGCGTCTCTCTGCATCGACTTGGGAACCATGCATTCCGTTTTCGACTCTTCAAGCGACCGCTCCAAGAATCCCAACGTAGACCATAGCTGGGCCAAAGCTACGTGTGGGTAGTGGGATATCCAGAACGAGCCGACGTAAGCTCGTCTTACAATTCCTCTCGGCCTGCACTACTTTACTACCCTCTTTTTGTACTCGTGTAGGATCGGCTGCCTATTCCCATACTTCCAGCCTACCTACCCGCTCCTGATACCAATCCCTCGATCTTTATGCGTGGGTTGATCATCTTTCCAGCGAAAAATCTTCATATCTTGCGATTGCACGTTGCTCTATCGGCGATGGCAGAGGTTCCAACTCCCTACCCGGTTTGAATTTGAGTAACCGCCGCTGCTCGGCCAGGGGGGCTCTTCCGATCAATCGCCATACGCGCTGCACTCGACCGATATATCATTTCTGTCGGTTTCAGGTGACGAACGTGAGTGGCCGAACATTAAGGATATGGTATTGGGCTGCATTCCAGCCAGCGCGCTATGGATCTACATATTATTGGGCATCGACGACCCGAAGTTCAACCACCCACATGACTACGCGTAGGGAGAAGTCGCGTCTGGTAAAGCATTCTCTCCCGAGTACAACGTGACCTGTTGGCAGATTGCGCATGGGGTAACAACGGAAGTCGTCCTAATTTCATTTACTTTTCTTCCCAAGGTATATCCAGTTGGGACCAGGACTCCAGCCCACCGGAGTTCTAGTACTGAACTTCCGTCCTTACCATTTGCGCCCACAAAAATCACATAGTCATCACCGGTCACAAAGCTCGTAGCTTATCCGAAGGTGTCCCGCTACATCCCCTGCCGCACAACTCGTATTTTGTATCATGCGTCATTTAAAGTCTTAAACACAATCCGACTCGTCCGTACCCTTCTAAGCACCGACCTCCATAACTTTCATACTATCCACCTTGCGGACGACCCGCTTTACTGGCTCTTGCAACTCGACGACGATGCATACTTCTCCAGTCAACTCACCAGCCTCGGCTCGAGAGTACCCCGCCATCACATATGGCGAGCGCGAACAAGTCATGCTGTTGACCTTCGTAACCTTCGCGAAATGGTGCGGGGGTCTATCGGCATTCGGATGCCGTCTCACCCTAGGGATACCATCGATGCTTGCAAACTCTACGTGCACGGCGGTCTCTCCCATTGCTTCGTCGAAGTCATAGATTTCACAGGGTGCCCCGGATAAGTTGACGACGCCCTCGTCCAGGTAGTCGTTATATGATCCCACATTCCGATAGCATACCATAAACATTCCAAACCACACCGAGGTTAGTCAGAACCCGCCCAATAGCAGCGTCCGTTCCTTTCAGGCAACTCTTGTAATCAGTAACGTTCGTCCCTGTTTCTATAGGATAGTAACGACGAAGACCAAAAGCGAGGTAACCACCGCTCGGCAGCACGGTTGGATCTGTTAGGAGCACGTAGAGTGGAGTAGCCAGTGACCCCTCATAAGGTGCTGGAGCAGATGCGATTTCAACGGACGCTTGACTCTCGGGGATGAAGTGCAGGATGTAGGTCGGCGTGACGCGATGGCCAGATGTGGCCTTGCGAACCTCGTGCTCGACGTCAGAGAAAAATGAAACAGCCCACACATGGTGGATGGGAGGAATCGGGCAGCATCTTCGCGAAATCTAGGGACCATTCGAGGTCCCTCTGACGAAGCACGAATTCTCCACCCTCGTGTTGAGTTGGGAATATGACAACGAGTGTGCCAAACATGTTCCCGTGGCGCGGGGTATCCTTGTGTGCCTTGAAAAATGAATCTTTGCCTACACGCCGCTACCGTTAGAACTTTGGAAGGAGTAGATTTTGTTGAAGACGGGCCGTAAACATTGAGCTTGTACAATTCCGCCGTGATCTCTGGGTTCGCATCACTATAGTCCAGTAGTTCCCGGCGGACGATGTGAATGAGGCCGGTGTTCCTCACTGAAATGCGTCGCAAAGTTTGCGATAGTCATCTTTCCCGCTTTACGGTACGACTCGTCGTAAACCTGTTCGTGGTTTACCCCGAACGAGGCTGGTTGACATGCATTCGAAAGGCTATCTAGTTCCTCTGGGGTTGGGCTTGAAAGATCGATTCGACTGCAACATATAGATGAGGACACCCATGTGCAGCGGCACAAGTTAGTCGGGCCGTACTACTTACCTGACCTCCGAATCGACATTGCCGTAGGACAGCACTGACTTCTCTGGTGGGATAGGACAAGTCCCGGCACAGTATGGTAGTCGTGCAGGCAGAGACGAATCTATAGATTTACGAAGCTTTGAGAGTAGTCGGTCGTTTTCCCATTCTTTGACCATATCGTGTTCGGTCTTCCACTGTCCTCGAGTTGGTTTTGACATTGTATCTTGTGTGCCCCTAAATTTATGTAAACTGTTCCGCCGTTTTCCCGTCGTTTTTGTACGAAACATCATCTCCGTCATACAAACGGGCAACCGCGAGCTAGGCAGTACGACCTAACACCAGTAGTAGAATCTGGATGCGCCTATTGGTCTCCGGCCCACCAAAATGTATTCCTGAGTCCTATAACGCATGTGTTGATTCTTTTGTTGTTCCAGCGCAGCTGAACCATTCCTCGAATCCGCGGACCGAGGACATCTGGTCAAGGGCAGGTAATTTGGCTGCTGGAATTGAATCTAGAAATCCCATTGCTTGGCTGGGGTTCTGACTAGTCCTAACGACGCACCTGCCCAGCCAGTTTCCGCAGTTCTCCTTTCGATTCGGACGTTGGATCCCAGTCTTTTCTGTTCAGAAACATGGTCCCAGTTCTCCATCCGACGATCGCTGTTACCTCGGATGAAACTACTCCATCCTTATCGCATATTATCAGCGCATAGAAAAGTCATTCAATGAAGTTAAATGAAATTTCCAGACTTGCCTGATCTTGTGGCTCGTAGTTTCCGCCGGATGCTTCCCGCTCGTATCAGATTGGAGTAAGCGAAACCTTTTATGACAGTATTGATCCTCATTCAAATCCCATGGCATGTAGTCACCGATCATCTCCTAGAAGTTCAAGGATGAGGCAAGCACCTTACTCCCGCTGGATCAGCGTGCAGCATTTATAACCCATCTTCATTTATGGTCGCGTTAGCCATCAGCCACCACTTTTTACGTGGGAGCGGCGATCGTCGGTGTGGTGCTCCTTATCTTTGGTGCTTGTACCGTAGATCGCCTCGTGGGTCACATTGGTGGTCAACGCCGTGTGGTCTGGACTTAAGTTTAAGTCCGCATTTCAATTTGCGTGGGGCCACCTCTGGCAATTTGTGGCTTGGTCGGGCATTTGCCCACTGGCGGGTTCAGAGCCAACGGAGTAACCAAAGGTAGTATAAGCAGAATCTGGTTGCGCCATGCGCAATCGCTAATCTCTCTTAGGCTCCACCGCTGTGCTTTACCAATCCTGGTGCTCGGGAAAGTTCGTTCCTGCTGGCTCCACATTTTCATCATTCCAGTCTGTGAGTGCGACGCAGCGGCGCTAGAAGTGGCCCATGCTTCGCGGGTTCGATGCTTGGAGGGCATTGACACCTCGTCAACCTTTGTAGGTATGCGGAGTGTCGATATCGATCAAACTCTGGCTATATTGGAGGTGAATTCTATGGATCGTTTCCATAAGTCTTGAAGCTGCTACGTGGGTGTTTGACTCGTGTCCAGTAACGTGCTTGCTTCCGGATTGCTATATATTAGATAACTTGAATCAGGGATGGGATAGTGAGGCCTTGCGTACGTGCACTGTTACTTCACAGATTACAACGAAGAATCAAATTAATTATGCACGTGTTTACTCCTTTGTATGAGGTGGCTGTGCTTCAACATTGTGGGGAAGTTTGTCATCTGCTCATGGATAGGGGCAGTCAAGTGAGTATTTCGGTTGAACGTACTACTACAGAACCTTGCATCGTATAGTTTCACAAAAATGGCCTCTCAGAAATCATTCGCAGCTGCTGTCGACTCGATTTGCACCTTCCTGTCCGCTCGCCCCCCGTACTGTAGCGGGACATACCCCGTTTCCTCTGAACACTTGACACTGTTCTATAACAGCGACGGCTCCAACGTTAAGTGAGGTTCTTATAAGATATTGGTGGCGTTGTCGTTGATCTATCTGGTGCGCTCTTCGGTGTGCACAGTAGGATCAACCTTGCAAGGGCCACGGCACAAGAGCTTGATAAGCTTGAAGCGGCCTGTCAACCAGCCACCTTTGGTGTAAACAACGAAAATGTATACGACGAGTCTTACCGCAAGGCAGGGAAGATGGGCGCTGCAGAATTTGCAACGACTTTCGACGTAGAGGACTCTGATCTGATTGGCATCGTCAGCCAAGGACTGCTGGAGGGCGACGATGAGGACCGGGGGATCAAGTTGGAATTGTACAAGCTCAATGTCTACGGTTCGTCCTCGACGAATCTTTCTTTACAGAGTTCTAGAAATAACGGTGCACAGGTAAAGACTCGTTCTTCAAGGCGCACAAGGATACCCCACGGAGCGAGACCATGTTTGGTTCACTCGTTATCGTTTTCCCCACTCCCCATGAAGGTGGAGAATTCGTCCTTCGCGAAAATGAGCACGAATGGGTGGTGGATCTCGCGAAATCAATTTCTGAACCTCCTCAGCAGCCATGCGTGAGCTACGTTTCATTCTTCTCCGGCGTCGAGCATGAGATCCGTATGGTGACATCTGGACACCGTGTCACTCTGACCTATAATTTGTACTTTGTCACGGAGGCCGATGTCCCTTCCCCAACCATTTCCACGCCGGAACCATACGACCAGACACTGGCAGAGGCCCTCTACAAGATCGTGACCAACAAATCCGTGCTGCCTGACGGGGGATATCTTGGCATCGGCCTCCGTCGCCAGTATCCTGTCGAGGATGGTACAGACGTCACAAGCTTCCGCAACAATCTGAAAGGTCCAGACGCTGCACTAGGACGTGTCTTATCCGCTCTTGGCCTATCCTGGAACGTTCGTATGTTCTATCGCAACCTAGATTATCGAGACTACCTGCACTCGCGCATCGTTAACCTGACCCAATGGGGCCAAATGTACTCTGACGTTATCCATACCATCATGCAACGGTCCGGCGCCGAGGTGGTGGAGTACGTAACCATTCACGGAAGCAGACAAGATGACTTTCGTGACTTGCTCGGCTGTTCAGTCCAGCTTGCGGAAGTGACGGGTCTCGAAAATAATCCTTGCCAGTCGCAGCTGTATGTCGCGTATGGTAACGAGCCAAGGATCAGTCACACGTATGTGAACTTGTGCATCGTTGTCGATCTTCCTGTCCCGGGAGCGCGCTCAATCAACAGGTTGCAGGCGTAGTAGGCTACTTACTATCTTCACTTGCATGATCACCCTGGTGACTCTCATCGCTACATGTTCCTACTCATGTAAGTGTTACCACCCAATGCCAACATGACTTGTGGTACATTACAAGCGCTTCAATAGCACCGCCTCCCAAGGCCTCTGTCTTGCAGAAAGACCAGCAGGTACTACCTTCAGGGGGACCTGCTTACCGGTTAACAACTACCCACAGCCACCGCTGATCGTGATCTACCACTTGCCGTAAATAGTCACGTAAGGCCAGAATTTATGGCGAGTTGTATTTTGGTAGGTTGTTGGGTCCGAGAACTTGGCCTCTCCTTCGAGTCCCAGGGAATTACGCTGAAGATGAATACCGGAGGTAGTCATACAAAAAGAACTACGATGGACCAGGTGGTATTTCATATGAAATACCGTCGAGCGCTAAGTCGGCATTGACAAACTCACCGTGATAACTCTGTCATTGAATGAGGTGCTTTGCTCGAGCCAGCGACTGTGCCACGATATATACATCAGACGCAGCACAAACGACCAAATTCTGCTTCGTCACAGTGGACCGGACACGCACCGACTGCATATTAGCTAAGGTATTCAGTCCGGTCACCCCCGCAAGGGGTCTGCATGAAGGATTCTTTGCACGAGTCACGACGGAAACATCACATCTTGTGCAACGTCGGCATCGTCAACGTTACGTGGGGTTTTGCGACGGCGGAGATCACCGGCATCGTTGGTAAGGTTAAGTGACGTGTACCGGTGAGGCGGCCTCCCGTGGCCATATAACTCTGGGATAGAACAGGTAGATGTGCAAGACCCCACCAGAGTAGACACAGCGCGTCCGAGAGTAGCGTCGGCCCCGTCAGGGGGGGGGGGGGGGATCCAAAAAGCCGCCAGCGACCAGGTTCTCCGCCACAATAGGCTGGTCGTGAAGATAAACTAAGTTAAAATTTGTCAGGTAAGTCCTCGTGGATAATCACGGGCGAGACCACGAATCTCCGGTTAAAGTATTGTAGGCTGACAATGTAGACGTCTTCCCGAAGCACCATCTTCACAAATTCCGAACGATTTATTTGGGATTTTCGCGAAGAAGAAGCGTTCGTCGCTGTTGTGAGGT
Source organism: Pisolithus sp. B1 (assembly GCA_024663435.1). Taxonomy (NCBI): domain Eukaryota; kingdom Fungi; phylum Basidiomycota; class Agaricomycetes; order Boletales; family Pisolithaceae; genus Pisolithus; species Pisolithus sp. B1. Next base: position 604,246 of record JANFAA010000008.1, read on the forward strand.
GCACAGGACACGAGAACAAGAGAGGCGGTGACTTACTGTGTAGTGCTGTGTGGTATATGTCGGGGTGTCTTCACAAACGAGCCGTAAACATGATGTGTCTTTCACCCTCCCCCTCGTTCTTACCCCTAGCAGATGCGCCACATAACATCAAGGAGACTAACGTTCAATATATTCAAATATATTGAATCCATCAACACGGCCGAATCCGCGGCATCGAACTTCTTCGTCCTATAGAATAACGTTAGAATGATGTTCGTTATTACGGTGTAACGCCGCCGGTTGACAGGCACCCTAAGAACGCCCGCCTGGTTCTTCCTTGCTGGCCGGGATTGCTTTACGATGATAAGACATAGGATTCGGGTAAATAATAGGTGGCCTTTGACATGACATGAAGTTTGTCCTTGGTGCGTTGTCATGTCGGCGACAAAGAGAGAAACGAATCACTTTGACGGAACGATATACATCCTGCTGTATTAAGGTGGAGGTATGATAAGGCTTCTAGGATAGAATAGAATCGACGGCCCTGGTACGAACCGTCTTTCTATTTGGCAGGTGCTGCGGAAATTTCCGCCACGGCGCAACATACCAATCCATTAAGGACAGCACACTACGGAACATTCGCCTTCGCGGCATCGACGTGGCTAGGCTGTGGGAACAACCTGTGGAAGTGGAGATTTCGGTGAGAAAGAGGGACCTAGACTTACCTACCATGTAAGTCACATACCAGATGCGCAAGCAGATGAGGGGCCCACGGGGCCAGTCTAGTACAGTAGAACACAGAGTAATCGTCGACGGCCCAGAAGCGTACGTGGAATGTCGCACATAGGGGCACTGGCCACTTCGTAGTTCAACCGTCTACACAGGAGCGTTAAGTCATTGTCGGCGAAGTCATTCCTGTACTCAGTCTACTTACGATTCTTCTGCGAAGCCTCGCAAACTCCTCCTGGCATATCCTGGCATCGCGATAGGACATGATCTTTTCTCTGCGAAATGAAGCGGCATTTAATGTTACGTTGGTGCTTAGACAAATGGAGTATGAGTAAGTTCAGCTTCGACTTCAAGGTAGATTCACTCACCTGGCAGCATTAGGAAAGACATATAATATAAGATCGAGTGGTTATCCACGAATCATGAAGGTCCCGTTCCACTTGCGATATGCAAAAGCCCGCGCGGCTGGGAGACCAGGGGGGAGAAGTGGCCTTCGTTAACCAACGCTTGCGGCACCGAAAAACATTTGCGGGGCGGGCAGGCACTGTTTGAAGAAGACGCCTGCACGACGGCGGCACTAATTGATTACACGATCCAAGTTACCTGTTTTTCTCCCGAGTTCCCCCAATGTTGGGGTGGAGGGGTGGAGGTGGCAGTAGAGTTTACGGGGCGGTGATGGCATCACGATCGGATGCTTGACGAGTCTATGTTTGAGACCTCGTGGACAGAGTTTCATGTGGTCTCAAATCAATAAATATTTGTGTGGCTCCTGTGACATTGTTTTGACTCGCAATGATCTGTTATGTTCTGGACTGTTCGAAAAGAACAAAGATGCGACCAACCTGTGTGTATACCCGTTAGAGGTAGGAGAACGGCACGCCAGGGAGGGGATCGCGAATTGAAAACCCCGACTCCGTCCATGAGGACATACACAAGAAACTGCTTTTGGTAGTGGAGCCACGTCCACATATCATGGATACATGACGCGATTTCCCGCGTCAGTGGAGTCATCATCTGTCAACGATAGTAAAAGTAGTATTAGGGTTCGAAGGGTTATTTGAAGGGGTATCCTCAACAGTTTTCCTGCAGTATTTTAATACCATCGTATAACCGAACCGTGGACATTTTGGGCGGTTTTGCGGCAGACTTCGGTGGCAGATACACCTTGGTTCATGTCTCGAAGCGGTAAGTCAGGCGTCAAATTTCCGGAAAAGGATATAGATTGGCCGGGAATGCCTCCCCCTGAAAAGCTCCACGAAGTCTCCCAGGAACGTCGGTGTCACTTACGACCCTCCATTACAATCGACAACCAAGGAAGAAAGCTGAAATCTTACCTGTCGGTCATAATCGGCGGATGTGGGAAGAACCAAGGAACAACTTTGGAGCACGGAGTTTGGTACGGAGAACGGAGAGCGCCTGCGATAGCCGTTATCAGGAGACAAGAAGGCTAACAAGCGGCGCCCCAAAAGCAGTGATTACGCACGCAGATAAGCAACATTTTCCGAGTCTTCGTCGAATCGCTCCTCGTAAGTGACTAAACGACGGTCCGGGATCCCAGGCTTGTACGATAACGAGCATTATGAGAATTAGTAGAAACGGACGATGTTTTTCTAATCGTTGTCCCAGGCATATATGCATAGGAGGTGGCAGCGGATATCGACATTGAATGCCTCCGCGACCAGGATAGCGGGTCGTACGTAGTAATAGGCAATCGCATCACGATTTGAACCCATCCAAGGAGATGGTTTGCCATCGTATGTGCACATATTTTAATGTTTGGCGTCAACGCTGACGTCGTAGTTATGTACCAACGGGCACGCCGTAAAGGAGTGACGTGACAGGAGTCGTCATTCTTAAAGCTCGCGCTGCCATTAAATCGTCCTCTGGCTGTGCCGGCTCTTGTAGCAGTTGAGAAGAGGCGCTGATTATGTAAATCACGGTGGAATCGATCATTTACCGCTGCGCAACCCGCATCATTGATACATACACTAACATAACACACGCTGTATACGGACGCGGACGCAAACTGACAATATGAGCACCATAGACGACGAAAGAAGCGGGTGACGGAATTCTTTTCTCGCGTAGTCGCAAAGAACACGTGCGAGAGCTGCGGAAGTTGCGTTTGTCGGGTACGTAATGGGACAGGGGATCGCGAAGACGCAGAAGCGGAAGTGTACGCACGACGAGGAGAGGTAGTATTATGGAGTATTAGGGGCGCAAAGAGGACGGTGAAGATGCATTTCGGGGCATACCGAGACAGAGCAGGACAGTCGGACCGGGACGCGTCGCACAGCGAGAAGCGGCCAATGCAACGGATGGAGAAAGCATTCTCACTATCAGAATTAATGAGTGCAGGACGTTGCTGAGGGAGTACTGCGAGGAGGGGGATTGATGGGAGTAAAGGACAGGAACGGAAAAATGACCACCGCATCGGAGATCCCGGATAGAAATGTCGCCTGTTTAACGCCTGCGAACTCCGGTCAAGCGTGGACGTGAGTGGGTATCCACCTCGGAGTCCGGCTTGTAGCAGACCGTAAGCAACGCTGGAGTGAAAGGGACAGCGAGGGAGAGCGCAGCAGGTGGGTGGGAGGAGCGCTTTGACAACCTGTGCGCCATCGGATGATCGGTGCGCTACACAGGTTGACGTGACAATGTAGCCTTCTCGGCAACACTCACCGCCCTTGTTTTTGGTGGTTGGCGTAAGTTGCCGACGAGACGAAACAAGGTATGAAGTTCCATACCGAAAAGACCACCCCTGTGATCCTGGTCAGCACGAGGACCTTAACGATCACACGTGTGACCGGATAAAATAACGTTCGCGAAGATTGAACTGACAGACCAACCTAGCCAGGCCGAATGTTTTGGTATCTGATACCTAGATCCTGAGATTATTTCTGTCAATATCTGATTGACGCCGACAAAGCAAATTGACAGATTCGTGTATAATAAGGTGAGAAAAGCTGGCATGCATCCTCGATCTGAACCGGGGACATCAACTGTGTGTATTCTGGTCTGGCAAGCATAATAGAGCTGGGTTCCATTAGAGCCGACCGGATCCAGAGCCACCTCGATACCAAAAGGTCCAGACTGGGAGTGGTTTTCTTTCCTGTAAATGGTCATTTTGAAATTGCTCGCCGAGCCCGCAGCCTCGATGGGCCGGTATCGTTATCATTCTGATAGTTGCCGAGTCCTTGCCAGAATATGTACATCCTGAGAAATGATAAGAAGAAGAAACCCACATAAACCGATGCATTGTAACCCTAAAGTTGACGCGATTCCTGCCATAATCACAGGACGCACGTGTGGCGGCAAGATTGAGATTGTATTTCTAAAGTCGATCGGGCTGAATTTCAAAACCGTTCATCCTCCGCAGAAAAAAAGAGAAAAGCAGTCGAACCGTGGCGACGCCATCTCGCTCGCTCGCTCTCGCTCTCTCCTCCCTCCACCGCCAGCCAGCCAGCGAGCTCTACGACACGACCGCCACGCTCTTTTACTCGGACGGCTCTTCACGACTCTCAGCTTTCTCACAATCTCACGCACCTATTTACCTGGCCAACCTGTCTGACACGCATCATATCCTCTGCGTTTTAATAGTCCCTCAGGTCACCTGTTCGCCTTCCCTCCCGTCCGGTGAGCGCTTATTCTCTGCAGCATTCCACCCGCACCAGCCACTGACTAATTTCTGACGTCAGGCTTTTTAATAGCACCCTTCCATTGAAAAGTACATACTTTTTACCTCTGTCCATGTCCCTTTCCATCTCGCTTTAAATCAGATCAGGTATGTACATCTTTGGAGCTAAGGACTCCAGTATCCACTCAACACTGATAGTTTTGTTGGCAGTCCATCGGTCACTCGCACCCATTCGTCACATCCCAAAGGAGTGCCCGCCAAAAAAAAGGATGAGTTCGACAGTCTGTCTGACCGACACGTCCGTTATACCATTCCCCTCCAAAGAATCTTCCTATGCACTCTCCTCGAACACAGCAGGTCGGCCCCTCCCTCACATACCCCGTCGCCCGCGGGCCTGCCCTAACGGTCATGGCCATTCGTTTTCCGATTCGTACGTCGTACGAATACGAGAACCCAGCTCTCTGACGTCCCCGAGTCCCGCTGAGAATACCCCCCTACCTGCCTGCTATGAGTCGGATTCGAGTTCGTCGTCCACGTCTTCTGACGGAATGTGTCCCACCATCGTTCCCCGCTCGAAAAATTCCCACTCCCACCACGCCCACTCGCAGGTTTCTAGGGAAACCCCGAGCATCAGAGTGAAGGACGGCGGCCCCGACGACCCATCACGTGATTGGTCCGACGATGACACATCGCCACATTCTTTCATGCGGATCAATGTGGACAAGTGTGCCTTGGACGAACCGGCTCTGAAGCATGCTCGTCACGTGTCCGAGCCGAATCCACCTCCGGCAACTCTGCCTCCCGCTCCCCCGTCGGAAATTCGTACCATACGCAAAAAATCGGGCGAGCTGGTGAAGCCGTCGCTTAAACGTCGGCCGCAACTCTCCGTGGTCACGACCGGTACATCCGCCAAAAGTGCACCAGCAACGCCTACACCGACGAAAGCTGTCCACTTCGACTCCAAGCTAGAACACATCAAGCTGTTCTTGGCGGAGCAGAAGCCCCTGGCAGTTTCGCGGGATGGTAGTCCGAATAGTGATACCAGCGGCACGGACGACTTCCCGTCTTTCGTGTATGGAGAGCCTCCAAAGGCACAGAAACAGGTTAAGATGAGCATTCGCAATATGCCTCCCACGCCGAGGACAAACGAAGACGTGGCGCTGCAAGAACTTAACCTTTTGGAAGATCAGCGTACTCTTCTTGGCAAGGTGCGAGTCCGCAACGTTGCCTACGAGAAGTGGCTGGCCGCACGGTTCACAACGGATTGGTGGCAGACCACGAGCGAGGTGGCTGCGCGTTATGAGAGATCGGTTGAAGGTGGCATGTTTGACATCTTCACGTTTTTCATTCGCCTGCACGACATCTGGAACCGGATCGAAGACAAGTCCCTTTTCATGGCATTGCGGTATGTGGCTGGAGGTAAAGAGTATTGGGACAACAACAGCGGTCAGAACTACCACGTGAAGTTCGTTGCTAACCCGCTGTCCGACCGGCAGAGTGGAGCTACGAGTAGCGCAAGCGACGCGACGATGAAGGACTTAAAATTGCGCCTCGAGGAAGTCGCAAAAACGAAAGCCGCACCCAGCGCTGCATCAGCTTCGCCAGTACAAGCGTCGTACGGTGGCAGCTACACTTCTTCGTTATCCTCGCTGAAGTCGCTGTCGCAACGATATGATTTCGGCCCGGCCAACAAATGGAAGTTACGCCCAACACCTCGCCATACAAGAACGCACACATACCCTGCTGCGGGATCATCCCATCCCCGTAACCCTAGTCCAACAGAGGGAACCGTGGCTGATGCGGACAGGACCGAATTGAAGGAATCCCCTGCCTCCGCAAAAGTGCAACCCCCATCTACGCCGTCGTCATCACCTCTAGCGATGCGTGAAGAGACCCCTTCGTTACCTCGCGTGTCCGACACCGACGAGGCTGGCCATTCAACTCCCCTTTCTGATCCCTCCAGTCCACCCCACCGTCCACAGGCCCGTGGGAGAAATCATGTGCGAGGGTTTGTGGATCACACTGCGCCCGATTCCCCTACTGTGAAGAGGACTTCGCCTGGTCTTCCGCGGCTACATTCGTATCCGTTCGCGGGGAATTCGTTGTCCATGGACAGTGGTTTCGGGCAGTTGAAATCGCCGCCACCCATTCCGAGTTCACCGGTGAATGAGGAGACGGAGTCTGCTAAGGTCTCTCCAGCGAAGCCGCCCGCAGGGCCGGACACCACCAGTGAAGATGACTCGGGTGCTTCGCAGGCTGATGCCTACAAGCAATTCGTTAGCCGGTACGTTTTTATGGGCCAGTCGTTCATGCGCAATCTAACGTCATCATCTTAGATACTGCTTCTACACCGGAACAGACTCCCGACTCGACGATTCGACTAGTATATTTCCACGCCCTCCCTCCACTCCAACCTTCGAACAATATCTACTATCGCAGTCACCTCCCAATCATACCTTTTCTCCTTGCGTCCGGGATTTGGCGACCTTCAGCTCTGCCCAACGAAACGGAACCGTGACTCCGACTGGGCCCTCGATGACCCCTATTGCCAGTTAGGCAAATTCTTGAGTCGTCCTGCATTTCGGTCACGGCGACGAAGACTCGAATAGACACATCTTCATCATTTTTTTTAAATCTCCTTGTCATCATCTACACGACGCTGCATAAAAACCCGTTTACGCAAGATATGTCGCAGATTTTCGCGCACTCTACACAATACGGTATATACACAACCACATCTTCATGCTTCTTCTCTTTTACTGTTTTTTTTTGTTCTTGTCTACCACGTCGTTTTTCCTGGTCTCACTGTCTCCTCTATATCGTATTGATATTAGTTATCCCATCATGCTCGATGTACATGTAGGATCAGTTTTTTTTATCATCATGGCTCACGGGGTTGACAGTCCAATAAATGAAGGAATGCTTGTAAGTCCAGTTAGACATCCTCGAATCCCAACCATCGAAGACAGCGAATTACATGTATGTATACACAAGTCTGTCACTAATGTCTTCCCCTGCGAGAGCCTCCACGTCCACCATGATACCCACCTCTCCTTCCACTCCACCCATCATCACCTCGACCACTTCCTCCTGCTCCAGACCACGTATCCTCCTGAGTCGGAAACGCCCCACCTGGTCTCGTAACACCCGTAGGGGTTGGTACACTTGCAGATGCTGCATTGAGGTGTTCAGCCGCCCCAAGTCCAGGTATGAAATCGTCCGAGTTCATGCCATCGTCACCTGAGAAGGGTGCACGGGCGTCCGACGAAAGTCCAAACGGTGGGTTATCATTCATAGTTGAATACCCCATCCCGTCCGTATCGTTTGCACCCCACAATTTCGCCGTCCCATTACCTCCTACAGTCGCAGCAGCAGCAAAGCCGTTCCCAAATCCACCGGCACCCGTACCGCCACCATAGCTGAAACCAGGTACCATGACCTCTTCGTCTTCCTCTTGTCCACTCATATCCACGACTTCGGGGGGTTTCTCGCCTCCACCTGAGAATACGGACGTGACATCTCCAGGGCGTTCTCTCGACCAGAATCGCGTCGTGTGGTCGTTGGAGGCCGTTACGAGGATGTGACCGAGAGGGTGGAAGGCGAGACACCACACGTTGGAATCGTGGGCCTGTGAGAGTGTCGCGCGCGGTCCGTGTGTTGTGAATGAAAAAGGGGATGTGCTTGAGGAGGAAGGTTCGGGCCCTGAGAGGTCCCAGTGCAGCACGGCGCCTTCCGAACCACCAGATACAAGGATGGGATGGATGGGATGCCAAGTAACAGCTGTATGTGGCCCAGGAATGCGTGGAATTAAGCCTGGGGCATGGATGAAGAGATAGGGATTACACGCACAACAGACTTCTTTTTTATGGCCTTTAAGGACGCGAAGTTCTTTCATAGCGCGGATATCAAAGACGCGGACGGTTTGGTCACGAGATGCGCTGGCAACGAGATTGCCGTTGGGAGACCATGCAAGAGCCTGAATGGTGTTCTTGTGCTGATGGCTGGCCAAAAATGTGAACTGCATTGATTTCATCAGATTAAAAGAAAAAAAACTTACAGGGTCGAGAGTATAGTTCCGGTGCGCGGATCCCAGAATTTTATCAGGTTGTCTTTACTTCCCGATACCAGAAGGCCCTTGGTCGGATGCCACTCGACGCATTTTACATCCCATCCGTGTCCTGTTTTCGCGTGTTATCAATAAAAATCGTGGGAAGACGTAGTTTCGTACCTGTGAGAACGCGCTCTTCTCTGCTCTCCTCGAAAGCCCATATCCGAATGGTAGAGTCGTCGCTTGCAGTCGCAAACCGTCCATCGTTTGGGCTGAAAGTGAGACCACGGATAGCTTCGCGGTGTCCTTGCCACGCATTCAAGTTGTTCATATTGGGTTGAAAATATTTTATGATGCCGCTCTGATCAGCCGACGCCAAATATGCCCCCGAATGTGTGAACTGGAATGCGCGAATGGCGGAATCATGGGCTTGCAGGATTGTTTCAAAGTTGAACGTCAGGCCGTTCCAGAGGGTGAACTCTCCGCTCGTCGAACCGGTCAACACACGCCTTCCTTCCGGTGTCCACTGAAAAAGGGGTTGCAAAAAGAAAGCAGGTCATTAAGTTGTCAAACCAGAACACCTGGGCACGGACCGTCACGACGTTGACCGGACAACGTATTTTATTCGTGGACGTATGGATAAACTTGGTGCACAGAGACGTCGAAGAGTTGCTCGGGTATGCAACAGGGGGGAGAAGCTGAATGGTATCATCATGGATTCAGTATCCGCAGAGCTGCTGCTGTAGGGGACAATTCTTACATCGATTATGTACGGTGGAGCAGGTCTCATACACGGTACGTAGGTCGGATTCGGGCGATGTTTTCGCAACTGCAAGGAGTTGGGACAACGCAATCATTTTGGGTTATTACAGCGAGTCGATGTGCACCTCTCGTGACTCACCAGAGCCCATCTACCCATTCCGCCATTGTAGTCCACCGTCCGACGGGGTCTCGTTTTCTTGACGGCCTTTCCGTCCGCTAACTGTCGGGCCGTAGCCATTTCCTGTTCGAGTACTCGTGCATCGTCGACCGGCGGCGGTTGTGGCCCACCCAAATATTTCTTAGGCGTCCATTCGTGTTCCCAAGATGCGGGACGTGGGATTGCGGTTGGTGGGAGAAGTAATGGAATTGAAGCAGTCATGGTCGTGACTTGACTTTCTGCGGTAGCGCAATACGCGCCAATTACAGACCACAAATGATTATTGGCGAGCAACCGGGGAAGGCGTTTGAGCTCGTTTGGCGGAGTGGCTGTGCGACGACATTTGCAGCTTCATATCCCCCGACTCGACTCGCTAGTGTAACTGTAAGTGGGCTTCGTACTACGTCGCTTACGATCTCCTAACCCGTTCCTTCAATCTCAATAGCACTTCCTGGACAACAACGGCAAGGTCAAACATGCCATAATACTGAAAATTGGCAATCGAGTCTTTAGGTTGTCTGGGAGGTTTTGAAGTCAGAGCTCGTGAACGTGTTAAACACAACCGCAACACGACATCCCCGGCCTCGCTCTTACTCCCGGTAAGCCGCTCGAGTGCTGACGTCGTTAAGGATACACACAATTCAATGAAGCCGATAGTCTCGGAGATACCACTGATCCGGATGCTCTGAGTACATCAGCTAGGGCATGTCAGGATGCAACCTCCGCTGCGTCAGGAGGTTTTGACTAGTGCACAGGACGATTTTCTGGCTCATGTTCAGTAGGTATGTCAAATCGTCGAACTTCAAGAGTCGTATCCAGCGACGAAAACAACTGACGAAGCGACGCAGACGCATGCCTATTGAAACTGGCTTGCCGAATACGTCAGACCATCGTTCGTTGGACTAACCACTACTGGTACACTCATTCAGTACACATGTGATGATGACTGAAAGGCTGTTCCAAAGATGCACGTCTATTGAAACTGGCTTGCCGAACACGTCGGACCATCGTTCGTTGGACTGACCACTACTGGTACACTCATTCAATACACATGTGACGATGACTGAAAGGCTGTTCCAAGTATCGTTGCCATATCCCGAAACTGACAGATCCCCAGTGCAGTCAGCTATCGCCTCGTAGGTGTCAGGTCGCCGCTTTGGTCGGTGTCGTGTCTCAGGTACCCCTCCCGCACCGTTGCGGGATCGAATTGAGCCAAGGTAAGTGTATCAAGTGGGTCCTTCCTTACGACCGTTGATCCGCTGCTGTCCAGCGACCATCAAAGTATAGCAGATCGCCATGGTTCCACCAGTGGATGTGTAGTCCTGTCAACTTGCGCAGCGTCTTGGGACACACTATATAACCTCCACAGATTTCGCCACTGAAGCAGAAGCGGACTCAGACACAACATGTCTTCTACTACTTCTACTGTGTACACGGCGGCCTACGATAATCTGCTGGCAGTTTATCGCTCAACCTCTATCCTCAGCGTCCTCGCAGGCATAGCTGGTGTCTTGGTTCTACGCGGCACTTTGCGTGCAGCTGGAAGGAAACTCAAGACCACCAGTCTTCGCGGACCACCCGGCGCGCATCCCATATTTGGGGCATCCAAAGATCTTTTCGAGGCGCCAGACACAGGGGAGATCTTTGAAACGTGGGCCGAAGAATATGGTGTAGCCTATGAGGTTCCAACAAGTTTCGGTGGGAAGAAGATCATGTTGTGCGATCCAAGAGCTCTCGCACACTACTATGCCAGGGAAACCTGGACATACGTACTGACTGACTCGACCAGAGTATTCCTCGCACGCGGAGTATGTTCCACACGACAGTTTCTTGCGCCTTACGCTTACAACTCCATATCCAGTTCGGGAAAGGAATACTGTGGTCGCACGGAGAGGATCACAAGAGGTAACTTCAATATACTGAGGCCAAAAATGGCGTGCTAACCCCTGCTCCCAGACAACGCAAGTCCTTATCTCCTGCTTTTAGCCACGCTGCCCTGCGGAAACTCGCCCATGTGTTCTACAATTGTGCTCATAAGGTAAGGCTTATCAAACACGTTTTGACATAGTTTTGGAAACTAAACATTGATGGCCCAGACGAAAGCCGGCTGGGACTCTTTGATCGACCTGAGTGGCGGTGAAAGTGCTGTCATCGAAATCCAAGATTGGATGAACCATATCTCGTGAGCCAATGATACGGTTACATTTGTTGAAGTTTGTCTGAACGCTTTCTCTAGTCTGGATACTATTGGGATGGCAGGGTTCTCTCACGAGTTCGGCTCCCTTGACGGTAAACCGGCCACGATCCAGAAAGTATTCATTGCCTTCGACACGTCGGCCAAGAAATCGTTCATCGATATTGCCGTTGTCCTCTTCGCAGACGTGTTCCCCGTGTTTTCCTACATACCAGTATCATGTGTTCAGTCGCTCACCGATATGCAGGCGACGCTGTCGGGTGTCGCGAAGAAACTCCTAGATAGGATGGAGAAAGAGAAGAAGGATGGAGTTATTGACGGCAAAGAGGACAAGTCCATCATCGGAGTGCTTAGTACGTCGTCTCACTACAATCGGAGGATAGACTTACCAAGGTCCCCCTATAGTCAAAGCTACTGAGGCGGAGGGCGAGCGGCACGTGACCCCCGACGAAGTGCTGTCGTCGGTGAGTAATTAGTGATCTAACTCCTGATAAGCTATCACTTACGGTCCGGAATCACCAGATGAAAGAGTTGCTTCTTGCTGGTTACATAACTACATCGAGTGAGTCTTGTGTTTTGATAAGGCTTGTTGACCGCCCTAATGGTTTTTTCAGACAGCTTGACCTGGACACTGGTTGAACTTGCCCGCAACCCAGACATTCAAAGCAAGCTGCGGGACGAGCTTTTGGCCTTTGGCTCAGAACCGACCTATGACCAGTTGCAGAGTAGCCTGACGCTACCTTACCTTGACGCCGTGGTACATGAGTCCCTTCGTATCCATCCCCCCCTGACAGACTTCGTCCGCGTAGTAAGTCGACTTGCAAAGAAGTCATATTCCTTCCCATTGACCATCATGTCACATTCTCAGGCAACGGAGGACGACGTCATCCCTCTCTCGGAACCCGTCATTACCAAGTCCGGCCAAGCCATCAACAGCATCTCTGTAGCGCGTGGGACGAAAATAGGGCTACCCTTGGCATGCATCAACCGGTCCACTGCCATCTGGGGACCAGACGCGAAGGTCTTCCGTCCAGGACGTTGGCTTGAGAAAGATGGTATCCCAAAGAAGGCACAGGATGTCCAAGGATATCGCCACCTCTTGACCTTTGCTGATGGGCCGAGGAATTGTCTTGGAAAGGGCTTTGCGGTATCTGAAATGAAGGTGGGTTCTAAGTTCCTGCATGCTATTGAGGTATACTAATACACCTATGCATAGGCGGTGCTGTCAGTGCTGGTGAAGAGTTTCGTATTCGAGATGCGAGACGGTCCCAATACACAAATTGAACTATGCCAAGGAATACTGCCCAGGCCTCGAGTAGTCGGTGAAGGAAGGCGCGGCAATGCCGTTGCGCGTGACCCGGTACGAGGGCTTTTAATTCATCGATGGCAAATGGACGACGGCAGGAGCCGTCACTTGCTGTGCCAAACTACTCGGACTATCCTTAACATTCGTCGTCGGTGATGGACGATCTATCAGTGGGTCAACCACCGCTACACATATACACTAGACTGCATATATACCTTGATACCACAACGCACTGGATGCGTCGATGTAGTCCCATCAATTAGGATCCCTCACCCTATTTTGCCCATTAATCCACATTTTGTTCTGTATTCCATCCGAGCATTGAGCATACCCTGAGTTGGGTGGGGTGCTGCAAGATAGTTTGGATTACCCCACCATGGATCCGAATTATGCACTAGTCCCATGTTTGTCCAGCTTATCACGGAGTGGGAGGAAGCTGGCTCGGAGTAAGTCTGTGGCAAACTTGGCCTGCCGTGATGGTGAGAACAGGCTATCCTCCAACATGTTCTTGAGCCTGGCACTCGCAGTAAGTCAGAATGTACAAATGCAAGCACCGGAAGCCCACACCTTATAAGCACGACCGAGCAACACTGTGGTCTACTTCATACTTGACATCCATTGATGACACCACTCCCGCTGATTTCAGCCCGTCCCTGTTCATAGGTGCCCATGAAGTAGACACCATCAGTGGCCCTCGAGCTGTCTTTACTACACTTGCACTCGAGTGCCCTGAAGTTCTTATTACTAACTAAATCTTGTTCTTACTTGGTGGGAGTTGGCCGCTTGCGGGCATCCCACTGGGGGAGTACGTACGACCCACCGAGGGGTTGGTCTTACACTCGGGTGACATCAGGGTGGGCGTGAGAGCTTCCGTGTGGGACAGAACCCATCTGGGGGACGGAACCCCGCCCGTAGATCCACCCTCCTGGTGCCCAGTATGCTACCTGACTTTCGCCGGGCTCCCAGGACTTTTCTCGCTACTTTATGCCATCTCTGCTAGGAACCAACACCTAACTCGAGAGCTCAAGGCCTCATCGCCATGGCCAAGGCCATTTACATAGAGTAACATAGAACTGCCTTCGCATCCAGGAAAATCCGTGGCGACTCACTCGGTAAGTAGGCTGGACCATTCTTGTACTACGTCATTAACGATCTCCGGATGACCCGCTCATTCCGTCTCAATAGCATAACGTAGTTCTTCATCGTCCGACGCCTCCCGCCACCTCTTATTTTTGGTTATCTTTCACTTCAACCGTCGTTCCGGTTCCGTGACATCGCAAATTCATGGCTGCAAGTTCTGCAGCCTCCCTTTTTTATATATACCTGTCCCATTTTCTCCAACACTCCCAGGACTCAGCTCAATTGATTGAATGCCACAGACAATAAAGTGCGCTGTAGTTGGCGATGGTGCTGTCGGCAAAGTATGTCGCATTTCCAACCCTTTTGGTCGTTTTTGACACTGAAGCATGCCCCGTAGACATCTTTATTGATATCATACACTACCAACAAATTCCCCAGCGAGTTTGTTCCGGAGGTAAGCAGCACGGCGTGCGTGGGCTCCTGTAGCGGACATAAACCTGCAGCCAGGTCTTCGATAACTACGCCATGACTGTGATGATTGGTGAAGAACCCTATACTATTGGGTTGTTCGATACTGCCGGTCCGCCTTGCTTCTCCCTTTGGACGAGTAAGACGAGGGGACTGACACGTGGGTGGATGTTGTCTAGGCCAAGAGGACTATGACTATCTTCGCCCGCTATCATACCCTCAGACGGACGCATTTCTGGTGTGCTTCAGTGTGACATCTCCAGCATCGTTCGAGAACGTAAAGGAGAAGTGGTTCCCGGAAGTACACCACCATTGTCCTGGCGTGCCATGTCTTATCGTTGGCACCCAAATTGATCTGCGAGACGACCAAGCGGTTATCGGGAAGCTTGCAAGGCAAAAAAAAAGGCCGGTTTCAACTGAGGCAGGCGAGTGTCTTGCCAGAGAGCTCGGCGCAGTCAAGTACGTGGAGTGCTCGGCCTTGACACAGAAAGGTTTGAAGCATGTTTTTGATGAGGTGATTTGATTTGCCTCATGGAACTCGTGAGTCTAACAAAGTTAATTACCACATAGGCTATTGTTGCCTCCCTCGAGCCTCCAGTGGTCAAGAAAAGAAACATATGTGTCACTGTTTAATGTATGACCCCCTTTCCATGATGACTTCTAAGTTCAACCCTCTCCTTCTGTGTCATATTTCCCTCACTTGATGCTTCTGGTTGTTACAACTGCCAACTTTGCACTGCTTCAGGTCTGTACTAGCGAGTCACATACACATCAGCATTCATGCAGTATCAGAGCTCAGAAGATTAACATGCTTGTGTTCAAGTGCTCCGTGCACATGACCTCAGACATTTAGAGATGGTACTGTCTAGCAGATTGCACTGAATCGGAGGTCCAGACGTCCAATTCCGTATGATGTGTGGGAGCGCTTCCTCCGTTTTCATCTGCAGTCTTGATGACCATTGGTCTTCCTGTGACCCTTGTAGGGCTTCAGAGATGGTGCGACCTCATGCGCGAATCACACCGAGTATATAAATCCTATATGATAAGGATTAGCTGGGTGGGTGTTCCGATACTTGTGCGTGCAATTGCTTCCTGTCCGTCTTCGCTCGCAGTCTCGATCCACGACCACAGGGTCATTCACTTGCACCAGGAAGATGCAAGTTTAATGCAGAGTCTTCCTTCATCTGGAATTTGTAATCGACTTCACCATCCAATTGACTGGTACTCTCGTTCAAGAAGAACTGCAACCTCCAGTGTATTCATTGGATACCGTCTCGGCAGGTTCCTGACCCATCCTGTAGTGAGGTTGGCTCCTGTAGATCGACTCACTGCCAGATTTCCATGAGGAAGTTTCTCGACTGTATGCACACCACCAGGATCGGTTGCATCAATGCTGATAACAATGGAGGACCACTGTCAAGTTGTCCGAGGACACTGACCATGACTTGAAAGGCCTGAACAGATCACTAGTGGTTAGAGTTCCACGTACAGCATAGCAGGTTGTGCATCAGGCTCCTACACGCCATCTGCTGCTCGTATGAGGGTGCATAGGCATATTCCGCAGCAATGTCCAAAATTCAAACCCAGGACAACTTTAATTCCCTCACTCACAGTGATGGCTGCCTGCAAACATTTGTAAACAGCCTCAGCCACAGTGGTGCATCCCATGGACTTTGAAAAAAATGGCAGGAAAACCAAAATTAGGGTTACATATTTATGGTTAGGAGTGCTAGATAAGTCATAGGTATACATGTCATGTCCCACCCATCCTGTGCTGCACAAAGCAGTCCCTTATGGTACCATTGCCTTCTGCTAATCAATTGCCTTGTGCCCTCCCATCATTATCTAATATCTGTTATGCCCTGACCTTTTCCCTTCCCAACCCCATGTTCCACCTCTACTTCACATGTATGCTGCACTCACTGTTGTCATTGTTGCCATTGTTGTTGTTTCCACCCTTGCCGCCTTTCGGGTTATACCTGGAACCTCACCCTATGGACTCGTGCTCTGGTAGTCCCTACTACCATTATCTTGGTTCCATCTTTCCTTTTACGTTTTACATTTTACTTGTCACTTGTATAGATTTTGCTGCTATATTTGACTCAACCCAAATATAGCATATGACTCCAGTGGTTGACTACCCAACCACTTGCTTACTGATGCATGACTTGTACCTTCCCCTTTCTGTTGTACTATAGCTGTGCATTGCTGCACATTGTTGACCTTCCCATTGCTTACCATGTCAGCCAGCACATAGAGGCTGTGGTACATACAAGTATATAAGTATCTACAAGCTCACTTGTATACTCCATCTTTTCGATACCTTGCAACTCAGCTCATTTATCACCATTGTTTGGTGATATGAGTGTGTCCAACCAAGGGGGCCTAAAGTCATCACATCCCAAGGTTATTCACTATACTGCCACTTTATGCACTAGACCTTTCTTAGGTCTTTTGTGTGTGCTGGCATAACAAAATCAAAAAGATCAACTTGCCACTGTGACCATTTTTTGGACACAACATTTGGTGTTGCTCTCTCTCTCTCTCTCTCTGCTTCACTGGTCTATCCTACCTAGGATATGTGATGCCAGTGTCTATACTCTCTTAAGTTGACTGACTGTTTTTCAGACACCTTGTTGACACATAGTGGATGGCAGGGGTATGGGTAACCCCTGGGGGGTCGTGGGTAGGGGTACTGTGGGTAGGGGTACAGGTTACATCTAGCCAACCCATACCCTACCCCTTACCCCTGGTGTGTACCCCTGGTACCCCTAGGGAAATGCATGGGTGTGGGTGTGGGTCAGCCTGTGGCTCAAAAATACCTAACTAAGTTTGGACATGTGTCTACTATTTCATGAGGCTTATTTGTTACCGACTTCTGTTACAGTTTCTCCTGCTGGCTCCAGGTGACCCAAGGGTTGGTATGCCAATGCAACTTTGTCATCTGTCAAGGACAGCAAGATGAACATTCAAAAATCTGGAATAATATGAGGGGTAGAACAGGGGGGAAAGGTGAGTGCTAGCCTTCACTACGAGAGAGAGTTGAGCTCATCATGCACAGAGCTTTGCACATGATGAGCTCAACTCTGACTGTGTTTGGTGAATTTTTCTCATGCCTCTTCGCCAAGGGGTACTGTACCCCTTGGCTTACATTGACATGTGGCACTGCTGCTACTGTATAGTACCTGTCATACTGTAACTATAACTCCAGTGATGTAAACATCACAATGTCACAGCCAGGATGTCCTCCAAAAGGATTTCCCACCCAACTGAAAAGGTTCTTTTGCTACAAGCAACTTACCCCTGCAAATGCAAAGTGCCACTAGACAGTTCAGAAGGTAACAAACAGACTAAAAAAAACAGTAGTGCCACTCCAAGTTCACCCATGACTGCAAATTGAAATTCATCTACTCCTGATCCAAACTCACCTACCAGTTATTCTCCACCTCCAAACCTCAGTGATGACAAGAGCATCATAGAAACTGAGCCTGATATCAAAGCTGACAAGACTGCAGAGTCCTCTGAGGCAGAGTTAGGTATGGCTTTCAGCTCAGTGTCACCATGCCTATGTCTGATGTAGTACTAGACTGACTCAAACATGAATGGAACTCACCTATATATGCCTTCTTTGCACCAGAACTGCTGCTTGCATGTATTTTGGTGCACAGAAAAGGGTTGTAAGAAGGGTGTTAGGAGGTACCTTGATAAAAGCGATGCATGGTCAACTGGGAATATGTGTAAGCATGTCAAAGCATGCTGGGGAGAAGATGTCTTACAGAAGGCTTTCAAAATGAGTGGAACAACAGCTGCCTGTGAGGCTGTCAAAAGCTATGTTAAAAGTGGCTCTATCCCAGCAGCATTTGACTGCCAGGGCAGGGTAAGTTACTCTCACTGGCAACACACAAAACTAGAAACAAGGTAAGCATGGTTGATCTTGGAATTTGCAGTGCTGAACCTCATCCAATAGGATTGAGATAGTCCACTGGGTTGCAGAGAGTGGCCAGCCCTTTGAAATTGTTAGAGACTGCAGGTTTCAGTCTCTTATGAAAACTGGATGTCTGGAGTACTACATACCTGATACTCACACTGTCAGGTGAGATGTCCTCTCTGTATTTGCCTGTGTGTGCCAAAAACTTGCTATGAAATTACAGGTACGTGACATGGATAATCAACTTGACAGGATAAGCTCATACTCATAGTCATATGAAGGCCGGCTTAGTTTCAGCACTGACACATGGACAGCTCCAAACTACAAGGCATTTGCAGTGGTCATGGTCTGCCTGATAGAGAAGGGGGAAGTGTTAGTAATGCCACATGATTTTTTTGAGGTTGCAAGGGTGAGTGCTCACCCTTTCCTAAGCGTCACACTGTGCAAGTGTTGTTGTTGCATAAAGTCCCACACTGGTGAAGTGCTTGCAGAGGAGCTGAATAGATTGCTGGAGGAATTTTCCATGGCAGATAAGGTCCAAACCTCTTGAATTAATGGTGGAAATGCTTACCATAGTTTGAAGATCTGGGCTTGACATGTGATAATGCATCAGCAAATGATGTGATGCCAAACAAGCTAGGATATAGGATGCTGGAATTTGAGGGGCAGACATCACGGATACAGTGCATGCTACATGTTGGAAACTTGGTTGCAAAGACAATGATAAGGCAGTTCGACTTACCTAGAAACCAGGAAATGGGAGAGCTGGGGACAGAACATGCAGAGCAGGCTGATGAAGATGACTATAGTGTGATGGCCACTGATATCAATGATGATGATGATGATGATGATGAGGGGTGGGTGGACAAGGTCACAGAATTGACTGCTGAAGAGCAGGCTGGGCTGGAATGAAGAATTTGTCCAGGCAGGTTAGCGCTGGCAAAAGTGAGTGCATACTCACCTTTGCACTTGCAAGCTCACTAGCTACTGCTGGAAGACATGCAAACTGGCCTTTAGAATAATCCACTCCACCATGATTCTTCTGCCCACTTGGCATGCCACTTGCAAGGAGACTGGAAAGAAGGTCAAGCAAATCCCACACAACATTTCAACCTGTTGGAACTCCACTTTCAACATGATCAACTTTATTCTTGAATATTGAGAGCCAGTCAATGCCATTACTGACAAGCGATGGCTTGGTTTGGCCATGTATGCCCTTGATGAGCATGAATGGGTTGTGTTGGGCCAGCTGCATGATGTGCTGAAGGTTAGTCATGGTACTGCACACTGCACAGTACAATGTGGACTAATCAATGATGACCACAACAATGACAGATAACAGATCCTCAAGGATGCTACACTTTTCTTCTCGCATGGTACTCCAAACCTCATGATGGTTATACCAGCTATGGACTATATTGATGAAGTATTTATGACTGGGATGCTGGATGAAGAACAGTTTGACCCTTCCATTTGTGCTGCCATCAGGCTCACAAAGAAGACTCTCAACAAGTACTATTCACCCATGGATACATCTGATCTCTACTGCATTGCAATGGGTACATCTACTGCTTTCAATGCTATGATACTAACAAATTATTTCGGTTCTCCATCCCTGCCACAAGCTGGAGTATTTTAGGCATGCAAAATGGGAGGCAGACTGGATCAAGACTGTGAGTGACCTTGTTTGCAATACCTATGAGACTTCATATGCATCCCATGAAGTTCATGAGAGTCCTGCCAGTGCTAGTGCTGCTGATGTTAGTGAAAATAAGGTATGTTTAACTATACCAGACCACACGCACACTGCTGTGTCTCGGCCACTGGAGCAAACTGGGCTTAATCAAAGATGAAGATTTTCATAAGGTCATCTCTGAGCAGCCAGAGTTACCAGGGGATGATTTTGCAGAGCTTGAGCTTGATGATGGGTGAGATAAAATTGTGTCCTGATTCATAGATTTCTGGTAGCACATAGTTGATCAAAATCTGAGCATGCATTTGTAGGGTATAGACCCTTACACCCACAGGAAGTACCTGTACCCTTGGGTAAGGGGTACAGGTAGTTCATGGGTATGGGTACCGGTTGAGTCCCTGAGTACCCATGGGTTACCCCTGCCATTCACTAGAAACAATGGACTACATACATATCAAGTAGTTTCTTCAGATCCAGATTGTCCTGAATTTCCTCAGCCATGAGGCCAGCCCTGGTAGACCCAAGGCTCTTGTTTGCCTTGTTGTACTTTTTGAGAAGCCTAAAGCAACTGATCAGCAGCAATTTAAAAAATTAACTCATGGGTGACATGGAAGGACGTACATTTGAAAATGGCTTTTGATTGGCTTCACAAATATCACTGGAAACCAGTTGTATAGCTGCCTGATGTTTGGGTCATAGTCATTGTTGGTACTGCTGAGTAGATACCAGCACTTCATACTAAGTACCCGAAGGTAGTCAATAGAACTACATCATGATAGATTATTCTAGAACAATGTTCACACATAGTATAAAAGCCTGAGCCAATAGGGTGAGGGATAATAATAATAATCTAATCTCTATCACTTGATCAAGCCTCATATCCAACAGGTTATGAGCCCTGGCTCGACACTATAAACAAAAGAACCTCTATCAACTTATCACTACCTAACCAAAACTTCATGTTGACATGTTGGGGAACACCAAAGACTTTGTGAATGTCATAACACACACAAACAACACTAGTGGAGCCAGCAGTAGGGCATGGAACCTCAGTGCTATCTTGTCTTATAAAGTAGACACACTTAAAGATAATAATTGGCATGCATGGCGAATTCAAATGCAGAAATTCCTATGCCTGCACAAAGTCTTTAAGTATGCCGAGGGAAGTTGCCCAAAGCCAGAAGAGGACTTCGCCAGTAGTGCCGAAATAGCAGCATGGGAAGAAGAAGATCTAATCGTGCAAACCCTCATATTGACAAATATAGATGACCAACAAATGGACCATGTCATGCATGCCAAAACAGTGGCACAGATGTGGGAAAATTTGAAAATGGCTCATCAAACACATGGCATTCAGACTGCTCTCATTGCGAAGAGGGAACTACTGAATGCTAAGTGTCCTGAGGGAGACAATATCGCAGTGCATATCAATAAACTCAAGTGCATGAGGAACGACCTGTCAGCCATGGGGAAGCCGGTCCCTGACAATGAGTTCAAGGATATTCTATTATTAAACATGCTGGAATCTTGGACCACATTTACCATGTCATACATGGCAGGCCAAATAGCTGGGAAAGGAGTTGATTTGGTCATGGTCGAAGAACTTACCATGGTATTGGTGGATGAATACAAGTGCAGGCAGGGCACTCCACAAGAACAGACGTGATTTACTCAAAGGAAAGTAAATAATAAGTGGAAAGAGCCTACAAAATCCTGCAACATCTGTGGATGCAATAACCATACTACTGACAGGTGCTGCCATAAGGGAAAGCCCAAATGTGGATACTGTCAGAAGTTAGGCCACACCGAAGACAAGTGCTGGAAAAAGAATGGCAGACCACCTAAAAAGGCTAAACCTGGACAAGCTAATTTTGCCTCAATCACAGAATTACCTACACATGACATACAGGATGATGAACAGGTGCTACATGCAGATGGGAAATGGACATCTGACAGTAGTAGTACTAGTACATATAATAATGCATTCTCTGTATCTTATGAAGGAATAGATGAACATGTTGAATGGTACATGTGGGTGGCTGACTCAGGAAGCACAACACATATTGCCAAAGAAAAATCTATGTTTAAGGATATAGTCCCTATACAAAAAGAGGTCTGAGGAATTGGAGATCACAAAATCACAGTGCACAGAATTGGGACAGTCATGCTACAAGCATGAGTAGGCAATAGAACTTCTGTCATCACCTTATGGAACATACTATATACCCCTGATGCTGTACATAATTTAATTTCATTGACATGCCTTGATAGAGAAGGTGGCTCCTCCACCTCCAGGGGAGGACAAATGAAATTATATGATCAGAAAGGTAATCTATTTGCTATAGCTAATATACATGACAGAGTCTATGAACTATGCATGCACAGGCATGAACCTGCAGAACATGTGTACCAGGCACATACCTGGGATGAATGGCACTGGTGTTTCGGGCACATTGGAGTCAAAGGACTCCAATGCCTTCAATGCAACCGGTTAGTTGATGGACTTACCATGGTACCGTTGCTGATTGTTGATTGCCCCTCGTGTATAGAGGCTAAACAATCTAGATTACTGTTTCCAAATACATCAGCTCTGAGAACAAAGGAACCAGGAGAAATGATACATACCGACATATGGGGACCAGCTCGAATAGAAGCCCTAAGTGGGTGCACACACTGGTACATATCCTTTGTTGATGATGCAACTCGATACTGTGAAGTCTGGTTCATGGTTAGTAAAGGAGAAGCATTGAGTAAATTAAAAGAATATATCACATACCTGGAGTGCCAACTGGGACACCAGACAAAGGTTATATGAGCTGACAATGGAAAAGAATATGTCAATAACAAAACACTCACCTGGTGTCGTGATACTGGCATTGACTTACAAGTCACTGCACTGTACTCACCAGCACAGAATGGCATTGCAGAACGTTTCAACTGCATGCTGGGGGAGTTAGCCCGAGCCATGAGAATCACAGGCAATGTACCTGTGTTCCTATGGCCCGAGGCAATCACCCATGTGGCATATGTTCGAAATCATTCACACACTCGTGCACTTACTGAATCGATGCCCTACGAACAGTGGACAGGACACTGTCCTGACATGTTGCATTTCGAGGAGTTTGGATGCCCTGTATGGATCATGAATGAAGGTGTCAGTATTAACAAACTTGACACCAAGTCAATGTGACTTACCTTCATCAGATTCTTCGACAGACCCTGTGCTGTCTGCTTCTATGACACCCATACAAGATCTATTAAGACCTCCCATAATTTTCATTTCCTAAAAAATCTGGTTAGCATGCCAAACACTTCACCCACCTTGTCAGACAGTATGCCACATGAGGGGGAGCTGAAGCCTGGTGGTGTGCCTGATGGGAACACACTGGATACCAAAAAGAATAAAATAGAAATTAAAACAGATCAAGAATGTGTCAATAAATGAAAATGGACAGATGACAACAATAGCACTTACCAGAGAAAAAGCAATAGGCCCAAGGTGGTCAAGGACTACTGGGCACTTAATGACCCTATGCCAGAGTTGTCAGAAAATGAAGGTGATGACTCACCAGAGTTATTTCAAGACCCTGATGAGGAAGGACTTGAAGATAGCCCTACAGAACAAGCAGAGTTAGTATATGCAGCACTAAATGAAAGTGATGCCTTACCTGACAACCCAAGAATGCTGAAAGAAGCATGTGACTCACCTGATGAAGAATCAGAAAAATAGATACTGAGGAGAGTGGTGATGATCTGAGAGGTGTCGTGCGCCGTTCTAGTTCTTTCCTTTTATTTAGCTTACTGTACTCGTTCCTTCGTCACGAGCCCGCCTTCCCGCTGTCTGTCATCCCCATTCCCATGTCCTAGCAACGTCTCTTTGGACCGCTGCCTAGCCTCAGGGGCAAGTCCATGGACATTACATTTACGACACAGCCATGCTTACGTACGTCTCGTTTTTACTTTACCTTTCCTCACTTCTCAGATCCCGATGGGATCTGGAGGCCTTCTTGATGGATGCGGTTTGCTTTCCTAGGCATGTGACCTTCGCGTCGCGTCGTGCCTAGAGGATCTTTCATTTGCTTTGAGCAAATGCTCCAGCATGGTGAGGAGTCATGATGAGTAGGGTGTGCGTCACCCATGACTTGATGCTTGCGTCATCGAGGGCACTCAGTCAGGATGACTCGATACCCTGTGGAGGAGATCTTGTTATGCAAACACCGTCTTGTTTGTTACCTATGCGTTTATAGTGAGGATACGATAGTTGTCTCATCGCCTATGAGAGTATAAAGTCTCATAGCGTAGCGATAGAGACTCCTTGTATTTTCGCTACCTAGCTACCTACCTAGCAAGTAGGAATCCTCCTATAAAAACTCTTGCTTCTTCATATCTTCGAAGCGTTGCTCTGTCAGACATCTAGGCTAGAACCTTAACGATAAACCACTGATTAGACTTATCCTTCAAAGATATCAGGAGGTAGTCAAACCTGTCCCTGTCGACATATCTACATATCACTGTCGACATATCTGCAAGAGGCCCGCCACAAGCTGCGTGCTCGCCTATTGCCTGGTTATAGGTTTACTTTACTGGAAGGTAAATAGCGCGTGTCGGTTGTTGCCTTGAACAAGCAACCGTGATCAACGCCGTGTGACAAAAGCGAAAATACCCTCACGTCGCATATCTGCGAACGTGATCCCAGCTCCCATAAGGTCGTAGCTGAAAGCATCACAATCGTTTGACAGGTATTGTTCTTGTGACAAACCCCCACAATCACAACCCTTCCTACAACGCGAAAACTTCACCGTTGTATCCAAACATCATTCTCTAAAAACGCAAGCGTCAGTTATTCGAGGAGTAAAGCCTAGTTCAGACGAGTACTAGGAGGAGAAAGCCATACCTATCGTATCGGCCCAGATACCTCTAGGAATTCCTGAAGGTCACTCGAAGTAACAGTATCGACTCGTATTTAAGGTCACCCCCGTTACCTTAAAAGAAAAAGCAAAGGTGTCTTCAGATGCGGGATCATCAAAGTTTCGGCCAAGCTGCAAACCACCAGTAGTTCCCCCGCGTACCTCGATGTCCTCTGCAGCGCCCAAAAAGATTGAGAGAGCTCCCTCTCAAAGATTTCAGCCGTATATCACGAGTCCAGTAAAAGAAGATCCCGAAGCAAAAACTCCGGTATCACCTAGTAAAGGGAAGGAAACCCTTCCGCAGCTACCCTCGTCCTTCCATCAGATCCGAGAACCAGAACCCCTTGCAGGGAAAAGAATCGACGAAGAGGAGACTCACACAGCACCGGAGTCTAGGTCGACATTGTTAGATCTCGGAATGGCAGGAGTCGGTGAACAAGAAACAATAGCAAATCTCGCAGAAAGTTTCCAGCAATTTGCCCAAACAACAGACCCCTTCAAAAGCAGAACGGTCGGAAATGTCAAAGAACTCGTAGCATGGTATGAAGCCCTCACAGGCCACCAGGGACTTATCTTCCCCTCATACACGATACCAGGAAGTTCTACCAAACGACCAACTGAAGGAAGACCGTCAGATGGAGGAAAGGAGTTAGGCCTTGGAAAGCCTCCCACCTTCGACGGAACAAGTGGCAAATACGAAGCGTGGATCGCCTCTGTCAACAACTATCTCAATCTAAACCGACACATCTACTCTACAGATGAACGAAAGATCGGTTTTGCCTTGTCCTTCATGAGCCAAGGATCCTCTGTCCACTTTGCCGAAAATTATCTCAAAGAGTGTACAACACATGGAGGCGACGTTTATATCGTGGACAGCTGGACTACGTTCATTGAACGAATGGAGCGCATCTTCAAGGTTGGCGACACAGAAGCCCTAGCCTTCCTAAAGATGGCAGAGATTGAGCAAGGAGACAAGCCGTTAAGCGAGTATATTGGAAAGTTTCTAGATCTCATCACAAGAGCAAACATCTCCCGTGATGATCGACAGGCAGGAGTCTATTTCAGTAAAGGATTAAATCCCCAAACCACGGAATGGATCCTCCGGTCCGGAAAAATCCTGACCACCATCCAGCAATGGATTGACGCAGCCGTCGACGCTCAAACCGCGAAAGCATCGCTTGGAGTATACAACAGTTGCTTAACGAAAGAAGATCGAACCGTGCTACATATGTATCAAGACGAAGGAAAAAGTAGCGCAAAGAAAAACGATTCCTGGGCAATGGATGTAGATCGTCAAAAGAAGCCAATCCCATACAGAAGTCCCCAAAAAAGGAAACCTCCTAGGTTTCAAGAAGTCCGCTCATCTAACGACTTCGCCAGATCGTGTTATGGATGTGGAAAGCAAGGCCATATCAGTCATAATTGCCCAAGGAAGAAAGACTTCGAAAAGAAGACAACTGTCCTCCAAGAAGTAAAGTCGAAGTACAGCGCATGCGAGTTCGAGGAACTCAAGAGGGCATTGGGTACTGAAAAGAAGGAGGATTTTTGAGAACCTCTCTCGGAAAGACCACAACCGAGGAGAGGTGTACGTTCAGATCGTTTGCTGCACCAGAATTAATGTCCCTAGCAGTGTACAATGAATATCCGTCAGTCAACGCTATCGCAGGAACGTTATTCCTTGTGGAACGAGATGATCAAGCGGTACGAACGGCAATCGATAGCAGAGCAGAATGCAACACCATCAGCAAGGATGTTGTAAAGAAGCATGGCCTTAAAACAAGAAAGATAGAACATCCATGGTCGCCACGAAGCTTTGAAGGCTCTACGAAACAAGTAATCGACTCTATAGCCCTTTTTACGGGAAGAGTCCACAGGCAAACCTTCAAGTTACACGCATACATCATGGATCTGAAAAATGAAGGCCTGCTACTTGGAATGCCTTAGTTGCAACAAGCCCAACCTGTGATAGACTGGGTAAAGCGTCGAATAGTTGGATGGGGGACGCCTGAAGTTTCCGTGTCAATAAATCGAACAACCATTTCAACAGAAATAGAGGCGAAAGTTAAACACGACGAGGTGGTACTACCACCAGAGTATTCAGGATACTCTGAAGTGTTCTCAGAAAACTGCCCCCTTCCACCTCGACAACCCGGTTACGATCATACAATTAAACTCAACACGAGCAAGGACTTAAAGACCTTCAAACCGGCCAAGATCTACCCACTCTCTCGAGACGAGATGAATCTCCTTGACGAATTCCTTCAGGAAAATCTGGAGAGCGGAAAAATCGAGAAAATCCAAAACGCGGATGTTCTCAAGGTACCACCGGCACCAGTCTTCTTTGTAGGAAAGAAGGACGGAAAGAAGCGGTTAATACAAGATTACCGACAGCTGAACTCATTCACTGTCCTGGACCGCTACCCCCTTCCCCTCGTAAAACCCATCCTCAACGAGTTAGTGGAATCGAAATACTTCGCAAAATTCGATGTCCGTTGGGGCTTCACAAATATATGTGTTGCAACAGAAGAAGACACTCTGCTAGGTGCGTTCGTTACACCTCGTGGAGTGTATAAACCCACAGTGATGTTCTTCGGTCAAAACAACGCACCACCGATGTTCCAAAGATATATGGACGGAAAGTTCGGTTGACTATGACTCGACAAAAAGGCTGTCATATATTTGGACGACGTAACAGTCCACGCGAAGACGTGTGAGGAGCTGAAGAAAAATGTAGTGGAGTTTCTGGAAATAGCGAAGCAAGAAAACCTTCGACTAAAATTATCGAAATGCGTTTCGAGGCAGAAGAAATCGACTTCCTCAGTTTCACCATCAAACATGGTCAATACGAAACCGCCCCACTTAAAGTTGATGCCGTTAGAAATTGGAAAACCCCAAGCAACGTCCACGACGTTCGACAATTTCTAGGTTTTTGCAATTTCTATTGACAGTTTATTCCCTCGTTCGCTATGGTCGCAAAACCGCTACATGTTTTAACAAAGAAGGATCAGCCTTGGCGCTGGAAGGATGACGAAGAACACGCGTTCAGGAAGTTAAAAATGCTCATGAGTGAAGCTCCAGTCCTCCGCCTCCCGGACTTTAATCGACCCTTCGAAGTGTACACCGATGCCTCGAAACTCGGAACAGGAGTGGTACTATGTCAAAAGTTCGAAGACCACGAACTTCACCCAATCGCTTACCTATCCCAATCCCTACAAGGCGCTGAACAAAACTATCAAGTGTACGACTTAGAAATGATGGCCGTGGTCCACGCATTAAAAGCTTGGAAACACTATCTGTTGTGTCCGGTCGAGGATACAATCATTCACACCGACCATGAAAATTTAATGTACTATCGAGAACCTCAAAACCTTACCGGCTGCCAGGCTCGCTGGCTGGCCTATATTCAAGGGTTCCCACTCAAATTCAAACATAACCCCGGTCGTCGAATGATTATCCCAGACACGTTGTCACGGAATCCACGCTTCACCGCTGCTACTCCCGTCGAAACCACGGTCCTTCCACCATCGATTTGGCTAAAGGGGGGGGGTGAAACCACACAAGACACGCCCGCACCGGTCGAAACGACCACAAAACCAGCCCTCAGTAACGAGGTGAAGGAGCCTTCGAAGGTGAAAGTACCAAAGGTTAAACTCCAATGACAAGAAAAGGCCCTCCCGCAAAAAGGAGTGTTAAGAGTGTCAAGAGAGGTCTTCGAAGAAATAAAACGAACATCCCCTGAGGACAAGACCTACGTGGTAACAGAGGACAGTGACGTTAACGAAGACCCGGAAACAAAAATTAAAACGAAGAATGGAAGGTTCTACGTGCCTCCGAATGCGAGAAAACAAACTCTCAGAGAGTTCCATGACCACCTGTCCGCTGGCCATCCAGGAGTCAAAGTGATGACTGCAAAACTAAACAAAAGCTGCGACTAGCCAGGAATGTGGAAAGATATCCGAGAGTATGTCCGAGGATGCCCAACGTGCCAAGCCTCGAAGGTTGTATGACAAAGTCACCCGCCACCGTTACACCCAATTGAAAGCACGTCCCCACTACCTTTCAAACAAGTGTCGATGGACTTTATCACTGACCTACCGTGTTCAGAGTCATACGACTCTATCCTTACCATCGTCGATCACAGACTCAGTAAAGCCGTGGTGTTTATACCAACAACTAAAACCGTCGACTCAGAAGGACTTGCTGACTTATGGCTACAAAGCGTCTACCCAAGGTTCAGGGTCCCAGAGTCGGTTATCTCTGACAGAGGACCACAATTCATAAGTGCATTTACCCAAAGCCTCTACAAAGCGCTATGAATCAAACCATGATACTCGTCAGGATACCATCCTCAAACCAACGGAGAAGCGGAACGAGTCAACCAGGAAGTCGAAACCTACATCTGGATGTATTGCGTGGAAAAGCCAAATGATTGGAGTCGCTACCTATCTATGGCGGAGTTCGCTCACAATTCCAGGATTCATATGACACATGGACAGACCCCCTTCTCGTTGTTGTACGGATACGACCCGGACCCTTATCCAGCCATTCACGCGTCAAAAGCCCCTTGTGTGGAAGAACGCCTTGAAAACCTCGCCCACTTGCGAGATGCTGCTCTCCTCGCACACAAAGTGACAGCCGAACGAATGGCAAAATCCGGCCCTGATCCACTGACGTATACGACTCCACGAATCGGTGACAAGGTATGGCTCGACGCAAGGGACCTAAAACACGACGTTCAGTTGACCAAGCTTGCTCCAAGATGCGTCGGCCCCTTTCGTATAAAGAAGATCGTCAACAATGTCGCGGTGGAACTCGAACTACCAATCACATGGCGAGTACACCCGGTATTTCACACATCACAGATCTTCCCCTATACCGAAACACCGGAGTATGGAGTTGCACCGCCTCCCCCACTGCCCGATATGGTAGATGACGTCCCCGAATGGGAGATCAAGTCTATTTTAAACCACAAAGAGGTAAAAACGGGACACGGTAAAAAGACGCGTTATTTGGTCAAGTGGAGTGGATACGGTCATGCCAGTAATACCTGGGAGCCAGAAGGAAACCTTGTCAACACCAGCACAGTCCTTGAAGAATATAAAAAGAGACGTGGAAAGCCACCTGAAATCCAGAAAAGATCCCTTCGACGACGCTGCTAATGTCTTCCTTCGATAATGACACTGGATATAACTCTGAGTCGCGAGAGTGGCTGCTCGACACCTCGCCAGCCTTCGACTCCGACTATGACTTTACATCCACCTTGTCACCTCCATTATCCCAGTCCGGTTTATCCGCGTCAGACCGATTTGCATCGGTCTACGAGGCCACCCTCGAATCCATTCTTGACGCCAATGCCAACGGTCTGCAGAACCCCCACTCCCAGTTCAATATATGTTACCTCTCAAAGGGAAAAAGAAGGGCTACACCTGTGACACCCCGAGCTCGTCCTTACCCCGTGCCAGAGCCCATATATCGAGCACAGTGTAACACGCCATGCCCAGAGCCATCCACTCCCGTCCAAGACTGTAGTAACAAAACAACCCCATCCTCACTCTCCCATGAGCGAGAGGCCGAAGACCAACCACCCTATGGACTCTTGTGCAACCCACAAGAGTACGAAGGTTACATTCGGATGTTCGAGGGGTTTGAACAGTGGGACCAGGAAGGATGGAATGCAGGAGTCGACCACGAACATCTACGGATGCTGCATCAAATCTACCGAAGCATCGAAGATACCGTCGGTCGAGTCGCGAACATCCTAAAGGCAGGAGACACGGTGCTTGATGAAAGCTCGCCCGCTACCGCGTATATGGAAACTGAAGGAATGAAGAACATAGAGGGTATGCAGAAGATGTTGGGATCGCTTGTCAATATCGTCCATGCCAAGTTCGGAACAAGGCTGGTCCAGTCCTTTCGAGACTTTCGCCCGGTTCCATCCAGTTCTAAACAAGTCACTTTCCAAGACACCACTTCCTCCAACAACGGTTCCCCTACAACTCGTGTCCCAGTTACGCGACGAGAGGATCTTCATGAAGGTGACATCTCGCTGACCGCTGAAAGTAGGAGAGATGGAAGTGATACCCGGAACCTCATTGACAGTGGACCAAAAGAAGGGACGACACGAGGCGTATACCCAAGCCGAATGGACTTATCTCCAGTACCTGGTGGCGACGGGAAAAAGACAAGCGATATTGCGACTGAAGAAGGGGAGTCAGAGAGCGAAAACGGATCTGTTCCAGGAGCCCACTGGATCCACAAGTGTCGCTATCGAGAAGAGGAAGAGAATGCTGCAAGAAAGTTTCTCAATATTGCAGCCCAGATCCTTGGAGAAAGGTGTGAAGACGCGTGGGTCCCTGAAAGAGAGAGAGTCGACAAATGGAGAGACTTCCTCCTTAAAGTCTTTGACGAGCGGAAATACTGGACATTCGATATATTCAACGCTGTCAAAACAACGGAAGCACTCCCAAGTTGCGACTTCTACCCCATCCGCTCCACTCCTGAGCTCCGCCTCGAACTCGCAGGACGCATCGTCCTCAACCCATTTCACCCGTTCTACAAACACACATGTCTCGATTGTCGAAGACTCGGTCACTGGTCGTGCCGCAACGGAAAAGGCTCAAGGTGGACTGACCCTCATGGACGTCCTATTAAGCAGCCCAAGCCTTTGTCCAATAATTGACGCGAACCTGGACCTTCCGTTTAACGACTTCGATTGATACGTCCGTGATGAGGTTGACACGGTTAAAAGAGGGGGGTAATGTCGTGCGCTGTTCTAGTTCTTTCCTTTTATTTAGCTTACTGTACTCGTTCCTTCGTCACGAGCCCACCTTCCTGCTGTCTGTCATCCCCATTCCCGCATCCTAGCGACATCTCTTTGGACCGCTGCCTAGCCTCAGGGGCAAGTCCATGGACATTACGTTTACGACACAGCCACGCTTACGTACATCTCGTTTTTACTTTACCTTTCCTCACTTCTCAGATCCCGATGGGATCTGGAGGCCTTCTTGATGGATGCGGTTTGCTTTCCTAGGCACGTGACCTTCGCGTCGCGTCGTGCCTAGAGGATCTTTCATTTGCTTTGAGCAAATGCTCCAGCATGGTGAGGAGTCATGATGAGTAGGGTGTGCGTCACCCATGACTCGATGCTTGCGTCATCAAGGGCACTCAGTCAGGATGACTCGATACCCTGTGGAGGAGATCTTGTTATGCAAACACCGTCTTGTTTGTTACCTATGCGTTTATAGTGAGGATACGATAGTTGTCTCATCGCCTATGAGAGTATAAAGTCTCATAGCGTAGCGATAGAGACTCCTTGTATTTTCGCTACCTAGCTACCTACCTAGCAAGTAGGAATCCTCCTATAAAAACTCTTGCTTCTTCATATCTTCGAAGCGTTGCTCTGTCAGACATCTAGGCTAGAACCTTAACGATAAACCACCAATTAGACTTATCCTTCAAAGATATCAGGAGGTAGTCAAACCTGTCCCTGTCGACATATCTACATATCACTGTCGACATATCTGCAAGAGGCCCACTGCAAGCCGCGTGCTCGCCTATTGCCTGGTTATAGGTTTACTTTACCGGAAGGTAAATAGCGCGTGTCGGTCGTTGCCTTGAACAAGCAACCGTGATCAATGCCGCGCAACAAGAGGAGGAGAGATCTTCCAAAGGGGCTTCTAAAGCCTGGGGAGAGATGCTGTCTGGGGAACGTCTGATGCTGTCTGAGACTGTCTAGACACAGAAAAAGGCCACACTCAGCCTTCTCAAACTCGAACTCTTAACTCGTAACTCGGTACTTCGTTTTTTTTTTTTTGGTAAGTAAGTACAGTGAAGTGTAAGTGCGCACGGGCTTATATAAGCCACATCACGTGTCTAACTTTGAAACTAAGTAAAGTCTAAAGTAAATGAACAGAAATAAAAGTAAAAGTAAAAACTATAAAATAAAAGAAATATCCTAGTGGGGAGTACTCACTCCCTACACTGAATGGTCAGAGTGGGAAAAAGCTGTCAAAGCAGAAATAGATCAGCTGCACCGAATGGGGATGTGGGAACTAACCAACTTACCAAAGGGTAGGGTGTTATGCCATTGCACATGAAAGTCCTAACAAAGGACAAGTGTGTTTATAGCAATGGCAAAGTATTACCTCAGGATGATAAGACTTTGAGTCCCCTTGACCAACATTGCTTGTATCCCCAAAGAATGGTGATAAACAATATGCTGGTTGCAAGGTAGCAAAAAGATACCATACAGGGACAAGTAGCTATGGTTTATATACATACAGTAGCATGAGCACAGCTATGAGTCTCGTAAGTACTGACGAGTCCAGGGAACAACAATGAGTTCAGGAAGTACTGACAAGTACAAGAAGTACTGAGTACAGGAAAGGAAACTATGTGCAGCAAAGTGCAGCCATAGTACAGCAAGTGAGTCACAAACAAAGGTGAGACTGACAAACAAGGGCCAGGGCGAGTCAGGAGAGGTTGTGACCAACAAGTCAGGGTTGAACTGACTATCAATAAGACAAGAGCTCAGGGTTAGGCCCAAGACCAGTAACTGCACCGGTTACCAAAGCATCTGGCCATCAGGAGATGTGCCAGATATAACATGAGCAGCAGCGAGGGCAGACATGATGATAGTGGCAATGATGACAACAGAAAGGGTGGTGCAGGCCCAAAATAGAGGTGGGATGTGGTTGGAAGGGGAAAGATACAGGGAGTTTTGTAACATTACCCCCCCATTAAGCTCGGCAAGCCCCTGATCGACAATGGCCTGAGGAACACGGTGCTGTCAGTGTGTGACAGGTCAGGGGTGACGGAGTGGCATAGGGGGATAGGATGGCAGCCTCCTCCAGGGTTGTCCATCGAGAGCTGGCACCATTCCTACAGGACCAATGGCCAAGAAACTTGCAATCATAGCAGGCATAGGGGCGAAGGGGGTGATTGCACAGAATGGGTAGGTGTCCGCCAAGATAGAATCACAACTGATCATCGAGGGTGAGCACGATAAAGGGTCTGGGAGGAATGTCACTTTGTGCTTGCATGATGTTATGGATGGTTTGAAAATCGAGGTCCTGGCAGGCCTTTTCTAAGAGGTTGACCCAGGCATAAACAGTTCCGCCATTGTTTGCTGAGTCAGCGACAATAGTGGCAGCTTGGTGGAAGACCCTTTTGCATGTGACTTCCTTTTCTTCTTGGAAGGGTGGTGGTGACATCGGAGCCTCTCTTTTAGGGATGGATAGCCATTCTGTGCTAACTCCACAAGGCAGTCCTCGTCTTGTTTCAACATCTTGGGGAGACACCCCCAAAGTGCTTCCTCCAGCAGACACTTCCATTCCAACCATCTCACGAAGTTGTGATCTTCCATCCTTGATTGCAGAAGCAACTTCACATAAGGCATCCAACCCAGATCTAATGGGTCAATCAGTATTTTTGACTCGAAAAGAATGGGTGACCTCCAGTCTGATATCCTTGTGTACCAGACTGATGATGTCATGTTGCACATCACCCATGGCACTAACCATTGCACAAAGCAAACTTTCAACATAGGCTCCTTTCTCCTCTGGGTTGCACACCTGTGTAGCTCCTAAGAACTCCAGGACATACAAGGCAACTATGTCTGATCCTCGGAAGATTTGACACAGCAGCTGTAGATGTTCACATTGTTCTCCTGTTGTCCCGTCAAGTGTGTGCCCTTCATTGTACTTCATGAGAAGCCAACAGTAGTCAAAGAATTGAGATGTCGTGGGGCCCACTTGAGAGAGCCCTGGGCAGGGGGAGGCAAAGCAGGCAGACCTGGTACAGGGCAGTATGTGCTTGCATGATATGGGTCTGGTGACAGGTAGAGTGGGAATTGGTGGCCATTCATTTGAGTTTGGCCCTTCATTAGGGTCATAGTCATAGGGAGTGGCTGAGAGTTGATCCACAAGTGGGACAACTGGGAAAGGGGTGGAAGGATGGGCATGTTTCTTGCCTTTGTTGGATCTTAGTCCAACCTGTTTAAACAAAATTCCTCTGAGAGGGGTGAATGAGGTGGCATCAGAAAGGGGTTTGACAGAGGTGGTAGAGGCAGAGACCTTGCCAGTTCTGGCCTGCAACGAGCTGGTGTTGGAGGGGTTGGGTAACATGGGGAGGGCATGTGGGGAGGATACAATGACTGGTGAGCACAGCAAGATATCCATTGAGGTGAAGGTGGAGTCAGCGAAGTCAGATTCATTGAAATTGTTGAAGTAGTCAGACCCAGGGTTTTCCATGTTGACAGAGTGGGGCAAAGACATTTTATATGTTGAGGTGTTGAGCAAGCTTATATTCATAAAGGGCTTCCTCAGCATGCTCCTTTATATGTGTTTTGGGTTCCCATGTGTTAGACGAATGAGGGAATCCTTTCCACTTTACCAAGTACTCATGCTCCTTCCTACACCCCTTGGTATGATGATTGAGTATCACCTCTAGCTCCCATTTGACCTTGTCATCAACCAAATCTGGCATCGGTTGAGGTGGGGCAGAGCTGTACTCATCCATTTCCATATAGGGATATATTCATGATGTGTGGAAGATGGGGTGGACCTTCCATGTCATGGGAAGATCAAGTTGTACCACCATGGGCAATATTAACTTGATCACCTTAAAGGGGCCGAGTCTTCTCGGCTCAAGTTTGGTTGACTGACCCTGCATTCGAAGGTTCACTGAATTGAGCCATACTTCATCTCTGACCTTTGGTGGTTGATAGGTTCCTTTGCTTCGGTTCCTCATCATTTCCTGTGTCCTTTTATGGGACAGCATCGCAAGATCTCGATTAGAAGCAAGCAACTGAAGTCATTTGTCAATGGACAGGGCTGAAGTGGTTCTTGTGGTGGGATAAGGGGAGGGATCATAACCATACAGCAGTGAAAATGGAGTTTGTTCATGTACTGAATAAACCTGTGAATTGTGCATGAACTCCACATCTGGGAGTTTTCTTGGCCAGGAATTTGGCAGCTCAGCACAATAGCACCACAAATAAGTTTCAAGCTCTTGGTTGACATGTTCACTTTTGCCATTGGTCTGAGGGTGATATGTGGATGAGAGTTTGGTTTTGATTCTGACCACTTTGTACAGCTCCCAAGTAAAGGCAGAGGCAAACTGAGGTCCCTGATCAGATATGACACTCTCAGGTAGGCCATACCTCTGATAGATGTTCTGGTGGAACAGCCTTGCTAGTTCCACTGAATCTGCAGTTTTGTTGGTTGGCATGAACACTGCCACCTTCATGAGTCCTTGATCCACAATGGTAAGAACCGAGTCATATCCCTCAGACAGGGGTAAGTCAGTTATGAAATCCATTGAGATTTGTTGAAATGGAAGGGGATTACATGGGGTGTCATTTGGTGTGATCGGAGGAGTGACCAGGTGGGTGATTACTTTACTTGCCTGGCATACTGGGCATCCCTTGATGTAGTTGCAGACTGACTTCCACATTCCGGGCCACCAGACCTCTTTCATCATTTTCTTCGTCATTGCCTTTATTCCAGGATGACCTGCTGATGGGTGGTCATGATAGTCTTTTAGGCATTGCTTTCGAGTTGTAGGTGGGATATACAGCTGCTGTTTGTATCGTTTTGTCCCATCTGGGACTTCTTGTACATTTTCATTTTCTTTTGAGAGGGTCGAGTCCTTTGGTGTTTCACTTGTTGCACACTCATAGACCTCTCTTGATATTACATACACCCCTTTTTGGGATCAGTCAACCTTTGATGTATCATTTGTGATGCATTGTACTGAAGCTGTGTGAGCTGAAGAGTTGGTTTTGTCAGTTTTTACCCCCCCAGAAAGCCACATGGATTCAGGCAGGGCAGCCGCCATAGTAGCTGGTTCTTCACCATAATCAGACTGGCAAGACAGCATGTCAGGTGCCCCCATTAGTTTCCTGGGTTGATGGGAAAACATTAGTGGATAACCTTGGAGAGTATCCAACCAGTGAGCTTGGCATGGAGTGAGCTTCTGTGGGTGTTGCCAATATGTAAGGTTTTTGTGGTCAGTGTAGACCACCATTGGTTCCACTGGGGATATGAGATAGTGACGGAAAGTGTCCAGAGCTTGTATAACCACAAGCATCTCTAGATTGAACACCTGATACTGCTGTTCAGCCCCTTTAAGGGATTTGGAGAGGAAATGACATGGGTGCCATTCATTGTCATTTTGGACTGAAAATACTGGCCAGACCAGGGATTGAACCCAGGTCTTCCCACTAGCGCTGGGGTGCCTTACCACTAGGCCACCCGGCCATCCCTTACTAGCCTAGAGTGTGGATTCACATTCCAACATGTCAGGCCCCTTCTGGGTGAGAACCACTCTGGTGCTGACCTTTGAGGCATCTGTAAACAACATGAACAGTTTTCAGTGGTCAGGTATTTGCAACACTGGTGCTGAGCACAAAAGTTCCTTCACTTTCTGGAAGGCACCATCTTCTTCCTTGTTCCATCTCCATTTAACATCCTTTTTCAACAAGTTGTGGAGCAGATGAGCTACTTGGGAGAATGATGGAATGAATCTTCTGTAGAAGTTGCAAAAACCTATAAAAGATTGTACATCCCATAGACACAATGGGGTCAGCCATCTTTTGACGGCATCAGTTTTTACCAACACTGTTTGCACACTTCCTTGTGTCACCTTCATTCCTAAGAACTTGACCTCCTCAGTTTCAAAGGCGCATTTCGACAGTTTCAACTGGAGGTGTTCCCTTTGACAGATGGTTAAAAACTCCCATACATACTGTTTGAGTTCCTTGTGGTGTAGGGAGGGATTACTCCATACTAGGTATTTTATTTTATTTCATTGTTTTTACTTAGGTTTTCTTTCCTATTCTCTTGTTTTTCCTTTTACTTGGTATTTCGAAGCTGTATGTGCACATGCTGTGGCTTATGTAAGCCCGTGCACGCACTTAGAGTACAGTGTACATACCTACAAGAATAACAGATGAGTAACCAGAGACGAAAAGACAGAAATCCGAGCCCGAAGAGCTCGGATTATTATTTCTCTCTTATCAGACATTCTATAGATGATCTCTTGACTTCTCTCTTGGATTTTAGGGCGCATTTTCTCTGTTTTCACTATACTCCTTGACTCTACCAGGCAACTCAAGTCCTCCTGGGTCGAACTGAAGACCCCCTTCCAACAGGAGACTTCTTAGATCTCCTCCCACACTCACTAACAAACTTTACAGTGGGTTTTGGCGTGAACTACCACATCATCCATATAACTGCACTGTTGTCATTTATGTAGTTGACTGGCGAAAGTGGTATCCATGAACCACTGGAACATGGGTGGGGAGTTGCATTGTCCAAAGAACATTACAGTCAGTTCAAACAGTCCTTGAGGCATCAAGAAAGTGGCTTTCCACTGATCCTCCATTTTGACACATACATTGGTAAACCCCCACTGCACATTGAACTTTGCAAAGTATTTGGACTTGCATAGTTCATCAACCATTTGCAGTATGTTGGGTAGCAGATAGGAGTCATGAATGGTGTGAGAGTTCAAGTATCGGTAGTCTTGAACTAGCTGTTTCTTGCTGTCCTTTTTTGTGACAAAGAACACTGGGGCTGACACCGGTGACTCTGAAGGTACAATTTTTCCACAGGCTAAGTTTTCATCAATAAATTCGTTGAGCAACTTCATTTCATCTGGGGACATCGGGTATAGTGTAGCCTTCTTCATCATCGATTTATTGTCTTTTTGAAACTCCTCCTTAGTTTTGATTTCATGATCCAACCCTTTCCAGAAGTGCGGTAAGGGTATGTCAATCTCGGAGAAGACATTGGCAAACTCAGAATATTCTTTTGGTAAATTGGGGACTTCCGTAGGAGCAGCATTCATCTCGAGTTGAGTTGAGATAGTCGTGCAATTTACAGAGGTGGTCTTGACCTCATGTTTATCATCTTTCTTCTTCAGCAACTGTTTAGGGGAGTCACCCCATCCTTTGATCTTCTGAGTTTCCCAATTCATAATGGGTTTCTCTTGTCAAAGCCATGGCATTCCTAGTATGATGTGATCCTTTTTCTCCAAAGGTCTGACAAAGCACAGAGTGTACATCTCCTTCCTTTGACCTCTACCTGAAGGTAGCACTTCCTGGTTACTTGACGGCTTATGGTCCTGTCAAATCTGATAATTTTCCAAGGTTTCTTGACCTTGTACATTTTTATTCAGAGTTCCCAGACCACAGTTGGTCCAACCAGATTTATCTCTGTGCTGCAATCAATTAAGGTGCTAACTTCCACTTTGTAGTTGAGGAGCTTGATGTATCCAGTTGGTGATTGAGCAGACATGTTTGATTCATCACTGATACTAGATACATTGTAAGCAGACGAGACTTTAACTTTGGACAAACTGGATGGAAGAAAACCAGGATGTCCATTTAAAAATCCTTTCTTAGCATTTCGTGGTACATGTTTTCTGGAGCTCTGGCCAAAACGACCTCTTTGACCTCATGGACTTCATGGGTTTCTTGCATTCCCTTTTGATATGCCCTTCATCTCCACAGTTGTAGCACTTGATGACATAGGCAAAACCATTAGGAGTCATCTTCCATGTCCTTCCATGTTTATCAACATCCATGGCATTTGGATCGCGATGAGGAGTAGGATGATGGAAGTTGAAGAAAGAAGTAGGGGCAGTCTTTCCATCCAGGATGCATTTGTTCTCGATTTTACTGACAGCTTCCCTGGTGGTGGCAATCCATTCAGAAACAGTTTTTGGATCTCAATGATCGAGAACCCAATCTCTAATCTCCTTCTTCAGACCTTTTCCAAAAAAGATCACACCGTTGAAAGAGTTGTTGCAGAATTTGGCACAATTAAAAAGGGCTATAAAGTGCATGACATAATTTTCAAGCAGGGTGGAACCTTGGGTGAGGGTAACCAGTTCTAGCTGGGCTTTGCTGCATTGATCTCCACTAGCGAACATGGCCTGGATTGTGGCTTCGAAATTATCCCATGTGTCGTTATAGGTTGCGAGGCCACTATCCACGTGTTCGTTGATGTAATTTTCGGTGAAGGTGGCAGCAGAGCCTTCTGTCATGTAAGAGAGCACCAGACCAATCTGAAGGTGGTCCGTTATGTAGATGTGCTGGTGTATTTGCAGGTAACCTTTATCCTGTGTAAGCCAAGCAGGGAGATGTTTATGGTCACTGTTATACATGGTAGGTTTGTTCAGATTGAACTCGTGTCCTCTGTTAAGCTTTTCTTCCAAAGAACAGAAGTGTCCAGGGTTGCACATCCATTTTTGACCAAAAGCCTTTGCCAGAAGCTCTTCAAGTTCTTTCTCTGTAGGTTCTCTATTAAACAGTGGGGTTCCTGACTTCTTGGCTTCCTGTCCAGAACCACCAGCTGCTCCTAAAGACAATCCTTCAGTAATGTGTGACATGAGATTGGTGATAGATTCCTCTTCTTGATCGGGTATAGGTACATCACTGATAGCAGATCTGAAATCCAATAACATGTCATCTATCAAGGGCTCAGTGTTGGTCTCTGATTTGGGTTCTTGTTCTTGGTAAGTACCAAGAATAGCTGGGTTGTGAAGAGTAGAGGGAGGATAGGGAGAAGTAGCAGTAGAGAGACCATACTTATGGGCAAACCTTCTACTGGAATACTTGGTTGAAGTACAAGGTGGAACAGGTGGGGCTTTTCCTTTACTGAGTTGAGAAGGAGGTGGTCAGGGAGGACAATTGGGACCTCTGGAAGACACCTTGGGCAATCAGTATGGTGTAGAGGAAAAGGTGGAGTGGTGTGTTGACAACTCATCCAAGGAATGGTTGGTTGATGGAGTAGTTTAGACACTAGTAGCTTGATCCGTTTTGACTGGATTGACTAGTGAAGTTTGACAAAGAGAAAAGGGGAGCATCGTGTCCGAATAACGGTCACAGCAGCAAGTTGATCTTTTTGCTTTTGTTATGCCATTGCACATGAAAGTCCTAACAAAGGACAAGTGCATTTATAGTGATGGCAAAGTATTACCTTGGGACGATAAGACTTTGAGTCCCCTTGACCGACATTGCTTGTATCTCCAAAGAATGGTGATAAACAATATGCTGGTTGCAAGGTAGCAAAAAGATACTGTACAGGGACAAGTAGCTATGGTTTATATACAGTAGCATGA
Source organism: Pisolithus sp. B1 (assembly GCA_024663435.1). Lineage (NCBI taxonomy): Eukaryota > Fungi > Basidiomycota > Agaricomycetes > Boletales > Pisolithaceae > Pisolithus > Pisolithus sp. B1. Next base: position 645,259 of record JANFAA010000008.1, read on the forward strand.
GCACAGCTATGAGTCTCATAAGTACTGACGAGTCCAGGGAACAATGACAAGTTCAGGAAGTACTGACAAGTACAAGAAGTACTGAGTACAGGAAAGGAAACTATGCACAGCAAAGCACAGCTATAGTACAGCAAGTGAGTCACAAACAAAGGTGAGACTGACAAACAAGGGCCAGGGCGAGTTGGGAGAGGTTGTGACCAACAAGTCAGGGTTGAACTGACTATCAATAAGACAAGGGCTCAGGGTTAGGCCCAAGACCAGTAACCGCACCAGTTACCAAAGCATCTGGCTGTCAGGAGATGTGCCAGATATAACAGGAGCAGCAGTGAGGGCAGACATGACAATAGTGGCAATGATGACAACAGAAAGGGTGGTGTAGGTCTGAAGTAGAGGTGGGACATGGTGAAGAGAAATAATAAGAGATAACCCAGGGAGTGGACTCTAAAGGCTAGTTTGACCCTATAGGGAATCCTGCTGAAGAGAAGAACTAGTAGAGAAAATGAAATAGAAAAGAAACTAGACACTTAGCTGCACAACTCAACCTGTAACTCACTGTACCACCACCTTAGGACTTCCCTAAGGCTGCTCAGACCTCACTCTCAAGGGCTGTAGCAGTAAGAAGCTGCCACAGACTGGTCCCACCAGTCTGTGATCCCCAGCCTCTATAGTGGTTGCTTGCTTTTTTTGTAGCTAGTACAACTTCGAGGTCAAGTCCAAACGTGCTTACTAATCACCCTCTCGCCTTGCCACTAAGTCCCAATCCCACTTACAAAATGGGGATCAAGCCCCTTAGAAAAGTAAACAAAATTCCTCAACACCTCTATCCTCTCATTTCCTTCTAATCCCTTACTAGGGAGCTCCCACTCCCTACAGCGGTCAGAAGGGGAAAGATACAGGGAGTTTTGTAACATAGGGTACTGGTATCCAACAAATGGGTCCTCATTCAGAAGTACAGCAAAGAAGGAAAATTAGAAAAATATAAAGCATGCTTAGTAGCAAAAGGGTACTCACAGATACCAGGGATGGATTATATGAATACATTCTCACTGCTAGTGAGGCTGGAAACAATCAGGGCAATACTAGCACTAGTGGTTTCCCAGGACTGGGAAATACAACAAATGGACATAAAGGGTGCTTATCTAAACAGCACACTAAAAGAGGAAGTCTATATGAAACAGCCCAAAGGCTTCAAAGATGGTACACAACACATGTGCTGCCTAATAAAAACATTATATGGGTTAAAACAGTCAAAGAGAGTGGAACATCGAACTAAATAGGCAGTTAGTGCAAGGCAGATTCAAATGCATGTGGTCAGACCCCTATGCATATGTCTGGTGGACAACAGAAGGAGTAGAAATCATTACTGTATGGGTAGATGATCTCTTACTGATCATGTCACAACAGGGGCTCATGACATCACTGAAAGTACAACTACAGTCTATGTTCGAGGTTACTGACCTTGGAGACCCTAAGAAAATAGTTGGTATAGAAATCACACAAGACTGGGCCAAAGGAACTCTGTTCATAGGGCAGACATGGTACATAGATTCTATACTATGGGTGCAAGGGCTAGAGGGCACAAACAGTGTGAAGACACCTGTGGACACGAAGGTTCAGATGTTCCTGGAACAGGAACAGGAAGAATCAACTAACCAAAATAAGTATGCTTCCCTGATCAGATCTCTGATGTATGCCACAGTTGCCACATGACCTGACATCGCCTACACTGTAAATAGATTGGCCTCATTTACATCAAACCCAGACTTGAGACATTGGGTTGTGGCCAAGTGAATACTAAGGTACCTACAAGGAACAAAAGACTATGGAATAATGTATAGCACAAACAAAGGTAATACTACTACCCAAATATTTCAAGGGTACATAGATGCTGTTATGCCATTGTGCACGAAAGTCCTAACAAAGGACAAGTGCATTGAAGCAATGGCAAGGTATTACCTTGGGATGATAAGACTTTTGAGTCCCCTTGACTGATGTTGCTCGTATCCCCAAAGAACGGTGATAAACAATAGGCTGGTTGCAAGGTAGCAAAAAGATACCATACAGGGATGAGTAGCTATGGTTTATATACTATGACAAGAACACAGCTACGAGTCAGGTAAGTACCAATGAGCCAAGGAACCAACAATGAGTCTGGAAAGTACTGATGGGTATGGTAGGTACTCAGTATGGGAAGGAAACTATGCACAGCTATGGTACAGCAAGTGAGTCATGAACTGAGACACGACTGATGAGCAAGGAACCAGATGAGTTGAGACTAATGAGTCAGGGTTGAACTGACTGCCAATGAGATAGGGGTTCAGGGTTAGGCCTGAGACTGGTAATCATACCGGTTACCAAAGCATCTGGCTGTTGGGAGATGTGCCAGATATAATGCAAGTGGCAGCAAGGGTGGATATGATGATGGTGGCAATGATGACGATGGAGAGGGTGGCATAGGCATGAAGTAGAGGTGGGATGCAGTTGGAAGGGGAAAGGTATAGGGAATTTTGTAACATTACCCCCCTGTTAAGCTTGGTGAGCCCCTGATCAATGATGGCCTGAGGAACATGGCACTGTCAGTGAATGATGGGTCAAGGACAGTGAAGGGGTGTAGGGGGATAAAACAGAAGCCTCCTCTGGGGTTGTCCATCAAGAGCCTGCACCGTTTTGGCAAGACCAATGACTGAGGAACTCACAGTTGTAGCATGCATAGGGATGAAGGGGGTGATTGCATTGTAGGGAGAGTATTCTCCCTACTAGGAGATTTGTTTTATTTTATTGTTTTTACTTTCTTTTGTTTCACTTCATTTACCTTAGATATTTACTTAGTGTTTCAAGTTTAGACACGTGATGTGGCTTATATAAGCCACTCGTGCACCTACACTCCGCTGTAACTACTTAAAAATAACAATGAAGTACTGAGTTAAGAGTAAGAGTTCAAGTTCAAGAAGGCCTTGAGTTGCCTTCTTCTGTGTCTAGACAGTCTCAGACAGCATCAGATGTTCCCCAGACAGCATCTCTCCCCAGGCTTTAGAAGCCCCTTTGGAAGTACTCTCCCCTCTCAGATCATCACTCCCCACCCCAGCAGTTTCTTATTCTGATTCTTCAGCATGGATGGGGAAGGCATCTGCCAAGATAGAACCACAGCTGATCATCAAGGGCGAGGGCAATAAAGGGACGAGGGGGTATGTCGCTTTGAGTCTGAACAATGTTGTGGACAGTGTGGAAGTCAAGATCCTGACAGGCCTTTTCTAAAAGGTCGACCCAAGCATAAATGGTTCCTCCATTGTTTGCTGAATCAGCGATGATGGTGGCAGCCTGGCAGAAGACCCTTTCACACATGACCTCCTTTTCTTCTTGGAAGGGTGGCAGCAATGTCGGAGTCTCTCTTTTAGGGATGGATAACTGGTCCGTGCTAGATCCATGAGGCAGTCCTCATCTTGTTTTGACAACTCAGGGAGACACCCCCAAAGTGCCTCCTTTGGCAGACATCTCTGTTCCGACCATCTCATGAAGTTGTGATCTTCCATCCTTGATTGCAGAAGCAACCTTGCATAAGGCATCCAGCCCAGATTGGACAGATTGATCAGTGTTCTTAACCCAAAAGGAATAAGTGACTTCAGGTCCAAGATCTTTATGTACCAAAGTGATGATGTCATGTTGAACATCACCCATGGCACTGACCATAGCACAAAGCAGGGCTTCGATATAGGCCCCCTTTTCCTCAGGGTCACATACCTGCATAGCTCCCAAGTACTCAGGGACATACGAAGTGACTACATCTGATCCTCAGAAGATTTGACACAGCAACTGTAAACATTCATGTTGTTCTCCTGTTGTCCCATCAAGTGCATGCCCTTCATTATACTTTGTGAGAAGCCAACAGTAGTCAAAGAATTGAGATATTGTGGGGCCCATCTGAGAGAGCCCTGGGCAGGGGGAGGTAAAACAGGAAGCCCCAGTACAGGGTGGTATGTGCTCACATGATACAGGCCTGGCGATGGGTAAAGCAGGTATTGGTGGTTGTTCATTGGGATTTGGCCCTTCATTAGGGTCATAGTCATAGGGCATGGCTGAGAGTTGGTCCACAAGGGGGATGACCGGGATAGAGGGGGAAGGTCAGGAACATTTCTTTCCCTTATTCACTCTTGGACCGATGCATTTAAACGAGATCCCTCTGAGAGGGACAAATGAGGTGGCATCAGAAAGGGGTTTGACAGAGGTGGTGGAGACCTCGTCCATTCCAACCGACATCAAGCTGGCATCAGTGGGGTCAGGTAATGCAGGGAGGGGGCATGAGGCTGGTACTGCAAGTGGTGAGGCTGGGGAGATGTCCATCGCGACAAGGGTAGAACTGGCGAAGTTGGATTCATCAAAGTTATCAAAGTAGTCAGAGCTGGGGTTTTCAGTGTTGACAGAGCGAGGTGAAGACATTTTATATGTTGAGTCAGCGGGCAAGCTTGTAGTCATAGAGGGCTTCTTCAGTGTGTTCTTTTATATGTGCTTCAGGCTCCCAGGTGTTGGACAAATGCAGGAACCTCTTCCACTTCACCAAGTACTCACGTTCCTTGCACCGACCCTTTGTGCGGTGATTAAGTATCACCTCCAGCTCCCACTCGACCTCATAGTCAACCACATCAGGTATTGGCGGTGATGGGGTGGGACCATACTCATCAGTTTCCTCATAAGGGTATATTTGCGATGTGTGGAACACCGGATGCACCTTCCATGTCACAGGAAGATCAAGTCATACTGCCACAGGTGATATTAACTGGGTGATCATAAAAGGTCCAAGTCTTCTTGGCTCCAACTTGGCCGACTGCCCCTGCATCTTTAGATTAGCCGAGTCCAGCCAGACTCAATCTCCAATCTTGGGTGGTTCATAGCTTCCTTTGCTTCTTTCCCTCATCACCTCATGGGCCTTCTTATGGGACAACATCACTAGATCTTGATTGTTAGCTAGCAACTGTAGCCTTTTGTCAACGGAGGGAGCTAGGGTCATTTGTGCCATAGGATAAGGGGAGGGGTTGAAGCCATAGAGTAGAGAAAATGGAGTTTGTCCATGTACCAAATGTATTCATGAATTGTGGGCGAACTCAGCATTGGGTAACTTCCATGCCCACAAGTTGGGCAGCTCTGTGCAATAACACCTTAAATAGGTTTCAAGTTCCTGGTTGACCCATTCACTTTTGCCATTGGTTTGAGGGTGATAAGCTGATGACAACTTGGTTTTGACCCCTATTGCCTTATACAGTTCATGGGTGAACGCAGAGGTGAACTGTGGTCCTCAATCAGATATGACACTAATGGGAAGTCTGTATCTTTGATATATGTTCTGCTGGAACAGCCTTGCCAATTTCACTGAATTGGCCGTTTTGTTGGTCAGTATGAACACAGCCACCTTCATAAGTCCTTGATTGACTATGGTTAAGACCATGTCATATCCCTCAGACAGGGGTAGTGTTGGAATGAGAATCCACACTCTAGGCTAGTAAGGGATGGCTGGGTGGCCTAGTGGTAAGGCACCCCAGCACTAGTGGGAAGACCCAGGTTTGATCCCTGGTCTGGCCAGTATTTTCAGTCCAAAAGGTAGATCGGTGATAAAGTCCATAGAGATTTGTTGGAAGGGAAGAGGGTTGGATGGGGTGTTGTTTGGGGTGATCAGCAGAGTTACTGGATGAGTAATGACCTTGTTAGCTTGGCATATTGGACACCCCTTGACATAACTGCAAATCGACTTCCACATGCCAGGCCACCAAACCTCCTTCATCATCTTCTTTGTCATTGCCTTTACTCCAGGATGTCCTGCTGACAGGTTATTGTGGTAGTCCTTCAGGCACTGTTTCCGAGTTGACAGTGGGATGTACAATCATTGTTTGAATTGTTTTGTCCCATCTGACACTTCTTGCACATTTTCATTTTCCTTTGAGAGGGTTGAATCCTTTGGCATTTTGCTAGTTGCATGTTCGTACACCTCTCTAGATATTACATAGACTCCTTTCCAGGATCAGTCAACCTTTGGCTCGTTGTTCATGATGCATTGTACCAAAGCCATGTGAGCTGTGACATTATTGTTAACGGTTTTTACCCCCCCATCAAGCCACATGGATTCAGGTAGGGCTGCTGCCATCATAGCAGGTTCCTCACCATAATCAGACCAGCGAGACAGTGCATTGGGTGCCCCCATAAGCCTCCCAGGCTGATGGGAAAATGACAGCAGGTATCCTTGAAGAGTATCCAGCCAGCAGGCTTGTTGTGGAGTTAGCTTTTGTGGGTGGCACCAATACATGAGATTTTTGTGATCTGTGTAGATCACGGTCAGTTTGACAGGGGAAATGAGGTAGTGCCAGAAGGCATCTAACACCCAGATTACCACTAACATTTCTAAGTCGAAGACCTGGTAATGTTGCTCAGCACCTTTAAGTGACTTTGAAAGGAAATGGCAAGGGTGCCACTCGTCATTCACTCCCTTCTGGGCTAACATGGCCCTGGTTCTGACCTTCGATGTGTCCATAAACAAGGCAAATGGTTTCTGATGGTCAGGAATTTGTAAAATGGGTGCCAAACAGAGGAGATCCTTGATCCTCTGGAATGCCTTGTTCTCTTCTTGGTTCCAACACCACTCCACATCCTTTTTAGACAGGTTGTGAAGTGGGTGAGCAATTTGAGAGAATGATGGGATGAACCTTCTGTAAAAGTTACAAAACCCTAAAAAGGACCATACATCATGTAGACAGGCTGGTACCGGCCAAGTTTCGACTGCATCAGTTTTGACTGATACTGTTTGCACACTGCCTTGTGTGACTTTCATTCTGAGGAACTCTACTTCTTTGGTTTCAAAGACACACTTTGAGATCTTCAGTCGGAGCCATTCCTCTTGGCAGACTGCTAGGAACTCCCGAACATATTTTCGTAACTCTGGGAGTGTTTTGGCATGTATCACGACATCATCCATATATCTGCATTGTTGTTGTTTATGTAGCTGTTGGGCAAATGTTGTATCCATGAACCTTTGGAAAGTAGGGGGTGAGTTGCACTGTCCAAAAAACATTACTGTTGGTTTGAACAATCCTTGAGGCACTAGAAATGCTGCCTTCCATTGGTCTTCTGGTTTGACCCTAATGTTTGTGAAACCCCAGCGTACATCAAATTTGGCAAAGTACTTTGACTCGCATAGCTTGTCAATCAGTTGCAGGATATTTGGAAGACAGTAAGAGTTGTGGATCACTTGGGGGTTCAAATATTGATAGTCTTGAACTAGCCATTTCTTCCCGTCCTTCTTGGCCATGAAGAACACTGGTGCCAATACTGGTGATTCTGAAGGGATTATTTTTCCACAGGCTAAATTTTCATTGATAAACTTGTCAAGAGCCTTCATCTCGTCCAGGGACATCGGATATAGTGTCACCTTCTTCATCATCAGTTTGTTGTCCTTTCGGAATTCCAGTTTGGTTCGGATTTCATGGTCCAACCCTTTCTGGAAATGTGGCAATGGAGTATCTGTTTCCAAGAAGACATCAGCAAACTCAGTATACTCCTTTGGCAAGTCAGGAACCTCCAGAGGGGTTACATTCATCTTGAGTTTTGTTGAGATTGTAGTGTGATTTACAGAGGCAATCTTGTCCTCATGTTTATCAGCTTTGTTCTTCAGCAACTGTTGGGGGGAGTCACCCCATCCTTCAATTTTCTGAGTTTCCCAATTCATGATGGGTTTCTCTTTTCGAAGCCATGGCATTCTAAGAATGATGTGATCCTTTTTCTCTAAGGGTCTGATGAAGCACAACAGTATGCTTTTCTTTCCCTTAACCTCTACTCGAAGATAACACTTCTGGGTTACTTGATGGCTAATGGTCCCATCAAACCCTATAATTTTCCAAGGTATTTTTACCTTGTATGTCTTTATCCAGAGTTCCCAAACCATGGTTGGTCCAACCAGATTTACTTCTGCACCACAATCAATTAGGGCACTCACTTCTGCTTTGTAGTCGAGGAGCTTGATGAATCCAGATGGTGATCGAGCCGACATATCCAATTCATCACTGATGCTAGATACATTGTAAGCAGATGAGACATTCACTTCAGACAAACTGGATGGAAGAAAACCAGATTGTCCCTTTAAAAATCCTTCTTTTCCTTTCTCAACAATTCATGATACAGATTTTCTGGACCACTGGCAGAGATGACCTCTTTGACCTCATGGACCTTCATGGGTTTCTTGCATTCCTTCTTAATATGGCCTTCATCTCCACAATTATAACATTTGATGATGTAGGTGAAGCCATTTGGAGCTATCTTCCAAGTCCTGCCATACTTGTCAATGTCCATGGCGTTGGGGTCATGGTGGGGAGTAGGACAATGGAAGTTAAAGAACAAAGTAGGAGCCATCTTTCCATTGAGTATTTGTTTATTCTCAATTTTGCTGATGGCTTCCCCAGCAGCAGTGATCCATTTGGAGACAGTCTTCAGATCTCTGTGATCAAGTACCCAATCTCTGATTTCCTTTTTCAGACCTTTCCCAAAGAAGATGGCACCATTAAAAGAATTGTCATGGAACTTCGCCCAATTGAAGAGGGCCATAAAGCATGTGACATAGTTCTCAAGCAGGGCAGAACCTTGCGTTAAAGTAACGAGTTCCAACTGGGCCTTGCTTCTCTGATCTCCACTTGCAAATGTAGCTTGGATTGTAGCCTCGAAATTATCCCACATGTCATTGTAGGTTGTGAGGCCACTGTCCACATGTTCATTAATATAGTTTTCAGCAAACATAGCAGCAGAGCCTTCCATCATCTAAGAGAGGGCAAGACCAATCTGAAGGTGGTCCATAACATAGATATGTTGGTTTATTTGAAGGTAACCTTTAACCTGTGTAAGCCAAGCAGGGAGGCATTTATGGTCACTGTTATAGACAGTCGGTTTGTTCAGGTTGAACTTGTGTCCTCCATTAAGCTTTTCTTCCGAAGAACAGAAGAGTCCGGGATTATGCATCCATTTCTGACCAAAAGCCTTTGCAAGAAGCTCTTCCATTTCTTTCTCCATTGGTTCTCTGTTGAACAATGGGATTCCAGACTTCTTGGCTTCCTGTCCAGAACCTCCAGCAGTTCCCAAAGATAGTCCTTCTGTTATGTGAGACATCAGGTTGGCAGTAGACTCTTCCTCTTGATTGGGTATTGGGATGTCACCAACTGCGGAACTGAAGTCCAATAGTGCATCATCTATTAAAGGCTCAGTGTCAGTTTCTGACTTGGGTTCCTTTTCTCGGTAGGCACCAAGAATAGCTGGGTTTCGAAGAGTAGAGGGAGGATAGGGGGAAGTAGCAGTAGAGAGACCATACTTATGAGCAAACCATTTACCAGAGTATTCAGTTGAAGTACGGGGTGGGACAGGTGGAGCTTTTCCTTTGCCAAGTTGTGAGGGAGGTGGTCAAGGAGGGTGATTAGGTCCTCTGGAAGACACCATGGGCAACCGGTATGGTGTAGAGGAAAAGGTGGAGTGGTGTGTCGACAAAGTGCCAAAGAGTGGTCGGTTGACAGAAGGTTTCTAGACACTAGTAGCTTGATAAAAGAGAAAAGCTGAGCATCATGTCCAAAAAACAGTCACAGCAGCATGTTTGATCTTTTTGCTTTTGTTATGCTGTTGTGCATGAAAGTCCTAACAAAGGACAAGTGTGTTGAAGCGACAGCAAGGTATTACCTTGGGATGATAAGACTTTTGAGTCCCCCTGACCGATGTTGCTTGTATCCCCAAAGAATGGTGATAAACAATAGGCTGGTTGCAAGGTAGCAAAAAGATACCATACAGGGATGAGTAGCTATGGTTTATATACTATGACAAGAACACAGCTACGAGTCAGGTAAGTACTGATGTGTTGGAGTAAACAACCAGTGTGCTGTAGCATAGCCACCAGATTACATAAGTGCATAGCACACACCTACATTTTTTGTAGTACTGTAGTTTCTACTTAGTGACTACTAAGTGTCCTACAGATTCCTACAGATTTTATCAGGTTATGAGCCCTGCCTAGTGGTGGAATCTGGGGATATGAAATGGGCAGTTCAACTGTGCCAACACTCAAACTGGATGGAAGGAATTGGAAGGTCTACCAGGCAAGCTTACTCAAAGCTGCAGCCACAAAAGGCTGGCTGGGTATTCTCTCAGGCCAGGAAACAAACAATGAAAGTTTACGATGGGAGGGCAAGGATGCTCAATTAAAAATGCTGTTTTACCAGACAGTACCAATCCCACTTGTACTCAAGATTCAAAATCTCAGGACATCACACGAGATGCTTGACTACCTAGCAACAAAGTTTCAAGACCCTACTCCAATCTCCATACCTACCAAGAAGCCTATTGAGGCACCAAATGATGACAAGATGTGAGAATTGTGCACAAAGCCTAATGAGTTGTCAGTGGAGCCACCAAGTGAGGAGAGGCTTGAGGATGGACTTACCAAGGCGAGAAGTGAAGGTGAAGCTGAGGCCGCAGTAGGAGCAGCCCAGCAGACTCCATCACAAAGCATCGAGTTCAAAGAATACATACCTGAAGTGCCAAGCAACTTGTGCACAGCATGGAATGAGCTGTACAAGCAGCCAAATTTGAGGGCAGGAGGGCCACTCAAGAGCAAGCACATTAAAGTGCTAAATGGGATGGTCGAGGTGCCAGACAAGGTCGAAAATGTCAACAAGATGGCCCATGAAGACCTACCATCAAAACCATGCGATAGAAGCACAACAAACGACCTACCTAGTGTGCGAGAATTGCCACTCGAGGGGGAGCAGGCACTGTGCACGATCCCCAGAAACCCACATGGCATCAAGGACAAGCTTACCAGCAGCACCATGAACAGCCAGAGCAGCTACACCAAAGAGCCACAACCTACTGTATATGATCCAGGCAGCACCCTAGAACAACCAATGGCCCATAACTGGGCAGCTGAGAATGAGGGCAGGCTGAGTTCACCAGCCAGGCATGAAGATGAAGCAAGCAGCTGCATGAAGCAGCACGTACCTAATGCATGCAGAGTGCTGCTTGAGGGGGAGAATACTAGGTGTACAAGCAGTGACAAGAGAAACCTACAAGAGCACACAAACACCTCAAGAGCGCTGGGCATGTGTACACACAGTCCAAGCTGGCAAGAGGAGCCCACAGCCAGCTCAACCAAGTCAGCAGGCCTTGACGACAATACAGAGATGCCTAGAAATGCATGGCAGAATGTCAGCACAGGACAGACGAAGTCAGTAGCCCAAGACTCACTTGAACGACTGTGAAAAGCACTATCCAAGTCCACCATATCATGGAGATGAGTCAGCATCGGAGATGTCAATGTACCTACCCTGCAAAACATGCCAATTGAAGTGCCAAGCTTCAAGAATCAAGATATTACCTTCGGGAGACTTGTGAGCCCAAATGAAGGGCACATGGCAAGTGGAGTTGAAGGGGATATCACTGGAGGTCATGGTGAGCCAAGAGACGGTGAGGACAGCATGACAGGCAGTGGTGACATCAACTCAGAGTGAGTCAAAGTAGCATTGCTGGCTGAAGAGAGTCAGGACAAGCATTGAAGCCAGAACTCACAAGGTGACTTACCAGTGTTGTCATGGCCACCCATGAGACTCCAAAAATGTTCCTATGAGGCTGTTAGACCAAGGTGCCAACAAGGATGAATCAAATTTGAAGCTGGAAATGTCAGTAGAAAGCAGAGAGGCAAGAAAGTGTGCCAAAGCTGCAACAACACAATTTTGCATGCTTGAGAAGGTATCGGAACCTCCAGGAACCTTGCCATCAAGTCCAGGACACTAGAGGAATGTCCTGAAAGCATCAGAAAGTGGTGCAGTGTCAATACAAATGTGTCAAGTCAAATTAGAGGGCCAGCAGGCCAAGACGAGGTCAGTGAGACACTTGGAGTTGTTGAGGGTGAATGGACATGCCAAGACAATGGAAAACGAGTCGAGACAGATGGGCAGAAGTGCCAGATGGATGGTGCAACAAGCAGCATATGCTGCAGCTCGAAATGAACCAAAATGAAGCTGCTAGCTGAAGAGAAGATTGGTCAGGACCAGCAGCAGTGTAAACTGAGGGACATACCTGGGCCACCCAGAAGACTCAGAATGCATACCTATGAACCCACCAGACTGAGGCATCGATGCAGATGAATCAAAATCAAATCTAGGAAGGTCAGCAGGCTGCAGAAGGGCAAAGACATGTACCAGAGATGTGATAACGTGATTGTGCATCCACAAGAGGGGATAGGAACATTACAAAGCCTTACTGTTAAGTCCAGGGCATGCTGGAAGTGCCGACAACACGTCAGAGACAATGCAGGGAGTGCACAGGCCAGGCAATCAACGAAGATGCGACATATGAGCACGAGCACAACACGACCTTCCAAATCAGGCAACTGCGCTCACATGCCACACCGAGTCTCGCATTCCAAGGCTCGAAACCAAGCAAAATCACTATCGCACTGAATAGAATTCGAAGCGCATGAATCTGAGTCGACAGAAATGTTTTATACGACATATGGAAGCTATGTACAAAATTCCAGGGTGCGAAACGCAAAAATGAAGCCTCTACAGCTATTCAAAGGCCACCGAGCGTGCAGACACAATGCACATGCCACAGATGCGATGCAACTGTCCAAATTGGGCAACTACTCACGTGCACATGAAGTGCTGCACCTCAAACTCAAGGCCGAGCCCGACTATGGACCACCAATCATATCTAATATTACCTCTGTGAAGTTGCTACTATACAGGTATTTTCTTTTATACCTGTTTTTCATTGTTTCGAGTACCTACACACACCACCACTTGAGGGGGAGTGTTGGAGTAAACAACTGGTGTGCTGTAGCATAGCCACCAGATTACATAAGCACATAGTGTGCACCTACATTTTTCATAGTACTGTAGTTTCTACTTAGTGACTACTAAGTGTCCTACAGATTCCTACAGATTTTACAGTGGCTTAAAAAAGTGTCCCAATGTTGGGTCATTCTGGAAAGATCTTGCATTGGTGAGGGAACCACTAAGAATGAGGTCATGGGCTTGCAGGGAGTTTGAAAGTACTAGGTCTTGGCTTCACAATGCCACCTAAGTCATGTGATCTGGTTGTCATGAAGATAAGATATGATGATTTTAAAATGGCAACTCATTGGGACACTTTTTTGAGCATGCATCCAATCTGTGGTTATGGGATTCACTATGCCCTCCTACTGTTTATTTGGTCATACAAATAAAGCCTAACTGTACCACATGATCTGACAAGTGGTTCATAAGCATGCAAACAATGCCAAACATCAAATTTAGACCACTAAGCCTCAGTCCTTTGCCACAACTCAAGAGATCATCTTTCTCACTCATCAGGGTCAGTCTCTCATGGAATCTCATTAAATACCAGTGCATGCCACAGTGTCATCCATGTAATATATTCCAATTACCACGGGTCCCTTCAAAATTCTGCTGGAAGTCAAGCAAATGCTGTTTACCCTACTCATGCCTGGGGTGCATTGTCACTACTCAGTACTGGGAAAGCTGAATATGTCAAGGAGGTCAATCTAATACTTCAGGACATGAAGATTGAACAGATCCCCTCCCAACCAATGCAATTTCATCCTTGGAAAGCTGCCATGAAGACCAGGGTAAAACAAAACCCTTCTTTGGACTCCAGAGGTATGGGGAGGGATAGGCTACTGAGGAGGCAGGGTACAGATAATTTCCTTCCATCTGACCCTAGATATCTCCTGTGGCCACTCATAACCCAATGACACCTTTGCAGCCATGTGCAAGACAATTTGGGGTGCAGTCTGGCCAGCTCTCATATAATGCTTGGATTGCAATGGAGCACTTTGCTCTACCTCAGCCTTCATGCCAGCCTTCTGTGGATAACATTGCATGGGCTGGGAGGGGATCTGTTCAATCTTCATGTCCTGAAGTATTAGATTGACCTCCTTGACATATTCAGCTTTCCCAGTACTGAGTAGTGACAATGCACCCCAGGCATGAGTAGGGTAAACAGCATTTGCTTGACTTCCAGCAGAATTTTGAAGGGACCCGTGGTAATTGGAATATATTACATGGATGACACTGTGGCATGCACTGGTATTTAATGAGATTCCATGAGAGACTGACCCTGATGAGTGAGAAAGATGATCTCTTGAGTTGTGGCAAAGGACTGAGGCTTAGTGGTCTAAATTTGATGTTTGGCATTGTTTGCATGCTTATGAACCACTTGTCAGATCATGTGGTACAGTTAGGCTTTATTTGTATGACCAAATAAACAGTAGGAGGGCATAGTGAATCCCATAACCACAGATTGGATGCATGCTCAAAAAAGTGTCCCAATGAGTTGCCATTTTAAAATCATCATATCTTATCTTCATGACAACCAGATCACATGAATTAGGTGGCATTGTGAAGCCAAGACCTAGTACTTTCAAACTCCCTGCAAGCCCATTACCTCATTCTTAGTGGTTCCCTCACCAATGCAAGATCTTTCCAGAATGACCCAACATTGGGACACTTTTTTGAGCCACTGTATCACAATGAGCCAAGGAACCAATGATGAGTCTGGGAAGTACTGATGGGTACAGTAGGTACCCAGTACAGGAAAGGAAACTATGTGCAGCATTGTGCAGCTATGGTACAGCAAGTGAGTCATGAACCAAGACAAGACTGATGAGCGAGGAACTGGATGAGTTGAGACTAATGAGTCAGGGTTGAACTGACTGCCAATGAGATAGGGGTTTGGGGTTAGGCCTGAGACCAGTAATCATACTGGTTACCAAAGCATCTGGCCATCAGGAGACATGCCAGATATAATGCAAGTGGTGGCAAGGGCAGATACAACAATGGTGGTGACAATGACAATGGAGAGGGCAGCATAGGCATGAAGTAGAGGTGGGACACAGTGTAAAATTGGTAAGAGAGTGTGGGAGGAGAACTGAGGAGTCTCCTGTTGGAAGGTGGGGTCTTAGTTCAACCCAAGAGGGCTTGAGTTGCCTGGCAGAGGGTCAAAGAGCAAAGAAAAGGACTGAAAACACACCCTAAAAGTCCAAGGAACAGTTGAGAAAACGTCTAAGGAGTGTCTGGGGTTGGATAAATAAAGTTCCAAGCCTTCTTCATCTGTACTTCAGTCTCTTCTCATCTGGTAAGCATCTGTTATTATTGAGGTATGTACTCTGTACTCTAAGTGTGCACACAGGCTTACATAAGCCACAGCACATGCACAAACTACTTCGAAACACTAAGTAAAAGATAAAACAAAATTATAGGAATGAAAATGTAAGTAAAAACACAGAAATAAAAGAAATATCTTAGTAGGGAGTACTCCCTCCCTACAGTGGTCGGAAGGGGAAAGGCATAGGGAATTTTGTAACAGATGCAAGCTTCACCAATACAGAAAACCATGCGTCTGTCACAGGTTATGTGTTCCTAGCTCAAGGGGGAGCCATTGTTTGGGGCTTGAAGAAACAAACTTTAATTGCACTGTCAACAACTGAGGCAGAATATGCCACATTGGCTAAATGTACTCGAGGATGTATATGGCTATGAAAGCTATATGCAGAGTTAGGGTACAGACAAACAGAACCATCTAAAATAATGACAGACAGTGAAGGAGCACGTGTCGTGTGCTGTCTCAGTCTTTTCCTTTTCAGGCTCGCTTACTGTACATGTCCCGCCGTTCCGAGCTCACCGTCTGTTGTCATCCCCATTCCCACGTCTTAATGACGTCTCGCTTGGACCTCTGCCTAGCCTTAGGGGCAAGTCCATGGACCTTACATTTATGATGCAGGCCTTGCTTATGTATGTTTCCCTTTTTACTTTTACCTTTACCTTCTTCGCTTCTCAGATCCCGATGGGATCTGGAAGCCGTCCTTTACAAGACGGGTTGCTTTCCAGACATGTGACTACTGTCACGTCGCATCTGAGAGATGTCTGTCATGTTTGCCCCTGTCGCAAACAGTCCAGCATGGTGAAGAGTCATGATGAGTAGGATGAGTGTCATCCATGACTCGGTGTGGAGCCGAGGGCACTCAGTCTGACTCAATACCCTGTGGAGACGTCTTGATTGCAACGCCGCCTTGTTTGTTACCTACGCATTTATAGTTAAGATACGATAGTCTTCTCATCGCCTGTGGGGTATATAAACCCACAGCGTAGCGATGTAGAATCCTTGTATTTTCGCTACCTAGCTACCTACCTAGCAAGTTAGACTCAGATCTTATAAATCTCTTGCTTCTCCCCATATATCGAAGTGTTGCTCTACTAGTCGACTGGGCCAAGAACCCTATCGTCTTATACTAGCAAGACTTATCCTTCGACTTACCAGGAGGTAGTCAAACCTGTCCCTGTCGGTACATCCACATATCACTGCTGATATATCTGCAAGAGGCCCGACATCATCGTGCTCTCGCCTATTGCCTGGTTATAGGTCTACTCTACCAGAAGGTAAACAGCACATGTCAGTCATTGCCTTGAACAAGCAACCGTGATCAACGCTGCGCGACAAAAGCAAAAATACCCTCATGTCACATATCTGCGAACATGGTCCCAGCTCCCACAAGGTTGAAGCTGAAAGCATCACAATCGTCCGCCAGGTATTGTTCTTGCAACAAACCCCCACAATCACAACACTTCCTACAACGACACCCTCTCGTCGTTGTATTCCTCACACCACCTCTAAAAATGCAAGCATCAGTTATTCGAGGAGTAAAGCCTATCTCAGACGAGCACTAGGAGGAGAAAGCCATACCTATCGTATAGGCTCAGGTACCTCTAGGAATTCCTGAAGGTCACTCGAAGTAACGTATCAACTCGTATCCAAGATAGAGGTTGCCCCTCAAGTCTTGTGAAAATCAAAGCAAGGTGTCTTCGGACGTGGGATCGTCAAAGTTTCGGCCCAGCCGCAAACCACCAGTAGTTCCCCCATGCACATCAACATCCTCTGCAGCACCTGAAAAGATTGAGAAAGCCCCTTCTCAAAGATTTCAGCCATATCCTACGAGTCCAGTAAAGGAAGATCCTGAAGCAAAAACTCCGGTATCACCTAGTAAAGGGAAAGAACCCCTTATGCAACTACCCTCATCCTTCCATCAAATCCGAGAACCAGAACCCTTAGCAGGGAAAAGAATTGACGAAGAAGAGACTCACACAGCACCGGAGTCAGTGTCAATGTCGTTAGATCTCAGAATGGCAGGAGTCGGTGAACAAGAAGCCGTAGCAAATCTCGCAGAAAAGTTCCAGCAATTTGCCCAAACGACAGACCCCTTCAAAAGTAAAACCATCGGAAACGTCCAAGAACTCGTCGCATGGTATGAGGCCTTAACAGGTCATCAAGGATTGGTATTCCCGTCCTATACCATCCCAGGAAGTTCCACAGACCAACCAACAGAAGGAAGGCCATCAGATGGAGGAAAGGAGTTAGGCCTTGGAAAGCCTCCCACCTTCGATGGAACAAGTGGCAAATACGAAGCATGGATCGCCTCTGTCAACAACTACCTCAATCTCAACCAACACATCTACTCTACAGATGAAAGAAAAATCGGATTCACCCTATCGTTCATGAGTCAAGGGTCCTCAGTCCACTTCGCTGAAAACTATCTAAAAGAATGCACAACACAAGGCGGCGATGTTTATATCGTGGACAGCTGGACAACTTTCATCGATCGCATGGAATGAATTTTCAAGGTCGGAGACACAGAAGCACTAGCCTTCTTGAAAATGGCCAAGATTGAGCAAGGTGACAAGCCATTAAGCGAATACATAGGAAAGTTCCTAGATCTTATCACGTGAGCCAACATCTCCCGTGATGATCGACAGGCAGGAGTCTATTTCGGAAAAGGACTTAACCCCTGAACCACCGAATGGATTCTCCGGTCCGGCAAAATCCCGACCACCATCCAGCAATGGATAGATGCCACCGTCGACGTGCAAACTGCAAAGGCATCGCTTGGAGTCTACAACAGTTGTCTCACAAAAGAAGATTGGACAGTCCTACACATGTATCAAGATGAGGGAAGGAGTAGCGGCACAAAGAAAAATGATTCATGGGCCATGGACGTAGATTGGCAAAAGAAGCTGACCCCATATAGAATGCCCCAAAGAAGGAAACCCCCTAGGTTTCAAGAAGTACGCTCTGCTGACTTCGATGGATCGTGTTATGGATGTGGAAAGAAAGGCCACATCAGCCACAACTGTCCTTCAAAGAAAGACTTCCAGAAAACCTCCGTCTTACAAGAAGTAAAATCAAAGTACAGTGCATGCGAGTTCGAGGAACTCAAAAGGGCATTAGGAAATGAGAAAAAGGAGGATTTTTAAAGACCTCTCTCGGAAAGACCACAACCGAGGAGAGGTGTATGTTCTGATCGTTCTCTGCACCAGAATTAATGTCTCTAGCTGCATATAATGAATATCCCTCAGTCAATGCCATCGGAGGAACATTATATCTCATGGAATGAAACGATCAAGCGGTACGAACAGCAATTGATAGCGAAGCAGAGTGCAACGCCATCAGCAAGGATGTAGTCGAGAAACATGGCCTTAAAACAAGAAAAATTGAACATCCATGGTCGCCTCGAAGTTTTGAAGGCTCAACAAAACAAGTAATCGACTCTATAGCCTTCTTCACAGGAAGAGTCCATGGCTGAACCTTCAAACTTCACATGTACGTCATGGAGCTCAAAAATGAAGGCCTGTTACTCAGAATGCCTTGTCTGCAACAAGCCCAACCCGTGATAGACTGGGTCAAACACCAAATAATTGGATGGGGAACCCCTGAAGTCTCCATGACAATAGGATGAACGTCCATATCGACAGAACTCAAGGCCAACATTAAACATGATGAGGTGGTACTTCCACCTGAATACTCTGTGTATTCCGAAGTGTTTTCGGAAAAGTGCCCTCTTCCTCCCAAACAACCCAGCTATGACCATACTATCAAACTCGACACAAGCAAGGATCTAAAGACCTTTAAACCGGCAAAAATATATCCCCTGTCTCGCGACGAAATGACTCTACTCGATGAATTCCTCAAAGAAAATCTAGAAACTGGAAAAATCGAGAAGATTCAAAATGCAGACATTCTTAAAGTCCCGCCGGCACCGGTCTTTTTCATAGGAAAGAAGGATGGAAAGAAACAATTAATACAAGACTATCAACAGCTTAATTCTTTCACTGTCCCTGATCGTTATCCCCTTCCCCTTGTAAAACCCATCCTTGACGAGCTAGTGGAGTCGAAATATTTCGCAAAATTCGACGTCCACTGGGGCTTCACCAACATCCGCATAGCAACAGAGGAGGACACCCTCCTAGGCTCGTTCATAACACCCCGAGGGGTGTATAAACCAACGGTAATGTTCTTCAGACAGAACAACACACCTCTGACGTTCCAAAGATATATGGACGGAAAGTTTGGTCGATTAAGACTTGACAAGAAAGCCATCATATACTTGGACAATGTAATGGTGCATGCAAAAACATGTGAGGAGTTAAAGGAGAATGTTAGAGAGTTTTTGGAAATAGCGAAGAAAGAAAACCTACAACTTAAATTGTTGAAAAGCGTCTTTGAAGTGGAAGAAATCGACTTCTTGGGCTTCACCATCAAACATGGTCAATATGAAACCACCCCTCTCAAAGTCGATGCAGTTCGGAACTGGAAAACCCCAAGCAACGTACACAACGTTCGACAGTTCCTCGGATTCTGCAACTTCTACTGACAATTTATCCCCTTGTTCGCTATGGTTGCAAAACCCCTACATATCTTGACGAAGAAAGACGAGCCATGGCATTGGAAGAATGATGAAGAACACGCATTCCAAAAGCTAAAGATGCTTATGAGCCAGGCCCCAGTTCTTCGTCTCCCCGACTTTAACAAACTGTTCGAGGTCTATACTGACACCTCCAAACTTGGCACAGGAGCTGTACTATGTCAAAAGTTCGAAGACAACGAACTGCATCTGATCGCATACCTCTCACAATCGCTCCAAGGAGCCGAACAAAACTACCAGGTATATGATCTGGAGATGATGGCAGTTGTATGAGCCCTGAAGGCCTGGAAGCACCACCTACTATGCCTGGTCGAAGACACCATCATTCACACCGACCACGAGAACTTAATGTATTACCGGGAACCTCAAAACCTTACCGGTCGCCAAGCCTGCTGGCTTGCCTATATACAAGGTTTCCTGCTCAAGTTCAAACATAACCCCGGTCGACGAATGATCATCCCGGACATGTTGTCATGAAACCCACACTTCACTGCGACTACACCTGTCGAAACCACGGTACTTCCACCATTGATTTGGCTAAAAGAGGGGGGTGAAACTGTAAAAGTCGCACCCAAACTGGTCGAAACAACTACAAAACCATCCCTCGACAAAACAATGGAAGAGCCTCCGAAGGTGAAAGTCCCAAAGGTCAAGTTTCAACAACAAATGAAGGTACTTCCACAGAAGGGAATGATGAGAGTGTCTAGAGAAATGTACAAAGAAATCAAACAGTCAACACCGTCCAATAAAAGTTACATGGTGACAGAAGACAATGACATTGATGAAGATCCCGTAACGAAAATCAAAACCAAAAATGGAAGGTTTTACATACCTCCGAAGGCACGAAAACAAGTCCTCGAAGAATATCACGACCATCCCTTGGCTGGACACCCAGGTGTCAAAGCCATGACAGCCAAGCTAAATAAGAATTGCTTTTGGCCAGGGATGTGGAAAGAAATTTGAGAGTACGTTCATGGCTGTCCCACCTGTCAGTCCTCAAAGGTTGTTTGACAACATCATCCACCCCCGTTACAACCCATCGAAAGCACGATGCCGTTGCCCTTTAAACAGGTGTCCATGGACTTCATCACCGACCTGCCACTTTCTAAAAACCACGACTCCATTTTAACCATCATAGACCATGGCCTCAGCAAGGCGGTGGTCTTTATTCCTACCGAGAAGACAGTCGACTCCGAAGGACTAGCAGACCTATGGCTCCGACACATCTACCCAAGGTTCGGTATCCTGGAGTCAATAATCTCTGATCGAGGCCTGCAATTCATAAGCGCATTTACACAAAACCTGTACAAAGCTCTATGAATCAAACCTCGCTATTCCTCCGGATATCACCCCCAAACTAACGGAGAAGCAGAATGCGTTAACCAAGAGGTCGAAACCTATATCCGGATGTACTGCGCCAAAAGGCCTAACAAGTGGAGTGATCAACTACCTATGGCTGAGTTCGCGCATAATTCCAGGATCCATTCAACCCATGGCCAGACCCCCTTCTCGTTACTGTATGGATACGACCCAGACCCCTATCCGGCTGTCCACGTGTCAAAGGCCCCAAGCGTCAAAGAACGGCTTGAAGAGCTCGCACATGCCCGAGACACAGCCCTTATCGCTCATAAAAAGGCCGCTGAACGAATGGCTAAAGGAGGTCCTGACCCGGTTGCTTATACGCCTCCTCGCCTAGGAGACCTCATTTGGCTCGACACAAAGGACCTAAAATGCGACGTCCAATCAACAAAGCTGTCCCCTCGTCACGTCGGCCCCTTTCGTGTAAAGAAGATCATCAATAACGTCACGGTGGAGCTGGAGCTACCAGTCACATGGTGAGTACACCCTGTGTTTCACACGTCACAGATCTTCCCCTACACTGAAACGCCGGAATACGGTCCTGCACCACCTCCACCTTTACCCAATATGGTCGATGACGTCCCTGAGTGGGAGATCAAAGCCATCTTAAACCATAAAGAGGTAAAAACAGGATGCGGTCAAAGGACGCGTTATTTGGTCAAGTGGAGCGGATATGGACATGCCAGTAATACTTGGGAACCAGAGGGAAACCTCGTCAACGCTGGAACTGTCCTAGAAGACTATAAAAGAAGACGTCAAAAACCGTCTGGTACTCAGAAACCCCCTCGTCACCGTCACAAAAGCTAAATGTCTTCCTTCGACAATGACAATGGATATAACTCTGAGTCGCGCGAGTACCTACTCAACGCCACGTCCTCCTTCGACTCCGACTATGACTTTACATCCCCCACATCACCTCCACTATCCCAGTCCAGTTTATCCGTGTCAGACCAGTTCGCGTCGGTCTACAAGTCCACCCTTGAATCCATTCTTGATGCCAATGCCAACAGGCCTCAAAACCCCCATTCCCAGTTCAACATACACTACCTCTCTAAGGGAAAGAGAAGGGCTACACCTATGACGCCCTGAACTCGCCCTTACCCTGTGCCAGAGCCAGCATACCGTGCGCAGTGCAACACGCCCTGCCCAGAGCCATCTACTTCCCCCGTCCAAACCACTCGTAACGAAACAACCACGACCTCACTCCCCGATGAACGAAAGAATGATGACCAGCCACCCTATGGACTCCTGTGTGACCCACAAGAGTACGAAGGTTACATTCGGATGTTCGAGGGGTTTGAACAGTGGGACCAGGAAGGATGGAACTCAGGAAATGACCACGAACATTTACGGATGCTGCATCAAATCTACCAAAGCATCGAAGATACCGTCAGCCACGCCATGAACATCCTGAAGGCAGGAGATACCATGCTTGATGAACAATCACCAGGGACCGCATATATGGAAACCAAAGGAATGAGGAGTATAGAGGGACTGCAGAAAATGCTGGGGTCGCTAATCAACATCGTCCACACCAAGTTCGGTACCAAACTCGTGCAGTCCTTTCATGACTTTCGCCGCGTTCCACCCACTCCTAAACAGGTTACTTTCAAAGTCACCACTCCCTCCGACTACGATCCCACTACAGTTGGTAGCCCAACTGCGTGACAAAAGGACCTTCATGAAGGTGACAGCTCATCAACTGCTAAGGGTGGGAGAGTTGGAAGTGATACCAGGAACCTCGCTGAAGGTGGACCGAGTCAAGGGACGTCACGAGGTGTACAGCCCGACCGAATGGACGTATCTCCAGTACCTGGCAGCAACTGGAAAGAGACAGGCAATACTATGCCTGAAGAAGGGAAGTCAGAGAGTGAAGACGGATCTGTTCCAGGAGCCCATTGGATTCACAAATGTCGACATCGAGAAGAGGAAGAGGTTGCCACAAGAAATTCTCAACATTGTGGCCCAGATCCTTGGAGAAAGATGCAACGATGCGTGGGTCTCCGAAAAGGAGAGAATCGAAAGGTGGAGAGGCTTCCTCCTCAAGGTCTTTGACGAACGCAAGTACTGGATGTATGATCTATTCAACGCAACAAAGACAACAGAAGCACTCCCAAACTACGATTTCTACCCTATCCATTCCACCCCTGAACTTCGCCTTGAACTCGCCAGACGCATCGTCCTTAACCCCTTCCACCTGTTTTACAAACACACCTGCCTTGATTGTCGAAGACTTGGTCATTGGTCATGTCGAAATGGCAAGGGCTCCAGATGGACTGACCCTCATGGACATCCTATTAGGCAGCCCAAGTCTCCAACCAATACTAGACGTGAACCTGGACCTTCCCTTTGATGACTTCGACTAGTCTTCCATAGCAGGGTCGCCACGGTTAAAAGAGGGGGGTAATGTCATGCGCTGTCTCAGTCTTTTCCTTTTCAGGCTCACTTACTGTACACGTCCCGCCATTCCGAGCTTGCCATCTGTTGTCATCCCCATTCCTGCATCTTAATGATGTCTCGCTTGGACCTCTGCCTAGCCTTAGGGGCAAGTCCATGGACCTTATGTTTATGACGCAGGCCTTGCTTATGTATGTTTCCCTTTTTACTTTTACCTTTACCTTCTTTGCTTCTCAGATCCCGATGGGATCTGGAAGCCGTCCTTTACAAGACGGGTTGCTTTCCAGACACATGACTACCGTCACGTCGCATCTGAGAGATGTCTGTCGTGTTTGCCCCTGTCACAAACAGTCCAGCATGGTGAAGAGTCATGATGAGTAGGATGAGTGTCATCCATGACTCGGCGTGGAGCCAAGGGCACTCAGTCTGACTCAATACCCTGTGGAGACGTCTTGATTGCAATGCCGCCTTGTTTGTTACCTACGTGTTTATAGTTAAGATATGATAGTCTTCTCATCGCCTGTGGGGTATATAAACCCACAGTGTAGTGATGTAGAATCCTTGTATTTTCGCTACCTAGCTACCTACCTAGCAAGTTAGACTCAGATCTTATAAATCTCTTGCTTCTCCCCGTATATCGAAGCATTGCTCTACTAGTCGACTGGGCCAAGAACCCTATCGTCTTATACTAGCAAGACTTATCCTTCGACTTACCAGGAGGTAGTCAAACCTGTCCCTGTCGGTACATCCACATATCACTGCCGATATATCTGCAAGAGGCCCGACATCATCGTGCTCTCACCTATTGCCTGGTTATAGGTCTACTTTACTGGAAGGTAAACAGCGCGCATTGGTCATTGCCTTGAACAAGCAACCGTGATCAATGCCGCACAACAGCACGAGCCTTAGCATATAATCCCCAGTTTCATGCCAGGATGAAACACTTCGACATATCTCATCATTACATGCATGAGAAGATTGACCAAAAGAAGGTCGAGATTCGTCACTGTTCAGACAGGTACCAAACAGCAGATATATTTACTAAAGTGCTACCTAGAGACAAGCACATCAGAGAGGCATACCAAAGAAATGGGTATGACCCCAGCTTGAGGGGGAGTGTTGGTACCGCTGAGTAGATACCAGCACTTTGTACTAAGTACCTGAAGGTAGTCAATAGAACTACATCATGATAGATTATTCTAAAACAATGTTCACACATAGTATAAAAGCCCGAGCCAATAGGGTGAGGGATAATAATAATAATCTAATCTCTATCACTCAATTGAGCCTCATATCCAACAGTCATTCTTGAAAACAGCAACCATGATCTGCTGATAATACATATCCTTCTGTGCACTCATCTGCTGGTGAGATTGCCCCTCATTTACCACATCTAGATGAGAGTCTGAGAACAATTTGATGTGGGTACCAGGGTACATCAGCAAAACAGCCCTTACCCTAGCCAGAACTGGACAGAACTGGCCAGCTTTTGACAGCAAGGTACCTAACTGGCTAGACCTGTCCAGAGAAATAGGGGCAAGGGATCTCAGCAATTGACATCTAAATGCAGGTTGAAATTTTGGTAATGCAATCTTTATGATAATGTCAGCTTCTGGGTCAATTTTTGTGAGGACAGAAGCAAATGTAGTGGTGTGGTGTACAAAGACATTTTGTAAGGGCAAGGGTTAGTTTGCTGATGTAATTTTGGCACCAGCTGATGAGGTGGGCAGTACATGCACAGATATTTGGATCTTTGTCATCCCATTGTATCGTAGGGATCTGTTCGGAGGATGTCTCAGGGTTACTTGCACCGCCATGGCTACAGCCATGACCACGGGTAGATACTGACTGTGGGGGAGCCTGTCCCTGTACTGCGAAGGGGGGCTCAGACATGTAGATGGTGATAGCACGGAGGCAAGTGGGAACAGTCAGCTTCGAGTGCTCACTTCGGAGTTTGAATGTGGCCACATGGCACGGTGACTGTGGTCTAATTTTACTAGTGCGAATTTTACTTTGAGACACCCTATACATTATACAAAAATACTGCATTTTCTCTGCATACCACAGTGGGAATTGCCAAAATTCCATATATTAGGAGATTTATACATAACGAGCATATACATTATGAGCAAGTGTACTGTACTCGTGCATCGTCGACCGGGGGCGGTTGTGGCCCACTGCTCAAGTATCTCTTAGGCGTCCACTCGTGTTCCCAAGATGCGGGACGCGGGATCGCGGTTGGTGGAAGGAGTAATGGAATAGTTGAAGCAGTCATGGTCGTGACTTGACTTTCTGCGCTAGCGCAATACACGCCAATTACAGACCACAAAAGATTATTGGCGAGCAACCGGGGAAGTCGTTTGAGCTCGCTCGGCGGAGTGGCTGTGCGACGACACTTCCAGCTTCATATCACTGACCTCGCTCAAGGTAAGAGCTGGATCATTTCGTACTACGCCGTCAACGATCTCTTAACCAGTTTCAATCTCAATAGCACTTCCTGGACAACAACAAGAAGTTCAAACGCGCCATAATACTGAAAATTGGCAATCGAGTCTTTAGGTTGTCTAGGAGGTTTTGAAGTCAAAGCTCGTGAACGTGTTAAACACAACCGCAACACGGCATCCCCGGCCTCGCTCTTACTCCCGGTCGCTCGAGTGCTGACGTCGTTAAGGATACACGCAATTCAACGAAGCCGATAATCTCGGAGATGCCACTGATCCGGATGTCTGAGTACATCAGTTAGGCATGTCAGGCTGCAACCTCCGCTGCGTCAGGAGGTTTTGACTAGTGCACAGGACGATTTTCTGACTCATATTCAGTAGGTATGTCAAATCGTCGAACTTCGAGAGTCGTATCTCGCGACGCAAACAACTGACGAGGCAACGCAGACGCATGCCTATTGAAACTGGCTTGCCGAATACGTCAGACCATCGTTCGTTGGACTGACCACTACTGGTACACTCATTCAATACAAATGTGACGATGACTGAAAGCCTGTTCCAAGTATCGTTGCCACATCCCGAAACTGACAGATCTCCAATGCAGTCAGCTATCGCCTCGTAGGTGTCAAGTCGCCGCTCTGGTCGGTGTCCTGTCTCAGGTACCCCTCCCGCACCATTGCGGGATCGAATTGAGCCAAGGTAACTGTATCAAGTGGGTTCTTCCTTACGACCGCTGATCCGCTGCTGTTCAGCGACCATCAAAGTATAGCAGATCGCCATGGTTCCACCAGTGGATGTGTAGTCCTGTCAACTTGCGCAGCGTCTTGGGACACACTATATAACCTCCACAGATTTCGCCACTGAAGCAGAAGCGGACTCAGACACAACATGTCTTCTACTACTTCTACCATGTACACGGCGGCCTACGATAATCTGCTGGCAGTTTATCGCTCAACCTCTATCGTCAGCGTCCTCGCAGGCATAGCCGGTGTCTTGGTTCTACGCGGTACCTTGCGTGCAGCTCGAAGGAAACTCAAGACCACCAGTCTTCGCGGACCACCCGGCGCGCATCCCATATTTGGGGCATCCAAAGATCTTTTCGAGGCGCCAGACACAGGGGAGATCTTTGAAACGTGGGCCGAAGAATATGGTGTAGCCTATGAGGTTCCAACAAGTTTCGGTGGGAAGAAGATCATGTTGTGCGATCCAAGAGCCCTCGCACACTACTATGCCAGGGAAACCTGGACATACGTACTGACTGACTCGACCAGAGTATTTCTCGCACGCGGAGTATGTTCCACACGACAGTTTCTTCCGCCTTACGCTTACAACTCCATATCCAGTTCGGGAAAGGAATACTGTGGTCGCACGGAGAGGATCACAAGAGGTAACTTCAATATACTGAGGCCAAAAATGGCGTGCTAACCCCTGCTCCCAGACAACGCAAGTCCTTATCTCCTGCTTTTAGCCACGCTGCCCTGCGGAAACTCGCCCATGTGTTCTACAATTGTGCTCATAGGGTAAGGCTTATCAAACACGTTTTGACATAGTTTTGGAAACTAAACATTGATGGCCCAGACGAAAGCCGGCTGGGACTCTTTGATCGACCTGAGTGGCGGTGAAAGTGCTGTCATCGAAATCCAAGATTGGATGAACCATATCTCGTGAGCCAATGATACGGTTACATTTGTTGAAGTTTGTCTGAACGCTTTCTCTAGTCTGGATACTATTGGGATGGCAGGGTTCTCTCACGAGTTCGGCTCCCTTGACGGTAAACCGGCCACGATCCAGAAAGTATTCAGCGCCTTCGACACGTCTGCCAAGCAATCGTTCATCGATATTGCCGTTGTCCTCTTCGCAGACGTGTTCCCCGTGTTTTCCTACATACCGGTATCATGTGTTCAGTCGCTCACCGATATGCAGGCGACGCTGTCGGGTGTCGCGAAGAAACTCCTAGATAGGATGGAGAAAGAGAAGAAGGATGGAGTTATTGACGGCAAAGAGGACAAGTCCATCATCGGAGTGCTTAGTACGTCGTCTCACTACAATCGGAGGATAGACTTACCAAGGTCCCCCTATAGTCAAAGCTACTGAGGCGGAGGGCGAGCGGCACGTGACCCCCGACGAAGTGCTGTCGTCGGTGAGTAATTAGTGATCTAACTCCCGATAAGCTATCACTTACGGTCCGGAATCACCAGATGAAAGAGTTGCTTCTTGCTGGTTACATAACTACATCGAGTGAGTCTTGTGTTTTGATAAGGCTTGTTGACCGCCCTAATGGTTTTTTCAGACAGCTTGACCTGGACACTGGTTGAACTTGCCCGCAACCCAGACATTCAAAGCAAGCTGCGGGACGAGCTTTTGGCCTTTGGCTCAGAACCGACCTATGACCAGTTGCAGAGTAGCCTGACGCTACCTTACCTTGACGCCGTGGTACATGAGTCCCTTCGTATCCATCCCCCCCTGACAGACTTCGTCCGCGTAGTAAGTCGACTTGCAAAGAAGTCATATTCCTTCCCATTGACCATCATGTCACATTCTCAGGCAACGGAGGACGACGTCATCCCTCTCTCGGAACCCGTCATTACCAAGTCCGGCCAAGCCATCAACAGCATCTCTGTAGCGCGTGGGACGAAAATAGGGCTACCCTTGGCATGCATCAACCGGTCCACTGCCATCTGGGGACCAGACGCGAAGGTCTTCCGTCCAGGACGTTGGCTTGAGAAAGATGGTATCCCAAAGAAGGCACAGGATGTCCAAGGATATCGCCACCTCTTGACCTTTGCTGATGGGCCGAGGAATTGTCTTGGAAAGGGCTTTGCGGTATCTGAAATGAAGGTGGGTTCGAAGTTACTGCATGCTATTGGGGTATACTAATACACCTATGCATAGGCGGTGCTGTCAGTGCTGGTAAAGAGTTTCGTATTCGAGATGCGAGACGGTCCCAATACACAAATTGAACTATGCCAAGGAATACTGCCCAGGCCCCGAATAGTCGGCGAGGAAGGCGCGGCGATGCCATTGCGCGTGACCCGGTACGAGGGCTTTTAATTCATTGATGGCAAATGGACGACGGCAGGAGCCGTCACTTGCTGTGCCAAACTACTCGGACTATCCTTAACATTCGTCGTCGGTGATGGACGATCTGTCAGTGGGTCAACCACCGCTACACATATACACTAGACTGCATATATACCTTGATACCACAACGCACTGGATGCGTCGATGTAGTCCCATCAATTATGATCCCTCACCCTATTTTGCCCATTAATCCACATTTTGTTCTGTATTCCATCCGAGCATTGAGCATACCCTGAGTTGGGTGGGGTGCTGCAAGATAGTTTGGATTACCCCACCATGGATCCGAATTATGCACTAGTCCCATGTTTGTCCAGCTTATCACGGAGTGGGAGGAAGCTGGCTCGGAGTAAGTCTGTGGCAAACTTGGCCTGCCGTGATGGTGAGAACAGGCTATCCTCCAACATGTTCTTGAGCCTGGCACTCGCAGTAAGTCAGAATGTACAAACGCAAGCACCGGAAGTCCACACCTTATAAGCACGACCGAGCAACACTGTGGTCTACTTCATACTTGACATCCGTTGATGAGACCACTCCCGCTGATTTCAGCCCGTCCCTGTTCATAGTTGCCCATGAAGTAGACATCATTAGTGGCCCTCGAGCTGTCTCTACTACACTTGCACTCGAGTGCCCTGAAGTTCTTATTACTAACTAAATCTTGTTCTTACTTGGTGGGAGTTGGCCGCTTGCGGGCATCCCACTGGGGGAGTACGACCCACCGAGGGGTTGGTCTTACACTCGGGTGACATCAGGGTGGGCGTGAGAGCTTCCATATAGGACAGAACCCATCTCCGGGGGGACGGAACTCCGCCCGCAGATCCACCCTCCTGGTGCCCAGTATACTACCTGACTTTCGCCGGGCTCCCAGGACTTTTCTCGCTACTTTATGCCATCTCTGCTAGGAACCAACACTTAACTCGAGAGCTCAAGGCCTCATCGCCATGGCCAAGGCCATTTACATAGAGTAACATAGAACTGCCTTCGCATCCAGGAAAATCCGCGGCGACTCACTCGGTAAGTAGGCTGGACCATTCTTGTACTACGTCATTAACGATCCCCGGATGACCCGCTCATTCCGTCTCAATAGCATAACGTAGTTCTTCGTCGTCCGATGCCTCCCGCCACCCCTTATTTTTGGTTATCTTTCGCTTCAACCGTCGTTCCGGTTCCGTGACATCGCAGATTCATGGCTGCAAGTTCTGCAGCCTCCCTTTTTTTATATATACCTGTCCCATTTTCTCCAACACTCCCAGGACTCAGCTCAATTGATTGAATGCCACAGACAATAAAGTGCGCTGTAGTTGGCGATGGTGCTGTCGGCAAAGTATGTCGCATTTCCAACCCTTTTGGTCATTTTTGACACTGAAGGATGCCCCATAGACATCTTTATTGATATCATACACTACCAACAAATTCCCCAGCGAGTTTGTTCCGGAGGTAAGCAGCACGGCGTGCGTGGACTCCTGTAGCGGACATAAACCTGCAGCCAGGTCTTCGATAACTACGCCATGACTGTGATGATTGGTGAAGAACCCTATACTATTGGGTTGTTCGATACTGCCGGTCCGCCTTGCTTCTCCCTTTGGACGAGTAAGACGAGGGGACTGACACGTGGGTGGATGTTGTCTAGGCCAAGAGGACTATGACTATCTTCGCCCGCTATCATACCCTCAGACAGACGCATTTCTGGTGTGCTTCAGTGTGACATCTCCAGCATCATTCGAGAACGTAAAGGAGAAGTGGTTCCCGGAAGTACACCACCATTGTCCTGGCGTGCCATGTCTTATCGTTGGCACCCGAATTGATCTGCGAGACGACCAAGCGGTTATCGGGAAGCTTGCAAGGCAAAAACAAAGGCCGGTTTCAACTGAGGCAGGCGAGTGTCTTGCCAGAGAGCTCGGCGCAGTCAAGTACGTGGAGTGCTCGGCCTTGACACAGAAGGGTTTGAAGCATGTTTTTGATGAGGTGATTTGATTTGCCTCATGGAACTCATGAGTCTAACAAAGTTAATTACCACATAGGCTATTGTTGCCTCCCTCGAGCCTCCAGTGGTCAAGAAAAGAAACATGTGTCACTGTTTAATGTATGACCCCCTTTCCATGATGACTTCTAAGTTCAACCCTCTCCTTCTGTGTCATATTTCACTCATTTGATGCTTCTGGTTGTTACAATTGCCAACTTTGCGCTGCTTCAGGTCTGTACTAGCAAGTCACATACACATCTCAGCATTCATGCAGTAGCAGAGTTCAGAAGATTAACATGCTTGTGTTCAAGCACTCTGTGCACATGACCTCAGACATTTAGAGATGGTACTGTCTAGCAGATTGCACTGAATTGGAGGTCCAGATGTCCAATTCCATATGACACATGGGAGTGCTTCCTCCATTTTCATCTGCAGTCTTGATGATCATTGGTCTTCCTGTGACCCTCATAGGGCCTCAGAGATGACATGACCTCACATGTGAATCACACCGAGTATATAAATCCTATATGATAAGGATTAGCTGGGTGGGTGTTCTGATACCTGCA
The DNA here is from genome assembly GCA_024663435.1 of Pisolithus sp. B1. NCBI lineage: Eukaryota > Fungi > Basidiomycota > Agaricomycetes > Boletales > Pisolithaceae > Pisolithus > Pisolithus sp. B1. The sequence goes on from JANFAA010000008.1 coordinate 676,822, forward strand.
CGTGCAATTGCTTCCTGTGTGTCTTTGTTTGCAATCTGGACCCATGACTGCAGGGTCATTCCCTTGCACCAGGAAGGTGCAAGTTTAATGCAGAGTCCTCCTTCATCTGATCACACACAGGAACAAATACATGTATGATTTGTTTGTTTGCAAGCTCCTGCAATGTGGAGCAGCAGTCCACCCACACTAGGCCTCTCACTATCCCATCATCCCCTAATTCAAGCTATTATAACATTTTGGAACAAGCACACTACTGGACATGAATCAAGCACCTACACAGCACCTTCAAGACTTATAGAAACAATACATAGAATTCACCACCAATATGGCCATCAAAGCTTTGACTAATATTGACACTCTGCATACCTATGAAGGTTGACAAAATGTTGATGCTAGCTAAACATTGAACCTGAGGCTTGGGCCACTTCTACCATCACCTTGCACCCACAGACTGGAATAATGCAAAAACAGAGCCAGCAGGAATGAACCCACCCAAGTGCCTGGAGTGGTGAAATGCAGCAATGGAACCTAAGAAAGATTAGCAATTATGCATGGCACAGCCAAATTCTGCTTATACTACCTTTGATTATTCCATTCTTTCCAAACCCTAGGCATTGCACAAATGCCTGACCAAGCCATTGGAGGCTGTGCCATGCAAGTTGAAAGATTGCCCACACAAATTGCAAGACTGCCCATGCGAGTTGCAAGACCACCAACACAAGTTGAAAGACTACCGACAAGACCCATGGGGCGATGCACAGTAAAAGTACAAAGATAAGGATCACCACATAAAAGGGGTGACTAATGACTAATGACCATGCATTTTAAGTGCTGCATGCTGACCAGCGAGAGCAAGGTGCTTACCCCATTCTTGAACTTCAGGCAGATGATCAGTGACTACATGCCATTGGATGGATGAGGATCAATAGTTCCGTAGGAGACTTTGCTTACTCCAATTTGCATAATACCCTGCCCTTAACCAGGCTCAAGGCTTCCTGGCCACTTGCCACATGTGAGGGCTTGAGGAAACCTTGAGGCAACATCCTTAATGAATGAGGATGGTAGCAGATCCATCTGTGAGCATTCGACTTCACAAACTCCTGTGTGGATACCAGAAAGTCACTGCAATTTTTTTGTTTGCACACCCACATTTCTAAACACAGGCCCCTTGCGCATTATTGTGCTACTCCGAATTCAAATCCAAGAGCTGAGCATGCAGCAATTTACCCCTTGCATGTAGGTCAGATGAATTGGCCAATTTGAAATGTTGGTACCACCAACTGCTCCTTTATGGATCAATGAATGACACCCTGCAGGTCAGTCACCCTTGCCACTTTCTGTCAACTCAATTATCTGTGCATATAAGTATGCTGGACAAGAGCCACCTGGAGTCGGTGGGCTTTGGCCTAAGCAATTTCAGGGAGGTTCTTCCAAGTAGCAGCTTAATTCTTCAAGTGTCTGACTTGTGTAAGTGGTTGTACCTCGGGTTGTCAATGCCTGGCACCAGTATGTACATCCATAACAGGCTGGCTAAACCACAGCCCCACATCATATCCTTCATATTCTGCCACTCACAACCAGTGGGTATGATATATCGGTCAAGCCCAGTGAAAACTGGACATTACCGGGCATGACCCAGTGTGACGAAATATGAGTTTGAGGGTGGCTGTGAATGCAAGATATATACTGTCATATTTCCCTATGAAACCTTTCAAAATATCATATTTGCGATATTTCGGGGCAGAGTCCCATGTGACACTATGTTAAAATTTTGTGCAAAGCATAAAATATCATATCCACTGATATACTTCTACTAGACACCTTTATCATACAATATTATCAGTTGTGGCAATATGTGATCTTTGCAAGTGTTATGCATTTCACAAAATACACTCTGTTGTGATGAAATCTCATTACATTCCACTAATAGTACCATACTGCATAGCTAGTACTGGGCTAGTAGCTCGCACCAGCCCCCTACTGGCATGCTCTAATCCAAGCCAGAAATCAATGGTACAAGTTGATGAAACAGTAAACAGAGAATATGCATCTTAGATGTCCAAATGAAGTCCTAAATGAGTATCACAGTGCTGGGTATTGGTAGTAAGCAAATGTTGTGGAATCCGACCGGGAAGGTATGATAGCATCCAAATGAATGATGCGGTTGTGCGAGGGGAATATCAAGTTTGGTAGAGGGTGCCATCGCAGATATAGTATGTCCCAACTATTACTTGTGACCTATCCAAGTGTTAAGACCCAGCACACTACCTATAATAAAACTTATGAGCACTGTGGCCTCGTTGTCGTGCACCTACCTACTCTGAGCCACTGAACATCTTAGGGGATAATTATACTTACCTTTTGTTGTGCAGAGTTTGGACATGCACTGAAACCATTGCTCGCCAAGGGGTCAAATGGGAAGAAAGGCTACCAGAGTGACTCAATGCCAAAATGTTTGGAGAGAATGACCAGCTGAGCTCCAGATATGAACACTGGGATGTAGAGGCCTGGTCAGTTGCATAGCCATTCCAGGAGCCATAGACCTCCTGAGAAATGACCTTGTTGGGAATTACATGGTTTAGGTGTGCATAGATACTAAGCACTTACGCTCGAGGTACGTTGGATCCATGTGAGGGTATGATCAATAGCTCTGGATTCAGATCGTGCTCGTAAATCATGGCACCAGAACAAGGTTCTGAAGAGGACATACACCCAGGACTTCTGTCATACTTGGACCTGTTCATTTCGTGATTGTATGCGCTGTGAAATGAAGAAATTAGTAGAGATGAGCTCAAATCTGCACGAAACCTCACTTCGGAAGCCCATAATCCCCATTTAAATGTGTTAGAAGGTGTCATGGACTCAGTGACCATGGTCTGAATGGATGCCCGAATACACGTCAGGCGAAGTGGGTACTAATAGATGGTGGGCAAGGGCAGAAGCCATAATGGGATACCTCTAATGCTCAAACACTCATACTTAGTCAGCATAGAAATACTGTCACAAACGCAAAGCAAAGCTTTGTTGGAATGTGAATCCACACTCTAGGCTAGTAAGGGATGGCTGGGTGGCCTAGTGGTAAGGCACCCCAGTGCTAGTGGGAAGACCCAGGTTTGATCCCTGGTCTGGCCAGTATTTTCAGTCCAAAAAGCTTTGCACATGTGCAAAGCCAATGCCTTGCTTCGCTTTTGTAGTGTCAGCCATCACATTGTTGCAATGCAGTGTGTGCTTTGCATTGTGAAAGCATTACATTATTGTTTTGGGTAACAAATGATAATAATTCCTAATATCACAAAAAAGGAAATTCAGAATGTGGCAGCCCTCGTCACATTTGGTGATGTCCAGTTTTCACTGGGGGTCAAGCCCAGTGAAAACTGGACATTACTGGGTGTGACCCAGTGTGATGAAATATGAGTTTGAGGGTGGCTGTGAATGCAAGATATAAACCATCATATTTCCCTATGGAACCTTTCAAAATATCATATTTGCAATATTTCGGGGCAGAGTCCTGTGTGACCCCATGTTGAAATTTTGTGCTAAACATAAAATATCATATCTACTTATATGCTGGGTGCCAGAGTCCTTTATCATACAATATTGCCAGCTATCATCAAATATGGTCCTTTCGGTTTTTCCACCTTTTGCAAAATATGTTCTAATATCACCAAATCTCATTCCATTATGCATGGCACAGTACTATACATGATCACGAATACTGGTACTAGCCAGCACTAGCCTGCTGTGAGCAGATAAAACACAAAACAGAGAACATGCGTGTCGAGTGTCCAGAAGAAGTGCTTGGGTACTAAGTGAGTGATGGGGAATGCGAAGTGACCAAGATTGTATGACAAGTCCAAATGAATGATGTGATCATGCAAGGGGAGTGGAATATTGAATCTAATGGAGTGTTCCATTGCAAATGTTCTTTGCATCCCAGTTGTTACTTGTGGTCTGACCAAGACAATTAGACTTGTGCTACCTGTAACATAATATACTCACCAATGCTGTGGCCTCATCATCATATGCCTGCATTATCTGAGAACACCACAGGGTATGGCTGGATTCAAATATTTACCTTTCGTTGTTCTGCAGTCAAGCCATTGTAGTATTGTTGAAACTCTTCTGTTGATCCACCCGATTGGACTTGCTTGCACCAGCGGTGAGCACATAGATTACTGAGAACACATAAGCCAGATGTTGCTGCTAGTTATTAAAAACATACTGTCCATTCTTAGTTGGACCTGGGTGCATCTTCGCCTTGCCATTGCCCTTGGTAGACTTGCTGACTGGCACTGGTGTCATGGTGATATCGAGTGTACCAGGTATCGAGGGTAGTGTTGGTGTTGTGGCTGGCACAATGGCATGCTCTAATTCCAAAATTGGCCTTGTGCTTGACTGCGTCTTGTTTGCTCCAGAGCTGAGTGGGGATTCTTGAGAGGTATCAAGGAGGGATAGAGATGGGATACCTTGCACCTTGCTGGCAGCAAGTGCAAGTGCAGCACTAGATTGTACTAAAATCAGTCTCAGCTCTAACTTTGAAGGTTACTTACAGTGGGTCTACGGATATCACTGTGACAGTATTGGAGCTGCACTGGATGCTATCCTTCTCCACACGGGCACACAGAGTGTTGAAGGAGGGTGCCTCATTGACATCAGAAATACCTAGGGGGCAACTCTCCACAGATAGTTCAGACGATGAAATGGACATGTCAGAAAGGGGAGGTGAGAGCGAGGCTGTTGAGGTGGGTGGTGTTAAGTCATCTTCCTCATATTTCCCTTGCAGGCTAGCATTAGATTGGTCGGTATGAACATGCATGTCACACACCTCTGAATCACTTCACTGGTCCCAATTCCTTGGACTTGAAACCCAAACCCTTCTGCTTTATGCCAACCTCCTCTATGCTGTCATCATCGTCGTCATCGTCATCTTCGATTTTTGGCCCCTTCCCTTTCTTCTGCTTCCACTTACTGTTGTCATCCAGTGACCCCTTCTGCCAGGCAGGGTACATCGTGCTTGCAAGAAAATCGAGCTTCCACCCATTATTGGCAAACTTGAAGTCCGGGTAAGCATTTTCCGTGAGGCTGTGGATGAACTGCCGAGCACTCGCAGACAGTCTTCCCCATGATGGAGGTGCAAGTTCCCGGTTGACAAGCTCCACCCAGCCTCCATGAAGAACCTTGTGAATGGCTTTGGCAGTCTTGCACAAAGGCAGGTTACCATCCATATCTTCAAGGTAACCCATGGTTCCCCACTTGCTTGTCTGACCTTCAGGCAACTCGAGATACTGGTCCCAGTCTTTGCGATCCCAGAAGTGGATGGATGGATATTTGTTTGGCATTGGTGGGGCCGGTTGCTCCTTCAGTTTCAATGATGTGACCCGAGGAAATGAAGTGCCATTGACCTTGTAGGGGTCCATATTGTGTAAACTGATGGCACCTGCCAGGAACTGGAATGCCATCCTGCATAGATAGGTTAATATAACTACAAGGCATACGATAGACACACATACAGTGAGCAACAAAAATGTTGCAAACATTGCAACATTTTTGTTGCTCACTGTACCTGAGAGTGCTGTTTTCTATGGTAAGCTTTGTTACCTGTCCTTTGAGGAACTTCGCGCAGTCTTGCAGAACATTTTTCTGCTTGGATTCATGGCTATATGCACCCTAAAATGGATGTGGCGATAAGCTCAAGTCGGTAACAAATGCACTTACATTCATAAAGGTGGGAAATGAGGTCATCAGCATCTCATTTGCCTGTGAGAAATTCATGTCAGGGACATGCAGCAATGGGAAAGACACTTGGAATGTGGTGTTCATGGGCAATGAGCAGGTCAGAAGCGACCCATTAGAGTCTGTTGATGCCAATACTGACAACATCATTGCTACAGACATCGTTGACGTTGAGGGTAGTAGGTGAACCGGTGAAGAGGTAAAGTTAGTAGTCTATTGGATGCCTTGGCCATTTCCATACAACTCGGCACATTCTGATGGAACTCTAATTCCAGTGTCAACACATGGACCCTTTTTTTCCCCTTAGGTACTATGTCATCGACTCCAGGTACACGAATCCTTAACATGGTGGATGACGTTATCTACGTCAAAGTCACCAGTTCTCTTTCCAAGTGGAACACCCACACTTTTTCACTCGATATCCAGTCTCCTGGCATCAAAAAGGTTGTACTCCATCTGAAGGATACTCTTGATACCATGTAAGTCACACTTTTTCTGGCCTAATGCACTGATACTATTAACAGCAGTCTCCCTCCTGAGAGGAAGCACATGCTCGAAGAAGAAGCATTGGAGCAGGTTGAGGAAGCTAGCTCCAAGCTCCAGGCTGCTCATGCAGCATTGTGGAAGGCATACAAGGGAACTATCGGCATACAAGACGTGTTCACCAAGGTTACAGATGCGAGCGCCAGACTGGACGCTGTCTGCAACAAGTTGTCTCTACTCAGAGACACTAGTGATTCTCTCAAGGTGGACCTTGTCAAGTCTGAGGATGACAATGTTAAGCCCAACCCTGTGCTCGTGGATCCTATGGTGTTACAGTATGTTTGCATCCTCTCATGGTCCCTCTTATCCTCTGACACACTGCAGGTTCGAGAGCACTTCCGTGTCTCCGTGTCGAGTCCTTCCTCGATACTGTGGAAACCCGAATCCAGATCAGGCAAGTTCAACAAAGCCATGGGCCTACTACATTATTCCATTTGATCCTATTGATATCCCCACACAGCTCGCAAAAAGGAAGAGTTGGGCTGACGTGTCCACTGGTCCCATTCCCAAGCATGCAAAGTTGGAGGTTCCTTAGGTTCATTGTCGCATTTCATTTTTTGTACCCCATCTTCAATTCTGCACACAGTGCATCTCACTTCTTGCATGTAGCTCTGATGTTTTTTTCTTGTAGCATGTGTACTACTGATACAATACCCTACAATTACTCAATGTCCGCACTGTGATATTCTTCTTGATACATGCTGTATGGTATACCTAGCTGTGAAATGTCCAGCCCCAGCTTTTCCATCATAAAGAAACAATCCTCTATAACTCCCAATGGATGCTTGAGGTGGTAAGGTATCATACCAACAACACTCTTGATTGACTTGACATACACAACAACGAATCGATCTGAAAGTTTTGAAACCATAAATGTGTGTGACGAGACTTGCAGGAGCGATTCATCCGGCATGGTGTAGAGACGTATGAGGGCAATGTCTTCAAATCATGCTTCTTTGGCATCTTCTTCTTCAGTTGTGTCCAGTATGAGCCTGGCGAAGTACTGGACTTCTCCCAGTTGTTCCTGCCCACCGTAGATAAACTGACAACTGTTAGTACACTACAGCATCAATGGTATCATACATACCTTCACATTCCTTGAAATATGTATTTGAGTGGATGGTTTGAATTTCTCCCACCACAGGGATTGAGTGATTTGTCCATTTGGAAGACAAAGTCATGCCCATTGTCTGAAGCTGTGAAGTGTCGCGCGGCGTTGATCACGGTTGCTTGTTCAAGGCAACGACCGACGCATGCTATTTACCTTCCGGTAAAGTAAACCTATAACCAGGCAATAGGCGAGCACGCAGCTTGTGGCGGGCCTCTTGCAGATATGTCGACAGTGATATGTAGATATGTCGACAGGGACAGGTTTGACTACCTCCTGATATCTTTGAAGGATAAGTCTAATTGGTGGTTTATCGTTAAGGTTCTAGCCTAGACGTCCGACAGAGCAACGCTTCGAAGATATGGAGAAGCAAGAGTTTTTATAGGAGGATTCCTACTTGCTAGGTAGGTAGCTAGGTAGCGAAAATACAAGGAGTCTCTATCGCTACGCTATGAGACTTTATACTCTCATAGGCGATGAGACGACTATCGTATCCTCACTATAAACGCGTAGGTAACAAATAAGACGGTGTTTGCATAACAAGATCTCCTCCACAGGGTATCGAGTCATCCTGACTGAGTGCCCTCGATGATGCAAGCATCGAGTCATGGGTGACGCACACCCTACTCATCATGACTCCTCACCATGCTGGAGCATTTGCTCAAAGCAAATGAAAGATCCTCTAGGCGCGACGCGACGCGAAGGTCACGTGCCTAGGAAAGCAAACTGCATCTGTCAAGAAGGCCTCCAGATCCCATCGGGATCTGAGAAGCGAGAAAAGGTAAAGTAAAAATGAGACGTACATAAGCGTGGCTGTGTCGTAAATGTAATGTCCATGGACTTGCCCCTGAGGCTAGGCAGCGGTCCAATGAGACATTGCTAGGACACGGGAATGGGGACGACAGACAGCGGGAAGGCGGGCTCGTGACGAAGGAATGAATACAGTAAGCTAAATAAAAGGAAAGAACTAGAACGGCGCATGACATGAAGAGTCTGACTGTCACCTATAAACTCACTGATAGCATGTGCTTCTTCTCCAGATGGGAGCCAGGGCCACTTGTCCTGTTTGCGTAGTAAGACAAATTCGTCTTGTAGGTCGACAGAGCCCTTCGGAAGTCTACATATCCTGTCATCGAGTTCAGGCATGATTGCGAGCAGAGCATTGACCTGGAAAAATTGTTTGTTAACTTGAACATCATGTTACTGATGTAGTTACCCTGCATCGCCACACACCTTCCTCAATGAGGTTCTTGTAAGGTTTCGATGGCTGATGGATCTCCTGGCCAAGGTTGCCTATCGTGTGTTCCATCATCCACTGTGCATAGCAGATTGGTGGGCCTTTGTGCGTCGCCTCGGTAATGAGATGTAGGACTTGATGGACACACGGGCAAATAAAATGGAGGCGGTCTTGCCTCAGTTGATAGTATATTAGTTCAAACTCGTGGCCCCAAGAAGCAAGGAGGACATAGGCATGTTCAAGATCCTGTTTGCTGATTGCATGCTGAGACATGATTTGAATGCCATGGACGAGCTTGCAAAAGTTGGTCCAGTACCGTTCCAGAAGGATGCCATAAAGGAGAGTGGGGGCTAAGCAGAATATGTATAAATGAAATTCCCAGGTCTTGTAGTCAGTATTAATCTTGTCAGCGATGTTGCGAGGTTTGCGATCGAAGGAGCCAGGGATTGAAGTGCCAGCGTCTTCAACTGCTTGTCTGTGCATGGACCAAGTTTCTTCGTCATGGAGGACAGCCCAGTCCCACGAGTTCTTATTGTCTGGAGGATTACATTCTATCATGCTGCACCAGAGCGAGATAAGGAGGTCCGAGAGGTTTCCAGTGAGGTGCATGAGGTCCATCATCATGCAGAGAGGTACTCCGAGTGAGCGGGATGGATTGAGCCCAAGGATTAGAGGTGGCTTCATTATACCTGTTTCAGTCTTATGAATGTTCCACTGCTGCATGCTAGGAGTGCTAACGAGCTGCAAAAGGTTTTCAGCATAATTGCCTGAACCACCGAGGGGCAGCTGAAAGACATCGATATCAGGATGGTTGCTACCAGGTGGGCAATTTCCCTGTGGTCTCAAGAGGGCGGGATAGTAGTGGGTACTGTTAAGTTTGCACCTGCCTGGTGTTGGACAGTAGACTCGACAGCCATTTTTCCCACTATGTCCAACCATCCCATCCCAACAGACAAGACCCAGGCCATCAGCCGTTGTGAATAAAAGATAGAGATCTGATGAAAAGACACAATCTTCTGATGCATCCCAGATGCAAAGCCCTTCACACTGAAGGGCTGCAATGTGGTGGAGACCCACAAACAGAAAGGAGTCAATGTTTTTGGGTTTATTCGGACCTGGTATGAAGCCACCCAGGCAGATGTGCACCTTCTTGTACTGCTTATCAGGCGCTAAGTTGAGAATGACCCATATGTATATCCAGCAATCAGATTGCTTGCTCTTGTATAGCTGAGCACCATCCAGTGAAACCATTAGCATGATGTTGTCCTTCTTGATGTCACTGTTGAGTACCGCACCAATGTAGTCCCAACCTGCTGCAATGTTGTCAACCAGAGATATCAATCTGGTCTGTCATAGCTTGGCAAGGATTTGCTGCATGTGCTCATGTAAATAGCGCATTTGACAGGCCTGGTCTGGGTCATGGTAGAGTGCCTGAAGTTGCGGGCCTAACAGAATGGTAGTGAACCTTTTGGCTGGAACCTTGCTCTGGCCATTGGTACCTTGTAAGACTTCTTGATTCCAGCGTGAAGCCCTGCATAGGGGACACTGCTCGTGATCAGCGTATGGACCTGTGAATGCTGCACAGCTGTTGGGGCACATGTTGTGCTGAATCTTCTCGACACCGGTGAGTGACACGATGAGATTCTCCACATTGTGATAGGAGAGGATATCTTCAACACCTGGCACACCTGAGAAGTTCCGAGCAGTAGATCAACATATCTTGTCATAAGTGTCCTTCAAAGAATGTTCTGTAGCAAGGTATGTGGATATACTATGATGGTGACCAGGGTTATCAATGCGAATGGGTTGACAAGGCGGGTTGTGAAGATGTTCCAGGGCTAGTGGGCTGAGCTTCATGACCGGATCTTCTAACGTAGCTGATGCAAGAGCCAAGACAAAGAGCATTGTCTCTTGCAATTTTGGAAGAACGACATGGCCAGACAGGTCCCGGATATTGATTTGAGGTCGAGTCTGTCACTGGTACATGATCTCTGATGGAGCATGGTCCACAAGATTGGGAGGCAGAAGTGGGGAGCATGCATCTGTACTGTCTAGCAGAGGTGAGCAGAGAGGGGAAGTTGGTGGTGGTGGCAGGCATGCGTCTGTCTCATCTGGTGGATGTGAATGGGACAGGGAAGGTGGAGGAGGGAAGTCATTGTTGATTGGATTGATTGGATCTCTTTCACTCTGAGAAATTCATACAGTACTTGTAAAACAATGTGAAAGGGGAAAAAATACCTGGGAATCATGAACATCCATCCTGCCATCATCCAGATGCACTGGCTGGGATGGCAAAGGACCAGTCACCTCATTGACATCAGTCTGAGAAGGTGATCACATACACCATCAGTACACAGAAATACCCGAAAACTACTCACCCATATCTCAGAATTAACTTCAGTGGGATCAATGTTGGCAGGGCACTTCGCACAAGCTTGTTTGCAGCAGCCTACATATTCATTCGGATCATGGTCTTCCCTTGCCCTCTTGGCGAGACCCTGGTGTGCCTCAGCCCTGTGCACGCTGGGAGGAATAGAACAGTCACAGTCTGGTAGTGACGAAGAGCTGGAAAGAGGTGGAAGGTTCATCATCTGTTCTCCCAAAAGCCTGGTGGTGCAAATTTGCTGTCGCTCTTCCTCTGAACTTGCACTGGAGAGATGTTGCTTCCATGCTACATGGGAGACCTTATGAAGCCGTCCGAAACCATACTTGATACAGACACAGTCATATTGGTGTCCAGTAGGCTGCAGGGGGAGTGCGGAGGCCTGTGCTTGCATGTTAGTAGGTAAAGGCAAAGCGAAGAATTACACAGGCAAAGCATTACAAGGCTGTGTGAAAGCACAATGCAATGTAATGCTTTGCACAACTGCAATGCCAAGGTCAACGACATTGGGCAGATCACACATGCAAAAGGTAAAGCAATGCGTTGCAAAGCCTTCATTTGAGATTTGGTAATAGTTGACACTATCTAAGTATAATCCTAATAAGGAAATTCACACCTCACAACGTGCGGTCACACCCGGTAATGGTAATGTCCAGTTTTCACTGGGGGTCAAGTGCCACATGCATGGGAAGAGGAAAATTACTAGAACTTACGTCGGCTCGTTTGAGGTACCCCATTACCCACACATAACTTATGCGTTGCAGGGCCCAGCTATGGTCTACGTTGAGCCTCTTGGAACGGTTGCATGGCTTCCAAGTCAATGCACTGGACGCAGCACAAGTGTGGGATCCAGGGTCATAAGTCAACATCCCGTAGAAAGCACAGAACGATCTCCATCATGAGCCTTGTGGGGAATTAGGTGTAGACAAATGTAATACCGTACCTGCCCACAATTCTTAGCTTCCCGCCAACATCGTCACTGTCGCGTGTTCAACTCCTTGAGACATCACAGGTCGTCGCTCCTGTTGACGAGGGGTAACGTGACTGGATGCGACATACCGAGCAATCTGTCACACGCTCCCGTCCCTGGAAGAGATTCGATGGGGGCGAACTCAAGGCCTCTGCTGTACCTATCATGGTTTCTCGTGAGTCCAAGGATGAGCAGACAAAACTCAGCCGAGTGCGACGTCTGGATCTTTCAGATAATTGCAGAAGCGTGTGCCGTGGGTGCCATCCTTGACGGAATACTGGCGACGAAGGCCAATGCCAAGATACTCCCCATCAGGCAGCACACGATCGTTTGTCACGAGCTTGGAGAAGGCATATGCCGGTGTTGGGTTGTGTGGTGCTGGCATGGACATGGCTGGACAAAATACAAATTGTAGGTCAGAGCAACAGTGCCCAGATGTCACCATGCGGACCTCATGCTGAATGTCAGAGCAGAATGAGACGTAGCTCACGCATAACGACTGAGAAGATTCAGAGATCGATTTTGCAAATCTACCACCTATTCGTGCTCGTTCTCACGAAGGACAAATTCGCCGCCATCATGAGAGTGGGGAAAATGACAACGGGTGGACCAAACATGGTCTGGTCCCGCAGGGTATCTCCGTATGCCTTGAAGGAGTCTTTACCTGCGCATTGTCATTACTAGAACTCTGTAAAGAAATACTTGTGGAGGACAAACCGTAGACATTGAGCTTGTGCAATTCCATCTTGATCTCTCGTTCGTCATCGACGCCCTCTAGCGGTCCATGACGGACAACGTCAATCTGGCCAGAGTCCTCTACACCGAAAGTCGTTGCAAAGTCGGCAGATTTCACCTACCCCGCCTTGCAGTAGGACTCGTCGTAGACACTTTCTTTACACTAAAGGTGGCTGGTTGGCAGGATACTTCAAGTTTATCGAGGTCTTGTAGCGTGGCCTTCGCAAGGTATCAAAGAGCGCACGCCACATAACAAGCATCCGCCCACGTGATCTCCCTGTGTTTTCATTGGCTCCTGCTTCTATCACACAACGCGGCCATCAATATTTAGGATGGGGGAAAATGTAGTGGAAAATGTGATGGCAAAATTTTAAGATTATGAATCAAATTCTAACAGGGATGGAGTTCAAAGTCTTTCCAATTGTGAGATTGTTTTCGATAACTACAAGTTTGCACAACCGTGTAGTCATGTCCAAAATGTCAATCTAATTTTTAAGTATTGAAGCCGACAGCACACTTGTCAAGACTTCAAGTTTTATCTTTACATTTGAGTCACAGAGGAAATTATTGTATTGTCATTGCCCAAACAATGATTTGGACTTCAAATTTTCGTTGGCATAGAGACCAAGGTTTATTGTTGAAATGAAAACAGGAGGGGATATGCTATCCGAAATTCTGAATTTCGTCCAAGTCAAAACTGGTTACCCGATCATCGCCCTGATCATCGCCTGACTATCACCCCGACGCTGCACATTTCTCATCCATCCGTGCCCGAAAAAGCATGCATGTGGAAGTTCCAGAAGTAGTACATTCAGGATACAAAGACAGGACAACCATATAAGAAAAGTGCTAGATGTAGTTCATCTGGTATTCTAGTATCTCTGTAGCCAAGGAATGGGTGAAGACTCAGTTACGAGCAGCAAAGACATACCAAAGATCGGATTGTAATGATCTTTATAGGAATGGCTCCTTCGAGATCGCAGGCAACTTCCACTCATTCAAATGCTTAGTCCTGTGAAGATTGAATGTAAATACTTGTATGCCAGACAATGGATGTGACCTACCCGACACAGCGAAAGTACAACTACAGCCTCCTTGGAGACTGTCCACTGTGCGTAGTGGCTAACAACCCACAAAATATTCATGTGCTCCAATCTCTCGCTAAGGGCAGACGAGTACATTCTGGCTGGGAAATGAGGGTAGGCGGCATATGGGTCAGACATACTAGTGGGCAGGACACACTGCCTCCAAACTGCAAAATGGAGTAAGCCATTATGCTCATATATATACATGATGCACCCAGGGACAACTGGTGAAGTCCAATTCCCATTTGAATAGTATAGGATGAGTGAGTTGCCAAGGTGTGTCGAGCATCGGCTGTAAGTAATCCCATCACTGGTCTTGACATTGGCACGCAACATGGCTTTGTGCCGGTGAATAAGTTCTTCTAAGTCTTGTGGAACACGTGCCGCATTCCACGTCTCTGGTACCCTGACCTTGACATCATCAAGCAAATCGGTATCATCCAGATCCACGTGGGCATGTGTATTGTAGGCTCGGTCAAGGAGTATCTTGCACTCCTGTATGGTGGGGGGACAGTTCGGGCGAGATAGCCAGGCCCGCAGCTTTGCTCCTTTGAGGTACGAGTGCAGCATAGTACTTTCCTGTTCACCTACGAAGGATTGAGGACAAATCAAAATAGAAAGATTAAGTACTTACCAGATTTATGATTACTGGGAAGATGTTGCAGTATTCTGATTAATCGTTCGAATGGGAACATCCACCAGGAATGTACTGGGCCGAAGAGAACAAGATAATCATAGATGTGAAATGCAGTGTGATGATTTGGTCGAAGGCTGAAGCGAGGGTGAGTGTTCTTTAAGTCCCCTACATAGCGGGCGATGCATGAGCGATATGCGAGCACTCGCTCAGAGCTCATTGTCCGGGAACATGCAAGATAAACTGCGGAAACGAGGTCCATGGTATGGTCAAGGATGACCTCGAGGTCTGACCCAGCATTACCAACTCCCCAAAGACTGATGAGTGCAATCAGTATGTAGACAGTGATGAGCGAATGCCACTCATCTGCTTTGACCGTGCCTGCAGCCTGATCTCTGAAGTTTTTGGGCACCGATCCAAACCACGATGGCACAGAGGTGTCGCGGATAACATCGCATATGCGTCCCAGAACTTTCACTGGATCAAGCTTTGGGGTACCTCTGTCGGTTGTACACAGGGGCCGCTCACGGCGCTACAGAAACTTTCAGCAGTGAGTTTCGCAGACAACAGGAGTTCACACACCCATTGTACGAGTGCTTTGGCATAGTCGACTTTATATAGCCTCATTTGCTTCTTGGGAATGCGGTCTAATGTCTGACATACGTATTTCAAAGCGGCTGTATTCTTCCTGAGAAGGGTTTCTTGAAGACGAGCCAATGAGGTTGCAACATCGACGTCAATGTCATCGTCCACAGAGGGAACTTGAGCAACTAGAAGAGCATGAATAGCAGAGACCTGGGCAGCCTCCTTTGTAGTCATACATAGCGTTGCTGCTGTTTCGGGATCAAGCTGCTCGAAATTATGGTAGAACGCAGGGATGTTTGCCTGAGACGGGATGGTATTTTCATTTGTGAGGCCAAGGAGACTGCGTACATGGTGCTGTACGAGACCTTCGAGGATACAGTGCATCGAATCGACCACAAGTTGCCATGTAGGATCCCAGTAGGGTAGTCGCCAGAGCTCGGAATAGCGAATGCCATGCTCTTTGAAGAGCTTTTCATGCTCAGCGGTTGTCAGGGCATCTCTGCACTGTTTGGCATAATGCCACAGCTTATCCTTGTCCCTGGATACCCACTTTTCAAAATCTGTTCTACCATAGTTAGTTTTATGGTAACAGTTGCATGCGCTACAGAAAAAATGATTGCCGGTGCCGGCAAGAGCAGCAAGATGGCGCACAGACAGTAGATCGCAAACAACGAGTGCAATGGCACTTCGTGTGACCCTTCCATTGCAGTGATTCACAGGTTCTCGAGTAACGAACCCCTTGCTCCCAGGAAGTAACGAGTTGGGCGATAAGAGGGCGAATGTAGTGGTTCAAGTTTTCCAGTGAAGGTTGCCTTGGGCCTGGAATGATACTGGCAAGATACATATTTTCAGGTTTGTATCGCACGTCAAGAGGAAGGTTTAGGCATGCCATGGAAATGATGCCCGACGAGGTGCTAGGTCCACAGCAAGCTCATGCCTTCTGGGTTGAAAAAGTTGACATGCAAAGCAAACACGTAGCGACCTTCATCTCCCCTATCCACAAAAAGTTGTCCACCCTTTGGACCACCAAATTCTCATAAGAATTTGGCTTCAAAAGGAGTCTTGACGAAACGGGGTGGGGGAGAGGAGAGGGACGTGGCGAGGTCATCACATGATGCATCCATCATCGTCTCGAGGTCGCTCCTCGACAACAAACCGGCGAAGATAGTCATTGAAGTCGTGGTGAACAAAGGTCCTCTTTGGTTGATGGGTACCATCGGGCTGAACATCCAGTAGTGGCTCACCTGCAAAGTGTTTCGGGATTTGGATAGTGAGTACAGTACTTCGGATAGGTGGGGATTGCCGAACCTGCTGAATACGATGGTGCATAAGTGCAATGACAGCCGCACACCTGCATAAGTCACTGTCTTGGACTTGATATTAAATTTGCCAAGGGCCGCCTCGATGGTAGGTGGAAGCTGCCAAATGACATTTTGATGAGACACACTAAGCGTGCCATCGGATCGTTGGAACACTAAAAAGAGCAGCAGAGACAGAGTACCCATGAGGAAGTTGCCATGGCGCTGGCTGATTCCCATCAGGATGCTGCAAGCAACACCAATGAGGACTGCAACCTGAGCGACTATGTCCATACACTCTATTGGTGGAGTATTTTGATTCTCTATCGAGGAGTGAACAATCCAATATTTTTACTGACGGCGATAATACTTACCAGTATCAACATTTACTGGCTCCAATTTTCCTGATGAAGGAGAGGGGGATGGCCTTGCCTTGACTTCAAGCTCAAGCTTGTCAAGAGTAGTTGCGACCTCTCTCTTGCGAGCATTGACAGAATCGGCCTTCCCTCTGATATTCTCCCAGGAAAGATGGAGGTGCTGCAGGTCATTGGTCACCTCAGCAATAGAATCGTCCGAAGGATCTAGTAAGAGACGAAGGCACCGGTTAGCACAGGTCCTCAATATTGGACAATAGTTTCAATGCCTTCACAGAGCGTGCATGGCCGTCCTTCCTGGATACTCGATGGCCTGCGATCTGAGAGGCAGGGAGAGCCATGGAAGGTAGCGTTGATGTCCTGGAAGTTAGACAAAGACGGCTGAGGCTTTCAGCGATGTCGGCGAAAGGAAGGGGGTCCAATGTCCCAGCGACAATGTCCTTGCTTGGACCTGATTCCTGGTATTCGGATCGCGAGTTCCAGAGTTTGTTGGCAGGGGATTTCGGATCCGGCCCGTCATCAGTAAGTGTTAGAGCAAGAAGGTGGCTAGCAAGGTTATCGGGATGGGCAGTGTGGGCAGTGAAGGTCTTTTCAGTAATGGCAGGGGATGCTCTGTGTTTGGACTTTTCCTCCTGGACATGCTTCAGATGGGCAGCTATCAGCCGCGAATCCATCAAGATACCATTGGTATCTCTCTGAACGCACTCTTCGCACTGACATCATTTGTATATGGCGTATGACGGAGGCATGTCGCAGAGGAGGGGACGGCTGACCAAGGTCATCAGTGCGTAACCTGAGCCCATCTATTAATGCACGGAGGTGGAGGCATACTTACACAGGAGGGCTTTTGTGGACCTTGTTTTCGTACAAAGACAATTAGTATTGATGCAGTTGCGGAAGGCTCTGCCACTAGACCTTGTTTTTGGGCATGACGTGATGGACAGAAGGGGATTGTCATAAGAGGGACAACAAAGGCTTTAGGCATAACAAGAATAGTCAGATCCAGGTGATCACGGAAGACATCTTCAACGGACCTTGATTTATGCTCAACAATACAAGACCTACTTATCCGAACATGGTGCAGGAATGGTAGGGCGCTGTGAGAACCGGACGACCAACTCGCGCGACTAGAAATCTATACAACTTATCCGAACATAAATTTAGGCTCAGAACAAATTGAGGGTCACAGGAATATTGACTAGAACTACCCATAAATCAAATGCTGCTCATGCCCTCCCTTTTTACCAGAGCTCCCCAGCTCTGCAAAATGGCGGCCATGATCGATCCACAGGTTACGATAACAGTTATACCCAAGAGGGAGTCGGGAGGCAAAAGTCGGTGTACAATGTCAATTACAGCTGCAAGACCGAGTAGCATTACGATGCTGAGTAAGAGAGCAACAACCACCCAATGCAGCGGGGGAGCCGGTATGTGGTACTTGGGTGGGTATTGCACCCTAATACTTCTCCCTGTGCAAGTGCGGGTGGATAGTAACCTATAGTACAGTCAAACTTGCATCCACTGGCACTACTGAGACTCACGTTCGTTCTTTGCAGCATGGTCTGGAGCTGAGACGTGTGGAGCTGAGACGTGTTTGGATCTCCAGTTTAATATCCTGATGAAGGTGCGTAGTGATGGCGACGACTTATTTTGTTGTTCGGGTAACAAGGGTAACAACAACAGGGTAACAACAGGTGGCTCTCATATTTAACTATCTTCGACTATCGATGTATCGACATTAGGCACAAGGAGGAAAAACAGGTTAAAGAAAAGGCAACATAGAGCTTTACAACTGAGATCGGGACTGCTCCCACGCGCCAGGCATGAGTTTAGCTGGCGGATTAAGGTGCTCAGAGGTGGGCACGACAACGCAGCTGTTGCGCGGGGTCTCGGGGTGAATCAAACAACGTTGACAAACCGAAAGAAAGCAGAACTTACGGAATACATCTCCTCAAGCGGCCATTCTATGATCTTGAGAGTGAAGTCAATGGCCTCGGAAAGCCCAATTTCTACCTGGTTACAGAGACCAGCTTCCAGCTGGCAAGCATACTTCTTCACGTGGTATTGAACCGCCCTATGAATGCTCTCCTTCAACCCGAGAGGGATATGAGAACCTGACAGCGGGCATGGAACTGAGGCTGGGGAACTATGTTCTGAGATTGATCGACAGGCTGAAACCCATCAATCATATTATTCCCTCAGGATAGTTGTGCGGGTGAATAAAACAAAGGTTGCTTACCTACGGGCTCCGAATGCAATGAAAGATCAACCTCCCCAAGGGTGTCCAAAATCACTGCACCTTGACGAGTAAGGCGGGAGGGGCTGGAAGAACTCGCATTTTGAGAAGTAAGTAGGGAAGATGAGGCAGTGGGTGTGGACTTGGTCGAGTCATTTCCACCTAAATTATAAGGAACTTGAAACTATGGAAGGCTCCGACGAAATGCGACGGACTTATCGACTGCGCATGAATGGGATCCATAGGCAGAAAGTGGTCCACAGCAGTGTGGAAGCTCTGTGAACAAGTCTGTGCGAAAGAACTGCGATTCTGACCACCTACATACCTCGTTCAGTTGAGGCAGATTTGTCCCAAATCGCAGCCTTGCTACGAGTGAGGCGGGTAGACGAAGTAGGTCTACAGTCCTGGTAGGGCTGAAATCTGGTAACAGGTACGCAGGCGCATTGAACGAGGAGAGCTGGAATCGGATTTCATGATGGTCTGGTGGTTTGGTGGGGGTAAAGATATGTCAGTGTTATAAGGGAAAGGGAGAGGCATAACAAATTGATTGACTACTCAGCAGCGTCAATGACAAAAGCACTTAATCAGTCGACAGCCCTGACAATACGCTCATGCACCGAATGAAAAATCAGTCGCCGCCTGACAATACGTTCATGCATTAGCATCGTGTAAGCTTGATTTGGAGCCGCTGACTTGTAACGAATATCCATTGCCCGACAATAAAGTCATATGACGAGATAGCCCCTTTGAGACAGAGTTTGTCTCTACGTTTAATTAATTTAAGTCGTTGGTTGGTAACAAATGGTACTCACCGCAGTGCATCAAGAAAACATGCTGGGCAACAATAAGGCTTTCCATCGGCATTGACAACGACGTTGCTGGGCCAAACAAAAAGAGTGAATGATTCTGGGTCAGATAAAAAACGAACATAACGATCAGCGACTACAATACAGTTATCCAGTTACCCATTATTCCGCACACAATAAATAGATAACGAAGTCAGGTGAGATAGCCATGAGAACCATGCTGCCGATCAAGTCAGTTCCAAAGTATATCTTGGGAGGGCGCCTGTCAGCCCATCAAGATGGTATACTCTGTCTAGCGGTCTCAAATGACGGTAAACTCTTAGCAAGCGGAGGTCAGCGACAATTATACAGCCTAAAGAAAATACTTACAACTATAGGTTTCGACGGACTACGTATGTGGGACCTACAAACTAAAGTGGAGCTTCGCAAGCCCTGCCAGACACGCAATACGCAGGATCCCATCACCTGCGCGGTGTGGTTGACTCTCGAAGACTGAGAGAAACGATATACTCTGTTGTGGGACTGGGCTTGGGTATCTCTTGCTCTGGAAGCAAGGGTTGACCTCTGCAACACCAGAATTCGAGGAAACCCTGGCAAGACATGGTAGGGACTGGGTCAAGAAGTCATGGCTATTAGCTGGTGCAAAAGAAGTGATCAGCTCGTCACTGCAACTTATGACAGACGAGTCCAGCTTTGGACAGTGGGCACAAAATATATGCTGACCAATATCTTCAGTGTTGAACTACCGACCACTGTTCCACGTGCCTGGTATTTTCACTGGCACTGACGTTCTCGTGTTTGGGATGTATGATGGAGAAATGTGAGTAATCAGCGGAACCATGAAAAAGAAATGACTCAGGGTTCTTGGGTTTATAGACACACGCTGCGCGGAAAAGATGGTGTAATTCTTGCAACGAAGACTATCGGGAGATTGATGTAAGTACAGGTACACGGTTACATATGCAAATCTTACAAAAATACTTCAGAGGAAATGTCGCTATTGATAGTGCTCACACGAGCTTCGTCATCGACAATGCTGTAAATGGATTCAGTCTTCACAGAATGGAAGACGGCGTATGTGCTAGAACGTACGACACAAATCCCAAGAAAGGATTCCCGAAGCAAGTAACTATTGCAGAGAGAGAATCGGTGGTCGTAGGTGGAGGGGATGACTGGATTAGTCTATGTGTTTGACAAGGGGACCAGCGAACTGGTTCAAACACTGCGGCACTCCACCAATGGACGAGTGCAAACCATCACCGTAAGATAAATCTCATTTCCATGGACAGTAACTGACGTACATACCAAGACACACAGACGCAGGTGATGTTCACTATATCCTCGCAGCAACATCAAGCAACGAAAACAACATCTCGATATCTGTATGGAAAAAACCGGCGACATCTTCCAAGCGTCATCACAAAAAAAGGGGGGGACCTACTGCATTATCCATTTGCCAGTTGGTTTGGCAAATGATTCCACACCTTACAGCGCTGGCTGCCATCAGTGATGTTTCGCGCTGCAAATGAGGGTGGGCAGTGAAGTTTACATGAGGACACAGGGAAAGGGGCACCTTGTAAATCCCTTGCCATGGAAAAGAAACCCAATGCCAGCCTTCCCAGTACAGGTCGAGGGGAATCATATACATTGACAAGACCCAACAGACAAGCACTGCACGCCCCTGATTTCAAGTTTCGTGGGGAAAGTACCAGTCGAAGAAAGGAACACAGGGTATGGCGATGTCCATGCTGGGTATAACGTCGAGGAAGGGAGCGTGGGGTGTGGCGATGGCGATGACACAGGGGGAATACGAACCCGAATGAGTCCTTAGACAACCTTCGTAGGCCAAAAACTGTAGAAATTCAATGACTTACCACTGCAGCCGCAATAATCTATGGTTTGAACAGGCTATGGACAATCAGAAAGGTTTTCGCACATCAGAATTTGCGAATGACTGACCTCGGGAATGAAATGGCGACAGGTCGAGGGCACAAAGGTGTCTGCCTATGGATAGTCAGAAGTCTCTGTTGCAATGGATGACAGGTATACACACACCGTTATAAAGGCTTCATAGTCAGCGATGACACGGAAGATGAATACTAGATGTATCGCCTACTAATAATAAGTGTCTGCAAATAAAAACGTATGCACATACACATGATGCCATGAGTATGAATTAGCAAGACTGATTTTGACTAGGTTCATACTCAAGCTCTGTGACATTTTACTTTACTACTGCAACAGCATGCCCTGTAGGATTTACTATGCTATGCAACACACGCCCACAGTGGAAGATGTACTATATGCACACACAATAATACTACTGCTAAGATTTACTATACTACAGCAATGCACGCCCATATATACGTTATATACGTTAAACATTATAGTATAATACCAACGATGACGAAGACAAGAAAGGCGAAAAAAAGAGGTGATGGAAGAAAAGAAACAAGTAATAAGCGAGCTTGATGGCCTTTTAAACTGAAACGAACTCAGACGGGAAACGCCGAATCCACATTCTAACCAAACACTGGTCACGTGCTCCTGTTGCCGCGGGCCACGCTTCGCTGATGACTCAGTCAACACGTACGCAGCAAAAAGTGTACACGAATAAGATCTTGAGATATAGCTACTGCCATTATCGTCAGACTAGGCTCGGTGTAACGCAAACAGAATATCATCAGACTAAGTTCAATGTATAGTTCGGAGTACAGACCTTCATATCTACTAACGACAGACTGGTTGGGACAACGGGACGATGAACGATGCCTTCGTGCCACGGGTCGGTTATAAATTGGGACAAGTCGGAAGAGTTGTCAGTTGGCCCTACGAAGAGAGGATACAGGTATCAATTCTTGCGTCACCCTAAATACGAGCAGTAGACCTAGGTAATACCCAACAGGCCTGCCCAGTAGTTTGTCGCACCATGCAAGCATTTCCAGGCAGAGCACGTTGAAGACTGGAGCGCCAGACAGACGGAAGGGACATTGAGAAGAACAATATGTATTATGATACAAGATCTACGTAGATAGTGGTCTTCTATTCTCATTCAACGAATCTTGGGTCAGGCGGTGTATGATGCAGCCTGGTCACCATCAAATTTCTGAAGTCTCAAAGTATTCGAATGCGAGAACTTACCGTTACAACCTCATGAGCAGAGGGTTTGACCCTCACGTATGGGTGGAACCTGTATTGGCGCGACAACTTGTAGGAAGGAAGCCTTCCACCATCCGAAGCCGCGCCAGACTCAGAGATGACGAATGACGGGGGGGAGATGGCGAACGGCGAGGGAGAGACGGCCAAAGACGAGGAGGAAACAGCAAACGAGGAGGAGATGAAATGTTCATCATATGTATTGCCGTATAACGCAGCCTAGTTACTATCAATATTGTGAGGTCTCAAGGTAGCAAGAACTCACCATCACGATCTCGCGAGCAGATGGTTTGACTCTCGCATATGGGTGGAACCTAAAGTGGAGCAACGTCTCGTAGCGGGGAAGCTTTCCTCCGTCCATGTCATCCAAATAGAAAAAGAAATGGGGGAGTGAGGGTAGTGAGAGTAGAGAAGAAAAACCGCGGGACGAGGGAGTTTGAAACTTGAGCGTGCCTAAAATATGGGAATGACCGAGTGCAATTCGAGGAGTCAGCAGTCCGTGGACGAGGGAGTTTAAAACCTAGGCATACCTAAAATATGGGAATGACCGAAGCACGATTTGGGAAGTTAACAGTAGGGGGACACAGGCACTGTAGTTGAAATTACACCATTGCACGCCGTTTCTATGACACTATCTTATGGGACACTTTGCAGTATGACGCCCGGCAATGCCGAACATTGTCACACCAGCAGTTTTGTAGCCCTTGTAAAACTTCTATCCGCAAGCTCAAGTGCTAAGCACGACGGGCACTGTCCGGAAGAGCTTGTTCAGTATGCAGTTATAACTATGGACATTCAAGTGATACAATAGCAACAGCAACGAACTTGAGGCCCATTGGTGTAAACTGTAAATGGAGCGGATTCAAACTAGCCACTATGAGTGACCGCAGGATGGTGGAGGGATGCCAATAAAGCACATACCTATGACCACCTCTCAGTCAAGAAGAGATCATCGGTGGCAATTAATTTATATCCTCAAATTGTTATCCCGAGGCTGTTGGATGAGGAAAACGATCGGAACAGATGCTGCCAATTCATCGTCAGAACTAGAAGTCCCTGCACACAAATAGAGATCCTCGATCTTTGGGAAAGTGGGTAACCACCTGCACAGTGTGTCATCTGCTTCGGAGCTCAGGACCCGAAGAATGAGACCCTTGACTTTGGTAAGACAAATTTGGGAGCTATTCTCTGGCAAAGCCAGCGCACGGGGATCTGCCTCGGCAGGAATTTGAACAGAAAGCTCGTTCACTCCAGGCAAATGTTCGACACATAACAACACGTCCGATAGAAAACAATCCATGAAGCTGGATGCCCCAAGTCGAAGCCCAAGATATTCCAGAGTACCTGGTATATAAGCATAATGCAGAAGGGAGAGTATGTGGGACGGGGGGAAACTACCAGTCAAGGAGAGGAGCACAGGATACGGCGATGTCTATGCAGAGAATAACGTCGAGGAAGGGTGCACAGGGTGTGGCGATGACTCAGGGGGAATACGAATACGAATGAATCCTTAGGGTTCGAACTGGACTACAGACAATCAGAAATGTTTAGTAGATCAGAATTCACAAATGACTTACCGTGGGAGTGAAATGGCAACGATCAGTATAGGGAAAGAGTAAATGTGATAAGTCAGCAATAGGTGCGGTGATACGGAGTATGGGCACAAAGGTGTCACCTATGGACGGTCAGAAGTGTCTCCATAGATTGTGGATAACTTACTGCTGCAATGGATGACAGGTATGCGCATACACCGATATAAAAAACTTCATAGTCGGCAATGACGCAGAGGATGAATACTAATGTATCACCGACAAATAATCAGAAGTGTCTCCGCAAATAAAAAATGGCTGCAGATAACTTACTGTTGCAATGGGATGATATGTATACACGCTTGCTGACATTTAACTGGCAACGCACAGTAGGATTGATTACTGTGCAACACACAGTATGGCGTGCAGGTTTTACTATACTACGCAACGCAACATGCCAATCCTATGCATACTATGCAATGCAACGCACGTAGGATTCGCCATGCAACACAGGCACTGCCATGTAGGATTTACTGTACTCTGCACACACAACATACATGTATGGGATTTACTATGCTCTGTACTCTGCACACAAAATATACATGTATAATCTAGTATATACTACCAGTGAAAACAAGAAGGGCGAAAATTAGGAGAGTGATGTATGATGGGAGAGAAGAAGAAACACAATAAGTGAGCCTGACAACTTTTAAACTGAAACGAACTCAGCCTGGGAAACCCCGAATCCGCGTCTAACTAAACATGATCACGTGCTCCCAACGTTGCCGCAGTTGAACACAACCTTCTTCGCCACGCTTCGTGGATGACTCAGCCAACACTCAGTGAAGAAGTACACACAAATAATGTTTATGTGAGCTAAAAATCTTGAGATGCAGTAGCAAGTTGTTATCGTCATAGTGCACTCAAATATAGTAGCTGCTGTCGAACGAAATGTTTGTACACTGCAATAAACCATGCCTGGTTGGCATTTGGTGTCTGGAATATCGTAACTGCCGCTGGTCGTTGAATGACCTGGTCTTGGGCTGGTGATAAGCATCAGTCGGCTTGTTGGAGCATCATGAGGGACGGTGGGCGATTTGGCGTGCCGGGGAGGGACGGTGGAGTGACGGGTGCACGGATTCAGCGTGATGCCGGAGGGGAGGAAGGCTCGGACATGGATGTAGGTTGACGGTGTGTTGACGTGTGGTGTAGTGGTGTAGCTGACTTCGTTCCTGTGTGGTGGGTCATTACTGTGCAGGTAGAGCTACTGATATTTCACCAAAGGTTTTTCTTGTAGCTACGTGACATATCTGAGCAGATGCATCCCGGTGCTTGCATTGTCGAGAATGTAGGCAGTGTGTTGCTTTCCTGCCAAGTGTGGTGCAGAGTGCATAACGCACTTTCTTTAGCCGGTGCAGGCGTTGGTTCAGAGGGGCATGACCGGTGTATAGCTGGATGTAGAGGCCGGCTTGCTTCTTGTGTAGGGCACCTGCTAGTTCGATGAACGATTTCGATGGGAATCTGGGTGACCGTTCCATTCCCTGTGCCAAAATTCTGTCAGTTTCGTATTATACCATTGTTTAAGGGCAGAAGCGTTTTCGGTGGCATACATTAAAGACTGGAGCGTCGAATAAACGGAAGGGACCTCGAGAAAGCGATACGTATATGTTACAAGATCTACTAGGTAGCGGTTTTGTCTCCCATTCCCACTCAACGAGTTTTAGGTCATGCGGTATATACCACAGCCTAGTCATATTATCATACTCTGAAGTTTGAAGGTATTTGAGTGTGAACTCACCGTCATGATCTCATGAGCAGAGGGTTTCATCCTCGTGTACGGATGATACCTATATTGACGCGAGAGCTTGTAGGAAGAAAGTCTTCCGCTGACCAAGGCCATGCCGGAATCAGAGGTAGCGGACGACGAGGGGATGGTGTGGTCTTCGTCATACGTATCGTCGTATAACGCAACCTAGCTACTATCAGTATTCTGAAGTCTCTGGGAAGCGCGAACTCACGATCTCACGAGCGGAGGGTTTGACTCTGGCGTACGGGTGGAATCTGAACTGGCGCGACATCTTGAAGCCAGGAAGCCTTCCGCCGTTCATGTCATCCAAATAGAAAAAAAATATTGCGGAGTAAGGGAGTTTTGTAGAAGAGAGAGACAACGAGATGAGGGAGTTTAAAACCTAAGCGTGTCTAGAATATGGGAATGACCGAGGTCGAGGCGTGATTTGAAGTTAACACTTCATGCCGTCATGGGGCACAGGCACGGTAGTTGAAATTACACGATTGCACTCCACTCCCGCGGCACTATCTTATGGGACACTGTGTGAGCGTAGCTGCAAGTACTACAGTACGATGCCCGGCAATGCCGAGCACGGCCTCTTAAAGATCCTACAGTCTTCGTGAAACTTCTACCCGCACGCCCAAGCGCTAGGCACAACTGGCGTGGTGGGCGGGCAATCCAGAAGAACTCATGATGGTCCTTGCATTTCAAAGTACCATTCAGTATGCAGTTAAGTACGGACAATTCGAGTGATACAACAACAGCAGCGAACTTGAGGCCAGTGTAAACTGTAAATGGAGCGAATGCAGCCACCATGAGTGACTGCAGGGTGACAGAGGAATACCAATAAAGCACATACGTATGATCACCTCTCGTCGTGAGATCAGTGGTGGCGACCAATCTACAACCTCAAAATCGTTATCCCGAGGCTGTTGGATGGAGAAAACGATCGGAACAGATGAGCCAACTCATCATCAGATCTAGAAGTCCCTGCACACAAATAGAGGTCTTCAATTTCTGGGAAAGTGGGTAACCACCGTGCACAGTGTAACTGGAAAACTCAGTTAATCATGGTCAAAGTGGGCAAAACTTACGTACAATTGTATTGTCATCCGATTCAGAGTTCAGGATCCAAAGAGTGAGACCCTTGACTTTGACAAGACAAGCTCGGGAGCTATTCTCTGATAAAGCCAGCTGCACAGGGATCTGCCTCGGCAGGAAATCGAATGGAAAGCTCGTTCACACCAGACAAATGCTCGGCACATAGCAACACGTCCTGATAGAAAGCAATCCATGAAGCTGGATGCCCCAAGTCGAAGTCCAAGGTATTCCAGAGTACCTGGTATATAAGCATAATGCAAAAGAGAGAGTATGTGGCAAGGGGCGCCATCCAGTCTGGTCAGCGAAGAGAGTACAGCCATTGGGCGGGTATGTCGCAATGGGCTGCGGGGAAGTGAACTGCGAGCCGTACTACTAATGATAGCCAGGGCCTTCACTTGGTGGCAGTGACAAGAACTCTACTAGGCTGTGGGCAGGACAAGTAGTCTCTATCTCCAGCGAAGCGAAGGGACCTGAACCGTAAATCCCCGAGGAACTTCGTCCACTGCACAGCTGTAAGTGCCGTGTTGGTGAGTCTAAGACTGACTAGTGGTGCACTGCGCAGGGTACTCAGCGTGAAGGCGATGGACATGGAGGTGAAGAAAAGCGACGACGAGAGCTCTAAGGACTCGATCTCAGTGTCACAAATAGAAGTTCTGTCACCACGGCAGATCCGTGGCTCTTCCCCCCATGACAAGCCATGGCAACTCAATTCCTTGCATCCTGACCCTCGGATGCATTCCAGCAGGCGCAAGAATGAGTGACTCGGCTTGTCGGGACCGGAGTATAGAAGTAGGTGTACTCGAGGGATTACCTTGCTACCTGTCAGCGACTCGAAGAAGGTTCGCAGGGCATACAAATGGTAGTCAGTTGTCGTCCGAGAAACAGAAAAATGAAGGGAATTTGGGACAACGAATGCCCCAGTCTGCTGCCATACTAATAGGGCCTTACAGCCCTTGTCATCTAGGGACAAATAATTACTTTGGGGGGTATCAAATCCAAGAAGCACTGAAACAACGTGGGGCAGCTATCTCCCTGAGCAGCTGGCACACCTGGGTCAGGGCCAGAAGGGAATTCAGGGGAAGGAAACTTGTGATGTGCCCAAGAAGTTCATTGGGAAGTCGCCAGATGAGGCAAGCATGCCCTCTTGGGGAGATCAAGGAAGTAGTGCTGAGGAACCTTGGCAGGAGGACCAAGCGCCAAATCATGATCCTCACTATTCTTGCAGCTTCAAAGACGAGGTGACTAGCGGAACATGAGGAATTTGCTGAATGCCCATAAGTAGCGCACTTGATCACGTCGAGATCCTCACCTGAATACCAATGGAAGACGCCTGAAAGACCAGCGAAGTACCACGAGAGATCTTGGTAGGAGGGCCGAGGGCCTGAGTCCTGATCTTCACAAAATTTCCTGCTTCTGAGCAACTTCTGTAGTTGTACGGAAAATCTAAAGTAGCTCAGACATTCTGTATGATTAATTGTTAGAAGTCACTAGATTCTTACCTGCACGGTGGGAACAGCAGCATCGCCCGAGATAGGACTCCCCTCAGGAGCGTCACTTCTCAGAGGGTTGGCCAGCATCCCTGCAAAGTGGCTCTGAACGATGCCCATATTTTGTGTTCACAAGATAAGTTCGGTGATTGGTGTTCGAAGAGTGAGCGAAGAGGAGTCGATGGTTTGCGGAGATGGCTAGGTGGATGGGTTATTTCTACTGGTGCGATGGGGCACAATAGACACGGTTATGTTGTCGCTATGTCGTCGCCCTGACAATAACAAATGAAGCGCTCAGTAACATGAACCCATAGCAAACAATAACTTGCCTATTAGATAACTATTAAATCATCACCTGAGTGAAGAGGAGTCGATGGTTTGCGCAGATGGCTAGGGTGGGTGGGTTATCTCTGCCGGTGCGATGGGGCTGCAGTAGACACAGCTATGTTGTCGCCATGTTGTCGCCCGACAATAACAAATGAAGCACTCAGTAACATGAACCCATAGCAAACAATAACTCGCCTATTAGATAACTATTAAATCATCACCTGATGGAAAAGAGAGCATCTTGCCTAGAAATGCCGCCACCCCAGGACAATAAGGAGCGAAAGACTCTGCAGTGAGAATCCCCAAACCACCACTAATGGGTGCCTACTACAATGAAGAGTCTATAATATGTATCAGTCGTGTCCCTGGTTGGACGTTGTAATTGTTTTTCGTGAAGCTGTGGTATTAAGGTGGGACGCTAAACTATCATTGTTATCATAAATTAAGACCCCTAACTACTGCGTGATTGTATTCGAATGCAACACAAATATCGGAGAACTGGATAGTAGTACCGTCCTCCGTTACAACCGATTTAGAGTTCCTGTGGCACTTCATTATACGTACGAATCTTCCTGCTTGAGATCCCTTAAGTACCAGGCATAGTTGATTTTTGCCGGTGGGGTTGGCTGGCATAAGGTACCGAGCAGGGATTGTGAGGTGTTGAATGGCCGAGCCTGCATTGTGCCCCGTCACCGTAATGCAGACAGAACCAGATGGCGCAGGTCCATTTTGACCCACAAATCAGTTGGGACACACCGTTCGGACAATGCGCTTGCCCAAAGAGACCTGGGTGAAACCAACACTAACGTTGAATCCAAGATGGAAGGATTTGAAGTCGCAAAATTCGGACTGAAAAAGCCATGGAACCTCGCCTATACACTAACTTCAGTAAGTGTAGCACAAGAGCAAAATGGCATACCATAATCAGGGGTCTGAGTCTGAATGATATCGTCTGGGGTAACTGACCACGCATCCGAAGGGCCAGCATTTGACGGGCCAGGGGAAGGTGGTGGGGTGACATTATGGGGCACAACAGGAGTGATGAATGACCGGTTGTGGAGGGATTTCAAGGAGCGCTGCAACTGGAGAGGAAGCAGTGTGCCATCGAGCAGCATACCGGTTCTGAGAGGAGGATTAGGGGTGCTAGGCTTCAAAGGCAGATAAGCTCATGGCGTCGCAACTTGGTTATTTTTCAGCTCGATCGGTTGTCCGAATATCGCAACCCAACTCAATGTCCTTCTAAGGGAACGCAGCGTAGCTCGAGTGCCCTTCTTGTCGCTGCCTATAACCCAGACATCACAACCAACGAACTTGGACAATCCATAATCAAAGCGCTCCTTGACTTTATGGGAAAACGTAATGGGGACGTTGATCTGGAGAGAAGGGTAAGAAAGATCAAGATGAAATACGGGACAGCTCACCTGAATTCCATCCTCCAGATGCACAAAATCAAGGCTAGCCTTGATCAAATCTACCGCCTTCACTACACCTTGAGAGTGGTGCCACTGTCCCCTTGCCACTTCCACCATATCACCTACAGCAATGTTATAACCCTTATCCTTTGAAAGGGTAAGGGTGCCTGGGGCTCTCTCGATATGGAGGTCAGATGCATTCATGGCGACCATAGACTGACTCGGGGTGGGGTCTCGTTCGCTATCTTCTTTCCCCTTTCCCTTCCCACGATTAAACATCCAGACCTTACCATCGGGACTAATCCACTCGATAATTCCTGTCTGGCCGGTGTACGGACCATGATGCACTTGTACAACGTCACCCAGTAGGGCTTCGTCCTCCGAAAGTGGGAGGACTACATGAGGTTCAGCAACAGGGCCGAGAGATAAGACATGGTCTTGCAAGTGGCTCCACACGATGAATCTCGAGACTTCGATCTAGAATTTGTCAGTATGAGTGGCGGAAAATGAGGATGTCTCACATCTTCTGAGGTTTGGTTGGGCCACATAACAACTAGGACGATTGTACGCTCATGGAGAGCGACAACATAACCTGTTTCCCCACAGAAAGGGCCTGCTATAATCTCCAACATGTCCCCTAAGCTAAACACCCTGTGTAGCTCACGCAGGGTGCATTCGAAAGCATCATCGTCACACCAAACCACCGCAGATCATTTGTGCCAATCCATGTTGGTAAGTGCCCCCTTCTTGCCCCTGAGCTCCCCCTCTCGAATCTCAACAGCATCCTGCTCTCGCCAAAATTGTGCCGAAAAGAGATTCAACATTTCTTCAACAAAATAAGGGTCAATGCCAGCTGCCACGTGAAACCTGATATCGTTGGGATGCAGCAGCTCGACTATCTCCAAGGTGTTGGCAGGTAACGTCAGCCGGAACAGTCCATGCACGAACTGTTGCCCATCGCAACTATATCCTATTTCGGCGCCAGAGGGAGATAGGATAGGCACGAGATCAAGGCCTGCCATCCTAGCCAGTTCAACATTGAACCTCACACTTTCCCCTGATTCCTCGGGGAGATCATAGGGAAGCCGACGAGGTGCAATGAGTATGACGACAGCATCACTGTCAGCACTCTCCTCGACGTACCCAATATCACCTTTGTACATAGACTTCCAGATTCGAACCCAACTCTGGGTGGGAAGTACTTGTCGAGCCCTAAACACCATAATCGATGTGCCCTCCTGTGGTGGCAGAAGTGTTATTTCCTTGTGGCTTCGAGAACAGGATGGGGGGAGGTTTTGCTGCACTTCGAGAGGACAGGAGGCCTCTACGTACACCCAGTGAGGAAGCCACGGTAATGTCATGGCCACGAGTCCTCGCAACTTGATGTACTCGAGAGCAAATGTTCTTGAGCTGGCTGATAATCAAAGTCGTCAGAAAATGAATACAGAATAAGAAAACAAGGCACCTGAATAAAAATCTACTATGTAGATGTTTCTGAGAAGGGGCGGAAAAATACTGGTCGGGATCTGCCTGTTAGGTGGACGGTTGACAACCACCAAATCTCCTACATCAGAACCGAACCGTTTGCAAAGGGAATCGATACTCTGCAGGTAAGATCTTTTGCCCGACGGTTCTGCCTGCTGAGGGCGACAAATGGATCCCCCTTCTTCTTGTTCATCTTCCTCTTTCTCCTCCTCCTCCTCCTCCTCCCCCTCCTCCTCTCCTTCTTCGTCCTCCTCTGCGTCCATGTCGATGAAAATACTGGCACTTACCTTACGGCGCTTCCTCTGGACCCCTCCGCGAGATGACAAACGACGACAATGGGTAGTGCCTGGAGACGACGTTGAAGCGGTGTGAATAGAGGCCCCGAATGGTAGTGCAGGTGCACACGTAGCCGTCAAGCTAACGCCCTGCAATTCCATCGCTCTTTGAACAACCAGAGGGGCAGGTACAGCATCTTCAGCTCCTGGATCTGACTGCAAGAAAATCTTGTTAATAAGAGGTTTCCACTCTTCGTGGATATAATGAGATCCATATTTTCGCATCCTGTCATCTAGTTCGCCATACCCGATCTTGTCCTTGGCCCAATCCATCATAAGACGCCATGCACATGGGTCATTTAGCAAAGGACCTGATGAGGTCAAAACTGAGGACATAGAAGTTAGTCCTGCTGAGAGAGGAATGTTCAGAGAACAGCATCAAAATTGAATGGTGAAACATACCAGAGGAAGATTCTTGATTACCTGACACAATCGATCCTCGGGACAGTTGGGAGGGTAACTCTAGGAGGAGATTCAGAGAATCGCAATGAAGCATTGCATATAGAAAAAATACCAGATGATGATGATGACTCCTCAATACCCAACTGCTGCATCCATACCTTCTCAACATCACCCCAACAACCCGGTTCCATCATGATACAGTAAGCCAGGTCCATCCATTCGCCAGAGTCAAAGTTGGACCCAAGGGCAAATTCAATGTTGTCTAAAGCTGTATCCATCAAGATGGAACCTTCGGCGAACTGTTTGAACCAGTGGAACGATTGTAGATGAATCATCCTCGGCGTGATATTGAATGCTCGGGGAGCGGACATTGTCGAGTGGGCAGCGTCAGGTGTATTGAAACTCGAGTGGCAGGTTGAAGCCTATGGAACATAATTTTTCAGTAGGGCCTTACAATACCCGAACGAATACACATGCCTATGCCTCAGGTTTTAGATTCACGCCGAAGAATGGTAGTGTAGCGGCTACAGGAACACGTTCTATTCTTCGCCATACTACTCCTTTCTCGCACCTTAGCTTGCTAACTTAACTTCCACATAATGGTTAGCCCGGCCCAAGGAACGGCTAACAGCCGCACTCAGATACGTGTAGAGATACACTACCCATCACTAAACTATTACACTATGACATGTGAACCAGTACTACGGCAATTAGTATGTTGTGAGAGGAAAGAGATGAAGGGAAGAAAAATATAATTACGGAGCTTGAACTGCATATAAACTGAAACGAACTAACATCACATGAGCTCACGTGGGGGGAAAGGACGCGCAACACTGAAACTAAGTGCGAGAAAATGTGCAGGTGGCGGTGACCGTGGGAGTGATGTGAAAGGCTGGTTGGCTCACGTGCTCAGCCAAAACAGTTCAGTATATCAAGCCAGTCCGTGCTTTCTCATGAATCTTTTCCTCTTACTTTCATCTCACTACAAGAAGCTTGGGGTAGTCGTAGTAGCAGCTGGTCCTCGCCGTACTTACAATTAGTCGCTCCAAACTAAAATGATAATTACGATGTACGATGTATGATGTACCCTGAGGTCTGCATGCTGTCGATACAACCATCAAAAGCAATTATGGTGAACGCTAAACGTGAATGCCGTCGAAAGCAAGGAAATCCACTAAACCAAGAAGGTACGAACCCATACTCCGTTTTTGCCGTTACTCACACCGTTCATAGTGATTAGATATGTGATATGTTTTGCTCACAATGAAGTCTAACTATGCACTATGCACTATCCGTGATGCAGACGCTGCGGCCGACTCAAATAGATTCTGTTGACGAATACAACACGACGCAGTATGGAAGATGAGGATACATCGGCCGCTATTATTGTAAGTCGGCACTGGACGTTGGACAATGTTCTACTGAAATGTGAACAATGTTAACACCTCCCACTCCAGAGGGCGAGTAGCACTCCACTACCTCAGGCCCCAACTCTCGGTATCATCCAAGCTGTGCGTCCCAGTCACTCTCAGTGTTTGACTCGCTACTTCTTCGATGGTCCAGGTGACTTCGATTTAGGCGACCTGCCTTGAATTCTCTTTCCACCCTTCGCAGCCTTGCTCGAACCATCAGCGATTCTCTTCTCCTGCCGGGCTCTTGAGGACAAATATTTCAGGCACATCTGAATCAGGTCGAGAACAGGCCAACAGTTTTCGAAAGTGCTTAGGTCTGGAAATTCCGCTACAGCCTGCGCATTCTGTGGTGAGTAATTATCATCACAATCCGAAGTGAGCTCACCAGGTTGCACACAGTATCAAGCGCTCTGCGATGTTGTTGGCTTCAGCATTTTGTGACATCTAAGTGTTTTTTGATGGCCTTGTTTACAAATCGCTGGTTGATGCCAGATGAGTACCAGCGTCGTCAGGTCGATATATACTCACCTTTAGACTTTTGAAGCCATCATCACCCCAACCCAACTGCTCCTCCAAGTTGTAACCTCCACGGCCAGGTCGACCTGCCTCCCCACTTGGCTTAGAGATTTTATCGTTTCCCCCTAGCTCAGATTCAAGAGTTGACAGGCTTGACTCGGATGGCGCAGGTGAGCTTTCTGAGCGCTCGGAATCAGAGGAAGGGGCTTCGATGGTAACCAATTTTCCTTTGGCAGTGGGTGCAGGTGTTTGTCCCGTGGGACTTTGTGCTCTAGGAGTCGCCACCCTAGGTGTCTTCGCTCTGGGGGTCATCGCTCTAGAGGTCATCACTGTGGGAGTCATCGCCCTGGAAGTCGTGGTTCTGGGAATTTTTTCTCCCCTAGTGTCCGAGAGGAAGTCTAAATCAAGCACTGTCATCGATTCAGATGCGCTGACGTGTACACACCTTCCTGGCAGAAATGCTATTTCCACCTGAGAAGACAATACAGGTAATAGGTTGGGTTTGCCATTGTAAAATGCAGGGATGGGTCGCGATTTCGACACTGGCATAGTTAGAAGTTGAGGAATGGGGATGTCGTGAAGGTCACGAAGGCAGCGACATATTTAAGTGTCCCTTTATTTTTATCATATTTCTCTTGGTCATCTCGCCCTTATTGTCTACAGCGCGACCTTAGCAACATCTTAATTTAAGGTTTGACTGGTGATTAAGATGGCTCTATTGTATTGATTTATAGAAGGACACCTGGCAATTGCCAAGCGAGGTGTTCTTGTATTATTGTTGGGCGACGAATTCATTGTAAAGCCAATAGGCCTGTATATCATGAATGCAGAAGTCGTTTTTTATTGTGAATAACACCGCTTCTAATATATAGGACTACGAGGGTCGCACCCAAACGCCCCTAGGCAGAGAAAGCCCCCACATCGCCTAGATGTTCCCTGGTGAACTGTTCAACAACCCTTGGCACTCATGGCACTCCCCCAACCAGTTGGAGGACGTCCAGACGGTCCGCCAAAGTGATCTTTTTGATGACGATATGTCATCCACTGGTGATCCTGCTGACCATAATACTAGCACCGCCGTTCTCACTGAACCTCCGACTTGAATGGACTCCTCTTCATCTTCCGCCCATGTACAAGCCCCAGCACGAGCATCGCCTTCGTTCATTCGTTCCAATCCGACCCCGCATGCTGCTGGTCAGCATGAAGCTCCAGAATCGGAACACCAGGTCAATGTATGGAGTCTAGGCGATCCCAGTCACCGTATCACCCCCGAAGCTCTAGAATCGGAATGCGACGTTTGGAGGCTAAGTGCTCCCAGTCACCGTAACCACCCAAGCCCAGAACAGGTGTCAATATCCCATGTAGCCACCAGAAAACGGGTGGAACCGGACACTCCTATGGACCCGGCAGAAGCCACCATATGTGCGAACTCAAAACACTGTTTATCCGCTTATTTGATTACTAGGTTGTTCCATTACCAGCATCTAAGTGCCACTATGAGGAAGTCAACTTCTCCCGATCGCTGCGACAAGGGCTCTATGAGAAGGAAGAGATTATCAACAAACTCCGAAAGAAAGTACAGCAGCAGGGAAAGGTGTGTCTAACTCTTAAAGATACACTCCCTGCCACTGACAATATGAAGCCGAACAATACTGTCACTAGCCTGCAATCCGATCTGAAGCAAAAAGAGAGCGAGTTACTAGGGCTTCACCAGGCGCTTGATGTAATTCTCCTATGCGTGCCCCTTGCATCCCCACTAACATCGTAACATCGGAGCAGCAGATCCAAAGGGGGCAGGAACAAACCATTCGACAATATGAAACGCAGTTCGAGGAACTACGAAGACAGTTCGAGGTGAAAACTAACATATATCACTATCCATCACCAGGTATTAATGTGCCGCCTCCTAGCTCAATATGCGATCCCAGTTCGATAGCCTGCAAGCCACCAGGATGGCTGAAATTGACACCCGTGTGCGAGAAGAGGTCACCAAGCTGAGTTCCACACTGCAGGTATGCCAGACCCACATGTTCCACACCCAACGCTAAGGTAAAAAGCAGGTAGAAAAAGAGAGGGAACTTGCCAACATCGAGCAGCGCTATGCACGGTTCAGGAAGCCTGTGAGCTACTTTCATGAGATAGGCTAATGTTACTCAACTACTGCGTATGACAGGCTTATGTTGCGAAACACCTCGACGCCAAAACAGACCCCCCGGCAGGATCACTTCCAAGCCATCCTCAGGCCAGCACACCGTCCACTCCAAATCTAGATGCAATTAAGCGAATTAGGAAAGGCCAAGGGATCTCAAAGCGAACGCGGCTCATTGGAGTCGAAATGGATGTAAGACTATCTGTTATAGGGCGAATAAATCTAAATCTTACTACAAGGACAATGGCCTTGACCGTGAATCCGCGTTGCCCGAGGGATGCAAAGAGACAGGAGGAGGGGCAACACCCGGCACTCAGGATGACCAGCTCGACCCACCACCAGTGACTGCAGTGGTAGAAGCTGTCACCAAGAGTGTTGAGACAGCTCTCAGAACTCTTTTGGAGAGTGGGGGCCACTTTTCAATTGGTGCTATTCCACAGAGTCCAAGGTGAACTCCATGGCGAAGAAGGCAGGAAAACCACAAGCTTCAACTTGAAAAGGCAATGGAACCTAACCACCATCGCGACTTTATCTTGGTAAGGGAACCCTTTTACTCTCGTTGACATGCTAACCCTCCTATTAGGCTGAAGTCCACCGTCTCTTCAAGGAGAAGCTTGGGATCGCGCAGGATATCGATTTCATCACGCATGTACCAGCCAACACTGGTGACGTCCGTGCCTATGAGTACAAAGATGGACCCAGCCCCGACACAGACAATGTCGCATTTGATCTGATGCAGAATCACTCGTCGCCATGGAATTCCTTCATACTCAGTTTCCTCCTCCGCGAATTTCAAGCATGCTGTACCCAAGAAGCCTGGCCCATCAGAAAAGACAATGACTATATTGAAGAGGTACTACATGAACGTTACAAGCGACTGCAAACTTTGTGGAGGAATGCACGACCCAAGCTGACGGCCAAGGGGCTGATTGAGATGCCTGCTGAACAGGAGGCTCGGCTAGTGGAAGAGAATCTGATACAGGTGAAGGAGAGCAGACAAGCCACCCACCGCCGAAACGTAGGCATCATGTGTTCAAGCATCAATACCTTTACTGATATTTGCATAGAAATACCATTGAAGGAAGAC
This sequence comes from Pisolithus sp. B1, assembly GCA_024663435.1. Classification (NCBI taxonomy): domain Eukaryota; kingdom Fungi; phylum Basidiomycota; class Agaricomycetes; order Boletales; family Pisolithaceae; genus Pisolithus; species Pisolithus sp. B1. Next base: position 714,736 of record JANFAA010000008.1, read on the forward strand.
AGTCCTCGATCGTATCGTCACAATGAAATCAGAAGTGCCTGATGATGATCTACATAGCTGGCAGTGGCTTCAGCACCTCATCAAATCTTTAGGTGAGCATGGTATGAGCTTGGAAGAGAGCTCTGTGGAAAATGGCATTGAGAATGTACTCCAAGTGAAAAAAATGGAATGGCGGAAGAACATTGACAAAGAGCTGGAGATTATAGACCTCCAGCGAATTCTCGACAAGGACATCTTTTGCTCGCAGGGTGCAAAACCCCTCCCTAGAAAGCATGCTCCTGACAATCCAACCTCTTCCCGGGCCCCAGTAACAGCTTTACCCGCGGCATTGTATAATGAAGAGTGGATTTCGCAACTCACTGAACGTCAGAGGGAGTCACTCAAGATCTCGAAGGAGCCATTCCCATGGATGAAGATTATTGCAACCTGATCCTGGTATGTCTTTCCCACTCGCGATTCCTCTGAGTATTAACCTATTCCATTGCTATAGACATACTAGAATACCCAGCAAACTATGCATGTTTTGTATAACTATCTTGTCAGGCATGGATGGATGAGAAATGTGCAGCGTCGGGGTGATAGTCAGGCGATGATCAGGGTGATGATCAGGTAACCAGTTTTGACTTGGACGAAATTCAGAATTTCGGATAGCATATCCCCTCCTGTTTTCATTTCAACAATAAACCTTGGTCTCTATGCCAACGAAAATTTGAAGTCCAAATCATTGTTTGGGCAACGACAATACAATAATTTCCTCCGTGACTCAAATGTAAAGATAAAACTTGAAGTCTTGACGAGTGTGCTGTCGGCTTCAATACTTAAAAATTAGATTGACATTTTGGACATGACTACATGGTTGTGCAAACTTGTAGTTATCGAAAACAATCTCACAATTGGAAAGACTTTGAACTCCATCCCTGTTAGAATTTGATTCATAATCTTAAAATTTTGCCATCACGTTTTCCACTACATTTTCCCCCATCCTAAATATTGACGGCCGCGTTGTGTCACCTTTCGGCTTTCGTTCACTTTCATTGGTGCGCTGCTACGTGGTATCTTCTGCCTTTGTGAGTCATCGTCGATCGTTCGCATGGTGTATGCATCATATGAGCAGGACCTTGCCTCGCCATCTTCACTTTGGAGGGTTCGGAACGGCCGTGCATTCAGTTATGCGCATGGCAAGACTTTCTGGAAGCACGACGAATTCTTGCCACTGCCATCTGGCGACCTTACTGTAGATTGTTTCACGTTTGGCGGAGACCCTGCCCGCCATCCCCTGCATTTGTCACTGGCAGAGTTTGCCGTTCGAATTTAGACATTGACCAAAACCGTGCCTTCGACTTTGACGCCTCTCAGTACGGTGCGGCTCCCCAACAATTAATTCGATTGCGTTGTTTCTATCCAAGTTCGCATACGCGTTTTCTCAAAACACCTCTTCCCAATGTCGGCCAACATGTCGTCGTTTATGGATATCTCACTGGCTTTAACCATGGCAAGTACCTCATTCATGTCAGAGACATCGCTCTTGGGCTGGGCGAGATCGTGTCACCCACTTCTGATTCACCTCCATTATAACATTGGGCCGTTTCGACTGGAAGGGAAAAGGGGCGAAGAGAGCTAAGTATGAGAATGACTCGGAGGGTGATCATGCATCTGGCTCGCAGCTTACGCCGTCTAGCTCGCAATCTACCCGTGCGTAGCATAAAAGTCACCGCAGTCCGTCGGCACTTCGTGGAAGTGCAACTTCCTAACCGGTGCGACACTCACTGTATCCCCCGCATTTCTTTCAACTTCACTCCACCCAGTTCTGACTAGACGGTAACCCGCAAAGAATTTCCACTTCGCCTCGCATATGCCACAACTTTCAATGGCTGTCAGGGACTTACGCTACAGAAATCTGTCGTTGACCTGCGCATTGACCCCTTCTCCCACGGACAGTTATACACTGCCCTCTCCCGTGTAAGACTTCGAGAGTACACCTTACTTCTCTTTACAGAATCCGACGACGAAAAACCGTGCACGAGCATAGTATACAAGAGTCTGTTACTGTAGTACAATCACGTCCGAAGGCCACGCCACGCTTGTATCTTACAAGAACCTCACTTGACGTTGGAGCCGTCGCTGCCATAGAACGGTGTCAATCGTTCAGGGGAAACGGGGTACGTCCCGCTGCAGCACGGGGGGCGAGCGGACAGGAAGGTGCAGATCGAATCGACAGCAGCTGCAAAGGATTTCGGCTGGGCCGAGGCTCTCATGCTCGGAGAACGGCAAGTATACGGACAGCGGACCTGGGTTGTGGTATTGAAGCACAGCCACTACGCACGTCTGCGGCACAGAACACGACTTCAACGAACATTTTCAAGCTACTACATACCACCACGAGAGCAACGACACGCGCAATTCATCGAAGTTTGACTGATATCGACATCTACAAAGGGTGACGGGATGTCGATGCCAGCCAAGAATCAACCTAACGCTGCTCTGCACCCATAGACTGGAATGATGAGAATGTGAAATCGGCAGGAATGGTCTGACCCAAGCGCGAGGATTGGTAAGTCGCAGCAGGGGAACCTAAGAAAGATGGGCGATCCAGCATGAAGCAGCCAGGTGTTACTTATACTACCTTTTGTTACACCCTTGCTTCCGAACCCTAGGAAGCGAACAAATGCTCGACCAAGCCAGTGGAGGCTACAACACACGAGTCGGAGCCCGGTCTTGAGCAACTAAAGAGCTATTCGCAGTGCAAGGCTAAAGATCGACACAAGGATCACCACTGCCACAAAAAAGAAAACTAACAATCACGAATGACATGCGTCACAAATCCTTCACGCTGATCCAGCGACACCGAGGCACTTACCCCATTCTGGTGCTTTAGGAAGATAATAGGGGAGTGCATACCAAGGGATGAATGAGAACCATCAGTTCCATCAAAAACTTCACTCAGATTCCCTTATCCGAACCCGATACAGGTGGAGAGTTTTCAGTGACAAACTACGGACCAGAAGGTCAGACGAGAATGAACGCTTCATTCAACTTTGTTGACTGACCTTCAGCATTGCGCTCACAATTTGGGATACAAGTGAAGGAATTGCACCCGAAGCAAGGGCAGTCGTTGAAGAGGTGATTACAGCCCACTGCACCATGTTGCAAGTAACTCTGGGAAAAATTTTGGGCTTTCAGGGTGACCTCGTAAATGCATCTCCGGCTAAAGACGGATCCAATTTGGTTCGGTGTGAACTTTTTTTCTCCGAGTTATGTGAGTGGTACAATGTCTGCAATTGGCTGTAATAATGGAGCGATGCCTCCAAACTGAGAAGACTGTAAAAACGCCTCGTCCAGATCGAAAATACCCACCTCTCCTTCCGCTCCACCTATCATCACCCCGACCACTTCCCCCTGCTCCAGGCCACGTATCCTCCTGAGTCGGAAACGATCCACCTGGTCTCGTAATACCCGTAGGAGTCCGTACGCTTACGGAGGCTGCATTAAGGTGTTCGGCTGCCCCAAGCCCAAGTATGAAATCGTCCAAGTTCATGCCGTCGTCACCCGAGAAGGGTACACTGGCGTCTGAAGAAGGTCCAAACGGTGGGTTACCATTCGTAGTCGAATACCCCATCCCGTCCATATCGTTTCCACCCCACAATTTCGCCGTCCCATCACCTCTGGCAGCAGTAGCAGCAGCAGCAGGAGCAAAACCGTTCCCAAATCCACCGGCACCAGTACCGCCGCCATAGCTAAAACAGGTACATGACCTCTTCGTCTTCGTCTTGTCCACTCACATCTACGACTTCGGGGGGCTTCTCGCCTCCACCTGAGAATACGGCCATGACATCTCCAGGACGTTCTCTCGACCAGAATCGCGTCGTGTGGTCGTTGGAGGCGGTTACGAGGATGTGACCGAGCGGGTGGAAGGCGAGACTCCATACGTTGGAATCGTGGGCCTGTGAGAGTGTCGCGCGCGGTCCGTGCGTTGTGAATGAAAAAGGGGATGTGCTTGAGCAGGAAGGTTCGGGCCCTGAGAAGACACGAGAATGGGGTGGATTGGATGCCAAGTAACAGCTGTATGTAGCCCAGGAATGCATGGAATTAGCCTGGGGCATGGATGAAGAGAGGGATAATACGCACAGCAGACTTCTTTTTTATAGCCTTTAAGGACGCGAAGTTCTTTCATAGCGCGAATATCAAAGACGCAGACGGTTTGGTCACCAGATGCACTGGCAACGAGATTGCCGTTGGGAGACCATGCAAGAGCCTGAATGGTATTCTTGTGCTGATGGCTGGCAAAAAAAGTGAATTACGTTGATTTCACCAGAATAAGAGAAAAGAACCTACAGAATCGAAAGTATAGTTCCGGTGCGCGGATCCCAGAATTTTATCAAGTTGTCTTTGCTTCCCGATACCAGAAGGCCCTTGGTCGGATGCCATTCGACGCATTTTACATCCCACCCGTGTCCTGTTTTCGTGTGCCATCGACGAAAATCGTGGGAGGATATGGTTTCGTACCTGTGAGAACGCGCTCTTCTCAGCTTTCTTCGAAAGACCATATCCGAATGGTAGAGTCGTCGCTTGCAGTGGCAAACCGTCCATCGTTCGGACTAAAAGTGAGGCCACGGATGGCCTCGCGGTGTCCTTGTCATGCACTCAGGTTCTTCATATTGGGCCGAAAATATTTTATAATGCCGCTCTGATCAGCCGACACCAAATATGCCCCCGAATGCGTAAACTGGAATGCGCGAATGGCGGAATCATGGGCTTGCAGGATTGTTTCAAAGTTGAACGTCAGGCCGTTCCAGAGGGTGAACTCTCCGCTCGTCGAACCGGTCAATACACGCCTTCCTTCCGGTGTCCACTGAAAAAGGGGTTGCAAAAAAAAAGCACGTCATTAAGTTGTCAAACCAGAACACCTGGGCACGGACCGTCGCGACGTTGACCGGACAACGTATTTTATTCGTGGACGTATGGATAAACTTGGTACACAGAGACGTCGAAGAGTTGCTCGGGTATGCAACAGGGGGGAGAAGCTGAATGATATCATTATGGATTCAGTATCCGCAGAGCTACTTCTGTAGGGGACAATTCTTACATCGATTATGTACGGTGGAGTGGGTCTCATACACGGTACATAGGTCGGATTCGGGCGATGTTTTCGCAACTGCAAGGAGTTGGGACAACGCAATCATTTGGGTTATTCCAGCGAATCGACGAGCACCTCTCGTGACTCACCAGAGCCCATCTACCCATTCCGCTATTGTAGTCCACCGTCCGACGGGGTCTCGTTTTCTTGACTGCCTTTCCGTCCGCTAACTGTCGGGCCGTAGCCATTTCCTGTTCGAGTACTCGCGCATCGTCGACCGGCGGCAGTTGTGGCCCACTCAAATATTTCTTAGGCGTCCACTCGTGTTCCCAAGATGCGGGACGTGGGATTGCGGTTGGTGGGAGAAGTAATGGAATTGAAGCAGTCATGGTCGTGACTTGACTTTCTGCGGTAGCGCAATACGCGCCAATTACAGACCACAAATGATTATTGGCGAGCAACCGGGGAAGGCGTTTGAGCTCGTTTGGCGGAGTGGCTGTGCGACGACATTTGCAGCTTCATATCCCCCGACTCGACTCGCTAGTGTAAGTAAGTGGGCTTCGTACTACGTCGCTAACGATTTCCTAACCCATTCCTTCAATCTCAATAGCACTTCCTGGACAACAACAGCAAGTTCAAACACGCCATAATACTGAAAATTGGCAATCGAGTCTTCAGGCTGTCTGGAAGGTTTTGAAGTCAGAGCTCGTGAACGTGTTAAACACAACCGCAACACGGCATCCCCGGCCTCGCTCTTACTCCCGGTAAGCCGCTCGAGTGCTGACGTCGTTAAGGATACACGCAATTCAATGAAGCCGATAATCTCGGAGATGCCACTGATCCGGATGTTCTGAGTACATCAGCTAGGGCATGTCAGGGTGCAACCTCCGCTGCGTCAGGAGGTTTTGACTAGTACACAGGACGATTCTCTGACTCATGTCCAGTAGGTATGTCAAATCGTCGAACTTCAAGAGTCGTATCCCGCGGCGCAAACAACTGACGAAGCAACGCAGACGCATGCCTATCGAAACCGGCTTGCCGAATACGTCAGACAATCGTTCCCTGGACTGACCCCTACTGGTACACTCATTCAATACACATGTGACGATGACTGAAAGGCTGTTCCGAGTATCGTTGCCATATCCCGAAACTGACAGATCTCCAATGAAGTCAGCTATCGCCTCGTAGGTGTCAGGTCGCCGCTCTGGTCGGTGTCGTGTCTCAGATACCCCTCCCGCACCATTGAGGGATCGAATTGAACCAAGGTAAGTGTATCAAGTGGGTTCTTCCTTACGACCGTTGATCCGCTGCTGTTCAGTGACCATCAAAGTATAGCAGATCGCCATGATTCCACCAGTGGATGTGTAGTCCTGTCGACTTGCGCAGCGTTTTGGGGAACACTATATAACTTCCACAGATTTCGCCACTGAAGCAGCAGCGGACTCAGACACAACATGTCTTCTACTACTTCTACTGTGTACACGGCGGCCTACGATAATCTGCTGGCAGTTTATCGCTCAACCTCTATCCTCAGCGTCCTCGCAGGCATAGCTGGTGTCTTGGTTCTACGCGGCACATTGCGTGCAGCTCGAAGGAAACTCAAGACCACCAGTCTTCGCGGACCACCCGGTGCGCATCCCATATTCGGGGCATCCAAAGATCTCTTCGAGGCGCCGGACACAGGGGAGATCTTTGAAACGTGGGCCGAAGAATATGGTGTGGCCTACGAGGTTCCAACGAGTTTCGGTGGGAAGAAGATCATGTTGTGCGATCCAAGAGCCCTCGCACACTACTATGCCAGGGAAACCTGGACATACGTACTAACTGACTCGACCAGAGTATTCCTCGAACGCGGGGTATGTTCCGCACGACATTTTCTTGCGCCTTGCGCTTACAACTCCATATCCAGTTCGGGAAAGGAATACTGTGGTCGCACGGGGAAGATCACAAGAGGTAACTTCAATATACTGAGGTCGAAATGACGTGCTTACCCCTGCTCCCAGACAACGCAAGTCCTTATCTCCTGCTTTTAGCCACGCTGCCCTGCGGAAACTCGCCCATGTGTTCTACAATTGTGCTCATAAGGTAAGGCTTATCAAACACGTTTGACATGGTTTCGGAAACTAAACATTGATGGCCCAGACGAAAGCCGGCTGGGACTCTTTGATCGACCTGAGTGGCGGTGAAAGTGCTGTCATCGAAATCCAAGATTGGATGAACCATATCTCGTGAGCCAATGATACGGTTACATTTGTTGAAGTTTGTCTGAACGCTTTCTCCAGTCTGGACACCATCGGGATGGCAGGGTTCTCCCATGAGTTCGGCTCTCTTGACGGTAAACCGGCCACGATCCAGAAAGTATTCAGCGCCTTCGACACGTCTGCCAAGCAATCGTTCATCGATATTGCCGTCGTCCTCTTCGCAGACGTGTTCCCCGTGTTTTCCTACATACCAGTATCATGTGTCCAGTCACTCACCGATATGCAAGCGACGCTGTCGGGTGTCGCGAAGAAACTCCTAGACAGGATGGAGAAAGAGAAGAAGGATGGAGTTATTGACGGCAAAGAGGACAAGTCCATCATCGGAGTGCTTAGTACGTCGTCTCACTACAATCAGAGGATAGACTTACCAAAGTCCCCCTGTAGTCAAAGCTACTGAGGCGGAGGGCGAGCGACATGTGACCCCCGACGAAGTGCTGTCGTCGGTGAGTAATTAGTGATCCAACTCTTGATAAGCTATCACTTACGGCCCGGGATCACCAGATGAAAGAGTTACTTCTTGCTGGTTACATAACTACATCGAGTGAGTCTTGTGTTTTGATAAGGCTTGTTGACCGCCCTAATGGTTTTTTCAGACAGCTTGACCTGGACACTGGTTGAACTTGCCCGCAACCCAGACATTCAAAGCAAGCTGCGGGACGAGCTTTTGGCCTTTGGCTCAGAACCGACCTATGACCAGTTGCAGAGTAGCCTGACGCTACCTTACCTTGACGCCGTGGTACATGAGTCCCTTCGTATCCATCCCCCCCTGACAGACTTCGTCCGCGTAGTAAGTCGACTTGCAAAGAAGTCATATTCCTTCCCATTGACCATCATGTCACATTCTCAGGCAACGGAGGACGACGTCATCCCTCTCTCGGAACCTGTCATTACCAAGTCCGGCCAAGCCATCAACAGCATCTCTGTAGCGCGTGGGACGAAAATAGGGCTACCCTTGGCATGCATCAACCGGTCCACTGCCATCTGGGGACCAGACGCGAAGGTCTTCCGTCCAGGACGTTGGCTTGAGAAAGATGGTATCCCAAAGAAGGCACAGGATGTCCAAGGATATCGCCACCTCTTGACCTTTGCTGATGGGCCGAGGAATTGTCTTGGAAAGGGCTTTGCGGTATCTGAAATGAAGGTGGGTTCGAAGTTACTGCATGCTATTGGGGTATACTAATACACCTATGCATAGGCGGTGCTGTCAGTGCTGGTGAAGAGTTTCGTATTCGAGATGCGAGACGGTCCCAATACACAAGTTGAACTATGCCAAGGAATACTGCCCAGGCCCCGAATAGTCGGCGAGGAAGGCGCGGCGATGCCGTTGCGCGTGACCCGGCACGAGGGCTTTTAATTCATCGATGGCAGATGGACGACGGCAGGAGCCGTCCTTTGCTGTGACAAATTACTTGAACTATCCTTAACATTCGTCGTCGATGATGGACGATCTATCAGTGGGTCAGCCACCGCTAAACATATACACTAGACTGCATATACATACATCAGGGAACCGGCAATTGGTCAGGACTGGTCACAAACTGGTTTGTGACTGGTTCTGACTAAAATCCCATTCACTGATGTACCTTGATACCACAACACACTGGATGTGTTGACGTAATCCCATCAATTAGGATCCCTCACCCTATTTTGCCCATTAATCCACATTTTTTTCTGTATTCCATCTGAGCATATGTAGAGCATACTCTGAGTTGGGTGGGGTGCTGCAAGATAGTTTGGATTACCCCACCATGGATCTGAAATATGCATTAATCCCATGTTTGTCCAGCTTATCATGGAGTGGGAGGAAGCTGGCTCAGTGGCAGTTCTGTGGCAAACTTGGCCTGCCGTGATGGGTGAGAACAGGCTACCCTCCAACATGTTCTTGAGCCTGGCACTCGCAGTAAGCCAGAATGTACAAATATCAGCCCTCGAGCTGTCTCTGCCACACTTGCACTCCGGCGCCCTGAAGTTCTTACTGTTCAACTAAACCTTGTTCTTACTTGGTGAGAGTTGGCTGCTTGCAGGCATCCCACTGCATCAGTAAATCATGTGTTTACTTAATGTCACTTACTTACTTATCTGTCAAGGTGCCAAGCAGTGGATAAGTAGATCCTTCTGCTTAACAATTACTTAGCACTGCTTATTTTTTACTTAACATGTACTTTAGTTTTCTTATTCTTACTTGTACATTTGGCTCACATTGGTCAAGCAAATGATAAGCAGCAAAGCATTGATTAATTTGTACTAAACACACAGTAAATAGTAGGTAATTAGATTGTGTGGGTAGCAGCAAAAATGAGGGTGGGGGAGGGGATGGGGGAGGATTGAAAATATAAATAGTCCATCAATGGCCTGATACCTTCAAGTTCAATAATAAGCCTTTCCTGGGTGGCACTCATAGCTTTCTCACTGGGGTTCCCCAATTACATCAGCAAAACCACCTCCCTCTATACAGGTCTGTACAGACCATACCTCTCCCCATACTTTTACTACAGGTTTTTGCTAATGCCATTACCATTTTTTGCTAATACAACTGCTATGCTTTTTTGCTAATGCCACTACCATGTTTTGCTAATACAACTACTACACTTTTTTACTAATGCCACTACCATTTTTGTTAATACAACTATGCTACTATGCTTTTTTGCTAATAACACTACCATTTTTTGCTAATACTGTCAAGTTCGGTCCTACTCTGACAATCTCCGATGCTCACAGAGGCTGGGGGACGTGTCTGGAGGTTGGCCGATGTTGGCCAATGGCTGGCCGACATGTACTGATGAAGAGCGACAATGGCCGACAGTCATGACAGAGGTTCGGGAGAGGGTGTCAGGTTCAGCTCGTGCGCTGCCCCCTTGTACAAGCCCAGCCCTCAGATTTCAGAGATAGAAAAGAGCTGGTAGTAAGCCGACAATGGAGGAGGAGGCCGGTCGAAGACCACAGAGGAGGGAACTAAGTTGATATTCGTACTGAAGAGACACCACTGAATGTGGCGGGCTTATATACAGTAGGCGCGCCATTGAGGCAGTTCAGTATTGGAATGACGGAACTAACATATGGAGTACAGTAAAATTTCAAGGGGCAGAAATGTCAGAAAACTTCAGTCAGAGTACAAGTGCAGACAGCAGAGGTGAGGGACGGGATAAGGAGAAAGTACCTAAAAGGAATAGTACAGAATGGAGTAGCTTCGGAGTGCTCACTGACAGCCAATCAGGCAATAGGCCGAAAGCCTAAAGAAGAAGCGGCCCTGCGCTGTCCCACGTGATGTGGCAGCTGTGCCATGCCTGGACTGGAACGTCGACCCAAAAGGAAGGTGACCCCTAAGTCAAGGGAGGACATCACCTGACAGAGAGACATTAGTCACGTGGTAGTGCTGACAGAGTCTGACAGGGTCCAACAGAGAATGGGGTGGGAATGTGTTGTACAAGTGCTAGAGCAAGCAGATGGGGTGGAGCGGAGCAGTGTCATGCACCAAAGGTGTTTGGCGACGTGAGCATGGAGTCTTGCTGAATAAGGGAGATTGAGGAATGTGGCCTAATGCAAAAAGATGACTGGTACATCTAGCAGTCATCCTTCGCACAAGAACAATCCTTAACGCTAGGGAGGAAACTGTTCAAGTGCCAATCAAACCTTTTTAGCGCTCACATACGGCATTCCAGTTTTTCAAATATCTCGGGCATTTCTAAAGATATCGACATCATTCCCACGCTCGCGCGTAGCCCTTGATCACGCCATCCTTCCTTCCAAATTTGGTAACAATCCTTGCCCTCCATAATTTTCTACAGCATTTCTGCCAACAGATGCCCATTTCACTAAATCCCATCATAATGGCTGCCTCGTCGACAATCTCTTTGCTTGTGTCCTGTGCTAGGGAGCATAACTACTTATATCTCCCAGGACTTCCCACTAGCTTCTGCCCTGAGGCATCCTGGTTCATCCCTTCCTCGTCCACTCCCTCCCAAGCCATCTCTTTGGGACAGCGTGTTCTCCTTGTCAGTATGATATCCAGGAGGACATTCTTTGGTCGTCTCGAGTCTGTTGTCAGACTTGAAAGGTCTTATGTGGTTGTATCAGTCTCTCCAGTTGAAGAAGCATATGGATCCTTCATTCCCACCCCCTGCAATGTCTACTTCTCACTCTCATCATTTGTTCTTCCGAGGTTGCAACAGGTTCAGTACCAGTTACTGTCATCTAGGCTATCTGATTGCATTCATGATGATTTTGAGGCACTTCTCCCTGCTCTCATGGGAGAGGATGGTCCCCCATCTTCCTCAGACCCTGCTGAAGACTAGCTGTCAATGTAGCACCCTTTTTCAGAGGAGGAAGAGGGGGAAAAATGTGAAATCCAATGCCCTGACACCTGTGGAGACCCCCAACATTCAGCCCCTGGCAGGATCCCCCACCATTCTTCATTTGGAATCACTGTGCCTTGACCTGTCACATTGAGATTTGCTCAGTCATACCCCTTACTCAGCCATGACCAATACCCTGACTTGTTCTCTTGGCATGTTAATCATCCGTTCCTTCCATGACTCATACTTATTTGACATTGCTTACTGACATTCTTTGTCATGCTTACCACTTTGTTACCAATTGCTTACCTGTCCTTACCAAGCCTTACCGATCATCACCAATCCCTTACCAACCCCTTTACCAATTGCTGACAGAGTGTTGCTTCACATTTGTTGGAGGCTACACTCTGGTCTTGTATATAAACCCTGCAGTTCCAGATATCAGAGAGATAGCCCAGAGCCTAGAGAGAATATACGTCACTTTCATACTTACTTCCAGGAGACTATCCTCCTGCAATATATCTTCATCTCCCATTGCTTTTGAAGCCCCTCCATCATCATCTTCAGTCTTCCAGTGGTTGAGGCCCCCTTAAGGGTCTATCCACTGATCTTCCTTTGCTCCCAGTCATCCTCAGGCTCACAGGAGCCTATTATCTTTGTCTCCCTTTGTCTCCCAGCTCCCTCCCTGTCCAGACTATCCCCCTCCCTCTGCACTAGCTGCACAGAACCCCTCCCCTTTTGATTTTACAGGTCCTTCAAGCAGGATACCACTTAGGAAAACCACCACTCACATTTTTTTGTCTTTGTGTTGGGTTTTTGGTTGTTTTTGCCATTGATCCCAACATCGACTCACAGTGGACAAGGGCTGGATGGTCGGTGGTGGTGCGGTGTGAGTCGAAGTTGGGATCAATGGCAAAAACAACCAAAAACCCAACACAAAGACAAAAAAATGTGAGTGGTGGTTTTCCTAAGTGGTATCCTGCTTGAAGGACCTGTAAAATCAAAAGGGGAGGGGTTCTGTGCAGCTAGTGCAGAGGGAGGGGGATAGTCTGGACAGGGAGGGAGCTGGGAGACAAAGGGAGACAAAGATAATAGGCTCCTGTGAGCCTGAGGATGACTGGGAGCAAAGGAAGATCAGTGGATAGACCCTTAAGGGGGCCTCAACCACTGGAAGACTGAAGATGATGATGGAGGGGCTTCAAAAGCAATGGGAGATGAAGATATATTGCAGGAGGATAGTCTCCTGGAAGTAAGTATGAAAGTGACGTATATTCTCTCTAGGCTCTGGGCTATCTCTCTGATATCTGGAACTGCAGGGTTTATATACAAGACCAGAGTGTAGCCTCCAACAAATGTGAAGCAACACTCTGTCAGCAATTGGTAAAGGGGTTGGTAAGGGATTGGTGATGATCGGTAAGGCTTGGTAAGGACAGGTAAGCAATTGGTAACAAAGTGGTAAGCATGACAAAGAATGTCAGTAAGCAATGTCAAATAAGTATGAGTCATGGAAGGAACGGATGATTAACATGCCAAGAGAACAAGTCAGGGTATTGGTCATGGCTGAGTAAGGGGTATGACTGAGCAAATCTCAATGTGACAGGTCAAGGCACAGTGATTCCAAATGAAGAATGGTGGGGGATCCTGCCAGGGGCTGAATGTTGGGGGTCTCCACAGGTGTCAGGGCATTGGATTTCACATTTTTCCCCCTCTTCCTCCTCTGAAAAAGGGTGCTACATTGACAGCTAGTCTTCAGCAGGGTCTGAGGAAGATGGGGGACCATCCTCTCCCATGAGAGCAGGGAGAAGTGCCTCAAAATCATCATGAATGCAATCAGATAGCCTAGATGACAGTAACTGGTACTGAACCTGTTGCAACCTCAGAAGAACAAATGATGAGAGTGAGAAGTAGACATTGCAGGGGGTGGGAATGAAGGATCCATATGCTTCTTCAACTGGAGAGACTGATACAACCACATAAGACCTTTCAAGTCTGACAACAGACTCGAGACGACCAAAGAATGTCCTCCTGGATATCATACTGACAAGGAGAACACGCTGTCCCAAAGAGATGGCTTGGGAGGGAGTGGATGAGGAAGGGATGAACCAGGATGCCTCAGGGCAGAAGCTAGTGGGAAGTCCTGGGAGATATAAGTAGTTATGCTCCCTAGCACAGGACACAAGCAAAGAGATTGTCGACGAGGCAGCCATTATGATGGGATTTAGTGAAATGGGCATCTGTTGGCAGAAATGCTGTAGAAAATCATGGAGGGCAAGGATTATTACCAAATTTGGAAGGAAGGATGGTGTGATCAAGGGCTATGTGTGAGCATGGGAATGATGCCAATATCCTTAGAAATGCCTGAGATATTCGAAAAACTGGAATGCCATACATGAGCACTAAAAAGGTTTGATCAGCGCTTGAACAGTTTCCTCCCTAGCATTAAGGATTGTTCTTGTGCAAAGGATGACTGCTAGATGTACCAGTCATCTTTTTGCATTAGGCCACATTCCTCAATCTCCCTTATTCAGCAAGACTCCATGCTCACATCACCAAACACCTTTGGTGCGTGACAGCGGGTCGGGTTAGAACAGGAGCATGGTCATGACAAATACAACTACTACCCTTTTTTGCTAATGCCACTACCATTTTTTCTAATACAACTACTATGCTTTTTTACTAATGCCACTACCATTTTTTGTTAATACAACTACTACCCTTTTTTACTAATGCCACTACCACTTTTTGCTAATACAACTACTATGCTTTTTTACTAATGCCACTACCATTTTTGTTAATACAACTATGCTACTACACTTTTTGCTAATACAACTACTACACTTTTTGGCTAATGCCACTACACTTTCAAGCTAACACTTACTATCACTCCATCACACAGAAATCAAATCAAAAGTGGTAATATATTCAAATTCAAGTACTACCACATATTAGCCTAATACTACTACACTTTCCTAATACTACTACCCACTACCTGTTTTCCTAATACTACTATGCTTTTTCACTAATACTACTACCCACTACCTGTTTTCCTAGTACTACTACACTTTTTGCTAATACAACTACCAACTACCCATTTTTCTAATACTACTACCCACTACCACAAATTAAATAGGTGGTAGTGGTGGACTAATAGCATACACTACCCCATAGTAGGAATTGGACTTTGTTTGGTTGGCTTTGGCTGCTTGTGTGAAAGGCATGAGTTTTGGTGTCCACTATATTGCATTTTGGGGTATTTTTGTGACTTTGCAAAATTTTGAGCTATTAGTGGCTGTGCCCACTACACAACAAACCTAATGATCACTACACTTTTTTGCTAATCACTGTTACTACACTTTTGGTAATCAAAAGTGTACACAACATGAAACTAATCAAACCCTAATAAACACTACACTTACTTAGTAGTCAAAAAAGTGGAGTTTACTACCCTTTTGGTAATCAAAAGTGTACACAACACTTGACTAGTCAAATCCTAATAAACACACACTTATTTGGTAGTCAAAAAAGCGGACTTTACTACACTTTTGGTAATCAAAAGTGTACACAACACTTGACTAGTCAAATCCTAATAAATACTACACTTACTTGGTAGTCAAAAAAGCGGACTTTACTACACTTTTGCTAATCAAAAGTGTACACAACACTTCACTAATCAAATACTAATAAACACTACACTTAATTGGTAGTCAAAAAAGCAGAGTTTACTACACTTTTGGTAATCAAAAGTGTACACAACACTTGACTAGTCAAATCCTAATAAACACTACACTTATTTGGTAGTCAAAAATGCAGACTTTACTACACTTTTGGTAATAAAATGTACCCAATCTAGAATTCTACCATACAGAGTAATTGTACAGTCACAATGTCATAATGAAAGTTGTAGCTTATGATCACAGGACCATGGGAATATTTGTACCTTAGTAATATCTTCTTTTTTGGGTGAGATATTTGCAAATTTCTCATGGAGTCCTGGTTTGTAAAAATAAAAAAGTGGCTGTACAGTTATGATGTCATAACAAAAGTTGTAGTGTGTGATGTCATGATCATGTCAGTATGATTATCTCATCAATACATCAATTTTTGGATGAGATATGGGCAAATCAAAGTTTAGATCTGTGGTGTCTGTGGGTCTGTGGGGTCTGTAGAGTCTGTGGGGTCTGTAGAGTCTGTAGGGTCTGTAGGGGTCTGTACTTGGTCTGTGGAAAATCTGTACCATCTGTGGGTCTGTGCCTCTGTACCAAACCCAGGGTTTTGCTGATGTTGTGCAGCAAACACACCCTCTGAAACCATGAAGAGAGACTGATTTTGAAAGCCCCAAAAACCTTGCTGAGGTTCGGTGGGACATTGAAGCCTAGTTGAAGTGTAGTGGCAGGTTAGCAAAATGGATGGGACCAGCAGCACAATGGGTGCAATGGTGAGTTAAATGACAATATATGGGGCACTGGAAAGAGTATGGAGGTATGCCTGTGTCATGTAGGGCACAAGCCAGTAGGGCGAGGGGCAGCAGGAGTGCCATTGTAGTGTCCAGACCAGTGGCAATACAATGATGGCAGTAAGGGGACCAGAGAATGGGTGTAAGAAGAAAGCAGGTGGTGCAGGGAGTATGAAGCTGTGTAGGGGGTGAGTCAGTAGGTGGAGGGGCAGGGAGAGTGCCATTGTAGCATCCACACCAGCAGCAATACAACGATGGTGATAAGGGTCAGAGGAGTGATGTAAGAAGAAAGTGGGCATTGGGAGGGACATGAAGCTCACCTGTGTTGTCTAGGGTGTGAGTTAGTAGGCAGGGAACAGCAAGAGTGATGCTATAGCACCTAGAACAGCAGTGACAACAATGATGATGACAACAACGATAAGGGAGTGGAGGAAGGGGCATGAGAAGAAAGCAGAAAGGAGCAGCAGCATAGTGGCCCATAGCTGAGCAGTGCCGGCCACCCATATACCTCAGTACTACATACTTCAGTTCTACTAAGGCAGATGCTATTTGGGGCAAGAGCTATTGCCAGTGTTGGAAAAAGTGAGCTGAGAGGCCAAATTAGGCAGGACAATGCTGTGTTGGAACTTGGCTAATGAGGCTTAATAATTGGGATGTATAGGTCTGGCATTGCTAACACATGGGACATTTCAACATTTTGACATGAGCAGAAGATAATTCTGAAGGTAAATGCAAAATATTATCTTCTGATATTGTATTATACATGTGGCAGAATTTTATATTTGGACATACCTCAAAATGTCAGTCAGAATATATACTTTTGACAATAATCAAGACATCCTCAAAATGGAAAAGCAGATTATATATTTGACCAGCATCAAAATGTTTGCTATTATATTATATTCTGCCAAAGAATTGACTGTATGTCAGAATATAATTTTGGGCCAAGGTCAAAATCAGTTGGATAAATAATATATTTCAACCTTGGTCAAGAGTTATTGATTTATTGCCCACCAAGTGTCCATTTGGCAGTCACTCAACAGACCATGCAGTGCCCACACCTGGCCTGCAGTGTCTTTGGTGAAATGGTCTGTTGAGTGACTGCCAAATGGACTCAGTGGGCAATAAATTGATAACTTTTGACCAAGGTTGAAATATATTATTTACCTGACTAATTTTGACCTTGGCCCAAAATTATATTCTGATGTACAGTCAAATCTTCAGCAGAATATAATATAATAGCAAACATTTTGATGCTGGTCAAATATATAATCTGCTTTTCCATTTTGAGGATGTCTTGATTACTGTCAAAAGTATATATTCTGACCAACATTTTGAGGCATGCCCAAATATAAAATTCTGCCACATGTATAATACAATAGCAGAAGATAATATTTTGCATTTACCTTCGGAATTATCTTCTGCTCATGTCAAAATATTGAAATCTCCCATGTGTAACCTTGTGTCACACCCAGTCACATCACGTGACATGTGTCGAAAGTGCATGAAGGCTACCTTAGGTCATGTGATGAGGCTGTGCACTGCCCAATGTGGGCATGCACAACTTGGATGCTGTGCGTATATTAGGCAATGTGTTTGCTTGACACGCTTATGTTACTTACGTGCTTGACAGGTTCTGCTAAGTAGTTAAGCACTGTTAAGTAAACACGAGATTTGCTGATGACTACGCCATTAACAATCTCCTGACCCGCTCATTCGCAATAGCATAACATGGTTCTTCGTCGTCCGATGCCTCCCGTCGCCTCTTATTTTTGGTTATCTTTCACTTCAACCGTCGTTCCGGTTCCGTGACATCGCAAATTCGTGGCTGCAAGTTCTGCAGCCTCCCTTTTTTATATACGTATACCTGTCCCATTTTTTCCAACACTCCCAACACTCAGCTCAATTGATCGAATGATGTCAGTAAAGTGCGCTGTAGTTGGCGATGGTGCTGTCGGCAAAGTATGTCGCATTTCCAACCCTTTTGATCGTTTTTGACACTGAAGTATGTCCCGTAGACATCTTTATTGATATCATACACTACCAACAAATTCCCCAGCGAGTTTGTTCCAAAGGTAAGCACCACGGTGTGCGTGGACTCCTGTAACGGACATAAACCTGCAGCCAGGTCTTCGATAACTACGCCATAACTGTGATGATTGGTGAAGAACCCTATACTATTGGGTTGTTCGATACTGCCGGTCCGTCTTGCTTCTCCCTTTGGACGAGTAAGCCGAGGGGACTGACACGTGGGTGGATGTTGTCTAGGCCAGGAGGACTATGACTATCTTCGCCCGCTATCATACCCTCAGACGGACGTATTTCTGGTGTGCTTCAGTGTGGCATCTCCAGCATCGTTCGAGAACGTAAAAGAGAAGTGGTTCCCGGAAGTACACCACCATTGTCCTGGCGTGCCATGTCTTATCATTGGCACCCAAATCGATCTGCGAGATGACCAAGCGGTTATCGGGAAGCTTGCAAGGCAGAAACAAAGACCAGTTTCGACTGAGGCAGGCGAGTGTCTTGCCAGAGAGCTTGACGCAGTCAAGTACGTGGAGTGCTCGGCCTTGACACAGAAAGGTTTGAAGAATGTTTTTGATGAGGTGATTTGATTTGCCTCGTGGAACTCGTGAGTCTAACAAAGATAATTACCACGTAGGCTATTGTTGCCGCCCTCGAGCCTCCAGTGGTCAAGAAAAGAAATATATGCGTCGTTGTTTAATGTATGACCCTCTTTCTATGATGACTTCTGTGTTTCAAACCTTCCTTTCTGCGTCATATATCCCTATCATATCTTCCTCACTTGATACTTCTGGTTGTTACAGCTGCCAACTTCCTGTGCACCGCTTCGGGTCCATGCTTGCAAGTCACATGCACATATCAGCATTCATGTATCAGAGCTCGGAAGATTAACATGCTTGTGTTCAAACTTTCCGTGCGCGTAACCTCAGACATTTAGAGATGGTACTGTCTAGTAGATCACACCGAATCGGAGGTCCAATTCCATATCACGTGCGGAAACGTTTCCTCCGTTTTCACCAGCAATCTCGATGACCGTTGGTCTTCCTTTGTGACCCTCGTAGGGCTTCTGAGATGGTGCGACCTCACGCGCGAATCACACCGAGTATATAAATCCCATATAAAAGGATTAGCTGGGTGGGTGTTCCGATACCCACCCGCAAGGTATCGCGCGCGCAAACGCTTCCTGTGCGTCTTTGCTCGCAATCTTGATCTACGACCACAGAGTCATTCCCTTGCACCAGGAAGATGCAAGTTTAACGCAGAGTCCTCCATCTGAAACTTGTAGACGACTTCTCCATCCAATTGACTGGTACTCTCGTTCAAGAAGAACCGCAACCTCCAGTATATTCATTGGATACTGTCTCGGCAGGTTCCTGACCCATCCTGCGGTGAGGCTGGCTCCTGTAGATCGACACACTGCTAGATTTCAGTGAGGAAGTTCCTCGACTGTATGCACACCACCACCGGGATCGGTTGCGTCAATGCTGATAACAATGGAGGACCACTGTCAAGTTGTCCGAGGACACCGACCATGACTTGAAAGGCCTGAAAAGATCACGTGGTTGGAGTTCCACGTACAGCGTAGCAGGTCGCGTATCCCTATGATACTAGCTAGGATGAAACTGGTTTTGGTGGTCTGAACGTGCATGAACCCAGGGCTTCCCCAGGAAGTCTTCACACCCTTCGGTATGGGGTTTCATTGCCTTCGTCAAGGCCAGTGAGATACGTGCAGCAGAACCATAACCTCTAGGTAACAAGATGACTGCCGACACTCATTTAGATCGTCATTGCCGGCAAACTGCTCATAAATGTAGAAGGGTACCACGAAACACGGGTCCGCTGTCTACCCAAAGCCTACACATCAAATGCACATTCACAAGACTGTGTGACGGCTGTTCTTCGAACGATCGCGAAAGTGGTGCTAAGCTCACCGATGTTGTAGTAAGGCTGTACTTCCTGCAGTATATGAGCATTGCCGAAGGCCAAGTGGAACGAGTACGTACCACCCAAGTCCGACTACCACTGCAGCAGACTACCACATCAGCTTTGTGGCGAACATCCAACTTCTCCAGATAACACAGTTCAAGTAACCTCTGAAACAGCGACGAACTTCCACACTCATAGCAACTGAGTTCGACCTGCAATTTTGATTGACCTGCGAATACTCGCTGCTGGAGCCAATCGACTAGACCACTAAGACATCCCAAGTCATAATCCCTTAGATTTTCTATGGTCAAGCGTTTCAGATTCTTCCAGTGGAGGACACCGCTCGGAAATTCTGCTGTGCGAAGATACGGTTCAAAGCGGATGGCTGGAACGAGTGTCAGATGACAGACATTTGGGAACGCCAAACAAACAGCCTCAGATAGGTTCTCCGTAGTGAATCGAGAAAGACAGAGGTAATCGACGTTGTTGAACTTGGAGTTGAGATCTGAAAAAATTGCACTAGGCGAATCACGCCACAAAGATGGAGAATAATGAAAACGTTCGAGACTTGGAGCGACAAGAGCACGTATAAGTGCCTTTGCATGGCCAAGCGAGCACACGAATTCCTTGAGTAGAGGTAACTGAATACTATTCGGGGGTAGGTCGAAGTCGATAGAATTGCCAGAAACATGAAGCGAAGTCAGTCCCTGGCCAGAAAGAGAATTGAAAACTGATTGGTGTCGGATATGTTCGTGTTCATAAAATTCAAGGGAGAGTGCAGAGATACCAGAAGGAATGTGGAAATTCACCAACGTGCCGGCCACTACATGAAGATGTACGTGCCCTAGGTGAGGGGACCTTTCGGGACGCAAATAGATTTCCCCTTGTTCTGTCAATGAGCCAGGGAAATTCCCGATTGAAACTTGTTTCAGTGAAGGGAGCAACAAGTGGTTCAGCTTTTCCAACACGAGAGACCTGTGAAAATGGGGAACATCCTCTTGGATAGTGAGACTGTGCCAACGATGAGCGGAAGAGGCCAGAGTATTGAGTATTGTAGTGAAAATCCCATCACTGTTGCGGTCGCTCCAGTGCAAGAAGTCGATGTCAAGGAGAGATTGGGAACTTCTGGTCACATAGGTTTTCGCACGTGCTTCGGTCCAATGTGAAGATACCATAATCTTAGTCCAAAGGCTTGGAGAGCACAGAATCACGTCTCTCCAGTGGCGCGATACGCTTGCCAAATCCCTCTTGCTGTGGCGATACGTGTCGCAAGTCTCGGGAGCTGCGTCGAGGTAAAATTCGAATACTCGCAGAAGTGACTCCGTGGGAAGACGATGAACAGGAGCCATCGGCATTTGTGCAATGAGTCCTTCAACTATGGATCTTTGCAATCGAACGGCATCTTGGATGCTGCGAAGTTCGTCGAGGAGCTCGTGTTCGCGCTTCTCCAGCGCAACCAATGCTGCTCGCGCCTGCGTAAGATCATCCATCGTCAAATTGCTATCGAGTTTCATATCAAAGCGTTGCTTATTAGAACTTTTTTCCACAAACTGTGTAGTAATCAGATTGTGCAGAGGGAAGTGGATCGAAGGCCTCACTTCGTAGTAGTTGATCGCGATTGGATTGAATGGACAGGACTAAGCTGACTACGAAGTAGCTCAGGTGCAAACATATGTAAATTTTCAGTGCTTACATTGTCATCTCAGAGCAGACATAGCACACAGTGAAATACATTTCACTATTCTCTACTGACATGACAAGAAAGTTTCCAACGATACAGGTATATAAACAAATGATTGGGGGGATACATCTCCTTGAAATTGTGAAGCAATAAGCGCACAAACAATTATACGAGGTTATCTCGGCGCAACACCAGTCAAAGATAGCGAAAAGAAAAAAGAAAAGAAAACGAGGACCAAGTGGGAAGCCGAAAGACCCTTAATCTCTTTCCTCGGATAGCGTCGAACTCCTTCCTGAACCAGAGTGGGCAGGCGACCTAGACTGTGATCCGTTCCAACTTCATGGATCATGCTGCCTGCTGACACAATTGTTGCTCAAGCAGTTCTTGTTGTGTCAGCAGGGTGACTGGGCAGACATTTCAATTCAAACGTGGCCGGGAGCAGATCGGCACAACGGTCTATCAGTGGGTCAACCACCGCTACACATATACACTAGACTGCATACATACCTCGATACCACAACGCACTAGGTGCGTCGATGTAACCCCATCAACTAGCATTGCTGCATTCCTCACCCTATTTCGCCCAATCATCATACTTTTCCACATTCCATCCGAGCATGGAGCATGTCCTGAGTTAGGTACTGCAAGATAGTTTGGATTACCCCACCATGGATCCAAGTTACGCATCAGTCCCATGTTTGTCCACCAGCTTATCACGGAATGGGGGGAAGCTGTCTCAGAGTAAGTTCCGCGACAAACTCGGTCGCCGTGATGCGTGAGGATGGGCCATCCTCCATGTTGGATCTTAACGTCCTCGAACCTGACACTCGCAGTTCAGGATGTTCAAACGCAAGCACCGGAACTCTGCACCATATACGTACGACCAAGCAACGTGTGAACTTCCTAAGTACTTGACTTGATGCGATAGATGGTGATCGGTAGTCCGTCAAGTTGTCTTGTAGTTAATTGTGCGTTGCTTGTTAGCGTCATCTCTGTTACATTATATGGCGTGGTGAACATCCGTGAGCAGTCGACTTCACGAACTCCAACCTGGATACTGGCAGAAAAGTACAAATTGTAGGTCAGAGCCCAAATGTCACCATGCGGACCTCATGCTCGACGTCGGAGTAGGATGAAACGTAGCTCACGCATAACTGCTGAGAAGATTCAGAAATCGACTTTGCAAAATCTACCGCCCATTCATGCTCATTCTCGCGAAGGACAAATTCGCCCCCTTCATGGGGGGAGGGGAAAACGAAAACGGGTGAACTAAACATGGTCTGGTCCCGAGGGGTATCTTTGTGTGCCTTGAAGAACGAGTCTTTACCTACGCACCGTCATTACTAGAACACTGTAAAGAAAGACGCCTAGAGAACGAACCGTAAGACATTGAGCTTATACAATCCATCTTGATCTCTCGGTCGTCGTCGACGCCCTCTAGCAGTTCTTGACGAACGACGTCAGTCTGACCAGAATCCTTTATATCGAAACTCGTTGCGAAGTCAGCGAAGTTCATCTTCCCCACCTTGCGGTAGGACTCGTCGTAGACACTTTCGTTGTTTACACTAAAGGTGGCTGGTTAACAAGCTACTTCAAGTTTATTGATCTCTTGTAGCGTGGCCTTTCCACGGTTGATCCTGCCGTGAACACCGAAGAACGAGCGCCAGATAGATCAACGAGAACGCCATCCAATATCTTATAAGAACCTCACTTGACGTTGGAGCCGTCGTTGCCATAGAACAGTGTCAATTGTTCGGGGGAAAGAGAGTACGTCCTGTTACGGTACGGTAGGCGAGCGGACGGGAGGGTGCAGATCGAATCGACAGCGACGGCGAAGGATTTCTGCTGGGCCGCTCCTATGGAGAACGGAATGTATACAGACAGCGCACCTAGCCTGTTATGGTATTGAAGCACAGCCACTACACACGCCTTGAAGAAACACGGCACAGAACACAACTTCAACGAGCATCAAGCTACTACATACTACCACCAGAGCAACGATGCGCGCAATTCATCGAAGTTTGACTGATATCGACGTCTACAGAGGGTGACGAGATGTCGATGCCAGCCAAGAATCGACCTAACCCTGCTTTGCACCCATGGACTGGAGTGATGAGAATGTGGAACCGGCAGGAATGGTCTGACCCAAGCGCGAGGATTGGTAAGTCGCAGCAGCGGAACCTAAGAAAGATTGGCGATTCAGCATGAAGTAGCCAGATGTTACTTATACTACCTTTTGTTACTCCCTTGCTTCCGAACCCTAGGAAGCGAACAAACGCTTGAACAAGCCATTGGAGGCTACAGCACACGAGCCGGAGCGCGGTCTTGAGCATCCATAGCGCGATTCGCAGTGCAAGGCCAAAGATCGACACAACGATCGCCACTACCACAAAAAAGAAGACTGACAATCACGAATGACATGCGTCACAAATCCTTCACGCTGATTCAGTGAAACTGAGGTGCTTACCCCACTCTGGTACTTTAGAAAGATGATAGTTGAGTGCATACCAAGGGATGAATGAGAATCATCAGTTCCATCAAAGACTTCGCTCAGATTCCCTTACCCGAATCCGATACAGGTGGAGAGTTTTCAGTGACGAACTACGGGCCAGAAAGTCAGACGAGCATGAACGCTTCATACAACATTGTTGATTGACCTTTGGCACTGCACTGACAATTTGGGATACGGATGAAGCAGTTTCACCTGAAGCAATGGCAGTCGTTGAAGGGGTTATTACAGGCAACTGCACCATGTTGCAAGCAACTCTGCGAAAAATTTTGGGCTTGCAGTCCGATGCAAACGCATCTCCGGCTAAAGACGGTCCCAATTTGGTTTAGTATGAGCTTTTCTCCGAGTTACGTGAGTGGTACAAGATCTACAATTGGTTGTAATAATGAAGCGATGCCTCCGAACTGAGAAGACTGTCAAAACGCCTCATCCAGATCGAAAGGAGACTCGCAGAAACCGACATTGTTGTGAGAGAACACGAGCCACGATGTCGAAGACCGTAAACGAAAAACACCACCAGCCAATTACGTAAAGCCTTCCCCTAGGCTTGACCAAGCTCACGTCGGAGGAATGATTCAGCGGGTGCTAATTGAAAAGTGATCGCTATGTCCCAGTAAGCTGAGCGAGTACCGGGCCGGAACATGTCTCACAGCATACCGCACGGTTGCGACCGCAGAAGACCAGCGTGTCGTCAGAAATTTGGGTAGTAATAGTCCAGGACTCAGGAGTAGTACGTTTTGGTGAGCTGGAGACCACTGGGCACCCAGATTTCACTACTGGTGCTAGGTCGCACTGCCGATGTTCGCTTTTGCTTGTTTGTATGACGGAGATGATGTCTTTCCGGGACGGAAGAATAGGGGCCAGGTAGGTACAAACGATGGGCAAACGAGAGCCCCACCGTTACTGTGTTTTAGGGGCACTCAAGTCTATCGGACACCATTATCAGAACCAACTCGAGGACAGTGGAATTCGATCAAACACGATATGTTCGGCAACTGGGAAGACCGACTACTCTCAAAGTTTTGTAAATCTGTAGATTCGTCTCTGTCTGCACGACCACCATACTGTGCCGGGACTTGTTCTATCCCACCAGAGAAGTTAGTGCTGTTCTATGGCAATGACAATTCAGAGATCAGGTAAGTAGTACAGCCCGACTAACTTGTGCTGGTGTACATTGGCGTCCTAATCTATATGCTGCAGTCGAATCGATCTTTCAAGCCCAACCCCACAGGACCTAGATAGCCTTTCGAATGCATGCCAGCCAGCCTCGTTCGGGGCAAACCACGAACAGGTTTACGACGAGTCGTACCGCAAAGCGAGAGAAATGAATATCGCAAGCTTTGCGACGCAATTTAGTGCGAGGAACGCTGGCCTCATTCACATCATCCGCAGGGAACTACTGGACCGTAGTGATGCGAACCGAGGGATCAAGGCGGAATTGTATAAGCTCAATGTTTACGGTCCGTCTTCCACAAAATTTACTCCTTGCAAAGTTCTAACGGTGGCGGCGTGTAGGCAAAGATTCGTTTTTCAAGGCGCACAAGGATACTCCGCGCCACGAGACTATGTTTGGCTCACTCGTTGTCATATTCCCAACTCAACACGAGGGTGGCGAATTCGTGCTTCGTGAGGGGGACCGCGAGTGGTCCTTGGATTTTGCGAAGATGCTGTCCGATTCCTGCCATCGACCATGTGTGGGCTATGTTTCATTTTTCTCCGATGTCGAGCACGAGGTTCGCAAGGTCACATCTGACCATCGTGTCGCGCTGACTTACAAACTGTACTTCATCCCCGAGAGTCAGGCGCCTGTTAGAACTACATCTGCTCCAGCACCTTATGAAGGGTCACTGGCAACTCCGCTCTACAAACTCTTGACAGATCCAACCGTCCTGCCGAAGGGTAGTTACCTCGCTTTTGGTCTTCGTCGTTACTATCCTGTAGAAAAAGGGACGAACGTTACCAATTACAAGAGTTGCCTGAAAGGAACGGACGCTGCCCTTTGGCGGGTTCTGACCACTCTCGGTGTGGTTTGGAATGTTATGGTGTTCTATCGGAATGTGGGATCATATAACGACTACCTGGACGAGGTCATCGTCGACTTATCCAGGGCACCCTATGAAATCTATGACTTCGATGAAGCAATGGGAGGGACCGCCGTGCACGTAGAGTTTGCAAGCATCGACGGTATCCCTAGGGTGAGACGGCATCCGAATGCCGAGACACCTCCGCGCCATTTCGCGAAGGTTACGAAGGTCGAAAGCTTGACTTGTTCGCGCTCGCCATATGTGATGACGGGACAGTCTCGAGCCGAGGTTGGTGAGTTGACCGGAGAAGTATGCGTCATCGTCGAGTTGCAAGAGCCAGCAGAGCGGGTCGTCCGCAAGGTGGACAGTATGGAAGTTATGGAAGTCGGTGCTTAGAAGGGTACGGACAAGTCGGATTGTATTAAGGCATTAAAGGACGCATGATACAAAATGACTTGTGCGGCAGGGGATGCGAGGAGACACCTTCGGATAAGCTACGAACCGTCTGACCGGTAATGGCTTGGCTATCTGTGTGGGTGCAAATGGTAAGGACGGAAGATGAGTACTAGAGTCCATTGGGATAAAATCGTGGTCCCAACTGGTAATACCTTGGGAAGAAAAGTAAATGAAACTAGGACCACTACCCTATGCACAACCTGCCAACAGGTGACGTCGTACAGTGGAGAGAACGCCCTATCAGGGTTGACTTCTCCCTATGCATAGTCATGCGGGTAGTTGAGCTTCGGATCGTCGATACCAGATAATATGTAAATCCGTAGCGCGATGGCTAGACTGTAACCCCAGACCAAATCCATCATGTTCTGCCACTTGCGTTCCTCACCCGAAACTAGTGGAAATGATATAGTGGTTGAGTGCCGCGCGTATGGTGATTGATTGGAAGAGCCCCTGCCGCCGACCAGGGACGGTTATTCACATTCAAACTGGGTAGGGTGTTGGAGGCACTTCTGCCATCGCCGTTAGAGCAGCATGCAATCGCCCGACATCAAGATCCTTCGCTGGCGAGATGATCAACGCACGCATAAAGATTGCGGGATTGATATCGGGAGCGGGTAGGTAGGCTGGAAGTATAGGAATGGGGAGCTGATCCTGCAAGGGAAAAAAAGAAGGTAGTAGAGTCGTGTAAGGCGAAGAGAGTCGCGAGAACTTACGTCGGCTCGTTCGAGATATCCCACTACCCACACGTAGCTTTTGCGTTGCAAGGCCCAGCTGTGGTCTACGTTGGGATTCTTGGAACGGTCGCTTGGGGAGTCGAAAACGGAATGCATGGCTTCCAAGTCGATACAGAGAGACGCATCTACGAGCAATGCGCTGGAGGCGTCGTGCAAGAGCACCAGTGTAGATTCAGGGTCGTAAGTCAACATCCTGTGCAAAGCACAGAATGATTTCCATCGTAAGACAAGTGATGAACTAGATGCAGCGTACCTGCCTGCAACTCTCAGCTTCCTTCCAACGTCGTCGTCAGTGATAGAATCGAGCGTCGTCACCGCCGCATGTTCAACTTGTTGAGGCATTGTGAGTAGTCGCTCTTGTCGACGAGGCTTAGCGGGTCCGAGTCTCGACGCGACGCACCGTGCAGTTTGTCACGTGCTCCCGTCGCTGGAAGACTCAGATTCGACGGGGGCGAGTTTCAGTGCTTCAGCCTTCGTTGCATCTAATATCACGGTCTCTGGCTAATCCAGTTCTTGAAAACAAACAAACTACGAGCTATTGTTTCAGTTGACCAAGTGAGAAGCACCTTGATAATGCCATCAAACATACCGGAAACACATGGGCTAGATAGGATATGAGCGGCCAAACTGTGCCACATACTGTATATCATGCCCACAGCATGCCTGTCCTCTCACATTCAGACGTCCACCGGCGCTTCAGAAGTACTGGTGAGTCCTTCTCCAGTTACGCGATCTCCATAACTTATTGAGTGAGATAGTGACAACCTAGTTCTCTTGTCCTTCGTGGCGACTTGTGTTTACTTACAGTGAAGTCTGTTATAGGCCATCATTGTGTAATTCACACTAACATCCACGTAGCTGTAACTACGTTTTTTTCTCGTCGACTTCCCAAGACACTTTGTGTCTGGCTCTTTCGCATACTTTCGTCAGCCTTGCCGATTGGACTAGCGTTCTGACTGTTCGGATCGCCTGAACTCGCTTTTCCCCCTCGTTCCAAGTACGAGGTATGGTCTACTATTCCTGCCTTTTTTTTTACTAGTTGATCACTGAACTCGCCCCAAAGATAGAATCATTCCTGCTGTGTATCCTCCCAGTATAATGGATTCGACAGATGAGGTTTCCCGCAAGCGAGCAGAGCTGGAGCGATGAGGACCGGTCAGGATGTCCAGAGGGATGAAGTTCCAATGCTGCTCGGTGCAGTTCGAATGCCTCGTCTAAATCATGAATGGCGGCTTGTTTGCTGAACCTCCTCGAGAGGGTAGAAGCGAGAGTGTCGAGAGATACACCACGACTGGGATGGCCTGATGGACAGAGCTCTAGCGCGGCGCGTGCGAACGTAACAGCTTCTTCCAAATCAGTCGCTACTCCCCGGTCATCATATCTGTACGAAAGACAGGCTACAAGCTCGCGGAGCAACGAAGACAGGTGAGGATGTCCAGATGGACGGAGTTCTAACGCTGCACGGTATAATGTGATTGCCTCGTCCACGTCGTCAATTTTCCCCTCCGCCTGGAATCTGTCGCAGAGGGCCCCCGCTAGGTCGCTGAGGGCAACGTCCCGACCATCATGCCCTGGGCTACAACCCTCCTCGGGCTTCTTCTCTGTTTTTCGAGCAGATATGGTAATCAGGGAGTAGTTGCTGATGTTGAAGAAGCTGTGACACTTGGACGTGCGGCATTGGAGTTATGTCCACCAGGTCATCATAATCGTGGAGTATGTCTCTACAGTCTTGCTACTTACCTCTGGACGAGGTTCACGGAACAAGCTGCGATATGTGACTTAGATGAGGCATTCGAGCTGCACCGCGCAGCATTGGACCTCCATCCATCTGGACATCGTGAACGGTCTTCGCCGCTCCACGGGCTTGCTCTTTGTTTTTTGGACAGATATGATATTCGGGGAGTAGTTGCTGACCTGGAAGAAGCTATCATGTTCGGACGTGCAGCATTAGAGCTCCGTCCACCAGGTCATCCAAAACGTGGTGTGTTTCTTTGCACTCTCGCTTCTGGTCTCTGGAGGAGGTTCAAAAAACAAGCTGCGATATGCGACTTGGACGAGGCAATTAAGCTGAGCCAGGCTGCATTGGAGCTCTATACATCTGGCCATTCTTGGCGGTTTTTCCCGCTCTGTGGGCTGAGTCTCTGCTTTTTGAGCAGATATGACAATCAGGGGGCAGTCACCGACTTGGAAGAAGCCGTCACCCTCGCATACGCAGCACTAGAACTCCGTCCACCAGGCCATCCACGTCGTGGTGCATCTCTTGACACTCTTGCTTTTGCCCTTCGGAGGAGGTTTGACAAACATGTCACGATGCATGACTTAGACAAGACGATTGAGCTGCACCGGGCAGCATTGGACCTCCGTCCACCTGGGCATCCTGACCGGTCTTTGTCACTCCATGAGCTTGCTCTCTGTTATTCGAGCAGATATGACAATCAGGGAGTAGTTGCTGACTTGGAAGAAGCTGTCAAGCTCGGACGTGCAGCATTGGAGCTCTGTCCACCAGGCCACCCCAGTCGTGGTGTGTCTCTCTTCAATCTCGCTTTTGACCTCGTGAGGAGGTCCGAGCAACTAGCTACAGTGTGTGACTTAGATGAAGCATTTGAGCTTGACCATGCAGCTTTGGAACTCCATCCACCTGGTCATCCTCTCCGGCCTTCATCGCTCCATGGGCTTGCTCACTGTTTTTCGAGCAGATACGACAATCAGGGAGTAGTTGCCGACTTAGAAGAAGCTGTCAGACTTGGACGTGCAGCATTAGAGCTCTGTCCACCTGGCCATTTCAGGCGTGGTTTGTTTCTCTACAATCTCGCTTCTGACCTCTGGAAGAGGTCCAAGCAACTAGCCGCGGCCTGTGACTTAGATGAGGCATTTGAGTTGTACCATGCAGCGTTGGACCTCCATCCACCTGGACACCCTCCCCGAAATTCATTGCTCCGTGGGCTTGCTCTCTGTTTCTCCAGCAGATATGATAATCAGGGAGTAGTTGCTGATTTGGAAGAAGCTGTCAAGTTCGGACGTGCAGCATTGGAGCTCTGTCCACCAGGCCATCCCAGTCGTGGTGTGTGTCTCCACGATCTCGCTTCTGACCTCTGGAAGAGGTCCAAGCAACTAGCTGCAGCGTGTGACTTAGATGAAGCATTTGAGTTGTACCATGCAGCATTGAACCTCTATCCGCCTGGACGTCCTCACCGGTTTTCATCACTCCATGGGCTTGCTCTCTGTTTCTCGAGCAGACACGACAATAAGGGAGTAGTTGCCGACTTGGAAGAAGCTATCAATTTCGGACAAGCAGTATTAGAACTTTGTCCACTAGGCCATCCCAGCCGTGGCGTGTCTCTCTATACTCTCGCTTCTGACCTGTTGAAGAGGTTCAAACAACTAGCTGCGGTGCGCGACTTAAATGAGGCCTTTGAGCTGCACCATGCAGCCTTGGACCTCCGTCCACCTGGACACCCTGACCGGTCATCATCGCTCAGTGGGCTTGCACTCTGTTATTCAAGCAGATATAACAATC
This sequence comes from Pisolithus sp. B1, assembly GCA_024663435.1. Taxonomy (NCBI): domain Eukaryota; kingdom Fungi; phylum Basidiomycota; class Agaricomycetes; order Boletales; family Pisolithaceae; genus Pisolithus; species Pisolithus sp. B1. The sequence goes on from JANFAA010000008.1 coordinate 745,685, forward strand.
AGAGAGTGGTTGCTGACTTGCAGGAAGCTGTTAAGTTCGGACGTGCATCATTGGAGCTCTGTCCACCATGCCATCCAAGTCGTGGTGTTTCTCTCCACAATCTCGCTGTTGACCTCTGGAGGAGGTTCGAACAACTGGCTGCAGTGGGCGACTTAGATGAGGCATTTGCGCTGCACCACGCAGCATTGGAACTCCATCCACTTGGACATCCTCATCGGTCTTCGTCGCTCGATGCGGTCGCTCTCTGTTTCTCGAGTAGATACGACAATCAGGGTGCAGTTGCCGACTTGGAAGAAGCTGTCATGCTCAGACACGCAGCAGTGGAGCTCTGTCCAATTGGGCATCCCAGCCGCGCTACATATCTTTATAACCTCAGTTGCACCCTTTGGAGATCATTTCAACGACAAGCTTTGATACCCGGGTCAGGTGGAGCAAGGTTTATTCGCCGAGCTGCATTGATCTTCCATCCAAGAAATAACGCTCATGCTGCCTCCTCATTTCGCACCCTCTCCCTGCACCTTTGGGACAAGTTTCGGAAAAAACCTGCAATAGCTGACTTGGACGACGCCATTTGTCTCGCCACGTATGCTGTGGAGCTCCGACTACCGAAACATCGTTTTTACGCTGTCGCTGTTGAACAACTCGCAGTGTTCATTAGGGAGCGGGTTCAAAGGCTTCGGGAGACAAGCTTGAGTGAATCAGTTATGCTCAGCCGTGCGACGGACACTCTATGTGCCATTGGGCACTTCTGTAGGGGCAGGTTTCGAACCCAACAGGCGCTTGTCGACCTGAATGAGGCGATCAGATTCCACAGATTTGTGCTGCAACTCCGTCCGGCTGGACATGCCAGCCACCCCTCGAGCCTTCACCACCTTGCGCTATGCTTAATAGAGAGGTTTCACGACACAGCCATTGTTGGTGATTTGGACGAGGCCATCTCTCTTGAACGAAAAGCCCTGGAACTATCTGCTCCTGGTGACCCAAGCTACGACATATCCAATGACTGTCTTGCAACCTGTCTCCAAATGAAAATCAGCCCCCAGGTTTCGAGGGTATCCTCCATTAGGTCCGTCGCCACAGAATATGAGGTTAGCCAAGTCATCCGACATGTCATCTTCGAGATCCTCGAAACCGCACCGACTAGACTACTACACACGCACACTGGTACCTTGTGCGACCGGGACTCGCAGATATCATATTTCACTAGCGGACCACAGTACAAACAGCTGTTGTCGTCCGCCTTGTCTTATGACCCCGTGGAACGCGCTTGCCACATTCATACCGCTGTCTCGAGATACTTCCGGTTTGTCATGTTTTCTCACCGCTGGGGAGAAGGTGAACCAATCCTACATGATATCCAAGGTCGCGCAATATATGACATGCCACCGAGTGGGGGCATGAAAAAGCTCCAGAAGTTTTGTCTTACTGCTCTCAAGCGAGGTTACCTTTGGGCGTGGAGCGATACTTGTTGCATAGACAAAACCAGTAGTGCCGAGTTGCAGGAGGCGATAGGATCGATGTTTGGGTGGTATCGACGATCCCACCTAACGATCGTGTATCTTGCGGATGTTGCTGAGAGTGGGTCATTCGATTCAAGCCACTGGTTCGGACGCGGATGGACCCTCCAAGAACTGCTAGCCCCCGATACTATACTGTTCTACACTCGCAACTGGTCGCTATACAAAAATCTCGAATCTTCGAATCATAAAACAGACGATGCCGTCCTAGAAGAACTCACAAGGGCTACCGGAATAGCATCTCGGTTCCTCACTAATTTTACTCCGGGTGTGGACGATGCACGCTCGAGGCTTCAGTGGGCATCGTCACGTCGTACCGAACGTTGCCATTACCTCCCATCCCACTATCGGAGCAGTCATCCATAACGAGTCAACGATCTGCGTCGTCGAACGCACTGCGAAAGCTGTGTCGTTCACTCAATAAGATACCCCTCCCACGATTTGCGAACCGCCGCCTCACGTTGCCATGCTTCTCTCATCGCGTTACAGTGGTCCGGCGGAAAGGCGCAGATCCACTTTCATCGAGCTATGCATATGAAATCCAGGCGTCTGGTTTGCGGCCACTTGACATTACACTGCCAGAAGAGCTTGAAAATATAGCATCGTTTCCAGGAGGGCTGGAAAGTGCAACAGCTGCTCTACAAATTGTTCGCCCTTGGCATTCCAAGTCGCTTGGTGGATCTACGAAGCTAGATGTCGCTGCTACAGAACAGCTGCTCGTGACACTGGTACGACCTTTCAGCGCCCTTTTGTTGACCGAGCTACCCCATAACGAGTACAAAAGGATTGCATCTTCCACTCTTATTGCGGCTCATCCCATAGATGTAACTAGCATCCTCCAAGGCAAAGTCAGGATATTGAATATTGTATAGATAGTCATGGCATTATGACATCAGAAGAATACTTGACTCGTCGCAATAAATGATGCTCCCTCTCGTCTTTATCTTTAACCATAACACTGCGTGATGAACATCTGTGAGCGCTTGAGCAGTCGACTTCACAAACTTCAGTCTGGATACCAGAAAATCGACGGGAACGTTTTTCTTGTGTATACACGTCCGTAAAGACGTCCCTCTCGTACTATCATGCTACTCTGAATTCGAACCTGAGTACCAAGTCCGTAGTGTTTCATCCCTTGGTGTGAGTCAGACAAATTGGTCAACTTGAAATGTCGGTAGCCATCCCCTTACCGACGAATGAACGGCGCTCTCAGCGTTTTCTGTCGACTTGGTTATCATACATTCATGTATGCCGGACAAGAGCCGCCTTGGGTCGGTGGGCTTCGATCTAGACAGTTTTGGGAAGGTTCGTATGAGCAGCGATCTGATTGTTCTTCCTTCAGGCGCCTGACTTGAGTGAATCGTCGACGCCTGAGGGTAGCAATCGAAAATGACAAACAACCCAACATTGGACCAGCAGATTTAGAAAACCGCAAGTGAGACGGGCCACCGGAGAAGTGCCCTTCAGGGACCATATGTACTCACGCAAAATTGACAAGTGTCCTTTGCCGACGAAGCAAACTTAAGTAGAGTGCGTTTTTTTCTCTCTTCCTGCAGTTAACACGTTGGCCGCGCGTGCCACTTGTACCACGGAATTTTGTCTCGTTCCTGAATTTCACGAGGATGGTCAAGAAGTAAACGTGGCTTGTTCAAATGTGTAGACATACTAAACCTTTGGTTGGTAGAAAGAGGAACAAAGCGCGTATGAATGAAAGTCGTCACCATCTTATGAATTAAGTCAGCTCAAGTCGCGATGTCTACATTGGTTGATCCGGTAACAACCTTTTCGACATGAGCGAACAACTCAGGAACCATGGACGGAGGGGCATCGCTGGGGGTGAGGGGCGGGCAGCTAGGAGGCACCCGATACTGCGTGAGGTAGGGTGGTCTAACCACGCTTAAGAGACTGTAGACCTGCCCCGAAATGGTACTGGTTTTCGAAGATACATGCGATGCTGCCGTTATAGCGCTTCTGAGTATAGACCATTGGATTATAGCAACGCCGAAGGGCACATGATGATTCCCTCAAAAGTCGGCTGGAGAGTACGCCACTCTTACCTTCAAGTCATACACAGTCTGGTGAGTGAGGGTTGAAAGAGACTCACCAGGCATCTCTCTTTATCGTCTAACTCGCAGTACTCGAGCAAGAGGCGGAAGATGGGACTAATTATATGGAGGGTCCGGAAAACGGAGGTCGTTCGCAAATTCGCTGGCAAACGCGTGTACCGACAACATCGGATCTGACGCGGGACGTGCGTTACGGTTCGTATCGCCCCATCCCGCACACGCAAGCTGCACGAATTAAATCAAACGTGTAGAACGAACACTACACGGACAGCTGAAACGCACCAAGAATGTATATACGTACTAGGTAGGGAGCGAGCCCTTGTTCAGTCACCCTAATAAGAACACGTGACCATTACTTTGTGAATTGTGCTTGGCACTGCGGCGCGGAGGTTGCTTGAGGCTATGCAGTCCCAATGATAAGCGGGCGTGATTATAAGAATTTCAAGGATGTCATTCCAAGCGGTCACCCTTCTCAAGTTCTCAGTAGCAACCTTCGAGGTGCATGGCCCACCCGAGCTCAGGAGTGTCAGCGTCACCGTTGGTGAGGGTGAAACGGGCCAACGGTGCCCAACCGAATCCAGACATCTATTTGGTAATTCGGGTGGGTGAATATGATACGTCTATAGATCCATCCACGGCCCTCAAGACCGCTTCGAGCGATGTCACTTATTTAGATCGCCATTGCGGGAAAACTACTCAGATCGATGTAAACGGCTACCACGAAACACAGCTCAACTGTCTAGTCATAACCTACTTATCCATTCCACATTCACAAAAGTTCGTGACAGCTGTTCTTCGAAATGTTGCGAAAGCGTTATTAAGCGCATCAATGTCACAGCGAGGATGCACTTCCTGCGTTATGTGAGCTTTGCAGAAGGCCAAGTGGAGCAGGTACATACCACCCAAGTCTGACTACCACTGCGGCAGACCAACATGTCAACTCTATGACGAACGTCCGACCTCTCCAGATAACACACTTCAGAGAGTCTCTGAAGCAGTGACAAACTTCCACGCCCAAAAGAACTGAATTCGACCTGCAATTTCGATTGACCTGCAACTACTCGCTGCTGGAGCCAAGTGATTAGACGATTAAGAAATTCCAAATCAAAGTCCTCTAGTTTTTCTATGGTCAAGCGTTTCAGGTTCTTCCAGTGGAAGACGGCGCTCGGAAACTCTGCTGTGCGAGAATATGATTCAGGGAGGGAGCTGGCTTGAACGAGTGCCAGATGGCAGACATTTGGGAATGCCAAATAAACAGCCTCAGAGAAGTTCTCTGCAGTGAATTGAGAAAGACAGAGGTAATCGACGTTGTCGAACTTGGAGTTGAGATTTGAAAAAGTTGCGCTCGGGGAATGACGCTGGTAAGGTGGAGAATACTGAAAATGTTTGAGACTTGGAGCGACAAGAGCGCGTATCAGTGCCTCTGCATTGCCAAGCGTGCACACGAATTTCTTGAGTAGAGGTAACTGAATACTATTCGGTGGTAGGTCACAGTCGATAGAGATGCCAGAAACATTAAGCGAAGTCAGTCCCCAGCCAGAAAGAAAACTGAGATTTGATTGTTGTCGCATTAATTCGTTTCCATAAAATTCAAGGGAAAGTGCGGAGATACCAAAAGGGATGTGGAAATTCTGCACTGTGCCGGTCTCTACATGGAGATGTACGTGCTCTAGACAAGGGGACCTTTCTGGATGCAGATAGAGTTCCCATTGTTCCGTCAATGAGCCGGGGAAATCCACGATCGTAAGTTGTTTCAGTGAAGGGAACGACAAATGGTTCAGCTTTTCCAACGGCCCGTGAAAATTGGTGATAGTGAGACTTCGCCAGCGATGAGCACAAGAGGCCAAAGTATTGAAGACTGCGGTGGGAATCCCATCATCGTCAGTGTCGGTGCCATACATGAAATAGATATCAAGGAGAGATTGTGAACTTCTGGTCACGTAGGTTTCTGCACGTGCTTCGTTCCAACGTGGAGTCACCATGATCATAGTCCAAAGGCTTGGAGAGTGCAGAATCACGTCTCTCCAACGACGCGAGACACTCGCTAAATCCCTCTTGCTGTGGCAATACGTGTCGCATGTATCGGGAACTGCCTCGAGGTAAAATTCGAATACTCGCAATAGTAATTCGGTGGGAAGACGGTTAACAGGAGCTACCGGCATACGTGCAATGAGTTCTTCAAGCCTGGATCTTTGCAATCGAGCGGCACCCCGGATGCTGCTAAGTTCGTTGAGGAGCTCCTGTTCGCGCTTCTCCAGCGCAACCAGTGCTGCTCGTGCCTGCGTAAGATCATCCATTGTCAGACTGCTATCAAGTTTCATATCAAAGCGCCGGTCATCACAGTTCGTTGCCACAAACCGTGTAGTAATGAGATCGTACAGAGGGAAGTGGATCGAAGGTCTCACTTCGTACTTGTTGATTGTGATTGGATTGGACTGGACTAGCTGACTACGCTACGAAGTGGCTCAGGTGCAAACATAGGTAAATTTTGTGTGCTTACAGCAGTTACATATTGGGCATCAGTAGTTCCCTCAGTAGCTCACAGCCTACCAAGGTAGCCTACAGATTCATTTCAGGACATCTGTTGTGGAGTATACTACTCTTGTGTGTGCAAGCTGCATCGAGTTATCTATGTATATCTGTCGAGTCTGCCCTTCAGTGGTTCCAGTTGTGCTCGCTGTAAGAGGCGGGTCGCCAGGCCCGGGCGGCCCATCACCGAACCGGCAATTGGTCAGGACTGGTCACAAACTGGTTTGTGACTGGTTCTGACTAAAATCCTGTTCACTGATCTGAACGAACCAGCACCAGACAGTGAAGTACATTTCACTACCCTCTACTGACATGACAAGAAAGTTTCCAGCGATACAGGTATATAAACAAATGATTGGGGGAATACATCTCCTTGAAACTGCTCAAATACGTGAAACAATAAGCGCACAAACAATTATACGAGGTTATCTCAGCACAACGCCAGCCAGAGATAGCGAAAAGGAAAAAAAAGAAAAAACAACAAAAGAAAAGAAAACGAGGACCAAGTGGAAAGCCGAAAGACCCTTAATCCCTTTCCTCGGAGAGCGTCGAACTCCTTCCTGAACCAGAGTCAGCAGGCGACCTGGACTGTGATCCGTTCCTGGATCGCGCTGCCCGCTGACGCAATTGTTGATCATGCAGTTCTTGTTGCGTCAGCGGGTAACTGGGCAGGCACTTCAATTCAAACGTGGCAGGGAGTACATCGCCACAATGTTCTTTGATGAATTCGTCATTCACTACCAGTCCACCGAACCGCGTGTCGTGGCCGAGCCAGTCCAATCTCTTGAGCGCCTCGCCAAGCCTACCTCCCGGTACATTAGGATCGGTAGAACGGTTGTGCTGGTAGGCCGAGAAAATCTGGCGCTTCAATGACCGGGACACGTTCTCGTATTCTTTTTTCGCGACGTCGCCGTACAAGTATCCGGATATACCATCCAAAATTTCCCCACAGGTCACGCCGATCGCCTTATCGCGCGCAACTATTTGAATCATCCATGGGAACGAACGAGAGACGATTCTGATATAGGTTAGGCGGGGGTATGTCGCTGGAGCTTTACGTCCCTTCATCCAGGATCGTCGGTTGTCAGTCGTGCGGTAGCAATTGCTCGTATGAAATAGCATGTTCCATCGAAGATAGTCCTCGAGTGAATCTCCAGGAGGGGCCAGTAACGGGTTGACTTTGACGACCGCACCCACAACTCTGGCTAGGAATGGCTCAAGCACGGGTCCATCTAGAGAAAAAAGGAACCATCTCGAATGAGAACGTTAACTGACGGGGGCAATGGTTTGGAACTTACAGTGTGGTCCCTCCGCAAAAGGGTCCATATGGTCCACACTGGTCGTCCACCGGATATTTGCACGTGCTGAATCATTCTGAGGGGGCCCGGGTGGTGGTGGTGGTTGTGTGGGAGGTGGATTCATTGGACCCACCCAAGGGGTCGCCGCTGGAAATGCATATGGTGTCATTGTAGGCGGCATCATCGGCATCCCCCATGCTGCAGCAGCTGGTGTATGATACCCTGCAGGGGGTCCCCAAGCAGGGGGTCCATTGGGAAGTGGCTGCTGAAACGTAGTGTATGCCGACGGAGGGGGATGTTGAGGGGGCCATCCCGGCGGGGGCGGCGGAGGAACTGCGGCAGGCGGACCCCATGCAGCGGCGAGTACGTTTGGGTAGCCTGTCATATCGGCAGGTACGCCAGCAGGTGGGCCTCCAGGTGGTCCATAGATGTTTGGAAGCGCGACCGGCGGTGGGTAGTACGAGCCGGGTGCTTCAGGTCGCTGTGGCATAACGGGCGTGGTATGCAAACTTGGTGCAGTGGGAATGTAAGGCGTTATGTTGAGTGCTCCAGGAGGGTAGTAAGGATAGTGCGAAGGTGTGTGGGGTTGGTGGGCCCAGCCAGAAGGTGCCGTTTCCTGGCGGTTCGTAGGAGGGACAGGCGGGGGGATCGCGCCCTCTGGAGAAGGAAGCGGGGGGATGAACGGACCGCCATCAGGTGTATCATATAGCATCTTCGTGCGAGTTCTAATTGTATAAGGATATGGAACAGTTCGATTCACAGGTGCAATCTGAGTTAAGTTACGTTGAACCAAATCGAGTCAAGACAGGCGACATATGGCTGCTCACAGGAATACAGAACCGTAACTGCGTGGAATTTCGTGATTGCACAGATATGATGATTCAGTCACAGGTCGATCAGATGTCGGAGGCGGTCAATAGTGTATAATTGTTCAACAGTTACTGGGGCTCGGTGCACGCAAAGCTCCTAAGAAAGCGGTGTCAGCCATTGTCAAGAGTACGACACAGGGGAATGAGTGCCTTGGAGCAGAACCACAGTTTTTTCCAACGGTGTCGGTGCCCACTGCTGCGTAAGCCGAAAAGTTCCTTCAGTTACTTCCGATTGATTGACGTCGAGGACAGTGCGCTCACCTAACCAGGTATAAGCGGTGACAATGTATTGCACTGGCTGCCCGAGCCACAGTGGACGACACAATTTTCAGGAGGTGTTAGAAGGTGACGGAAGGGCTCTAAAGCTGGCCTCTCACAGATTCTTGGCCAATGGCGATGATGAGGCTTACCCAATCGGGAGGTAATTGTACGTCAGATTAGATAATCAGTGGCTGTACAACGTCGGGCGAGGACTGCTTCCGCCCTGTGTAGCGAACAAGCGTACACCGATACTTATGTACACTGCCTACGAGCACTGCGCGCGCCATGAGAAGACTCACAGCATGTCCTTCTGGCCAGAAGACTGGCGGGTTTTTGGTGGCACACCAATCCCAGTAACCATTAATTTCCAAAAGCCCCACGAGACCCTCACGCCATTTCCCTTTCTGCACAGGATTTCTCGGACGAGGAATCGGAAAAGGACATGATTGGCTGGGCTTTGTAAGGTAGTCTATAAAGATAGCAAACCCATGATAGGTAATTGCTAGATGCAGACAACGGTAGATGTAGATAATCGAGAAACAAGACTGATCAGTGATACAATGTGCGCATGATCCGACCGGAGAGAGAAAGCGATAGGTATATACGCAATAACAGGAAATACAACGGATACATCACTCAAGAAGCCAGACACATCACAAAGATATTGGGTGCTTTAAATCCGAGTCGTGAAATTGAATAATTGTCTTTCTTCGTCAAGTAATCAAAATAGATTTTGTCTCGCAGCCAATCTGCAACAGAAGTTCAGTACTGGTCGCCGATAGAGTCAAAAACCTTCCAGATACTTACCGACTCTCTTGTACCGACTGGGTGGGGCAGGAGTGTTGTAGTACATCGACCAATTACTAGCAGCTTGCTGGTTGTTGGTCGCAGCGCGCTTCACGTGTTCCTGTAACCGCGGAGGAAGGGAGTTGAACTCTTGATCTGAGACGTAGTTTTCGGTATACCTGCTTCCGCGGAATCAAATGATAGTAAATCAACAGACAAGCCTCGGCCTTTGTAATTTAAAGCATACTCTTTCCATATCGTAGTGCAGACATCACTCATGGTAACGCCACGTTCGTTGTGTATGATAGTGCACCAAGGGCTGAGCTCAGTGATGATGATGAGTTGCGTGACTCGAGGTAAAGTGGCAGGCTCGTCTTTCTGAGTGAAATTGAGATCGCGGTCCCTTGCTTCCGGGTTGAATCCACCCGTAGAACCTATACCGCATCAGGGTCGTGCACCACGGCGAAAAGAGACCTATACATACCGGTCACAAGATTGAACAACAGATGGAAGCCAGGGTTTGTACCCTGAAGGATTGGGTTGAGCTGGAGGTCGGTGTTAAGCAGATATAGATCTGTCTGTGAGAGCACCGGTCCATCTGAGTACATCCAGTTGTACATGGTGAATAAGTGTCATGGATATCGTTCTACAGACTCACAGCTCGTTCCAGCAGCCCACTTGCTGACCGTATTGTCGCCCATGACTGCTCAGAGGGATAACGAAATCGGGAAACGAAAGAAGTTATTGGATTTCAAAGTGAACGAGCGGCTGCTTTGCAGGCGGCCTTTATGACTGGGTAGCAGGAACACGAGGCTGCAGTGGTGGAGCCCTTTTTATAATGCCAACGGATGGAAGTCGTGATCGGGGTGGCTGTGGTAGATTAGATTAGATAAGATTAGCACTACGTAATCAATTCCATCCTGTGTTCGTAGAACTTAGTCACTGCTGCACGTCGACCTCCATTGCAGCGCATGGCACCCAAGAGCACGAACGCAAAGAAAGAGGCTGGGCGAGCCAAGAAGGCAGAGAATGAGGCTAAGAAACAGCAAGTAGTCGCTGCGGACAAGGCATGTCACCTGTCATAGCCATCATAGCGGTGTCTTCAGTGCGCCAGCTCACTCAGTGTCTCAGGAACGCAAGGACACAGAGTCTTGGAGTGAAGGTGCAAAATCGAAAAAGTCCAAAGAAGACAAAGAGGAGAAACGTCGGGCTGAGCTTGCTAGAAAGGTAGAGAATGCACGGTTACTTGCGGAGGAGGAAGCATCTCTTCCTTCCAAAGCGAAATCAGCCCCCAAGGCTAGTACGAAGAAGTCTGCGAAAGACGCCAAGCCCGCTTGTCCTGGAGCCATTGCTGCAGGTGACGGGTTAGGCAGTGGGAAGGAGAAAGAAAGAGAAACGGAGCCGGCCGAGGAGGAAACCTTTGCTGCTACAGGCATCGATAACGCACTCGACCTTTTGGAAGTCGTGACTGCAAAGTTGGATAAAGCAAGTGTTGGCCAACAAGCTGCAGGTATTGAGAGGCATCCTGAGGTCAGTTGCCGTCACAGGATTTGCGAAGGATGCTAATGATACGTTTCCAAATCAGCGGAGATTCAAGGTAATCTCATTCCAACTTATTGATGGTGCACAGGTCAGGTTACCCCGCGTGTTTACAGGCGGCATTCGAAGCCTACAAGGAAAGGGAGTTGCCGAAAGTCAAGGAGGATGTGGGTATCTGAGATCTGACAGCTTGGATCTTCCAGCTAACTGCACGTTTCATCAAGCACCCCGGTTTACGCCTGCAGCAATATCAGGTAAGGCACTGCATTTGTGACTATAGCAAATCTAATAGCTGTGGACCCCGCAGGACATCTTGTACAAGCAGTTCCAGAAATCACCGGAAAATCCGTGTGTTTCCGTGCTTTTGGTCTTCGCGGCACTGACATACTTACATTTACGCAGATTTAATCAGGTCACTGTTACATACGACGCTAGCAAAGAGGAGAGAGTCCAGGCTCTGAAAGAGAAGCAGGAGGCAGTGCAGAAGCGGCTGCGTGCATAACCGGAACGTGCCGTCTCGGAGGTAGACCAGCCCTCCCAAGGGTTTGTGTAGCTGTCGAAGAGATAAGTCGGCTAGATAGAAGCGCGGAGTAGGAAGACCGCATTGTTGTACATCTACGGTATAGTAGCCATGTAGGTATAGGGTCAAAGATGATTTCTTGCGCTGCGCATTTGGATGTTCTATTGATAATGATCCACATTTTCTGGTCGGCAGTGACTGCACAGTAGGTGTTCCAGCTGGAAAACTCGTGGTTTGCCAAGTGCCCCAGAATTTCCAGACAGTAACACCGCACGTAGGTTGCGGTGAGGGCGGCAAATTCGACGGCTGTGTACATTGATTACGTAACACTAGATTGCTGGAGGGTATAACATTGGCGGCTGATATGATTGCTGGCCTCCACTCCAACAAGAGCCACTGCTACGTAGAGCAGCCATGCCATCCTCACCATTGTGTATCATCCCTCCAACATCACGACAGCCGATGTCGCCTTCAGCCGTCCAGCCTACCAACACGCTTATCATCACCCAAGTGCCACGAAATTTTTTCGAGCCGACCATCCTTCAGGCTCTTCGTGAATACTTTGCTGTGCACGGCGAGATCACCCATTGGGTGCCGATATCTTCCTTCTTCCGTATACTCCTGGTGTACAGTGACGTCGAATCTGTGGAGCGTGCCAAGGCCAGCAGTGATCCTTTGGTCATCCGACCGAACCAGGGGTGAGAGCGACTGCGCTTTGACTACGCATGACGCTTATTTTATACAGTGAACGAACTATTCTTCGAGTTTACCGTGCAGAACCAAATCCGACCGTCAGCCCATGTTCACCAACCTCCGATGATCAGCTCCTCAAACCTCCACCGCTGGACAAGAATTTCCTCATTTCCCCGCCGGGATCGCCACCGGTCGGTTGGGAGCAGATACGCGAGGAACCACCAAACTCAGCGACACTCGCGGAGGACCTCGTCACTGCTCTGAACAGGTTGAAATGTCGAGAGAAGCGCGGGAGTCGGGAGGTGCTACTCAAGCCCGAAGACGGGATTGGTGTTGGTGTATACGTCGAGGATTGCGACGGGGACGAACCAGATGATGAAGATAAAGAAGTAGACTGGGAATATGGCACCTTCAATCCATCGCGTATGTGCTGGAAACCAGTTCCCACCGCCTTACCCCCGATGCCGGTGACTTTGCGTTAGCTCACTGTGAGTATCGTTACGCGAGTCGCGACTTGTTCCGAGCCAAGGACTACCGAATACACGTACATATACTGCCTTTGTATTTTTGGATCTCGTCCAAATTGCCGCTTGGGTTCTGCACTGACATGTTCTGGCTCGGGTCCTGCTTCATTCGTAGGTTTTGACTTACTTACACTAGCACATCGTATTTCCTGAGTTTATGCCATTTATTATGTAGTAGCATCAACCAACATTTTCTGTACAGTATGTACCACATATGACATCTCCGAGTTTGACACAGCCACCACGACATGTTTGACGCTTGTTCCAAAAAAGGAAATTGTCGGTGAGCCGACGAGCTCTATTGTTTTCCGTGTCTGCATTGTTCTCGTGGGCGCTGGCAACCGGACGGCACCTTTATACTTGGGACACAACAAAAGGCATGAACTCTGGACCGTGTCAGCAACGGAGCCCTGCGCTCTTCTCTGCTTATCTTCTTTACCGACCTTCATTGCCTTCACTTTCTCTTCGCTGCTCGAGATGCTAGGAAGCATCCTTGCTGTTTCTCTTACTCTCGGCGCGTCTGTCGGTGAGTACCTGCTCCGTTACATTCCGGGTAGCATTCTGAAGCATTCGCAGTCGCGCAATCTTCTACTGTTCTTTGCGTTGCAGGTCAATGCCTTCAAGGTTATTCGAATACGACTCGTACGTGCTTCGAACCAGTTGGCGTAGGTCGCTGCTAATTTTTCGTTTGCAGTTGGCGCAACGCTCTCCGCCTCTGGAATGTCCACCGAAGTACTCTTGCTTCCTGGACAGTATACGTCGTCGACGAACCCTCAACTACTTAATGAACTGTTGACGTCCTCATCTGCAACCCTCTCTCCTTCACCGGGATTTGCAAACTCGACGGCCAATACTTCGGTGACGTTGCCCCTCACTGTGCAATTGCAACCTGGTATTGCAACTTACCCGAAAGCTCTGTACTCCGGTGGAGGCTCGTACATAAGCCTCTCCACAAATTCTTCAACTTCCTTTAGTGATGCCGCGTCTCTCGCTTTCTCTGGTGACGTGTGGGCGGAGGTCACAGCAGGTAGCAGCCGCATCATATTCTGGAATTCAGTCCCGGATGTTAGTCAACTTCCGACTGCCGGTTCGGGCTCCTTGTCGTTAGTCAAACTCGAGTCTTCAACGTGTTCCCCACCGTGTTCCGGGAGTGGCGTTTGTACCGCATCCGGGACGTGCTCGTGTCCTCCCGGCTTCTCCGGGTCCTCATGCGAGGAGTGTTCTTCTGGGTACTATGGACCCACCTGCCAGCCTTGCCCCTCTGGTTGCACTTCCTGTGATGACGGAACTTCCGGAACTGGACGTTGCCTCTCCACTACGGTTTCGAACCCTCCGTCGAGTTGCAATTGTATCAACGGGCAGTGTGGCTCGAATGGGCAATGCACTTGTCTTCCGGGTTGGACATCAGCATCCAACGGTACCCAGTGTGCTGCCTGTGCAAATGGATACTTCCTCGATTCGTCGGGCAACTGTGAAAGTAAGCAATCATTAATCCCTCGGTACTTGCGCAGTGCTAACCGTGCGATAGTTTGCCAGCTTGGTTGTGCCGAGTGTGCTGATGGCTCGGGCGACTGTATCACTTGCAAGTCTGGCTACACACAAGACGCAAACGATCGTGCGATGTGTGATGCTGTTTCTCAGACGACGTCTGGCGGCACAACTTGCCCTGATGGCAGCTACAGCAACGGTACCAGTTGCGAGCCTTGCGCTACAGAGTGTCAAACCTGTACCGGATCAACTTCGAATGATTGCGTAATTTGTGGTTCAGGGACTTATTCATTCAATGGGTCATGCGTGCAGACCAACAGCGTTGGTGTCTGCCAAGGCTCATCCCTTATCGCCAATAATAATAAGCACGAGTGCGATAGTAAGTCACTAAACGTGGAGATCGGCTGGTTTTCTCAAATGTGCCTACAGCTTGTGGACCTAAGTGCACCTCGTGCCAGATACCGAACTTTAATGTCGCCTCAACTACGAACCAAGCCCAGTGCACTGGTTGCTTACCTGGTTATGTACTTTATCAGGGCCAGTGCATTGGGAGTTGCCCTTCGAGCACCTTCCTATCTCCCACGGATAATCTTACATGTACAGGTATGTCTCTCTGCTTTGGTGGCTTGGTCCGTCCTGCTGACCCAGCGTTTGGCAGCCTGCAGTTCGACGTGTAGCACATGTGCAGGCAGTGCTAGCTACTGCTTGACGTGTGCGAACAACATGCTCGCATCGAATGGGCAATGTGTTAGCTCGTGTCCGTCCAACACTTTCAGTTCCTCCGGTGCTTGTGTTACGTGCCATCCCGACTGCGCTACATGCTCTGGCTCGGCATTTAACCAATGCACAAGTTGTAACCAGACGCTCCCCGTACTCACCAACGGCCGTTGCTTGGCAACCTGCAGTCAAAACCAGTATTTCGACACCACTTCTTCCACCTGCCAATCTTGTGACAGCAGCTGCTCGAGTTGCTCAGGGTCAGGTCCAAGTAATTGTCTGGCTTGCTCGAGCTCCAGTCAGGTACTGCGCGGGGGTTCCTGTGTCGCAGCTAATTGCAGTAGCGGAACCAGCATCGTACCTGGCCTTGGCACATGTTTATCCGAACTTGTGGTGGTTCCGTCGTCCACCGGAAGTTCGGCTGCCTTGCCATCCATCAGTGGCCTGTCATCTCCCGTTACCACGACGACTCGTCAGTCATTATCGTGGTGGGAAATTTTGTTAATGACGCTAGGCTGCGCTTTCATATTTATGGCGTTTCTCTGGTGCTGGCGCCGCCGCGCGCGGAAGCAAAGAGCCAAGGAAACCGCTGCATTTGCATCCGCCAAGGCTCTCGACCGGAAGACAAACTGGCGACAGCGTCTCAAGGCATTTTTCGGTCACTCGTCGAACCCCGCGCCTCCGGATAACGAAGAGATCACACTTTGGAAGCTGCGGGCTGCGGAAGAAGCACACCACGATCGGGAACTCGAGAAATTGATTGGAGCATATGAGTATTCTAGGGCGGGGTCGAGCCGTGGTGGCCCTTCTCCCCTTCCCTCGCTTCACGATCGCAAGTCACACGGGTCTCATGACTACGATTCGCACCGTCTGTCTCGCGATTCACTTTATTCCCAAGTTACGGGGATGCCGCGTAATGGACCTGAACCTCGACAGCCTGTGAAGTCGAATCCGCTGACATCGCGCTTCTCCACGACGACCGTCGGCTCCTCCGTGTGCAAGAAGCCGAGCATTCTCAAGCGTGAACTGACGCCGCGGAAACCACCACCAACAGATGCGGAGGCATATGCAACATCTGTTCGGGACGCTGCTGACGAGAGCGGATCATACTGGGTGTCCCCAGTTAATACGGGCGGATCACGCAATCCATTCCGTCAATGAATCGTTTCCTTTCTTCTGGTTCATATTCGCCCTCTTCCGCATGGATTATAATCTAACGGGATTAGAACAGTTAACATTTTTTTCCTCGCTCTTTTTTGCACTTTTCTCTCTCATTTCCAATTGCCACTAGACACTGTACTACTGTATATTTCGTTCGTCTTAATACCTCGCACATATCATGTAGACGACGACCTTCTGTAGCAATGCAATGAACATATATATGTCCATGGTACACCCGCCCTATGTTGGTTTACGTAATAAACGAGCCGCTACTATAGTCGGCTACCACCAAATGTCAGGTTGACCGCTGACGCGACTGACGCACGGTGATTGCCATTTCCCTGAGCCGCCGTTCATTGGAGAGCGCCGACGACGTATTACTTCGATGGCACTCGCTGGAGATGTTGTATTCGGTAAGTGCGATCTCGAGTATCTCGATTGGTGCGGTCAGATTTGTCACCAGCTGCACTGTGCCCGCCAATATACAGGGCCATAATGTCCACACGTGTGCATGTATACACACTCAGGAGCGCGCATATTTATCACAGCTTTCAGTAATCCCCGTCACGGTGAAACTCTATCCCGGAGTGCTGTACAGGACATGCCGTCCATATTAAGCGGCAGGGCGAGTGTTCGGCCAACACTCCCCCGATTCCCCACATCGTCCCGCTCACTGGGCCCTTCTCCTTACCCGCAGCCATGCTCGCTGGACCTGGCAGCTCGGCGCAACAAAAGGAGGCCCAACCGTCATCCGTGGCATGGTATGACGAGATTCCTGGGAGCATCTGTGGTCCTGAGGACGGCCCCTGGCCTCGCGCCTTCACCAACCTCACCACCTCCGAGGCATGGGATAAGTTGTCGCTGGCATCCGACCCTCAATCCCTTGCTTATGGTACTGGTGAGGAGTGGAGAGCTGACGCTCTCAACTTTCAGCCCTTCCCAGGTGCGAAGAGCCAGGACCGCTACGCCATGCAACAACTGCGCATAGGTGGTCGATTATGGACCCTCACTGCTGTATTTGATGGTATGTCTGGTTGATCATGCTCTTTTCCCCAGGGACCAAGTTCAGTGGCTTTTGATACCAGGACATCTCGGGGACGCGACCGTGCAACATGCCGCTTACCATGTACCCATCATCGTTCGCGAGTTTCTGGAGGACCTTGACAAAAAGCACGGCGGGCGTGTTGTCCCGCCTCCGCTGGTAGCGGACGTGTTCAGCTGTGCCATTCGCGCATTCGACGATGCTATTGCCAATGATGTCCTAGAGCTATTTCCGGGTGGTTTGGATGCCGCTATGGAGATGCCCGATCAGCAAATACACTCCATCCTCAACGATCAATTTGTGGGTGGGAAGAACTTTGAAAGGGCAAGGCTTTGCATGTATGGTACCACTGCACTTGTAGCGCTTGTCGACCCTGATCACACTAACTTGTGGCTCGCTAATTTGGGCGACTGCCAAGGAGGTAAGCGAGGAAACGGCTCCTATGGTGAAAGCCCCGTTCATGAAGTCTCATGGTAGTTATGGTATCGGAGACTGCGCCTCAGGTCTGGAGTTACGAAATCTTGACTAGGGTGCACAACGGACAGAACAAACGCGAAGTGGAGCGCGTGAAAAGGGAACACCCAGGAGAAGCAGAATGTATCGTTGACGGTCGAGTTTTAGGAGCTATCGCCCCTTTCCGGTGTCAGTCGCATCGCGTTATGATCTGTGCTATGCAGTAGCTGATGAATACTTGCAACTATAGGTTTAGGTGATACGCCCTTTAAACAGCCACCGGAGTTCACAAGACGTCTCCTATATAACCTCTTCCCGGGCAGCAATGATACTTCTCTGTGGGAGGAGTTCCTGGTACGGAACAAGACCCCGCCGTACATTTCTGCGATGCCGGAGGTCACACACTTTCCGCTAGATCGCTTGCAGAGGCCTCTACGAAGATACCTCATATTATGTTCGGACGGTTTCACTGATATCTGTGGAAAGCACCAGCGCAGTGTGATCGACCGATGGCTACGAACCATGTCTGTTGCTGGTGACCGTTCTTCTACGATACCGATACCACCTAACAGGGCTTTACAATTGCTGTGGCAGGGCCTTGGAGGCGATTCGGTTAGCGTTTCTAAAGCATTGACACTCGATCTGGATGTCCCCTGGTTGGATGACATCACTATTGTGGTTCAAACACTATAGTTATAGCGCGTTTTCTAGTTTATACGCTACTGTACTACTCTAATCGTCGAACCTGGTTACCTTAGTGGGGTCCATACTTTTGCTTCTTGGTGTACCGATTCTCTGTTGCCGCTCTCAGTTACTAACCTAACGAAAGTAGGTTTTTTTCCGCTACGGAACGATGGTTGCTTTGGCTGCCCTTGCTGGGGTTTACGTGAGGGTAAGAGAAGTCTACGTATGTCGTCCGTCTAACTTATCGAAACCGCAAAAGTTATTTGCCCCTTTTAGTCTCAGTTGCTCGCGTGACGGCGTCTCGTACGCGTTCGGCAGCTGAATTACCCATGACTTCTCCTACAACTTAGTCGTATACATTGCAGATTTAGGGATCACTAGCAACAGCAAGAAAGAGCCGCAGTTGGGTGATTTCCTCCAGCAGCGAACACAGGTTGAATATTAGGCAAAGGGCATGAGACTCGGACATGATCCCATCACACTTGACCATCGCTGAAACCATCAGTACGGGGTGACTTCGAAGGGCTCGATCTAGATACCGGGAGGCATATTATTGCCGACGACATCTCCGGTGTGTAACGATACAGCGCAACCGACCAATTTCATTGACCTGGCGAGATGCGTTGATCGCGTTTCGTATTGACGCTGCGCTGCGGAGGCCAACTCTACAAATGTACCTGAACTTTTTTCCATCGAAAAGGCACATTATTATAACCACCGCAGGCGTATGGCCAGAATTCAGATCCCCGATAATCCGCCCCTTCCCCCTTCCTCGGAACACTTGGGCTGTGATAGCTATGTTATACCGTAGTAGTTGGGCTTTCCTGGCCGAACCTTGACGCGATGCCATTTCTGGGAATCGGCTGCTGACTAATGAACCTGACTTCCGTTTCACACTCTGGCACGGGCAGGAATACGCGCTAACGGCCTATCTCATGTTGTTTTTGAGCGGGACACATGGAACATATCAGCAATGCATCGAATAAGCAGCTCGTCGATAGCGGGGCTAGGGCGAACAAGCGAAGTCGTTCTCGAAGCGAGAGTCCTGAAGACCTTGGGCAGCCTTCAAAGACGACTTTGCATCATCTGAATGGACCTGAAAATAACACTGAGATATACGGGGCCTCCCACTTTGGAGAGTGGGGGGAGTATATGCAACGCAAGCGCGCAAAGTTACAGATTCAGAACACTAGTTTGGAGAGTACATCTGATGCAAAGAGTGACGTTTTTCGTGGACTTTCGATATACGTGCGTCTGTTCTCTCGTGAGTTTGGAGGATGATTTTCTGACGGTGCGGAAGATAAATGGATGGACGAGACCATCCGTGCAAGAACTACGGAAGCTGATCGTCGCACATGGAGGTGTCTTTCAGCCTTATCTCGACAGGAAATCTTCAGTGTTCGCATTTCAATTTCCCATTGCTGACGCCTGGGTCGTATTGAGTATTTTCCACAGAACCCATATCATTACATGCTCCCTCACCCCTGCAAAGATCCGCGAGTTCAAGCATATGAAAGTTGTAAGACCGGAGTGGCTTGTCGAGAGCGCAGACGCTGGCACATTACTTCCTTGGACGGACTATATCTTCCATCCTGGAGGTCGAGTCGAGACGTCTCAAGGCTCTCCAGTAGGGCAAACAACGTTGAAGCCAATCTCAAAGTCTACGCCACCACCCAGTCCTCAAGTGCAAGTCAATCGGAGTGAGGCGCAAAGTCCCGTTTCTCGGTCGAGGTCGCCACCCCGTCCGCTCTACACCACCGATCCTAGCACGTACGAAGACGCCGTTCGAGTCCCTGGCTACGCTATGGGGCAGTCCAACGAAATGGCCGAACGAGTCATGGCTGATCCGCAGTGGAGAGCAGCCCACACATCCATAGCACCTGACTTCATCGAAGGGTTTTACAAGAACTCGCGCCTGCACCATCTCTCTATGTGGAAAGCAGAACTTAGGAATCTCGTCCTGGAAGCACAGGAACGTGCTGAACGCGAGGAATTTGGCAACACACAAGACAGGGATGGTCCAGTTGTGCGAGAGAAAGCGGGCGCTCAGTCGAGCTCAACGACGGATGTCAGTATGGGCGGAGTGGAATTCACGCTGAGATCTCCAACCAAGAACAAGGGAAAGCATAAAGCTGACAACCACGAGAGAGTCGTCATGCATTGTGATTTTGACTGTTTCTTCGTCTCGGCGGGGCTTACTACTCGGCCACATTTGCGAGGAAAACCTGTGGTCGTCTGTCACTCGCAAGGAAATCAAGGTGGTGCATCGAGTACGAGTGAAATTGCTAGCTCAAGTTATGAAGCGAGATCGTTTGGCATCCAGAATGGTATGAGGTACGTCTCTTCTACCTTTTGTGTACACCATGGTTCGAGGGCTCTGCCAGCCTACGACAGGCAAGGCAATTGTGCCCTTCGGTAGTGACGATACCCTATGAATTCGAGAGGTATGGAACGAAGTCGTTCGCCGTGGTCGCTGTCTAACGAGTTACTGAAAGATATAGAAACCTCTCTTTACAATTCTACACGATTCTTATGCGATATGCAGACGATCTTGAGGCAGTCTCTGTTGACGAAGCGTTAGTAGACGTATCGCACGGTGTGGCGAGTCGGAGGGCAGCAGCCCCATTCTCCGCGGATGATCATGCCCTCGCATTAGCCGAAACCATCAGAAAAGAGGTGAAGGCAACTACTGGATGCGAAGGTAGGTACAACGTACTCGGTTTCCCCGTGCTTTAATTGGGAATTGGGGCAGTTAGTATCGGTATCGCAGAGAACATTCAATTGGCTCGTATCGCCACGAGGAAGGCAAAACCTGCGGGACTTTTCCATCTGAAGCGCGATGATGTCCAAAGAGTACTAGAGCCCCTCGATATTGACGATCTCCATGGGTTTGGATACTCCACGCGGGAGAAAGCGAAAGAAAAACTTGGTACAGCAAACGTTGGGGAGTTGGCTAAGAAGAGCAAAGGGCAGCTTTGCGAAGCACTTGGAAAAGGTACTGGAGAGACGCTTTACAAAGCCATCAGGGGAATCGACGACCGCAAGCTTGAATCCGACAAACCGCGCAGGTCTGTGTCTTGTGACATTAGCGTAGGTTTTCTTCTCCCTTTTAATTTGGGACTTGTCATCGAACCAGCTTGAGTACGGCGTCCGATTCGAAAACAACGAGCAAACAGAGGCGTTCATTTATCGGATGGCGGAAGAGGTCGCGCGGAGAATGAGCAACATATCCATGCGTGGCAGATCTCTGACACTGAAAATCATGAAGCGGGACCCCAGTGCACCCAAAGAAGCTCCAAAGGTAAGAGATAATAATGATCCCTTTCCAATTATTCAACACCCGTATCTAGTTCTTGGGTCATGGGATATGTGAGACCTTCAATAAGCAGACGGCTCTCTCCAACATACACGGTCAGGCTACCAGCGACAGCAAGGACATAGGAGATCATGCCTGGAAGCTACTCAAATCCTTTAACTTCGACCCTACGGAATTGCGGGGAGTAGGTATTCAAATCCAAAAGTTGGAGAAGGCGGGCACTGTAGAGAATTCCGCGCAAGCGAGGTTACCCTTCCAGCATGCATTACGCCCCAAAACACCGGACAAGTCTAAATCAGTACCAGTAAGAAGTGGACCACCGCAGATCGCCGTCCAGCCCCCCTCTCAGGAGGAGGTACTTCAACAGGAGGATGGCACTACCGGGGTTGAGGAGGCTTCTGTGCACGATATTCCTTCGTTTTCTCAGGTTGACAAGAAAGTGTTTGATGCACTACCAGAAAACATTCGTGAGGAACTGGAGAGCGAATACAAACGTCGTTCCAAGTCTCCTGTACCCAACGACCCCCCTCCCGTTCCGGCTGAGCAGCGTCCCAAGACAGTAGTCAAGAGAACTGGCACTGACGTGAAGCGGATTACGAGGCAGCTTGCACCTAGAAGCAAAACCACTATCTCTCCACAGAAGAGCACGCTCTTCGCCGGACGCGTCACTCGCGTTGGTCCCTCCTCCGTGCGAGTCGCTGAGGATGAGCTGCGGGAGCTAGGTATTGACCCGGAGGTTTTCGCGGCCCTGCCCGTCGATGTGCAACGCGAGCAGTTGACCACAGCCCGACATCTCAAGAATGGTGGAGTGCTGGCTGAACCGACAGTCCTCAAATTTGCGAAAAGAAAAACTCGCGTGTATCCTAAGAAGCCCCCACCCCTAGCCAAACACCCGCAACATCCCTTCTTGAAGCAGCAAGGACCGAAGAAAGGAGAGAAGTTGTACTTTACGAAGACAGACGATATACAGCGGGTAATCGAAGCTTGGGTCGAAAACTTCAAGGAAGATCCTCCAAACCAGAAAGATGTCGAGTATTTCAGCAAGTTCTTGGTGCAGAGCGCGGAGGCATCGGATACGGGAATGGAGAAAACGGTTGCCGTGATGAAGTGGTGGTTAGTGCTACTACGCAGACATTGGGAATTCTATGAGCACCATGATCTTCTGGAAACTGAACTTGTGACACAGAGGGATGACCTCGGAGAAGATAGGAAGGGCGTGGTGGACCGCCTTTCGAGAGGTGAAATCAAGAGTGGACGCAATAGCTACGAAACGCTTTGGAGGCACTCTTTGCTTGAAATAATTGACGTGTATTATCCCTGGGCATTAATTTGTGTATGGCAGACGTCTACGTGCGTGCCAGCGGACGAAGGTTTGACGAGGAATACCTTAAATGTCAGTCTCACTGACAAGTTCCATCCCTCATCTATCCCCCCGCGCAACGAAAAAAGTCACCGGCTCCGTCGCGTGCCTAGACCTTGCTTTCGTTGCTTCTGCGAAACTAAAATTATGAAGTCCGGCACCCTCGAACGCATTCCGAATTTCTTCAGCAGTGAAGCCACTCCTGTGAGGGACGATGTGGTCGACATTAGGAGGAAAGACCTCTTGGGATGATGGGCCCTTGATTAAATCTGCGACCTAGTAGCGAGCCCCCGTGTTTAAGGTATGAAACTAAGCACTTGGTGACACTATCGATCGAGGCGAAGTGATGGTAAGCATTTGCGCACTAAAACGCCGATATCACACCTATATGTCTGTATTCACCGTAGGACATGACGTCCTCTACTCACCACGATAACGTCAAAGGTCATCCCTTGCAGATGCTCCTCATCCTCCTTTATCGCTGATATGCACACGGCCCTCATCTCGTCGGGAGAGATGCCTTGATTGTGAACGCTGAGATTATACATATCGACCATATTCTGGCTGATATCGACGCCCACGATGGACTTCGCATGTGGCGCGAGTTCTCTGGAAATAAGACCTAACGTATTATGTATGTCGTAGGCTGTATGGTGGAGTGGTGCGAGTAGGCACCATCGATATAGTTTACTGACCAGTTCCGCAGGCGAAATCCATGACCACTGATTCCTCCTCGGCGAAGGGATACACCTTGAGCATCGCAGCTGCTAACCTTCGTGCGCACTCTACGGCGCCAGGATGTTCAGAAAAGTGTTCTGCGATCCCAGCACTATTGAAGAATTGTTTGTTTGCTTCTTCGACTCCGTTGGTTCGACCGTGTCGATTGCAATGTTCCTGGTTAGGAATCGCTGGGTGCTCTGCCATGCTAGTTCTGTGTTCTCCAGGTATCACGATAGCGGTGGATGTGCACCAACGATAGTGACTCTCCTAATCAGCTACAGAGAGGAGTCGGATCTTCAGAGCTGTTATTGAAGGGTCTCGTTCCCGCCATCTTGCCTCTCGCCAGGATGGATCACGTGATCCTCAATCTATGCACAGCTGGCGACCTGTTAAACTGTTTTTCTAGTCTACATTTTTCAGATAATGACCGATAGCCTTCTTTGTGCTGTACGTCTTGTTCGAGCCTGCCCAGGTTTGCAGCTCGTTGAAGAGCTGAGTCACGTTCAATTCCAAAGCTAGGTTACGGTGTGGGATGAACATTTTCAGCAGTAAATACTGCGCTACCCAACAAAACAAGTGGAAAGAGCAAGCCATATTACCTTACGGACACGGGAAAGAAAGTCAATTAGACATGAAAGACCTTCGGTATATGTAGACAGGGATAAGCGCAGAAATCAACGATATCGCCAGAGGAAAAATCACATATGTGAGGCAAACGAGAGATCAACGTCAACGCAGTGTCTTATAAACGATACGGGACAGAACACAGAAGTGAGGGACTGAAGGGATTATAATAGGAACGCGTGTGGCATTCAGCGCTGTTCCCTAACCTTGTACCAAACCATGCCGATCACTAGAACGCCCAAGCCAGCAATGAAGGCAAACAAGACGAGCACATCTCTATAGTAGGCGTTGGGGTCAAACCCAAACAACTATTGTGCCAGGAATCAGTAACCGGGCCTACAGGGTAAGCAGAAGGCGTTCTTACCAGTTCCATGATGACCGTTGCAGATATGCTTATGGGGACACCTTGCAAGGTATCTTCGATCATGAGCCCAGATCCAACCTCATTCACGGAAAGGGCCTCCAGGCAAAACTGACGTCCATGGGTGTAAGTACAGTACAGCAGATCTTCACGCCACTGGAAACTAACCTTGAGCGGGCAGAGCCATTGGAGCCACCTTAAAACCGGGGGAATGGAAGTCAAGTGCACGAAGAAGCCAGCATATGTCATCTGATACTAGTGCTGAAAGGGCGGATATCAAAATTGCAATTCCGCCATTGCGGAAAGACGTGGCAAGGAGGAAGTTCTACAGTGATTGTGAAGCAGACAGATGTCACCGTGGACTGGAGTTGAACTTACCCAGAGGGTCATGGCGAGTGTGTACAATACGAGAATGAGTAGGAACTTGAAAAACCTGGAAGCTTCGGGTGACAACCCCGCCATCCAATATGTACTGGAACCAAACGGTAAAATCACATAATCCAGAGTTGTCGAGTGACTCACATGGACGATACAATGATCGTCGGAAGAACTCGTAAGGGTATGACATCGAACAAAATTCGGGACAACAGCCATGCAGTTGGACTGTTCAAGGGGTATCAGAAAATGAAATGTTGGGAAACGCTAGAAGTCCGACCTGTAGTACGAGTTGGACCGTTCGCGAACGAATAACGAGCGAACTTCCACAACATTATACAATGCACTCAAGGATGAAAATGCGGTCAAAGATCCCTACAGATTGTCAGTCGCCGTCAACAAATACGACAGCATACCCACTCACCAGGAAGAACAGACATCCCACGCGGGACTGGAAGCCCGCGATGGTGATACCCGTGTGGAAATACAATCCACCTGTGCAACGTCCGCCGCTTCAGCTATTAAAAGGGAGCATCCGGAACGTACGCACCACAGAACACGCCTAAAATAGAGGCTGCTATAACATGAGTGAGGAATAAGGTCTTGTCCCTGCCCAGCCCAATTCAGTAAGACACATAGGCCACTGCTAGCATACTCACCGCCGTATTATCTTCCATTCTCGCCCACACAACACCAGAAATTGTGTGAAGAACGTTGTAGCATAGTCACTCTGGGATGGTTTGCTGCGACTCGACAAGGCTTCGACATCCGCTCCACTGACAGGCTTTTCATCAGCCGTTGGGCTCGTACTGGGACCGCTCAAGTCTTGCGACTCGTTGATATTGCTTTCCATCACGCGTGAAGAGGAGAAGAGTCCGACTGGAGCAACACTGGCAATCTCAAGGAGGTAGTCCGCGACGTTGTATCCTTCTCCGTATTCTGGTATCTCGGAAGCACTATCTTGCGCAACCTCTGCGTCACGAATAGCCTTGAAATGCTGGGCAGGCGCGAGTCCACCGGGACCCGAATACAACGCACGTCCATGTGCGAGAAGGACCACCGAGTCAAAAGCATGATACAGTCGCGAGCTATGGTCAAGGTAAGACGAGGCACCTGCCCAGTGTTTAAAACCTACCTAGGCTGATGGACACTGCAAATAACGGCGACGCCTCGACCGTTATTCTTCTCGCCATCTATGGCACCGAACAACCCCCCTCCTCCTCTCGCAACCTCCTTGAGCACGGAAACGACGCGCCATGCACTTACAGAGTCTAATCCACTCGTTGGCTCGTCACACACGAGAATATCAGGGCATCCAACAAGCTCCAACCCAATACTCACACGGCGTGCCTCACCCCCGCTGATGCCACGGCCTGTCCCATCTGTTGCACCAATCCTGGTTTCTGCGACGCCTTCCAGACCTAATTTCTCAATCACAGCATCGACGATGGCTACCTTCCTTTCTTCCGAAAGCGATTCTGGTAGGCGGAGAGACGCTGCGAATACCAGAGCCTCCCGGACCGTCAAGAATACAGGCAGCACATCTGTCTGCGGCACGAACGCCACACGAGGGTGTTTACCGGCAGCCAGAGGGGGGAATGTTATGGTGCCTGAGAAGAGCCCCGACTTAGCTTTCCCAGCGATTAGTTCCACCAGCGTCGTCTTCCCCGCACCGCTGGGACCGAGGATTGCCATCAACATCCCTGGACCAATAGATCCACTAACTCCATCTAAGATGGTTTTCTCTCCATTTATTTCTCTGCGGCGAGAGAAGATTGAGCGACCCAATGCGCCCGATGGCGGTATGAAATAGGAGACGTCCGACCAACGAACGCTGATACCACCTGCTGCACCACCGTCGAACGGCTTATTGCGCGCAGCCCGTTGGAGGAACGATCCCCATATGATAGCGATAATGCCGGCTCCAAGTAATACACCCACGACGGCAAGACCAGCGATGACACCTCCTCCTAGTTGTGAAGAGCTACTCCCGGTCGAAGTAGAATTCGTGTTGGAGGAATCTATCACGGCTTGACTGACGCATTCACCGAAGACACATCCTTGCAGCGCCAATCCGCTTGAGCCGAAGAGGTTGTTGAGAACCTCCTGTTGGAAATGGCATGTGTTGGAACTGTCGCAAGAAACTGTCAAGGTCCCGCTGAGCGCATTTATAGTTCCATCGAGGTTCAGAGAGGGAACACCTCCACAGAATGCGGTGCCCTCGAAACAAGCGCACTGCAGATTGGAGCAGGTCCATGAATCTGTTCCGCTCGAGGTCGACTGTGTACAAGGGGAAGCCGTACAGGAGAATTGTTCGACGCCAGCGTAGAAGAGTTGGGCATACGCTGCTGAGGATCCATTTGGAGAAAGAAGAGTGCCAGAAGCATTTTGCAGGGGAGAGAGCGAGCTGTTGTACGTGCGAAGAATATTCAAATCAGATTGTAATGGGAAGAGTGATTGCAACGTCGGATTCTGATGTTCACGGCGGCATGAGATCTGAATCTTATCTGATCAGGATTATTGATATGAACGTACGTTGACCTGACAGCTCAAGTTCACCGGCGGCATACACCGTTGGCTGGGTGTTACAAACCATGGTGTCGTTTACGCCAGACGCTGCCGCTATCCCATCACTCACGCTGGCGTTGCCATTGACAGTAGTCCACGCAGTTTGGCATGCGGACGAAGTAGAACATACGTTGCAACCAGTACCAGTCCACCCGCTGGAGCAGGAGCAGTCAGAGGCTGTCAGGTTAGGAAAACCTCCTGACGTCGCTGATGCGAGAGTGCGGCTCGAACCGTCGAAGATGGTACCACCACAAGCGGGTTCCGAACAGTTTGAACCGCCAAATCCGGGAGGGCATAGGCAACCAGAGGAGGAGGATGCAACACCAAAGTTCGAGCACGATTGGCCTGCTACATGGCTGGCCAATAGGGTGGTTGAAACAAGCGCGGACAATGTTTTGGACAACAGAGACGTTCGCGCAAGCATCGTCGGTCCCAGTTGCCCACGAGACCCGCCAAAGACCCTGTTGGAAGAAAACGAAAAAGAAAGAACGAGCGAGTTGACCCGAGCAAGACGCGCCCCGCCGAAGCTGAAGTTGATTTTGGAATATCCTACGAAAGTGAATGGCGGTGTTACGTAAGCAGAAGAAAGATGACGACGCGCGAAGTGACCCGACGTTGGCAGAAACCCTTCGGCGATGTTCTCCAGTGTAAGTAGGCGCAAAGGTCGTCGTCAAAGAGGAGCCTTGAGCGTTTAATAGGTCTTCTCGTGGTGGTCACCATCACCGCTAGCTCCTGCTCCGGAGAAGTATGACCCTACAAATCCCAAAATGAATCCCCTTAACCCGAAGGGTCTCAAGCCGTACGTCTACCATTCTACCTTGTTACGGACCAGGCGTCTCCAATTCCGCCTAGGTGTTGCGCATGCCCAGAAACGAAGGCCGCTCGCGATGCTTGTTTCCTTGAGAAAGGCGGAGACCAGGGTCAGTGCGTGGAGGTCCTCAAGAAGCATGTCGAATGCATGCGTTCCCTCGGGTTCGAGATATAGCCCGCACTTAACAGTGAGAAACCGTTCTCTCTCTGCCGTCCGTTGTGAACCTGAATGACCACTCTAGCTGTCACTTCGATCGAACTGTTTCTGATATATTTTCTATATTTTACGCTAATCACAGCTAGAAGCGACATAGATTTTAAGTAGCCAGCTCACTCAATCCACTAGTTCTACTCGTCTGGCTCCTGTGCAAACCGCCGGAAAGCCAAGCACACGTATTTCACGGCGCGGATGTCCGCTCCTTGCATTGTCCGCGGGACACCATTCTGGTTTGCGCATTTCGTGGTCATAAGCCATCGAACCGTACTGTCATAGGGTAGGCTTCTACCAAGGAAAGGTTTGAATCCCCGACGCTTCACCTGGTACTTCTTGCAACCATTTAGTCCATGCCACTTGCTGGATATCATCAGCACCGGCTTATGCTAATGTGACGAGTGGTTTTATCCAGGAATCTCAGAGCTTTCTGTTGCATCTCAATGCTTCTGGCCACTTTTCTGCAAGAATCCGGTATTTTTAGTGTCGGCCCTGTTTCGCCTTCTTAAGGGAGTACGAAAATGCCTGTGCCGATAACTCCAGCTGTCAATTGCTCTGAGTGGATTGCGGTGTGGTTTGGTCGGAGCGTTTACGGTAAAGCTCATACCAGCCGGGTGAGTGGCTTAACTGTCCATCCCACTATCGTGGGGGCTTCGTATCGAAAATACTCTTTGCCTTACTTGTGGTGCTGGGTTTGGATTTCTGGTGGGTCCCCTCCCACTTGCGTGGAAGTCATGAGGCCTGGAAAACGCATTATTGCCTATCCCATCGTTCCGCTGATCGTGAAAATTATTACCTGTGCGGTGTAGATTCGGACATATCACCTTAGACATGGTCCGACTTTCAGCCAGATATTCATCGATGCATAGGCATATAAAGGGAGGCCACCTTGCTGAAGTTTTGACCACTTGCATTATTCAGAATATTTGTCACTTTGTCGGGATTCTTCCTCTCGTCACGTCCTACGCTCCAAATGAAGTTTGCACCCATCCTCGTTTCCTTGTCCATCTGTACCCTCCACGTACTCTGCCAAACCACGACGCAGACCCTCTCCTATGATCCCGTTTACGATGATGCCTCAGAGTCTCTCGATTACGTAGCGTGTTCGAACGGCTCCAACGGATTGGAAAACCTAGGATACTCGACGCTCGGTCAGGTGCCAAACTTCCCATACGTCGGGGGCGCATATACTGTCACGGGTTGGAACTCCCCTGCTTGCGGAACGTGCTACAACCTCACGTACGAGAACAAGTCAATTTCCATCCTAGCCGTAGACAGCGCGCTGGAAGGGTTCAATAGTCGCACAACAAGCAATGGATTACTTGACAGATGGACGGTCAACTCAGTTGGGGAGGGTGAATGTAGAGTCGACGCCCGTGGATCCGTCGCACTGCGGTTTCCAGTGAATGGTAGTGTATCATTTTTTTGCCGTTCTGTCGCCCGTTTCTTACCGAGGTCGTCAGTCCACCTAGCCATCCAAGGCGTCATGCTACGCTTAGTCCGTTCCCTTTCCTGACTCTGGAACGTACCTTACCAACCTCTTTCACTGTACCGTCAGTAATGCAATTATGTACAAAATATTCCCTCGTACCCTTCGCTCTCCTTTCGGTGGCACATTCATTCATGTGTACGGACATCTTTGCACTGTACGAAGGACTATATGGGACACATGTTCTTTTCAGCAAAATTCTAAGTCGATGCCTCCATGCGTTGCTACCATAGTAGAAGTATGCAGCCACAATGATGACATTACAGCTGTGTGCGAAAACCTTGACAAAAGCAAAATATTTCGAGAGAGCGCGTGAGTCGTTCCGGAAAAGGAAATATAGGGAAATGTACTGTAGTACAGTACGCTACTGGCAGTCAGGCTGGCACTGCCGTTCGACCCCCGCCTCGTTGTTCTGGTGCTACACACCTCCATTCCCTATCGTCATATTAGCTGTAACCTCAAGGAGTCCCCTCGCGATCCGTTTCTGGGATTCTGGCTGGGAACTCGAGGATATATGCGTTGCTCTTTGTATTTTATCCATCAGCTGCTATCGCTGGCAAACGGATACTAGAGGAATATTGTTTTGTCAACTGGCCACCCTCTCCACTGACAGGGCGTGCTCGAAAAATAACAAGGGGTAATTTGACTCTGATCGGGGAAATGTTTTCTGAGAATTCTGCCCTCAACCTTATACTCGGTTTGTGGTTCAACATGCTTACCTCGTCCACGCCTCGTCAATCTCTCGGACACTCGAGAGCGTTCGTCTGTCTCGTAAGATGATAACGGAAACTTGCTTCGAAACGAAATGAGGTGCAGAGTTCCGCAACTATTTACGATACAATGTCATCGGTACATCTGCAAACCTGAGCGAGTCGTCATGGGCTCATGACCTCGTGCTGTTTTCCGAGCATTCCAACCATTCAAAAGCAATTCGAAAACTGTAGGAGGCGCGTGCTTTCATTGTGCCGTCCTATGCATGGTCCGACTCGGTAGTGCTAGTAGCGTACTGCGCCATTACATTTCCCTACATTTCCTTTTCCGGCACAACTCACGCGCTCTCTCGAAATATTTTGCTTTTGTCAAGGTTTTCGCACACAGCTGTAACCTGTGCTCTCGGAACACTCGGTACGTAAGGCGACTGAAGGTCTTTGAAATTCATAATACGTCTCATGCCAGCTCGCCAATCAAGCACTGATCAGTGTGGCATGCGAGTGCACACTGACCGGGACCAGTGTATCCTACTAGTCTGGTTCCCGGGAGTTTGACATCATGTATAGGTATCTCAAGTTTCACGCACGAGCCTTGACCGGGTCACTCGTTGAGGAAGGGGAAGTGATCGGGCAAAGACCAGAAGCAAGTACTGGCATGTGGTACGTCGTCATTCACGGAGCTGAGTTTACCGCCCCAGTTGTGTTGGTTACAGCCAAGCCTCCTTGCCCAGCCCTCTCGACGGGCATTCATGGCCGGTGAAGTTTATGGCTGACTTGGTGCCGGCCTACCACGCGAACCTTTAGAATCTTTTGAGTAGGCAATGACTCTTGCTAGCGAAAACCTGTGCTCCGTATTGAGCCTCGAACTCTGGAAAGCGGTGTGTGCTATAAATACCCTGGTAAGCGATCAGTTGCTACACCTCTGTTGCACGAGGAGATGGTCATTAGACTTGAAATTATCTTCCGCCACAGGGCATAGATGCCCGCCTATGAATTCCTTTCGGGCTATCCGCGAACTGCCCCCCGCGAAGAGCGATGACAGGTTCGGATCACTTAGTGTTCACGTGGGCGCCGCATGCCTTGCTTTGTGTGAGTGTGTACGCAACTTGTCAGCGATCCGACGTGAAAGCATGCCACGGCTGCAATGTATCATGATCATCGATGCACTTGTGTCGCCTTTCGGATACAGTCCGCGGCACTGGGTCTGATTCCTTAATACGTTTGCATTCATCTCCGCATCATAGTTGACACTTGGCAGGTATGCGTTGCTGTGTTGCGTTCCGTTGGCCCCGCTGTTCACCTCCACTGAGTTCTGATGGGCACGGTGTTGAAGAAATCCCCGCTGGACAGCGTGCTTCAGAACGGCTTCTTCGGCCTGGCTTTCGCCGACACTGAATCGTATAAAGGAGATGCTTTTGCAGGCTTGCAGTCCTCAGTCACCCGATCAGCCTCTTTCCCCTCATAAAGCACCTGCACTTGCACCGCTCGGCTACTCTACTTCACTCACAACATAATGAAGTTCTTATTCTCCCTCTTCTCCTTGCTCGCTCTCGCTCTCCTTGCATTCTCCCAAACAACGACAGAAACCTTGTCCTACGATACCACGTACGACGACGCCTCCGAACCTCTCTCCAACTTGGCTTGTTCAGACGGTGTTTATGGCCTCGAAACCAAGGGCTATAATACACTCGGGGACCTGCCCACATTCCCCAACGTCGGGGGCGTGTACACCGTTACGGAATGGGACTCCCCCGCGTGCGGGACGTGCTACAACGTCACGTACGGTAGTACGAGTATTTTCATCCTCGCAGTGGACGTGTCACAAGAGGGATTTAACATCGCAGAGACTGCGATGAACACCCTAACCGGAAACCTGGCCACCGAGCTTGGCAGAGTCAACGTGCAATCGACGCAAGTGAATGCTTCTTACTGTGGGATTAGTGCGTGAGCCAAAGAAGTGCCACGGTGGCTTCTCCGTTCGTACCCCATCTTTTGAGGTGATGCTGCGCTAACTGGCACTCGGCATTAGGCAAACTAATGGACTAGCCTGTTTCACCTTCGGACATTGCATCTTTCGAGTACTAAATATCTTCTTGCCTATCATTCGGTCTCGGACTTTCAAACCATGACAAGGACATTTTCATGTATCAATGATGTCTAGACTAAATCGTAGAATACATCGCACTCACTTTGTTTGACTCATCCTGTTCCCTTTGGTGGATTCAAAAGTTCGATGTCCGCGGTGGTTCAAAGCCGGAAATATCGACCTTCTATGTTGTTCATAACGTTAGGGACGGTATCGGCGAACGCATCTGCTTCGTTTTTCCAGGCATCTTCCTCAGAATTCGTTTTTGTCTGTACACCAAAGCCAAAAATATAGGGTTAGTTCCGTCACCGAGTCAAACTTCTCTTCCCAAGCCACCACCGTACGCTTTTAAGGTGTCAAAGAAGTAGTGAAGAAGCCACTTGTGATTTCCATTCCTAGGTATCTTCACACTCTTCACATAGTCATGAGCCTGTCTGCACGACGGGTATGAAAAGGAAGCTTAAAACTGGAGACCACACGCACCTGACAGTGTTTTCTCCTCGCGGATTGCTAGGCAGGAGTTACTTTCAGCAAGCTCGGGTTCTAAGGCATGGATGTCCAGTTGAGAGTGCCACATGAGGAGGCACTGCACGTGATGGCGGTCCAACAGCCTGAACCACTTGAACTTTTCCCCCCGGATGGCAGGATTTAAGAACCGCCTGTGATATCCGGACCCAGTTCCTTGGAAATTTCGGCCCGTAAGACCCAGGTATTCTACAGAAGGGGGAAATGGAATCAACGGAGACATGCAGGGGAAATTCATCCACCAAAAGAGTCTCTGGAGGAGATTTTGATACCGTCGATTCAGCATGTCCAAATATTTGTCGAGACTTTGTGTGGAGGTAAACACGAGGATGTGAACAGCAGCGACGAATATGCCCTAACTGCCCATAAAATCCTCCCATACGTACGTCTGCTCTGGATACTTCCAGCACGGTAGTCTTTTCTAATTTGAGGCCAAAGTTAAGGGCGAGTGAGTTGAAGGAGAAAAGAGTAGGCAGAGAAATACTCACTATCCTAACCGCAGCATGGAAGGTGTGCGGTCAAGGAAGACTCCTCAACAGCTTCACAGGTTCACATGATTGAGGTTTCAGGGGTCCCGTTGCTCAGGTTAATAACGCGTATCGAAGACTGAAGAATATTAAAAAACACTGAGGATAACGGACAGTGTTTCTAGAAGAACATCGAGCATCGTGATTCGAAGCGGTTAGGGAGGCACTTGATGAGATTATCATGATATTGAGCAGTCCAATGGCAACGTCCAACCGTCGTGTCCACTGTCCGAGAGGCTCGGCTCTGGCGACAGTTTCCTTCCTCGCCGCATACTTCAGCTTCGCGTTGCAGAGTGAAGGGAGTGATTGAACTCGGCCAATGTAAATGATTCGATAGAGATAGCGGATAGCTGTGTGCCACCCATTTACCTGCACGAACGAGAACTGAATATCGTTTCATGATGAGGGTAGCCCACAACTTGAGGTAATTGTCGATTGTAAATGGACCCGATAAAACATGATTTTCCAATGGTATCTAGGACCAGCGCGAGGGGCACGTAAGTTGAAAAATCAGAAGTAAGATCCTATGGTTCAGGTGGGAGGCTAGGAAGCTGGGTGATCGCACATTTCTTCCTTGCCGCCATCTGGCCCACTTAGGTCTTGGATGACGCTTGAGTACTTGAGTGCCAGCTGAACATCAACAGCGCATGTTCAAGATGGGTTCGATGAGACCGGGTGTTCCATGTCAGAAATCGACGGTTGTGGTGCATGAGGAAAAGCAAAACGCCGTCTACTTGAGCAATTCATTTTGCATTATACTCAAGCCCTCATACCAAACGAGAAACGTGAAGATTGGGAATAGCGATCCTTTCGTATCACTTAAACACCTTCCGAAGGTAAGCGAATGTCATACCACAACGTTGCGGTGGCCATACTCGGTCCGAGCGAACGTGAGCCGGGCTGCCAATGTCTGAGTCACCACCCCCTCAGCCACCACATCATTTAGACGGAAGAGAACAAGATACAGGTATGTATGCAGCATTTTTCGACGACATCATCCTTGTCCTTCGCTTTCATCAGACCATCACGAGCCTCTCTGCACAACAGTATGAGCAGGAAGTATAAGACCGAAATATACACGCACCTGACAGCAGATTCCCTTCGTGGTCTACAATGCGTAAGTCACTTCCTGCAAACTCATGTTCTAAAGCATGCAAGACCACTTGAGAGTGCTGCGTGAGGAGGCATTGTACATTATGCCAGTCTAAGAACTGGATCACCCGAAGTGTAGGCACCTTTTCCTTGAAAATGGCAAGATTCGAGAACAGCCTTCGATATGCGGTCCTAGTTTCCTGGAATATTTGGGACATAAAGCCAAGGTATTCAACGGGTGGAAGGATTGAATCAACGAAGGACATGCATGAGAATACGCCCACGAGGATAGTCATCTGGAGGACATGTGGACACAGCCGGTTGACCATGTCCAGGTAATTGTTGAGTTGTAGCGCTTGTGGACCTAAACGCAAGGATTTGAACCGAAGTGATGAACGTGCCATAGCTGCTCATGAACTCCTCCCATACATCCACACTCCACAACGAATCGAGGACGACTTTACGAAGATTTATGTGCATCTGCTCGGAGTCACTTTCAATAAGATGGCTTTTTTCTAATCCCGCAGGGCCACGGTTAAGAGCGAGTGTGTTAAGGGAGGAAAGGATGGAAGTGGGGAATTTTTCCGAGTCCCACCTCAAGTGTGCGCAATGGAAGGTGTGTAGTCGAGGAAGACTCCTCACCAGTTCCACAAATTCACATGGCTGAGGTGTCATGGGTACTGTTGTCCAGTCAATAACGCGAAAGGAGGACGCAGAATACCGCAAAGCATTAAGGATAGCAGGCAGCGGTGCTGGGGCAACGACAAAGAGCATTCTGATCGAAAAAATCGCAAGGTTAGGCAGACACGTGATGAGATTGGCACAATATTGAACGGAAGAGTCCATGTCTAGACGGACAGGATTATCACGGATGGCAATGTCCAACCGCTGTGTCCACTGTCCGAGAGGCTCGGCTCCTGCGATAGTCCCCTTTCCTGCCGCATACTTCTCCAGCGTGTTGCAAAGCGAAGTGAGTGATCGAGCTCTGCCGATGTAAATGGCTCGGTAGAGATGGCGGATGGCAATGTGCCACCACTGTCTGCACACACGAACTAGGTATCGCTTCGTGACGAGGGCAGCGCGAAGCTTGGGGTGATATTCTCGATTGTAAATTGACCCGATGAAGATTGATTTTTCAAAGATCTCCGGGACGAGCGTATAGGGTACGTGAGTTGCAAGTTCGAAAATGCGATCCCATAATTCAGGCGGAAGGCTAGGAAGCTGAGTGACCGCTCGTTTTGCCCCTGCCGCCATCGTGCGCAGTGACAACTGTAAGGGGGGTTCAGCACAGCCACCCTCACTTGTGGTTCTCGCATCCGGAAGGCCAGTCTTCGTCACATTTTTATTTTGGCACAATACGTCTCAAACATAAAAACTCGCGCATAGCTAGTAATCTACCACTCCTCGGAAATTTTCTTATATATTTTGCTTGGGGGAACTACCAACGTAATTTCTCGGTTTCACCCTATGCCATTCTCTTGATGGTGTGGTTTTCCGAAGGTAAATCGACTACGATACACACTCCCATACAAATGTTCCAACGATGGCTCATTGCCATAAGCTAAGAATGATGACTTCGCATAAGTCATGCTGGCCATCTCTGTCACCTTTGCAAGCTTGCGTGTCCTGCGATTGTCATAATAGGCTAAAACCTTTCCGTCGAGGCTCGTATACCTCACTTCCTCAGCGCCCATCCCATATAATCGCACATCGGTGATCTTCTTGTCATCCATGTCGACGATGCGCTCGTGCAAGTAGCGAGGATATCTTTTATCGTTGTCATAGAGTACGCGAACGTTCCAAGTAATGCCAAGAGCCGACAAGACGCCTGCGAGGACAGCGTCATTTCTTTTGAGGCAGGTCCGAAGCTGCTTGACTTCCATGTGCGTCTGTACTGTGTATTGACGTCGCAGAACAAAACCAAGGTACCCTCCTTCAGGTAGAAGATCGGGATTGCTCAGGAGTGTGTAAAGTAATCCACCGAGACGTCATTCATAAGGTGCCGAGGAGGAAATAACGGGGATCGCCTGCACTTCGGGGATGAAGTACGAGTCGTATGTTAGTGTGACACGATGACCAGCTGTAACGATGTGGACTTCGAGTTCGGCGTCAGAGAAAAATGAAACGTAGCCCACACGGGTTTTCCGCAGTCTCGGGAATCATTCTCGCAAAGTCTACCACCCAATCGTGGCCATCTTGTCTGAGGACGAATTCTCCACCTTGATGGGGAGTTGGGAATACCACGACTAGGGACCCAAACATGGTCTCACCGTGCGGCGTATCCTTATGGGCCTTAAAAAAACGAATCTTCGCCTGCGGGGAATTCGAGAGTTTAAGAACTTGTGCGGAAATTCCGCGGAAAATCACAGACCGTAAACGTTGAGTTTATACATGTCGACCTTGATACCTCGTTTCTCGTCTCTACCCTCCAGTAATACATTGCGAATGACATCAATGAGACTAGTGCTACTACTTTCGAACGAAGTCGCGAAGTCCGTGGTGTCCGGTTTTCCGGCTTTCCGATACGATTCGTCATAGACGTCTTCCTTGTTTACGCCGAAAGTGGTTGGTTGGCAGGCATCCGAGAGTCCATCCAGATCTTCCGGGGTGCTGTTGGAGAGGCCTCTTTTGCTGCTTGGAGGGTGCATCATGTGCACCACCGAACGAACCGCAGAAAACATACCCGGCGGCACCATAAAAGAGCACAAACTTCTTGGTGGAACAAGTCTCATTCCACTGCAGTAGGGAGAGCGAGAAGTTAGACATGCCTCAATTAAGTGAGCGACATCAGAGAGGGAAGACATTCTGACTTGTCAGTGAATGTCCCTCTCCTGTGCTGTATTATATACCCCTTTTTCATGGGGCTCATCTCTGCCACATGTTCGAACGTATGGGGACATTCAACGCGTGATTTGTAATTCCACCTGCGTGACTGCAACCTGGCATCCTCAGTTTTTATCCAACTAACACATGAGAATCATTGGCGGACCAGCAGGTGTATGAGCCATGCAAATGGGGTTTGGTGGGATAAGTAAACGATGGGTTTCCATCCGAGGCCGTCACGTAGTGTCATGTATAACCTCCTTTGCTGAGGCTGCATTACCAAATACATTCGAGGACGCAAACAACCCTGCTTGGGGCACGTGAAACTCTTGCAAGTTCGAGAACGTAGTCCCGTAATTCGGGCGGAAGGCTAGGAAGTTGAGTGACCGCTTGTTTTGCCCTTGCCGCCATCGTGCCCAGTGATAACGTCCGAAAATCTGGGGGGTTAGCACAGCCACCCTTACTTGCGTTCCCTCGTCAGTCAGTCTTCGTCACAGTTTTATTTTGGCACAGTACCATGCGTCTCAAAACATGAGACTCACGTATAGCTGGTGATCTACCGCTCTTCCGAAAATGTCCATCTGCAGCATGTCCTGTGTATTTTGCGATGGGGGGGAACCACCAACATGATTTCCTGATTCTATAACGGTCACGCCACAGAGAACATACCTAATGGTCGAGTCATCGACATCAGAAAACAGCGTCAGCGACTCTTCTGGAATGGGTAACATCCCACTGCAGTAGGTGCACGAGAGAGTCATGGTCAGCTAAGGTGGCAGATCAGTTCACTAATACTCACCCGAAAACCAAGTACATACTCCCGAAAAGGGCTTGTTCCATGTAAAACGCTATCTTAGCATAACAAAGTGATATAATCTTGGCGACACTCTCGAAGGTTCCATCCTGCCTTGCGTAATTACAGTCTTCCTGCAGGACATGAGACGATGAACGACCACTGAGCTGCAAAGTTCATGTACAGCAGCCAGCTGAACATCAGAGGAAGGCTCCTCTTGGTGAGTGCCATGTATCACAGAAGTCGATATTTCGTTCGATCCGAGTCTCAGAATCTCAGGTTTCTGTGGTGGACAAGGATAAGAGGAGAGACAAAGGACGTAGAACAGATAAGGTACGTACTATGGACTCGCGGATGTAGCCAATTGTTTGTAGTGCGCAACCCTGAGAATAGTGTTGGTCAAGTTATTCCGAGGCGGTGGCAGCGACAACTGGAGCAGAGGCCATCAGCCTTTGGGAAATGTGATGGAAGGGTGACGAGGACTTCTTGCTTGATCTTGGTCTTGGTGTCATTGTTGAGAGCAAGCTATCGAGTAGTATACTGAGTTTGCTTTCCAGTCTCTTAGATGGCAGTGTTACGACAGTGGCGGGGAAGAAATGAATATTCTATATACGAGAGCTGAAAAGGCATCTTCCAAAGCCAAGCTGCAGCGATGCAAAAGGATATTTGCGAGTTCAGAGGCAAGTATGAGTATGTATCATTCTGGTTGGACAAGGACATTGATGCGATATATACATGAGCACATCAGAGGATACCCACAATGTTTTCCCTCGAGCCATTCTTGAACCGCTCCGTAGCTCGCTAACGCGTCCCGGCATCTGGAAGACAAGAATAAGTCTGCGTCGATTAGAAATCGACGAATGTATGAGTGGTGTACCAGCTCGAAGAGGTATGAACGTACGGACTCGTCGCGATGCTGTTCCCGTGAAAAGATTTGCTATAAATGACCTTGCTTTGAAGGACTTATTCGAGGTTACTCAGAAGTAGCACACCCCTGGGCAATTGTAAACGAGGTCCATGTCACATTAAGTCGGCCCTTTATCTCATTTTAATAAACCTGCGAGGAAAACATGATCCTGCAAACCTATGAAGACATGGTGTAATGGGACGAATACGACTTGGATGACTCTTGAGTACTCGAGCGCCAGCTGAAGAAGGACATGTTTAAGATGGGTTCGATGACACCGTGTCTTCCGTTTCAGAAATTGACGGACGGATGAGGATCGACGAAGCGCTGCCTACTCGAGTAATCGTTCTGAAAATTACCAAGCCCTCATACCAAACGAGAGACGTGAAAATTGGGAATGGCAATCCTGTATCGATTAACACCTTCTGAAGATAAGCGAATGTCCTACCGCAACGTTGTGGTGACCATACTCAATCCGAGCGAACGTCAGTTGGGTTGCCAATGTCTGAGTCACTACCCTCTCAGCCACTACATCATTTAGACGGAGAGAACAAGATACAAGTGTGTATGCAGCATATTTTCGACGACGTCATTCTCGTGTCTTTGCTCTCGTCAGACCGTCACGAGCCTCTCTGCACAACAGTATGAGTAGGAGGTATAAGGCCGAAATATACGCGCACCTGACAGTAGATTCCCCTCGTGGTCTACTATGCTCAAGCCACTTCCTGCAAACTCATGTTCTAAAGCATGCAAGACTACTTGAGAGTGCCGCGTGACGAGGCATTGCACATTACGGCGGTCTAAGAACTGGATTACCCGAAGTGTAGGCACCCTGTCCTTGAAAATGGCAAGACACGAGAACAGCCTTCGATATGCGGTCCTAGTTTCTTGGAATGTTCGGGCCATAAGGCCAAGGTATTCCACGGGAGGAAGAAGTGAGTCAACGAAGGACATCCATGAGAATACATCCACGAGGATAGTCATCTGAAGGAGATTCGGACATAGTCGCTTCACCATGTCCAAGTATTGGTTGAGCCGCAGCGTGGAACTAAACGCAAGGATTTGAACCGAAGTGATGGATGTGCCATAGCAGCTCATAAAATCCTCCCATACATCCATACTCCGCAACGAATCAAGGACGACTTTCCGAAGATTTATGCACGTCTGCTCCGAGTCGTTTTCAGTAAGATGATTTTTTTCTAATCTGGGGCCAAAGTTAAGAGCGAGCGTGTTAAGGGAGGAAAGGATAGAAGTAGGGAAATATTCTCTCCCCCACCTCAGCTGTGGGCAATGGAGGGTATGTAGTCGAGGAAGACTCCTCAACAACTCCACAAGTTCACTTGATTGAGGGCTCAAGGGTTCCGGCGTCCAGTCAAGAACGCGTATCGAGGACGCAGAATACCGCAAAGCATTAAGGATACCGGACAGCGGTATTGGGGCGACGACAAAGAGCATTCTGATCGAAACAATAGCAAGGTTAGGCAGACGCGTGATGAGATTGGCACAGTGCTGAGCGTCCATGTCTGGATGGGTAGATCTATCGCGAATGGCAACGTCCAACCGTTGTGTCCACTGTCCGAGAGGCTCGGCTCCTGCAATAGTCCCCTTTCCCGTTGCATACTTCTCCAGCGTGTTGCAAAGCGAAGAGAGTGATCGAGCTCTGCCAATATAAATGGCTCGATAGAGATGGCGGACGGCTATGTGCCACCACTGCCTGCACACACGGACTAAGTATCGTTTCGTGACGAGGGCAGCGCGAAGTTTGGGGTGATATTCTCGATTGTAGATAGACCCGATGAAGATTGATTTTTCAAAGATCTCCGGGACAAGCGTATAGGGCACGTAAGTTGCAAATTCGAAAATGTGATCCCATAATTCAGGTGGGAGGTCAGGAAGCTGGGTGACCGCATCGTTTTGCCCTTGCCGCCATCTGGCCTAGCACTTGAGAACTACGCTGGTCAAGGCGGGGTTTAGCACAGCCACCTCACTTGCTAAGGGTTTTCATATCCCTCGTCGCGTCTTCGCCACATTTTTATTTGGCACGGTACCATTGGTCCCAAACATAAAAGCTCGCGTATAACTGGTAATCTATCACTGTTCGGAACATGTCCTTCTGTGTCTTGTCCTATGTATTTTGCTTGGGGGAGAATCACCAACGTGATTTCTCGGTTACACCCTATGGCAGTCTCTTGATGGTGCGGTTTTCCGAGGAGGGCAAATCGGCTACGACGCACACATTCCCGTACAGATGTTCCAACGATGGCGCATTGCCATAGGCTAAGAATGATGACTGCGCGTAAGTCATGCTGGCCATGTCTGTCACCTTCGCAAGCTTGCGTGCAATGTCGTTGTAATCGTCGGTTATGACCTATCCGTCGAGGTCCGCACATGTCACTTCCTCAGCGCCTTTTCCCAGATAGTCGCCATACCCATCCTCGGAGACCTCCTCGTCACCCATGTCGGCGATGCGCTCGTGCAAGTAGTCAGGATATCGGCCTTCGTTTTCATAGAATACGCGGACGTTCCAAGCGAGGCCAAGAGCAGACAAGACGCGTGCGAGGACAGCGTCGTTTCCTTTGAGGCAATTCCGAATACGCTTGACTTCCATGTGCGTCCTGTACGGGGTATTGATGTCGCAGACCAAAACCGAGGTACCCCCTCTTCAGGTAGAAGATCGGGATTGGTCAGGAGTGTGTAAAGCAATTCCCTCAGGCGTTGTTCATAAGGTGCCGGGGAAGAAATGACAGGGATCGCCTGCTTTTCAGGGATGAAATACAAGTTGTACGTCAATGTGACACGGTGCCCAGCTGTAACGACGCGAACTTCGTGTTCGATGTCGGAGAAAAATGAAACGTAGCCCACGCAGGCTTTTTCCGCAGTGTCGGGAATCATTTTCGCAAAATCTATCACCCATTCGTGGCCATCTTGCCTGAGGACGAATTCACCACCTTGATGGGGAGTCGGGAATACCACGACCAGGGACCCAAACATGGTCTCACTGCGCGGCGTATCCTTATGGGCCTTGAAAAACGAATCTTTACCTGCGAGGAAGTCGAGAGCTTTAGAACCCGGACAGAAAATCGGACGGAAAACCACAAACCGTAAACATTGAGTTTATACATTTCGACCTTGATGCGTCGTTTCTCATCTTTACCCTCCAGCAATGAATCACGAACGATATCAACGAGGCCAGTGCTACCGATGTCGAACGAAGTCGCAAAGCTCGGGATGTCCAGTTTTCCAGGCTTTCCGATACGATTCATCATAAACATCTTCCTTGTTTACGCCAAACGTAGCTGGTTGACAGGCGTCCGAAAGTTTGTCCAAATCTTCCGGCGTGCTGTTGGAGAGGTCTATCCTGCTGCTTGGAGGGTAAATCATGTGCGCCGCTGAACGAGTACCACAGAAAGCATACCCGGCGGTACCATAAAAGAGCACCAATTGCTCTGGTGGAACAGGTAACGTCCCGCTGCAGGTAGGGAGGGCGAGAAGTTAGACACGCCTCGATTGAGCGAGCGATGTCAGGGAGAGAAGACATTCTGAATTGTCAGCGAATGCCCCTCTCCTGTGCTGGTTTATATACCCCCTTTTCGTGGGGAGGCCGCCGACACGTGATTAATCGAGTCCCATCAGCCGCATCCCTTTGTTCGCACAACGTATGTGATTCCACGAACGCGACTGCAGTCTGGGATGCTCAGTTTATGCTCAGGCGACAGTCATTTGCGGACCTGCAAGTGCGTGAGCCATGCAGGTGGGGTTCGATGAAAACCTGAACTAAGTGAAACGATGTATTCCGAGTCAGGGGTGATATACCACTGCATAACGTACCCTCAGGCCTCAGTACTGAGCTACAGGGCAGCATCCGATCTGAGTGAAGCTTCGTTCTGCATTGTGCTCAGGTCCTCATACCAAACCATTAACAAAGATGTAACGGCCGAGCACTACGATGCACGCGCCCTCAACCAGTCATCCAACGCGGTCACGTAGCGCTCCACAATCTCCTTTGCTTGGGCGGCATTACCGAATACCCTCGAGGATGCAAGCAGCCCCCCTCTGGCGAACCGGTCTACCATCATATTTCCCCACATCAGCAACCAGACCATCGTCCACACTCTACCAATCCACCCACCCACTCTCCTACCGGTCATCTGCGTAAACGCATGCTCGATGATGACAGCGACAGCCATCATCCCGAATGAGAGGGGCATACACCACCATTCGATATTCCAACTGAGCGTGGCCATCAGAACGCTGTGGAGTATGCCCGACGCGAGGAATGATCCCAACACGTATCCCACACGTCCGAACACAAATCCTAAAGGCCACCCTCCGAGCACGATAAACGACCGCCTCATGAGCTGATGCCACCTGTAGGTCCAAAAATCGTGGAGCGAGGTCGCTTTCCACGGCTCGTTGAATATGGGGGGCCATTGTGCAAGATCTTGCCGGACGATCGTGACACCTATGAATGTCCCGATGTCGTAGTTCATTTGTATAACAGCATAGATAGCAAGCAAGGTGAGGGTGGACGTGATACTGGATCGAGTGTACCGGATGAGGGGAGGGAGTGTATCGTCAAAGATCGTGCCTTCGCCTAAAGCAGTGAATGCTTCTGGCGCCAATGCCTGCATGGCAGTGTGAAGTACGCCACATAAGAAACTATGGAAGACGGCGGAGAGGAGCACATA
The DNA here is from genome assembly GCA_024663435.1 of Pisolithus sp. B1. NCBI lineage: Eukaryota > Fungi > Basidiomycota > Agaricomycetes > Boletales > Pisolithaceae > Pisolithus > Pisolithus sp. B1. The sequence continues at coordinate 789,817 of JANFAA010000008.1, forward strand.
TATTGCAAAGCATAGGCGAGAGGTTGGGCGCGTGTCGGGGGGAAAGCGAAGGCCTCTGGACCAGTTCCAACCCACGCCGCGAACGTTGAACGCGAGGTCGAGTGCATCGAAGAGGACACCGATCCAAGAGACAGGTTCGACATGTCGCCTAAGCGGGTCCTTTAAAAACGTCCATTCAAGCGTGCGCATGACAATGCAAAACACGACAAACTACGCAGTTCCACGGGAGACATGGGATGGGATATCAATTCCAAGCGCGAGAAACGAGTCTGCCATCAGAGTGAAGGGGACGAAAAATGGGACATATACACACCCCAAACCCAACATTCAAGTACGCCCGTTGAGGATCCCCACAAGAAAAGTCGACGAACGTTGAAGCGTGGAATGCCAGGAAGGCGATGATCGGTAGCAGGGCGACACGCAACGTACGCGTTCCGGGTAGAATGACAAGGACAGCAACGACATAGAAAGAGAGAAATGCTGGTAAGACGTGCACAAAAAGTGTGTACGCGTCCAACGGAACCGCCGCTGACGTGGGTGGGACACCCAGAAAGTCCGTCGACAGTGTCTCGAAGAACGTCCAGGACACGGCCATAGCTACTCAACGTCACTGTGGTCGACGATGAGACGGAAGCGTTCGGGTCTTCCGTCAGTAAAAAGTGTTCGAACACCCGAATAATTAATGAAAATTCCCGGATAAACAGTTCAGAATTCGTGGTAGTCGTGGCACACAAACTCAGTCCACACGGCAGCAACTTGGTTACTTGACTCAATTATAGAGACAGGTGAGCGTATGACGGACTCGTCGCGCAAAATCTCATGAAATAAATGCAGCTTGATTGAACTGTGTTGCGTCGAACTTCCGAAGGCCACGGGAGGCGGGATGCCCTCCATCGTGAGGCAAGACGACAGACCTCATAGAGGGCACCTACCGGAGGGCCGGAATGCTATTAACGGTGAGTACCGCAGAGAAATACACAACTGTGCGCCCTATGTTTGACGATCAAGAGAGAACTTCGTGCCTTGCCATTGAAGACGGGACGATGCATAGCTACGAGTGGGTTGCGCTTGGCGTCGCGAAGTCAACGACCTTCCTGGTTCAATACTACTTTGTGGAAGGGAAAACTCTCTATTTCTCCGCAGGAACACTGTCGTCGCACGCGCCAAGGAGGTGATGGGGGAAAGATCACTCAGAGGGGCTGACACCCGTTTTTCACCCTCAAGCAACGCATGAGATCGTACGTACCGCACCCGTACATGGTGCAAAGGGGAGTACAGCTTTTAGTCTGTGACTTACGCTACAGGGAAGGACCGTCAAGATCGTGCGACTTAAAGCTACTCGATTCAAGAATGAGGGGTTTTATACGGTCAATAACTGATGTTGCGGAGCTGCGAAGGGTTTATTATAGCTTGCGGTAAGTGACAAAAATTGAACCCGACTGAGGAAGACTTGGATAGAGTGGCCGTTGCAACGACCAGATCACACGTGTGTCGTCAGAGCGGCAGGCGTAGCTATCGAATACATTGACGTTTCAAATACAGTCAATTGAGGAAGATGGATATTTACCTGAGGTCATCAAGATGTAGCCCTGTCAAGGCGACCGGGGCAGGGCTGCAGTTGAACACGCCGACCGTGCATAGGTTCTTCGCAATCACTTGGTCGACAACATTGGAAGAGTCATCGAACACTTGGCTTGGTATGATGGTCTACCAGTGAGCACGCATGCAACCTGATGCCATTAGCAATTTTAAACGCCGTAGTCGGGGTTGTGGATGTAAGTAATGAGGTTTTCACTGAAACAAATAATGAAATCAGCAAGTGGATGTACGATGCATGCCAGTACCCAGTGAATACTGAACGGAGACAGAGATGAATGGCCTTTATGTCCGAGGCAGACCCTGATCCGAAGCGCCCCGCACGCTGAATGGAATGCTCGTACTATGCACGACTATCCAATCTGAGTGCTTCGTTCTACACTGTGCTCAGGTTCTCATATCAAACTATCAATACAGCCGTAACGATTTTGTTTACGCAGACATTAGTCCGTTAGCCCCCCTCCCGAGAGAGAGCGAATACCGTACCGTGCCCCACAAAGGGAGCACTACGATGCAAATGCCCTCAACCACCTGTCCAACGCTGTCACGTAGTGCTCTATGATCCCCTTTACTGGGACGGCAGTATCAAATGCACTCGAGGACGCAAACAATCCTGCTCTTGCATGTCCCTCTACCATCATATTTCCCCAGATCACCAACCACGTCATCGTCCACACTCTACCAATCCACCCACCCACTCTCCTACCTGTCACGCGCGTAAACACATACTCGATGGCGACAGCAACAGCCATCGTCCCAAATAAGAGGGGCATATACCACCACTCAACGCTCTGATTGAGCATGGCCGCCACAACGCCGTGGAGTACGCCCGACGCAAGGAATGACCCCAACAGGTATCCCACGCGTCCGAACACAGACCCTAAAGGCCATCCTCCCAGCGCGATAAACAACCGCCTCACGAACTGATGCCACCTGTAACCCCAAAAATCGTGCAGTGAGGTCGCTTTCCACGGCTCGTCGAATACGGGGGGCCATTGTGCAGGGTCCTGTTGGGCGACTGTGATGCCTATCAACGTACCAATGTCGTAGTTCATTTGTACGTCCGCATAGATAATGAATGCGGTGAGGAGGGATATGATACTGGATCGGGCATACCGGACCAAGGGGGGAAGTGTGTCGTCAAAGATCGTGCCTCCACTTAAGGTAGTAAATGCTTCCGGCGCAAGTGTTTGTATGGAAATGTGGAGTACGCCGCATATGAAACTGTGGTAGAGGGCGGAGAGGAAGACGTATGCTGAGAACCGTACGCGGGAGGTAGGACGCGTGTCAGGGGGAAAGCGAAGGCCCTCGGACCAGTTCCAGCCAACGCCACGAAGATTGGTCGCAAGATCGAGCGCATCAACGAGGATGGAGGGGGTATGTCTGACACGTCGCTTAAGTGGGTCCTTTAAGCACGCCCACTCAAGAGCGCGCATGACGATATAAAACATAGCAAACTACATAGATCCGCAAGAAATAGGAAATCAGTTTCAAATACGACAAAGCGATTCAGTAATCAGAGTGAAGGGGGTGAAGGATGGGACGTGATACATACCTGCAAAACCAAAATTTATATACGTCCGCTCAGGATTTTTGCAAGAGAAATCGACGGTCACAGCAGCGCGAAATGCCAAGAAAACAGTGACCGGCCACAGGGCAACACGCAGCATACGAGTTCCCGGGAGAATAACCAGGACAGCGACGATATAGTAAGAGAGAAACGCTGGTAAGACTGTACGCCAAAAGAGTGTATATGTCGAACTGCAGTGTCGCTGGCGCGGGCGAGACACGTAGAATGTCGTTTGACAGTGTTTCGAGGAGCGTCCAAGACATGTCCATGGCTTAGCTGTGGACACCAACGGTGATGAGACGACAGTGGGGGTCTTCGCCGTTCGGGTCCCTCCTATATCAGCAGCTTCGAACTTCTGTGGAGGGATCCGAACTGCTCCGTAGGTTAGATTTGACAATTCCTGGATAAACTGATCAGGATCCATCGAAATCATACAAACCGACCAGTATGGGAAGGCCTGGTCATGCGATGGAACTTGGAACACAGAACTTTGGCCATCCTCTAGTGGTGGATGGGTCTAATATGATTGTGTGACAGTCTCGGTTCCGGCATACGCCGCGGACTTCCCAGGGTAGTATGTGCCGAGTGAGTGTCTGACTACGACAGTTGTGTGCAATTCTTATTACTTATCGTCTAGATCGAAGACCACATAAATATGTCCTCAGATGGGACGCGACCGTGTAATTTTCGAAAGGACAGCGGTGACAAATTCCCTAACTGCGAGCGGAGACAGCTGAACCCATCAAGGGCGATCACAGGTCACTACTCGGGATGAAAGCTGCCAAGGGGAGACCGCACTCGACATTGAACACAGATGATGCCTTTATCATCGTCGCAAAATCGGCGACGATTCCCTCTGCTTCTCGGTGAGCAAACTTTCTTGTCGCATGGGCTGGGACACCTTTGGACGCCCACCAATGTGACTGTGGAAGGGTCGTCCATGACAGTCGACACTCCCTTTCACTCCCGGGCAACTTTTGGCGATTGCGTATAGAACATCCACGCATGGTTTGAAAAGAGAATACAATGAAACTAATATTGCCCATTGCTTTAGCCTCCTTGATACGCTACAGGGAATGTTGTTTATACCGTGCCCTGATGGTACTCAGTTCAAAATTGAAAGGGCTTCTACACGGTCAGTTGCCGTCGTTGCGGCACTACGAAGGATTTGTTATATACCACGGTAAGGACCGGAAGTTAAATGCGACTTACGCAGACCTGGATAGCATGGCCGTTGCAAGAACCAGAATTGACGTCGGAGCGGCAAGCATAGCTGTCGGGTGCATTGACATTTAAAATGCAGTCGACTGATAAAGATGGATACATACTTGAGGCCGTCAAGGTGTAAGCCAGTGAAGGTGACTGGGGCAGGGCTACAGTCGAACACGCCAACCGTGCACGGATTTGTCGCAATCACTTGGTCAACGACGTTGCAAGAGTCATCGAACACCTGCCCTGGAATGGATGGTCCGAAAGTGAGTACACATACAACCCAACACTGCTAATACTTACAAACGCCATAGTCAGGGTTCGTGTTGCTGCCAGTCTGGGTGATCCCGAAATTGTACCCGGGACAAATGGCAGCCGCAAAAGTCGCAAGGAGTGTTGTGACGGCGATGGTTGAGAGGAATGTTTTGGTGAGCATGGTTGTATAAGATCTCGGAGACTGCTTCGAGGATAGAGGTAAGATTGTTGTGCTGATTTGGATTGAGGAAATCTTTGGTCGCGGAGAGCAGCCTTTTATACATTCTCTCAGCTTTGACCTTCCAATCCCTTCCACAGCAACGAGTTTACCGCGGCTGCAGCAGGCTCACAACATCCCGGTCACTCTCCGAGTGTCGGTAAGGGAACAGGTGCAGTGCAGGCCCTTGATACGAGCGACTGCTACGATATTCGCAATGGCCTGTACGGTACCCTGGCGGTGCCGGGGGTTGATACGGTAGTAAACCACCGCTCAGGAATATAACGTATGATACGTTCTGCGGCTCGCACGCCAGTCACTCTACCTGATGGAGGAGAAACGATATACCGGAGAAAACATGTATGAAGCAGGCACTTGAGTCTACATATTGAATTTGACTGATTCACCAAGCAATACTTAGACTCAAAGACGTACGTCCTTTAGTTCAATCGTCGGTGTTTGCACGAAACCGTAACTAAGTTGCACAAACATGTACAGAGCCCGACTGGGAAGGATTCAAACCCAGTCCAGACCCGGATTGTCGAGGACAGCCTGGCCGAACTTGTAACACTGTGCCACGAGCATGGGCATACCGTGGGAAGTAGTGGCTTGTTAATTTGCAAACAACTCGACGTAATGAAATTCTCCGGGTGCCAGTAGCACTGCTAAGTGGTAACGGTGGGAGGTACTGACAAGTTCATCTCAGTTCGAGTCGGGTGTTCTTTCTTGAAATATGTTGCTGGCAGAGACGTCAATACTACCACCCGGACATGCTGGGCCGACGCGAGAAACCTTACTGGAGGTTGTCTTGGCTCCACAGGAATATCTGTTGCGAGGATGATGTGCTTGCATCTTTCCAGGGCTCGACACCAATCGTTGGATGCCACCGCCAAATACCCGTGTTGGGCAATGCATGAGACTGCTACCGGTCGACGAACTGATCCGGGAGTGAAACACACAGGTTTGATGTGTAGGCCTTGAACTCGAATGCAAGGTCGAACACAATTTGGTTTTTCATTTCCTGATCGGTGAGGTTGGACTAGAACGAGCTGTAGCTAGCCACAGGCTACACATGACGGCAAGCCAGTTTGTTATTACCCAAGATCTGGTTATGATCAGTCAAACTCCAAGACCCCACCCCAAATACATGCCAGTTACACAGGTTCGGCATACATATTTTGGAGCGAACAGCTACCGCATTCAGGGCGCGTATGACATTGCTCCGTGGTGTTTATACCGCGCGGTTGGTCCCCGTCGGAATTCTCTCCGTCACGACGTTAATTCCGCCAGAATCCCTTCCACAGAGCAAGTTGCAACCATACTTCGAAGAAATTTCAACCTGTGCAAACGTCAGTTACCTGCTCACAATAACCAGCCTTCAGTGCTTCGGCGGTACTTATAGCACGTCCAAAGCCCCCTGCCGTGGTAGTCTTAGAGACTCGAGTCGAAATTATTACCATCGGATCACGTGAGCAGCCACGTGACCGCGTCTTGCTTGATACTCTCGGGCCTTGCTCTACCCCTGACTCCCACCTCACTGCATCGTAATCTTTCTACTACTCATCACCATGGTCAAAGCACCAAAATCATACAGCAACAAGCAATCGATTCAACTCTCAGCCATAAACAAAGCGATAACGACTCTTCAAGAACAAATGGACACTTTTGCTCGTAAGTTCAATCTTGCAGCATACACAATCCATGATTGATATTTGATCATACCGTAGATAATCATACAGCCGAGGAGAATCGACAGAAAAAAGCTAAAGAGAGTCACAAGATCATCAAGAGTCAAGATCTGATCCCACGACCGAAGGGCCGCCCAGGACGAAGCAATGGAAAGAGGGGCTACAAAGTTATCGAAGCAATGGGTTTGTCGAAGAAAAAAGAATACTTCAACATCCTTAAGGTTTCCTTTTATTTCGTCTGTCTCACTGACTCGACTGATGAAAGCAGCGTGCTATCCGCAAGCTCGCGAAGAGCAGACTCGATACCAGCCGAACGCTAACACAGCAAAAAAATGGGTTGATGGTCGACAAAGTAATTTCCCAGGTGAGCTCCTCCAATGTATAGTGCTTATATGCGCTTGAACCCCTACGGAGGCACAGGCAAAGTACAAGATATTCCAAAAATACGAGAACGCATGGCCAGCGCGAGACCTGTTGGCGCAGTATTTGCGCAACAGCTCACGGCAAGCGAAAATAGCTGCTAAGAAGTCCGAGGTACGTCACTGCTACTACTTGATTTGATCCACAATTGCAGCGACCTGTCGCAACTCGAAATATAGCACAGGAGCGGTAAACAAAAGGTTGAAGACATTTCCATCAGTGACGAGGAATCGAGCAACGAAGACCCAAGTGAAAATCTGGATGGAAGTGTATCCAACGTCGACTCAAGCTTTTCAGAATTGGACGGTGCCAATGAGGAAAGCGATGCGAGCCTTGGAGGACGTTCAGAAGACCTGCACGCAGACTCTGATGGTGGAAGTGACGAAGACCCCCGGCTAACGAAGAGTAAGACCACGAGGCCACTGACTCGTTCCTCGGGTAAGTTTTACTAATGTTTGAATACACTACTGATTGATTCCCTCACTCCCCACTAGGCAAAAACAACTCGCGTCCTCAGAAGCGGTACAAGAATCAATCAGAAGATATGTACGCAGTCTCAGATAGTGGGAGTGACGAAGACTTCGTCCCCCGACCAACGAAGAGTAAGACTACGAAGGTACTGGCTCGTTCCTCGGGTAAGTTCTACTAATGTTTGAATACGCTACTGGCTGATTCCCTCGTATCTCGCCAGGTACACACGAATCGCATCCTCAGAAGCGGCGCAAGGATGAACCAGAAGACAGGCGCGTAGACTCAGATGGGAGTGACGAAGACCCCCGACCAATGAAGAGTAAGACAACGAAGACACTGGCTCGTTCCTCGGGTAAGTTTTGCTAATGTTTGAATACGCTGCTGATTGATTCCCTCATATCTCACTAGGTAAACACAACTCGCGCCCTCAGAAGCGGCACAAGAATCAATCAGAAGACAGGCACATAGACTCAGATGGAAGTGACGAAGACCCCCGACCCTCGGGGATCAAGCCCACGACATCAAAGCCACGGGTCGCATTCATTGCCTTTCAATTTTGAGGACGGGAGTGTAATCCCAAAGTGCCAGGTGTGTTAAAGCGAACTTCGGGTTTTGAACTGGCTAAGCGCCTGGGTTGATGTCAGGATTGCGTTCAGCGGGATGGTAAGTAATTCACTATGGTTGGTAGTTGTCCTGTTGATCTCTTGAGCGGCGCACTATGTCATCGAGGTCGCAGAAGTCGATTATCCTACCCCCCTCATGTGGATGTCGAATAATTCCCTCAGCGTAGGCATACAGAGCGCTCATTAATCTACGAGAAGTAGAGGACGGTTTCATGTTTTGTTTTGGCCGTGCTCAGGCAGCTTTCGTTTAGACGGAGAGAACAAGATAGGATGTGGAACCCATGGACAGGTATATGTACAACGTACACTGCCATACAGGTGTCGATCACGAACAGGCTACATAATACTAGTTTCAAAAACACGGATCGACACTCGTTTCTTCTCCCAGTGGATTACTGCACCTTCCCCATGCGTTGGCTTCCTATCGCACAATGACCCTCGCTGTACTGATCCCTTGGGTTTCCTCCAATACAAAGTACGGATCTGTCTCTAGTTCCGGCATTCTCAGCAGCACTAAAAAAACAAAAGATGACCGTTGAGGAACATGAAAACCCAACCGTCTGTGACATGCCTGAAAAAAGGGTTGAACAACTCAATAGGTTTAATCTCCGTGAAGTGACTCATACCGTGTCACAGTCTTGGCTGAGGGGCAATACCATGACCCGAGAGCGTGGCACCACCATCGAGGATGATGTGCGCACCAGTGACGTGGGCACTTGCACGTGAGGAGAGGAAGATAGCGACACCTGCGATATCAGATGGTATGCCAAATCGACCTGAGAAAACAGGGTTGAGCACCGGATCTGTCCGCGCGAAAGAAACACATGTACCTGTGGGCTGTCGTGCGGTGATCAGTTCTTCACCTGCTGTTTTGTAAGCGAAGGACGTCATCTTCGTTGGGAACATCCTAAGAAGTGGGTCAATGCCTAGAATGGCGATAAGACAGATACAATGAGGTACCCGGGGCATATGGCGTTCACACTACACACCTAAGTTTTAATAGAGATGCACCGAAAGATTAGAGTATAGGCAACATACGTGACCAATTCCGGGCCCAGCTTAACTGCCAGCATCGAAGTGAGGTGGTTTACTGTATAGGAAGACATCAATCAGCGCCGTAACGACGTGGTTGTCCCAGGTACTAACGCGCTGCTTTGCTAACATTATCTGGAGCAAGTCAACGATGTAAGTAGAACCAATGCGATTCAGGCCAGAAACGACTGACAACTATATGTTCCATGTCCCTCGGCAGTCACCAAACCCTCTGAGTGAGGTGAATAGCCTGCGACCGATGAAATGTTAATCACACGGCCCGGATCTAAAGCAGTCGAATCCTTCGCAAGCCATGATGCCAGCCTTGTTCGCCGAGTGGCATATCATCAGCGACACTGCACGCAGATATTACCGACGAGACTCACCCCGCGGTCACTGCGCATAATACAATGGTACATAACCTGGTGATGAACTTGAAGTCAACCCGCAGAGGCATATGATACACTCACAGTAGAACGCGCTCTTCACGTTGACTGCCATGACGTTATCCCACCCTTTTTGCTCAGGAACGGCATCGAAAGGGGCACCCCATGCCACGCCAGAGTTATTCACGAGAATGTGGAGCTTTCCTGATGGTTCTAGCGCAGCGAGGGCGGATATGAGGGCATCGACGCCGGCCTTGTTCTACAAGTTGTCGGATAAAATGAGGGGTGGACGAGAATGAGTGTTTGTTTTGCTTACGCTGAGATTCGCAGTGATGGGGTACACACTGCCTGGCACTCGTGCGTTTAGTTCCTCCGCTGTCTAACAAAACATGAATAGGAAGCCAACTCCAGAAGAAATATAAACCTACTTCCTTGAGTCGAGCTTCATTTCTGGCTGCGATGTACACCTTACAACCGTTTAGAGCGAGTGCAGAGGCGATTGTTTTGCCGATTCCTGTTCCTCCGCCAGTGACGAGGGCTGTCGAATCGAGAGTGAGCAACCAGTCAACATGACGAAGCGAACGCGGGTTCTAGTGCCCCCATTCCGTCATGGTATTCGCTTAATCTGCCCACCTATTTTTCCTTCTACGTTGAAGAGTGTCCGAACAGACAGGTCTGGAGCTGCAAGGTTGTCGTAAGCGACGCCAAACTAGACGCTTCATTCTGCACGTTTAAGCGAAGGTCCAATACTGACCCTGTGACGCCATAGGAATGAATGTCTCCTGCGTTGCGGTGAGTTGGCGGTCAATCTGCAGAATGAGAAGGTGGAGACGACCGGTCAAGTGGCCACGTGCTTCACACCCGACTCAAGATGCAGTGCAGTTACCGCGTGAAATAGGCATGCCATCTTGACGTCTTGTCCATCAGTGCAGCGACAATCTTCAGACTTAGTACGTGCCCCAGCGTGCAGCCTTCGGATGAAGACTTCCCTTACGACAGAAGATGGGCCGTTGTTCCTTGTGGACAGGGCGTAAAGGCGATAGTGCTACGCAGCATCCACACTGCCCTGTTGTTAATATAAGCGGACATGAGCCCACCATCCTGCTTCGTCGTGTGATCACTGGCACTACTACAGCGATGGTATAAGAGGCTCGATGGCCTCATGCATATGGCGTCGACTCATTCATTCACTTCGATTGTCTCGTAGGGTATGTTTCCCTTATCCCACTTCGTTCTCGTCGCAACCTTGACAGCCCTGGTGGCTGCCCTTCCACATCCTTCATTCCTCTCCATTCCTCTTAGGAGGCGGGCTTCCTTGACCACTGCCGATGGTGCATTCGACCTCGACAAGGCTCTCTCACATCTTGCTTTCTCAGAATCGTACGCAATTCGACACCGCCACCTTTGCACTGTCTGATCTTATCTAAATCTACCAGGAAAATATCGGCAGGGCTCCGTGCTCTTGGATCGGAATCTGATACACCGACTGTGCAGCCCACTCGACGCGATACGGGGAGCGTCCCTCTCACTGATGCGAGCAATGTGATGTGGTACGGTTCCATCTCAGTCGGTACACCTGCGGTTGATTTCTTGGGTTCGTTTTATCCTGTACTCTACCTGGTGGCGTGGCATAACTGAGTCAGTACAGTGGACTTCGACACTGGTTCTTCCGATTTGGTTTCTACCCGCATCCGACTGTGGTTCGACGTGCAGCGGTCATACGCTGTACAACCCAAATGCTAGCTCGACTGCCGTAGATCTGGGAAAGACCTTCGTACTTTCCTACGGAGATGGCTCCTCCATTCCAGGTGAACAGTACACCGACACCTGTTACCATAGCCGGATATACGGTACGCACCCTCCAGTTCGCGTGGTGCCAATCGATGCCTAATTGTACCTCGAAGGCAACCAATCAAACTCTCGGCGCAGCTACCCAATACTCTTCAAGTTTACAATCGTCTAATTTTCCTGCAGACGGTTTGATGGGCATGGCTTTCGAGAGCCTGTCGATATACGGTGCCAACCCAGTCATCCAAACCCTTGTCAACAATAATGTCATTTCCGACCCCGTTTTTGCCTTCAAACTCGCCTCCTCCGGCTCTGAACTACGAATAGGCGGCATTAACTCTGCTCTGTACAGTGGCTCCTTGACTTATACGCCCGTCACGCAGCAGGTGAACTACTGTGATATGAGATTTGCAAACATGAGCCGCTGACACTTGATGGACAGGGCTATTGGCAGATAAGTGGAGATTCTATCAGTGCCAACGGGAATGTGGCTCTTTCTTCGTTTTCGGCGGTCGTTGATACGGGTACGACACTCATTATTGGCGACTTGGACACGGTTGGGCAGTTCTACAGCTCTCTAAATGCCACGGATCTTGGAAATGGGTTTTACACATGTATGTCCTTCCTACATACTCTCTCTGCATCTTCTATAACGCGTTATAGTGGGTTGTGATTCGATGCCCAGTATCAGCATCACCATCGGAGGCACGGCCTTTCCTTTGTCCGCTACGACGTTCAACCTTGGAACGTACCCTACGGGTAGTTCACAATGTGTGGGTGCCATCGCTGCAACTGGCGGTCTAGGCAGTGCGTCTTTCCTCTTCATACCTGCTCGCTGTTGGAAAAGGGTTGATCCCGGTCAGTCCGTCAGATACCATGGTCCTTGGAGACACTTTCCTTCGGAACGTTTACGCAGGTCTTTGATATGGGACAGTCGAGAGTCGGGTTTGCCGATTTGGCTTGAATGAAGCTCAAACTATAAATCTGCCCAAGGCCACTCGGAGAAACTCGGACTAGTCATCACGGACATTTACCTGCCCAAACCTTGAAGGGGCAACGCAGGCAGCTTGATTAGTGATTTGATTGTGCCATTATCAGTTCACCTAAGCAAAATGACTCTCGCCGATATGGACGCTGGATTAGTTTTTGTTTACACACTTCATTTCGTTCGTTTGTTCGCAGCTAGTCCGGCTCTGTACCCGTACGGAATCCCTGAACACTATCATGTTTGAGCCATCGACAAAGATACTAGACCACATCGTACACCTGACCCCTCCGGGAACAGTCGAGCTGGCGTCCCAGCAGTTTCGAGATCTAGGGTTCAAGTGAGAGGACTGCTATGTTATGTTGCGTCGAGCACTGAATCATTCCAAGCGTTATTCCAGGAGGAACACACACAGGAGGGCTAACAGCGAATGCATTAGTAGTGGGTCACCCTACGGCTCTCTCTCGATAGGCTCCTGCATGATGACGATATGGGATGGACTACATATTCAACAGGTTCTAGCCACTGGATCGTACCTAGAACTTATATCCTTCACTCATCCTGCCTCGCATTATCCTCCAAGCTCACCGGATCGTCGAAAGCGCGACTCGAATCCGTGGTCACACAAGCACCCTGGATGGATCGATTACGCTTTCTTAGGCGCGTCTGATCCCGATGTCTCTATTGCACACATAATCAACGAGCGTGCGCGTCTGGACGGATCGGGCGTGAAGTACGACCCCGAGGTTGATGGAGGGCGCGTGCGCGAGGATGGGAAGACGTTGAAGTGGGTGATCACGGTCCCAAGCGAGGAGCAAAGACGTGGAAGTCTCCCGTTTTTCTGTGGCGATGTGACGCCGAGAGAGTGGAGGGTAAGCATCCGTGGGGTCGAGGACGCACCACTCGATTATTCACGCCGCAGGGTACGTTCGATACGCTGACACTTTATCCTAACCCTTCGCAGGTCCCAATCGACCCACCTTCAAACTCGAAACATCCATCTGGAGTGCTTGGAATCGCACATGTCCGGATACTCGTGGTGGCCGAGTCATTGGACGCTCAATCGGCGCAACTGACATCAGTAGTTGGAGACCCGCCAGTCGGGCACTCCTTGTCGGGTTATACCTGGTCCCTGGAGACCCCGCATTCGGGATTGGAGGCACTAAAGCCACGCCTAATTTTAAGTGCGCCGGTGGACGAGGAGGAAGAAACATACCTCGCCGAACGGGGGCCTGGTGTCTACGAGGTTGCTTTTTGGGTAGGACCTGAGGGGAAAGAGCGTACCTCTGCAACGCCTTACGGCAGGATAGTTTGGCGGGTGAAAGCCACGTAGGGAATTGCTGCCATGGAGATTAGGTAGCCACCCACAGCCCGTCCTACCAGTAGTGGTATGGACGGGTTGGATGATTTTGGGTTGGCGTAAAGTCCGGAAAAAAGAAACTGACCTAATTACCCCAGTAGATCCATCATTGCAAATCTGAAACATTATGATCACCATCTCCTTAAAAGAAAAAGTGACCGCCGCAGGATTCGAACCTACAATCTCCTGATCGACCGCTTTCAGCCGTAGTCAGACGCGATACCATTTCGCCAGGCGGCCAACTGACCAACGGCTTGGTCCGTAACTCCATGAGGGGCCCAAAGAATGCACCGGTATCCAGTTTGCCCCAAACATTTTCTTCTGGTGCACTCGATGCCAATCCTTGTGCCCGTCCCGCGTCATCGGGTCGAACTGTCGAAATCTTCGTCTTCGATGGCGAATAGCTTGGAGTTCCCCTTATCTTTAGGAGAGATATTAAATTCGGCTGCCTGCGATTTTCGTCACTCGGAACGATTGCAAAACCAAACAGACGTTCGCCGGCCAGTGACTTTGTACACACAGTAGACGCACAGACACGTATCATTACCTTGTTTGGCTCCTTGACAGTGGACGCCCTGCCGGATCAGTCGATCAGGGTTTAATGAGGGCGGAAGGACTGCATAATAGTATCTAGATTGTTTGAACGTGTTCGACACTGTCCAAGAACGCGACAAAAACGATGGTATAATGCAATCATAGGGGCTGAGCGCTGAATTCACACTCCGCTTGAAGTGACAGCGCGGCACACCGTTGCCGGGGCGACTTCCATGGCGTCACACGGCGACGACTCGCTATGCACATCAGGGAACCGGCAATTGGTCAGGACTGGTCACAAACCGGTTTATGACTGGTTCTGACTAAAATCCCGTTTACTGATGCAATGCAACCCAAGTATATTGCGGCTCGCTGTGCGTGCACCTCAGCAACCTTTTGAACTTCCTTGTAGTAGAGACCTCCCTATCTTCGTCTCCACGTAATTGGGTGCGAAGAAACTTGTGACATGTTGGGTACGTGTTCCGTCCAAATTTCACAGCACTGTGCATTATCTGTGACATGATCCGGGTGTAGAGATTTCATCGCCCCCGCCAATTTCCAAAACCAATCCGGTTCCGTCCAAAGCAGCCTATCGCACCAAAGAATGGACTGTCCAAAGACGGTACACCGTCACCGTCTGTCAGACTTCCCTATGACAGCTGGACAGCAATGAGGACAAAAAGAGGTGGCCATTATTTTGTTTCATGAATGCAAGTCAAAAACTCTGAAAACAAAATAATGGCGGCCACGCCGACAGGTGAAGTGACAGATTCGATCATGATCGAAGTGATGTCCATTTATGGTAGATCGTCTCACTGGTTCCTGTCGGGCTACGCCATCGTCGGTGTTTGTCTGTCCAACCGCAGGCAGGCGCAGAGATGGGTGGGACTCGAGACATGTCAAATCCCACATATCGCAACGCCCAGGTGTCCCTTTGTTCCGTCGTCCCAACTGACACGCCGCCAGTACCATGATTGACCATACCTCCGAGCCCTTATTATAGTCTCGACAGCTACACATGCGTTGAGACACCATTCCAAAGGATTACCTTCTTTCTTCTCCAGCATGACGATGTCGTTCTCTGCAACAAAGCTCGTTCTTCGTGGTTGGTCACCGGCCAAAGGTAACGAGGAAGAGGTCTACGTCTCACACCAGTCCGTCTTCGCCAATTCTACGAGTTCGGCTAGCCACCCCAACCCTCCCATCCATACCGAATATACATCGGAAACGTCCCCAGATCATGCCGTGCCATCGTGTACACAGTTCATTCAGCCTACCAGCTCTCCACCGGTCTTGATCACACATCGCTTTCCAATGGCACCTTCATCGGATCGTAGGACACAACGCAATCGTAGCAGAGACCCCACTTGGGTTCCTAGACCCCGTAATGCCTTTATCATCTTTCGCTGCAACTACACCCGCGAGCACGCCGCTCGGAACTCGCAGGAAGCGGATGAGCAGTCTCTTACCAAAACCCTCTCGAGGCGCGCCGGAGAGGCATGGAAGAAGTTGCCCACTGCCGAGAAAGACAAATACAAGCGTCTCGCCGACAGAGAGAGGGAGGAGCACGCTCGCCTTTATCCTCATTACCGGTTCCGTCCTATGCGGAGGCAAGCCTCTGTGAGCAAGAAGGCGTGTCTCGAACACACCGGAAATGATGGCAACACATTTGATGGTGCTGTTGATATCCACCCGCCTGCACTAGCGGTGCCTACCCAGTCTCATAACGAGACCGCGGCCGCCGCGCCACTCAGTCCGACGTCGGAACGTACGAACGATGATTTTGCATGCGTAGGGCGTAGTCGGTCACCGTCCATTTCACATGGAGATCCGCTTTCCGCTCCCCCCGTCGTTCCTTCAATGCAGCATGACTGTAGCTCATACTCGTTGATCGATGGGATTGTCATCGCTCGAGAACCGTCGGACTGTGTGGCGCAGGTTCTTCATCTGCCGCCGCATGCGGCACTAAACCTTTGGCAGCCCGTCCCAGCAGCGGGGTTGTGCTCGTCTGAGCTGCCACCCGAAACGAATTGCACGGATCAGCTGAACAATGTGCGTAGGATTTGCTTCATGCCAATGAAAGTCGTGCTAATGCACATACCCCAGCCGTCCGACGAAGTATGGCAGGTCGGACAACCCGAATGCCTTCCATATTCATCCCCTTTTCTCCCTCTCGACCTCGATGTACCTTTCGGAGACCATTGGCCCTGGGCCTGCTCATATGACAGTTCCTATTAACGACGCCTTCGGTACCTATTTTGGTCTGTTCTTATGGTCTTTAGACATAGTTTCTTTGGAGGATTTAACCCACCCCACTGTACTTCATATGCTCGCTATTTCCGAATATGACTTGACCTTCCCTCACACCTCTGCAGGCGGGTTTCCCAATGTCTATTCCGAGCTTCTTACGAGCCTTGTGCGAACTATCCCACAAGTACTCGGTACCGTGGTTTTATGAACCCCCTTCGAGCTTTCCGAGAGCCCTGTCCTACTAGTAACTTGTGCCGAACTGAAGGGCATCTCAGAGCCGTCCCTTGGCATGCCACCACCATTTCACCACCATCCTCGAGTTCGAATCACTACAGGTGACCATGTTTTACTTTGGCGTTTTGATCACATGGTTGCTGTGGTATTACATATGTTATACAAGGTTCTCTTGCCCGCAAGGTCATCACCTATCGACATCCCTCCCCCTCTCTGATGTTTCCCCGTTTCGTTACACATTCAGATTCCATTCTTTGTCGTTGTATGCGAGTGACACGTGACTTGAAACCCTTAAGTGTGCCGACACACCCCCTCCTTATTCCTCCTTCACCTTGCGATTCCCAACATGCCTGTCACCCTGCCATCCAGCCAAATACACGGCATCCGAAGTGCGTCTTGGTTACTTCCATCCGCCAGTTCTCATATTTAGAGTCCACACAAGCAAAAGAGGGAAAAGGAAGAAGAGGGTCCGAGGTTCCAGTGACAGCCTTGACATACCTCTCAATGACCTTTGGGAGGAGATAAAACAGCTCCAGATTGACCATCTCGTTCAGCGGGAGAGGCACCGAGTTGCAATTTCAGCTCTCCAGATTTCCATGGTGGAACAGCGAGATACTATTCAACGCCTTGAGAAGAAGGTCGAGCACCTCAGCCATGAGCTCACGGACTTATCATCCAATGTATCCTTGCTCTTGTCCCTGCAATAATTTTGGAGGTCCAGTAATGTATTTCAATGACACTGACTGACCCACTTTTGCGAACTTTCGGACTTGGACCTGTGCTTGTGAGCTTGTTTCCGTCCTTACATATCTGTACCTTCACGAACTGTTCTAAAAGGCACCGTCAATTTTTGTAAATGGCTTCCGTACAAGTACATTCCGTCCCAATGAGCCATTATTAGTATCTGCTAGAGGGTCATGTCACACAATCAGAGGTCTTTGATCACATAGGTCACTTCGGGCCGGTCATGAATTCTATGCTCATGGATTGGTGGCAGCATAGTATACTGACCAAGTCATTAGTAGGAGAGCACTCATAAAGCCGCTTTAGTCTGAAGTGGCCCGTATTTCTCTAACAGGAACATGGCAACGTCCTGGGCTAAATTTCCGTGTTTTAGTGCTAGGCTCTCTTAGGGAGTGATACTTACCAAGTTCAACTGGTGCTTCTTGCACTATCTGTATGTCGTGAAGTTAGGATAGCCAACATAGAGATACAACTACATACGAGGTGTCCAGCGAAGGGGAACACTATATTTGATGCATTGGCAGGTCGTCTCCATACCCTCACTCTCGTCTCTGGTTCTCCAATGAAGCTGGGTATCAAGCACGTAAGGGACCGCATTTCCAGAGTCAGAATATCTACCTAGTTGTTGGGACAACCCATCGAAGAGCAATGTCTTCATCCAGTTTCTCTATTAACTCCCAATGCTCACGCGGAGGGAATATATTCACATAGCACAGGCTCTCTTGGATGGGTGTTGTCTTCAACCTGACGCTGCCGGAAGGGCTATCCGTTAAACCGTAGTCGACATACATTTTCAAGACATCGGGGTGCCAGGATATAAAGAATGGTTTTTTTCGGAGAAGACGAAGAGCCTCTTCACTGCAAACAATTAACAGAACACACATGGAAAAATGACCCACGACACTCACCGAGAACGCCAAGTATCACGCCTCATGAGAGCACCACTGGCGAGTTTAAATCCTAAGTCATGAGAGCCATAATTGAAGATGACAGGGTCCACAAGTATCAATGACGAAAACAACTTGGGAAAATTCAGGGCAGCAAATGCACTGCACGAAACAGATGAGTAACTACCCGAAATTGTAGCCATTTAACCTACGACGTAGAGCCGCCAACCGAATGACCAACGACGACAAGTTTCCGTTGGTGGTATCCATGCTCTTTGCGGGCGTTGCTCGTGGTTTGCGGAACGCGTGGCAATTGTGTCGGCAACGACGTAGATGTAACCTCTTCTGGGAGGTAATGCAGGAGAAAGTTGGCGATGTCACGAGCGTTGTCCTGCGAATCAACTGAAAAGTCGTCAAACTCAATAAATACTCGGAATCAAGATCCCCCTACACATTCCACTCAAGTTTTCCGCATTCATGAGAGCCGAGTCACCATGCTGAACAGCTTCCAAAGACCATACTTCATCCACTAAAGAGGCAGCTGGCGAATCCATAAGGCTTCGCAACATGGTTTCCCATATCTAAATGACTGGTTTAGAATAGGACCAAAAGTGAAATACAATTGACTGAACTCACCTCCTTCGGGAATCCGTTCGCATGAGCGAGGAATAAAGTCAATCCAGTACTCATAGTACTGCGCCTATAGTTCCGAACATAGCGGTTGACGCAGTTCCAAAGTGGTTTCTGACCAAGTCCAACGGCCATTCTCCCTTGCGTGAAACTATCCTGCCTCTCGATAAGTCGCTTGACGACGGTTGCTATCTGCTCTTGCCTTTCGGCGGGCGACGTCGAGTCGGCATGTGGGGGAATCTCGGGAAGAGGTACATCTGGAACCAGCCTGGGGTATGCAGCAGGGACGATGTGTGTGCTGAGCGCGTAATCCTTGTGAACGATATCTTGCCTAGGGGGTGAAGGAAGGCTGGGACAGCGCGCTGAGGCAGGGTGAGGTTGGATGGGAAGTAGCGGTCGCGGGTTAACCGACGGCCAAGGCGGAGATGGCGTATAAGGTATGCTAAACGTCTTCCTCGTCATCCCGAGCTTCTACAACCACTTGGAATGTGGAATGACATCCCCCAGAAACTGATCAATCATAAAAAGGCTGTACCGTAGCATGTCCGCATCGGCTAGTAAAAAGAATGCCAGGGATCGTGGATGCAGTTCTACTGTAACTACTGTACATACATAGTACATTCAAGGGAATTCAAGCTATATTCTACCCGGGTCCGGCAGCGATACGGTTGCCATCGCGATTCCGATTGGAGAGGTCTTCAACAATGACCGAGATGGACGAACGGCAAAACCATCATGCAAATGGCAATCACCCGCCTCATGCGCGGCGCCCTGTCTAACTCTGGCGTTGCAGCTGTCTGGATGCTACACGATTCTCACTTCCCCGTGTCCCAGTAGCACAGACGCAGAATTTTGAAGAGGTAATGCTCGGACTAGTATACGTTCTGATGAATGATCGGACGCAGCAAAGGATAGTTGGGGTTCTTAAGCTTCCCAAAGGAGACCGCGTGGTATGTGAACGTCACAGACGAAGTCAGTAAGCGACGCGGGTACTCTGTTGCACGGTTCTTCATGTTTGTCCGGTTAGTAATTTCAACGCCCCCTGTGTTCTTCAGAAGCCTACTACCCATACTTTGATGCCTTATCCAATGATTTTATCTACTGTGAAGTACAGTTGATCAAATGAGCAGCAAGATCGAGTCACTCAACACTTGCCAGTGTTTCATGTCCGTTGACACGCGTATATCACTCTCCCGCATGGCCTGAACCGGTGGTGTCAATTTGCAGTAGAGCGGGCGGAAATGGATATACAGTACCTCGCAATTTTCACACACAGAGCTCGAAAAGGCCATGACTCCCACCCTTAACGGCAAGGACACCGCAGAAGTCTTTGTCCGGCGCAGTATAGATGGCACGTACCAAGCCTGGGTCAGCCTTAGGCTCCTTGTCGTAGGGGTACAGATGGCCATCTTCGAAGAGGGGGAACACGAGTAAGTCCGCACCCTCTTTATTGCAATTCTTGTTATCGAACTCAAGGTCATGGTGATGATCGTGATTATGGTGGAACGGCTGGGGGTATCCGGTACGCCCGGGGTACAAGGGAGCATGGTGGACATTGCTCTTGGCTTTGGCTTCGTCTATCTTATAGTTTCCTTTGGATGTTTTACAGGTGTATTCCTTCGGAGAGACGACTCGTCAGTCACGAGAGTGGAAGAATGAAGTATAGAAACATAGAACGTGTACCTTATTCTTTCGCTTCGCCATGGGGATAGCGAGGACTGACGCGATGACCATTGTAAGGCAGACTAGAGTCTTGACCAACCGCATGTTGGGGTGGAGAAGCAGTGACGATCGCTACCGTTATAACACACGGAGTATTTCGAGTTCCGGCAGACTTTAAATACCTTTCGGGGACGGCCATTCTGTGACGAGTAGACTGCTCTTCCAGAGGATAATTCTCGACCTATATTGAACGAAAGGCGGCTTTGTCAGTGCTCCGCGTTTCACACAGAGTCGGGACGGTGCGGACTTCAATATCAAGTCCCCTGCTATAGTACGAGTAGGGATCTCCCAACTCAGTGTGAAATCAAGTAAATCTCAGCGTAATGACCATCGTCGTACCTCCCTAGTTTGTGTTACCGATCCGGAACATAGGCAACACGGGACCCGTTTCTGGGCAGAAGTTGGTGAAACGATTAGTTCGACCGGAGCTCATGCAAGCCGACCAGGAAGATCGCGACTGTATGGACGGGAGTGCGTGTGTGCAGAAGGGAATTCTTTCGCCGCCACCACCAAAGTACTGGGATAAATTTTCCATATTGCCTAGCGATTGTGACTTAGAGTCCTTCCTCGAGCTAGAAAAGGAGGCTGTAGATCGTAGTATGCTTGCGTGTCTAAGTAATTGAGCCCAAACGGTCCGCGAGACGGAGAATACCAAGCGCACTTGTCGTATGAACTACTCCGCTCCACGACTGGGTAGGGCTGGAGTCCGGACATCGCCTGACCGGAAGTCCAAATCACCTGCAATGATGCCCAGTCGATTGGAGCCCACATGATTGAACTGAGCCGCAGCGTTCCGGAGCCTTGGCCACTGTGAGTTGGGCCACGATTGCTAGGAGCGTTGCCTCCGGTGGATAAGTCTGCTACGCCCCTCCTCCTCTTGCATGGAAAAATGCAGAAGTCATTCGGGTGCTCACAGTGGTGGTCTACATAGTAGGATGTCACGCACACAGTTTAGTCCGACTTTACCTTGGAGTCCGCCCAAGTAACCTGAATTCCAGTGTCAGCTGGCTGCAAAGGAAGCGCTTACGCGACATCCCATGTTAGGGGCCTGCATCGCCGTTTGTACCTGGGAAAACTAATTCACAGCAACGCGATCACCTTCAGTGCTGCAGCTTTGTCATTAGCATCGAGATGTCTTCTTGTAGGAAAGGAGCCTTGTATTGATATAAGGAGGGAGTAGTTAGAAGGGAGCGATATCACTGCAGGTTCAAGATATCGCGCCGAACTAATAGTAGCTGTTTAGTGTAAACATGTAGTGTAAACATAGGTATAGGAATTCGTATTACATAATGAAGTACACTAAATAATTGAAACCGGAACAGTGGGTAGTATATACGTAGGAGCGACGAGTGGAGGCCCGAGGGCGGCAGGAAACAAGCCAAAATGCCGATACTTACTTACCTGTGGCCCAGCCCGCTAATGTTCCATGCAGCTTGCCGTCGCACGAACCACACCTTTCCTAAGATCCACATCACCCAATCCCGGACAGTCACCTTGCTTATTGGCAACCACCAGGCAACAATCTCGTCCTTCACACCAGCAATTGCGAGAATGTTCTTGGTGAGCCCGATGACCTCGAGTGCGCGGGCACGTCGCTCTGCCACAAAATCGGTAAGGATACGGTCGGCTTCCGGTAGAGTCAAAGACTCTGTTGCTTTGATGTGCTTCGCCAGCGCCTCCCCAAGGAAGACCGCATCCCTAAGACCGAGGTTCATGCCTTGTCCACCGGCTGGAGAATGGATATGGGCAGCATCACCAACGAGGAGGACGGCAGCCCCTTCAGATTTGGATAAATCACCTGAAGAAAAGCGGGTAAAGAAAGTATCTGCGATGGCAGAGTGGGTGCGGAAACGAGTGCACCAAAGGATGTCCTTGATACGGACGCCCTTCCTGTTGGGATTGACGGTAGGATCCGATGACAGACCGGGGGGAGCAAATCTGTCGATAAGATTTTGCATATACTCCTTCGACGGTGAATGAGGGATGGACCCTTCTTCTAACGGCACTCCGCACCCTACCCTGAATATTCTCCCTTCAACAGGCTTTCCGGTTTCTTTGGCGAGGTATTCATTGAAGGTGGAAGGAATGGGGACGCAGAGGAAAAAACTATTTGGGGACATTGCGCCTCTAAAGTTGAAGTTGTCCAAGTCCGGGGTATCGAAGGTGACATCCGCTTGAGCGAGCTGTGCAAGGACGGTGGAGTCCTCCCCACGGCCGTTCTTCGGATCTGCGAAGGCGATACCTGCGATGGTGCGAACCTAAAAAGCTCTCCATAAGGACAATAACGAAGATAACAACACAGATACGAACCACCGAATGAGCGCCATCTGCAGCAATGACATATCTCGTCGTGATAATCTGCCCATCCTCGAGTGTAACATCCGCGAGATTGGTATCATCCGCGTTTAATTTCATACCTACAACCTTGTGTGGACGGTGCACAGTAACACCGAAGGTGGAAAGTTTGTCCCACAAGATATGCTCTGTAAACGTCTGAGGTATGACGAGCCCATAAGGATAACGGGTGTATGGTTTTAGCCCTTCGAACTGAGGATAAGCCAACACTGCGGTCCGAGTGCCCAAATTCATCCTGGTCGTCTTCGTGCCTTTGGAGATCAGCTCGTCTGCGCAGCCTATCGTATCGAGAGCCTATGCGTGATGTTGTCTTAGTGGGTGGATATCAAATATCTGAGGAAACACCTACTTCCAATGTGGCAGCATGGACAATGATGGCACGGGAAGTGTTGTCCCCTTTATCCAAAGCATCCATGATGACAAAGTCTTTGAACCCGTGATGGACAAGAGACAGAGCCGTGGCCAGACCGGTCGGGCCAGCTCCGACAATCAGTACGGTGGTGTTTCGGGGAAGTGTCATGTCTCAGACAATGAAGTTTCTGAGGAAATCTGTAGGCCAGCCGCACGGGGTATATATTATTACCTGGTCTAGCACTGCCTGAAGCTCCTCGGGAATCTGAGGGTACTTGCCGACCTCAACTTGACTTTGAAGGCCACAGCTTGGGGTCGGCAGGACTGGTGATGGACGCGACATGCTTACGTTGAGTGGCTGAGTCATCTGTTGTAGAACACGAACACCATAGTACGCGGCAAGGCAACGCCGCAACTTGTGGGGTCGGGCAGGTTAGGAACGTCAAGCAACGGCGACATAGGTCACCGGTCCCGGTCAGGTACGGTCCAATCGCCGCCATCGACTGGTCACAATAGAGAAACGTCCTTGGGACATCGTGCAGCGGCCCATTTCGAGATTGTCGGTCCTTCGATGAATATCGCAGCCACGACCTTCAGTCATCTCAGGACATGACAGACTTCTGGTCCTTCGCATTCTTCCCCCGACGCTATCCCCAAGGATGATGTCTAGTAGTGTGGGCAGTTCGTCCGAATGCTGTGGAGAAGGGCTCTCGGATCATATCGGTTGACGAATCCGTTGTCAGCGCAGACTCTTTCTGGTCCTTCCGATCATCGCACAGTTATACTCTGCCTGAAGCTCTACTTGCATTTGCAAGGCCGACCAGTTTCGTCATCCATGCATCCACTGGTTGACCGGCACCTTCCTCGACCGTGAGTGCATCTTCTTAGAATCATTCGAAGTTTAATGGCATCCGAGAATAGGTCAATGGCGTGCAGTGATGTTCTTTGAAAAAATCCCCCTACAATGTCTTTCCGTGCCGATCACCTTCACTCACCCGTGATGAAGTAATCATACGGCTTACAGACACACCCGCGTCTCTCACATCATACTCGCAATACTCATGTTCGTACTTCTTACAGCACAATCCCGAGAAACTATGGTACACACAATCGGATCCGACTGCCTATTTTACAATTTATGAACGATTCCGTTGGAAGCACCCCCTCTACGATGATAATGCTCGTTCCCTTTACCTACGACCCAATCCACTGATGCTCCACGCAGCTTCCCTTCGCAGATAATACACTTTCCCTAACATCCACAGCGCCCAGTCCCGAAGAGTCACCTTACTAACGGGTAACCACCATGCAACATTCTCGTCTTTCATTCCACCGATCGAGAGAAGGGTCTTGGTGAGCCCGATGACCTCAAGCGCGCGGGCCCGTCGCTCTGTGACGAACTCGGTAAGTATTTGGTCGGCTTCCGATACAGGCATAGATTCCGTTGCTTTGATGTGCTTTGCGAGCGCCTCTCCGAGGAAGACCGCGTCCCGAATACCGAGGTTCATACCTTGCCCACCAGCTGGGGAATGGATATGGGCAGCATCACCCACGAGGAGGATGGCGGGCCCTTGGAATTCCGATGGGTCGCCTGGAGAGAATCGAGTGAAGAAAGTATCGGCTATGGCACTGTGAGTGCGGAACCGCGAGGACCAGAGAATATCCTTTATGCAAACGCCTTTCCCGCTGGGGTTTACATCAGGATGAGACGAGAGATCGAGCGGTCCGAATTCGTCAATAAGAGTCTGCATGTACTCCTTCGAGGGCGAGTGTGGGACCACCCCTTTTGCTTGTGGTACTCCGCATACTATCCTGTATATTTTCCCTTCCGTTGGCTTTCCGATTTCTTTTGCAAGATACTCGTTGAATGTGGATGGAAGAGAGGCACACAAGGAGAAGTTATTCGGCGACATTACACCTCTAAAGTGGGGCTCGTTTAAGTTCAGGGCATCGAAAGTGACATCCGCTAGAGCAGCCTGCTGAAGGATACCGGAGTCGTCCGTGCAGTCGCTCTTCGGATCCACGAAGGCGATACCAACAGCGGTACGAATCTAGGATGCCGTTCGTAAGAGCGATCATCGGCAAAATAACGACGACGAACCGTGGAATGTGCGCCATCCGCAGCAATGATATATCTCGTTATAATAACCTGCCCATCATCGAACACAACGTCCGCGAGGTTTCCATCGTTTGCGTTGATTTTCAAGTCTACGACTTTATGTGGACGATACACGGTTACACCAAAGCTGGCGAGTTTTTCACCCAACACGCTCTCTGTGAACGTCTGAGGTATAATGAGCGCGTAGGGATGACGAGTATACGGTGACAGGGCATCAAACTGAATGTGGGCTAGCTCCGCCACTCTGGTGTCGAATCTCATTTTGGCCGTCTTTGTGCCCTTGGAAACCAACTCGTCTCCGCAACCTATCGCGTCCAGGGCCTGTATCATGATGTTATTTATAGGGTCAATTGTCTTCAATCTCTGACCGAGAACTTACTTCCAAGGTTGCAGCGTGGACCGCGATAGCGCGGGAACCATTGTCCCCCTTGACGGCAGCATCCACAACGACGAAATCCTTGAAGCCGTAGTGAATAAGAGACAGGCTGGTCGCTAGACCGGTTGGGCCAGCCCCGACAATTAACACGCTAGTACTTCGGGGGAGTTCCATGCTTCAAGTCTGACGAAGCCGCATAGCAACAAGGTAATTATGGTTGTCCCGATGATGCTATCGGAGCGTTCTACCCCACATATGTGTAATACTATGTCATCACTGTGCGGTCATATTCTGAACTGCTGCTGACTAATCAAGGCGTAGAAACGTTCAAGGGATGCGTATTAGACCGCGAAGCTTCGAAAGGGTTCAACAAAACAACTCTCGTATTCCGAGTGCTGTCTGGGGTCCCATTTGACTTTCTGCAAAAGAATTGGGTACAATTCAATGTTATATGATCGGCTCGTGCTGCTGACTTCTTAACCGGACTGCATTTTATTTGCTACCCACTGCGTGAATGGTATTCTTGTCGTTCACCAGTAGGTTCTTCGGATTGTCAACCTCTAGTTCTGCGCTAGGATCTCTACTACAAGTTCCTCTCCGCTATCAGTGGTCTCCAAGAGGCTCGAAGTATTGACTCCACCCCGCATCGTCGTCTCGAAGGGTGGGGTATGTGTCCACCAAGCGGGAGGGTGTATGGATGTCTAATAAAGAGTGAGTTTGCCATACAGCGAACGGTAAGCGAGAGAGATTTCGAGTGTTGTGGATCTTGATGAACAGCGCTTTGGAATCACGTCGGGGACGACTCCAGTCTCCAGGTATTTCGTCGGCGTAGATGAAACTTACTCTCCTTGTGGGTCCAGACAGTGTTCACTCTTAATGGTTTGCGTGTCTTTTACTTCGACATCTACCTCTATATGTAGGAATCGTGTCTCAACCAAAATTTGGTCTGCCTTTATGTGATAGGACAACGATATTCTCCGGTTGAAAGGTATCGGTACGACTTTTTTTCTTCCGTTCCAATGGATCTGACTTGCAGGATGTCAGATGCAGGTTCTCTTCCAACGTTCCTGAACCATCGTTCTTGTTGGTCTTTTCTTGAAGTGCGCAAGTGCGAGGAGTCCTACGTTGTACCAATCTATCTGGTTGCAACGCTGTGGCCTGCAGCCCTCCGTCAGTGCGTGAATACCTCGTTGGCCTAAGAGCCGAAGCTCCTCAGCAGTGACCGTTTTAGGCACAACACCTTCAAATGATGTCCCAGTTGGTTTATACGTAAGCCACGTCCGAATCTCTACTGATGTACATATCATGATACTTGCGATACGTAGAATTTCATACTTCGCAACACGGCCTAAAAATGAAGATAGTTGCGGATTCTCGCGGTGGTATCTCTCTTCGCGGTTCTCAAAGCTCTCCCTCTATCTACGACCCAATCCACTCATATTCCATATAACTTGCCTTCGTAGGTAATATATCTTTCCCAATATCCACAGCACCCAGTCCCGAAGAGTCACCTTACTGATAGGTAACCACCACGCAACGATCGTCTCTTTCATCCCGCCGACTGAGAGAAGTTTCTTCGTGAACCCGATGACTTCAAGTGCACGAGTACGTCGCTCCACAACAAAGTCAGTAAGGATGTGGTCAGCTTCGGACACGGGTATAGACTCCGTCGCTTTGATGTGCTTCACGAGCACCTCTCCGAGGAAGACTGCATCCCGAAGACCGAGATTCATGCCTTGTCCCCCAATAGGAGAATGGATATGGGCAGCATCGCCAACGAGGAGGATGGCAGCTCCTTCCGGTTTTGACGAGTCGTTCAAAGAGAGACGGGTAAAGAATGTATCGGCAACGGCGGAGTGTGTTCGGACGCGGGAAGACCAGATAATTTCCTTGACGCAAACACTTTTTCCACTTGGATTAACAGAAGGATCCGACGATAAATCCAGGGGACCGAATCTGTCGATAAGGTTTTGTATGTATGCCTTTGAGGGTGCATGTGGAACAGGCCCCTCTTCGATTGGCGCCCCACAGGCTACCCTGAATATTCTGTCCTCGACAGGATTTACCGGTTTCCCTGGAAAGGTACTCGTTGAACGTGGGAGGGAGAGAGGCACAAAGGAAGAAGTTGCTCTTGGACATCACACTTCTGAAGGCGAAGTTGTTTGATACTGGATTGTCAAAGGTGACATCTGCCGGAGCAAGCTGCGCAAGTGTAGTGAACTCATGTCCATGGTCACTCTTCGGATCCACGAAGCCAATGCCCGCAATGGTACGAATCTAGAAACTCTCTCTATAAGGGTAGCCGTGTGGAAAGTACCTCAGGTACGAACCGTTGAGCGCGCGCCATCCGCAGCAATGACGTATCTCGTCGTAATGACCTGCCCGTCCTCAAACGTGATGTCCGCAAGGTTGGTATCGTTCGCGTTTACTTTCATACCCACAACCTTGTGTGGACGGTGTACAGTAAGGCCAAGGCTAGCGGCTTTCTGTCCCAAGACATGCTCCGTGAGTGTTTGTGGTATAACAAGTCCATAAGGATGACGAGTATATGGTTTCAGCGTGTCAAATGGAAGACGGGCTAATATCCCCGTTCGAGTATCGAAGTTCATGCTCGTTAACTTCGTGCCTTTGGAGACCAACTCATCTCCACAGCCTATCACGTCGAGTGCCTGCCATGGAGGAATGATAATGTTATTTGAGTCAACAAAGATGTACTGTGAAGTGACCTACTTCCAAGGTGGCGGCGTGGATAACGATAGCACGAGAACTATTGTCCCCTTTGACGAGAGCATCCACAACAATGAAATCTTTAAATCCATGATTGATAAGAGACAAAGCGCTCGCCAGACCGGTAGGGCCAGCTCCAACGATTAGCACAGTGGTGTTCCGAGGGAGTGACATGTCTCAGATAGTAAATTTATGAGGGGACCAGTGAGCACACAAGATATACCCCTTGTCCTTGTTGAACATCCGCTGCAGCGCTAGGGAAGAGAGAAGGGATGAGATTGAAACATTGACAGGCTGCTGCTACGGAATGCACTTACGTAATCACACTCGATTGAACTGTTCGAGTCTTCGACTACAACAGGTGATGCATCAACAAATCATGACTTAGTTCCTCCAGGTGCGAAGTGTGTCTGGACAGCCTGAAATATCAACAGGATTGTATCGTTTCGCTTTCGAGTCTTTGGATGTAAAATGCACCAAATCCGCGCCAACCACAGCACATGATGGATGTTGAAAAGATGTCCAACATTATACATGTGGTGGAAGTTGCGACAAGAGGTTTACCTGCCCATTGTTTGGACGACGTTCGAGGCATGGGCATGTGACACTTGTTGCTACTTCTCCTTTGACTCATGTGTAATCATATAACGCGACGGAGTTGTCTGTTCGGAGCCACCTCTACATTGTGATAGTTATGATACACAAACTCCATATCCTAGAACAACGCAGCCGGAAAAAAAATGCGGTAGTTATGGATTCTTTATCCCTGCTTTGGTATGCAAACTCTGCGGCTCCAACTCTTTTTATCTACGGCCCAATCCACTAAAGCCCCACACAACTTGCTTGCGCAGGTAATATACCTTTCCTAAAATCCATATTGCCCAGTCCCGGAGAGTCACTTTACTGACTGGTAACCACCATGCGACGATCTCGTCGTTCACCCCGGCGGCTGAAAGAAGATTCTTTGTAAACCCGATGACTTCGAGTGCGCGGGCATGTCTCTCTGTGACGAACTTGGTAAGGATGTCATCGGCTTCCGACAGAAGCATAGACTCCGTTGCCTTGACATGCTTCGCGAGCGCTTCTCCGAGGAAGACTGCGTCACGAAGACCGAAGGTTCATACCTTGCCCCCCAGCAGGAGAATGGATATGAGCAGCATCGCCAACGAGGAGGATGGCAGCTCCTTCTGGCTTTGACAAGTCACCCAAAGAAAGACGGGTAAAGAAAGTATTAGCAACGGCGGCGCAGGTTCGAACGCGGGAAGACCAGATGACTTCCTTGACGCAGACACCTTTCCCACTTTGATTGACTGAAGGGTCAGACGATAGGTCCAGGGGACCGAATTTGTTGACAAGGTCTTGTATGTATGCTTTCGATGGTGCATGTGGAACTGGCCCCTCTTCAATTGATGCCCCGCGCGCTATCCTGAATATTCTCTCCACAACAATAGGTTTGCCAGTTTCTTTAGCAAGGTATTCGTTGAAGGTGAAAGGAAGAGGGGCAAAAAGGAAGGGATTGTTCGCAGACATTACAATTCTAAAATTGGAGTGACTTAATTCTGGGTTGTCAAAGGTGACATCTGCCAAAGCAATCTGTACAAGTGAGGTCGAGTCATCCACAGTGTCGTCCCTTCGGATCCACGAAGCCAATGTTCGCAGTAGTGCGAATCTAAGATACTCTTCATAAGGGTGATTACAGAGAAAGTAAGGCAAGTAAGTACGAACTGCTGAACGTGCGCCATCCGCAGCAACGACATATCTCGTCGTGATGACTTGACCGTCCTCGAAGGTGATGTCCGCAAGGTTGGTGTCGCCTGAGTTTACTTTCATACCCACAACTTGTGTGGACGATGCACAGTGACACCGAAACTGGCGAGTTTTTCACCCACGATATGCTCCGTGAATGTCTGTGGTATAATGAGTACGTAAGGATAACGAGTATGCGGTTCCAGTGTATCGAAGGTAAGGCGGGCCAGCGCCCCCGTTCGAGTGTCAAAGTCCACGCTCGTAATCTTTGTGCCTTTGGAGGCTAACTCATCACCACAACCTATCACATCGAGAGCCTGCCGTGCAACAGTGTCGTTATTTGGGTCAATGAAGATGTCCTACTAAACCACTTACTTCCAAGGTGGCAGCATGGACAGCGATAGCACGAGAACTGTTGTCCCCTTTGACGACAGCATCTACAATGACGAAGTCTTTAAAGCCATGGTGGAGAAGAGACAATGCACTCGCCAGACCGGTCGGACCAGCTCCAACGATCAGTACAGTGGTGTTTTTGGGGAGCGACATTCTGTCAGTAATGTGTTCAGGAAGATGGTGGATGAAAATTTTCGAGTGTTCTCGGGTACCTATATATCGATCCCTCGTTTTCTGGCGGTCCCGCGGCACGATGCGATGAATGTCGCAACACTTATTGTGGAGTCAACACGCTCTCTAAGTTAGCACATATAACACCGGAACCAGTGACTCGAGCTGCGAGTCAATCAATGCGGCAACACACGGCAGCACAGCCATTCACAACTGCAGCCGAAGGACGACTCATCCAAAACATCGAGTCATTTGGGCTTCCGTCCTAGTACTCACTTTGGACGGAAGTCGAATACACTCTGTACCAAACTGAGGCATGTTTCACCTTGAACGTCTCAGTTGTCTTGCGGTAGGCGCTCATGTTCTTGGCTACCAGTAGCTCTACAGTCGACTATTCGACGTCTGCGAAGCTCTCAGTCCCTTCCGCACGTACTTAAGGGACAATTTTTCCCCATCCTTCGCCGTGAATGATGGTATACATGCCTGCCAAGCCATGAAAACAACGATCGCCCCCTGGCATGCTTAGATGACTCGGACTTCAACATTAAAAGTTTTATCCCTTCAATACTTTGGCAACCCATATACATATGTAGGCACGAGTTCAAAATCTCTTTACAAGATGGAAAAACTCGAATGGCCTACCTTGTCCCCGCCCCTGCCAGCTCTAATCAGTTGCTTCGCTCGTGTACGACAGGCCCAGCAGGTGAAAGGAACGATAAACGCTACTTTTTGGTAGGCTACGCGCTGGTCTTCTCGGTTCATTATTGTTACATGGCTTATACATGGCAAACATGATGTCCTATATGTATGTGCAGTATCGAGTCCATTCCCTCGCAACTTCCCACCGGAGGGCCGCTCACCTCACTCTGCGTACGGTCCAACCCTCCCAGTTGTACCTCGTGTCTCCGCCACCGCTTGGTCGTTCCATTCTCAATCTGACACCATCGATACCGTCCATGACCTTGGCTGCGATCAGCGCGGCGGCAGGCAGGGACCCAACCGTGAGCTGGACACCTGAGTTTTCCTTCTCCAAACGCAAACATGGCCGGTTTTACTTCGTTCTGCCACCTTTCAGGGCATGAACTCTCTGGGCTCCCGCATCCGTGATCCTCCCTCGTCATACTCATGGACTGCCTTGATATCCGCTGTCTGCACATGACACTTGAGCATTGCCTGCCACCTCGGCAGCCCGTACGGCCGCGAGATCTGCTCGATGGGTGGGTGCAGTCTGAGAACCTCATTGACGACATCCGCAGCACTGGAATCCCCTGTTCCTCCCATGGATATGGTAAACTGCCGTCTCGTAGGGTTCTCGCAAAAGTCGAGAAGGGGGTTGCGCGAGACGGGGTAGCACTGTGCACAGATGACCGTGGCTGCGACTAGTCGCCATAGCTTGTCATACAACGGAAATATCAGGTTGATTGCCCGGTAATCCAGATCATCCTCGCGGCTTGTGATCCACTGTCCAAGAGTGTTGTGGATCTGGGTAGGTGAGACATTCGTCTGTCCGTGTTCACTGAATTCGAAGATTGCGTTCGTGATTTCCTCCACAGGTGAGATCCACTTGCTGGAGTTCTCGATTTTGAGGGTCGTTTGGGTTTAGGACGCCCACAATCCACGTGTGAAAGGTGACACAACGGATGAAAGTGGCGAACTCGCATGAGGCTGTGGGGAGGAACTGGAAAACGCTTCGTTCTGCTACCTTTACGAGCCTCCTCCACCCCGTTGTCTCGAGGTTAACGACACTCAAGAGCCTTTCTACCCTCCTGATGTCCTCCTCGTGCGTTCTCTCGTCCTCGGATGCAAACGTGCTCGTAATCCCGAGTACCTGGTCGAGACGTCTGTTTTCCCTTGCACGCATCTGAAGAAGTGCGTGCATGTCAACGTCGGGCGGGTCAAGTACCTCCCTCACTGCGTCGACAGTTTGCCCTCGGCCCGCTCTGATCATCTTCTTGGAACAACGTATAATGGAGCGGAAGAATTTTATGGGAGGAGTCATAGCTTGATGACCGGAGTTAAATGCGTCTGTGGTCTTCTGGGCGCCTTGAATTGGCTTATGTACTCTTCCTCGCCCTTCGCATGTTCTCTGCCTCGCGGCGCAGCTTAGCATGGTGGGTTATTTGACGTGGGTTTGAAATGGCACGTTTTTGAGCTCATTCCTTCGAAGCTTCGCATTCGAGGGTGATTTGTTAACGCCGCGCGCACCATACGCTGGGCGGTTCTTTCTTAATGTGTGCAATACGTATTGATTTTGAACGCCCTTACATGCTGTGGGTGTCACCCACGCATAGTACATGTATGTGCTGTTGCTCCATTTGTCTAACTCTGATTCTGCCACCCCGAGCGCTTACCGGCTTCCCGGAAGATGCTCGATAGACGACCCTTGCACGTACACGAGTTCCACGTTATCATGGTTCTCCAATGGCGCAAGTCAAGCACCTGTGGGCTCTCAGACGCCTTGCGCTTATCGTTGGGCACTGTTCGCATCTCCTTAGCGTTTGAAGTTAAACAACAGCACATATGCACGCGTGCGCTGCCTTTGCACCACTGAAAGGGCATGTGTAGGTTTGCACATTTACATGGGGTGTAGTCCGACGACGTACAATACATCCTTTCACGACATTCGCGACATCCGCAACGACTGACGCTGGAGTGGGGCGTCAATCTGAACTACCTATTCCCGTAGGACATCACAATTTAACCGTATACAAGAAACCGTCGTAACCCTTCACATTGGCTATCGCAATCGCTGTCGCTTCCACCTCCTTGTACTCTTTCAACATCCCGAACAGTGTGCGAACAGCCTCGACAGTAGAGTCAGTGGGATACTCAAACCGGCGATTGATGCGGCGAGCACGTGCAAAGTTCTCGCCAGCGACCTGACCACTTGTCGACAATCTAACAACACGTTTAATTAGGTGGTATGAGTATCGGAAACTTAATTAAAGGTACGAGACACCCACGATAGTGCCATGCTTCCCTGCCAAACGTTTCGCTTCCAGAAAGTAGTTAGGGTAGCTTTCCTTGTCAGCGTCTACAAAAATTAAGTCAAATGGATTTTCTGTCGGAAGACTCGCTGGGGTCTCCTTGGCGTCTCCGACTATGACCCTGGCGTTGCATATTCCTGCACTAGCTAGATGATTCTCCCGGGCAACCTGTGATGGCATCATCGGATCAGTTCAATGTTTTCAAACACATGCGGAAGCTTTTAATAGATGCTGCGAAGCGTTACCTTCGCATTAACTTCTGATATCTCAAGCGTAATCGGTACCCCGTCTTCTGGGAGTCTCTGGCTAATCCGAATACTCGAATATCTGGGGATGTCGGATGCCAAAGGAAGCACGCACCCTCCGAGCACTACCACCTTGAGCACTCTCGAATTTTCCCCGATAGCAAGTGCCATAAGTTTCAGGAAATTGCCCAGGGAGGCCGAAACAGAGATGTCAGGAAGTCCATTTTTCGCGCGACGTTTCAAGGCATATTCCAGTCCCTCATCCGGACGGAGCAAGAAGGAATTGAGAAATTGTGACATTCATCAGATTTAGTAAATGTCTCTAGGACTTCTTGTGGCATCTCGACAATGGTGGACGCCATGTCTTCTTTGATGTACGACCGGTTGGATCGCGTACCACTTACCACTGGGGGCCGTGCATTGGGAGTCTTATCGGGAATGCTAGGGGTGCG
Organism: Pisolithus sp. B1; assembly: GCA_024663435.1. Taxonomy (NCBI): domain Eukaryota; kingdom Fungi; phylum Basidiomycota; class Agaricomycetes; order Boletales; family Pisolithaceae; genus Pisolithus; species Pisolithus sp. B1. Next base: position 824,340 of record JANFAA010000008.1, read on the forward strand.
GTACTACATCCAAATCATTACCCAGACACCTGTTGAAGCAAATGTATACAAGTTTGACCGACTGACTGACTGACCGCCCAACCAGAATTATAGTATATACCTTGTTAGAGTTCTTCTGTGTTTGACTTGTAGTAAGATTTGAGTAATACGCATACATAGTACATGTACGAGCTATTGCTCCATTTGTCTAACCTTGATTCTGCCACACCGAGCGCTTTTGTGGACCGGCTTCCCCGAAGATGCTGGTCCGGTGTTCTCATGGTTCTCCTATGAAACAAGTCAAGCACCTGTGGGCTCACAGACGCCTTGGACTTATCATTGCTCACTGTTCGCATTTTCTTGGTGTTTGAAGCCAAACGACAGCTTGTGCGCTGCCCTTATACTACTGAAAGGCATGCAAAGGTTTACACTGGGCATTCAACGGTATACAATACTTCCATTCATGACATTTGTGACATTCATAATGACTAAGGTTCAATTGGGAAACCAAGCCGCGCTACCTACTGCCGTAGGATATTACAATTTAATCGCATACAAGAAGCCATCGTAGCCCTTCATATCAGCTACTGCTATCGTCGTCGCCTCCACCTCCTTGTCCTCATTTAAGATCCTCAACACCGTACGAACACCCTCGACAGTGGTGTCAGTGGGGTACTCAAAAGGGCGATTGGTGGGAGGGCGTGAAAAGCTCTCATCAGCGACGCGGCCGAGTTGCACGAAATTGTCGACAATCTAACAACACGTCAGGTGCTCTGAGTATCAGAAGCTCAATTAAGATATATGGGACACCCACGATGACGCCATGCTTCCGGACCAAACGTTTCGCTTCCAGCAAGTAGGTAGGGTAGCTTCCTTTGTCAGCATCTATAAAAACCAAGTCGAATTGTTCCTCTGTTGGAAGACTCGCCAGGGTCTCTTTCGCATCTCCGACTACGACCCTGGCATTGCGTATTCCTGCTCCAGCCAGATTCTCCCGGGCAACCTGTGTCGGCATCATCGGATCAGTTCAGTGTTTTCGAACACGTCCGGAGGCTTTTACAGATGCTGTAGAACGTTACCTTGGCGTTAACTTCTGATATCTCCAGCGCAATCAGTTCCCCGTCTTCTGGGAGTGCCTGGCCCATCCAAATAGTCGAATATCTGGTGTGTCAGATGCCGAACGAAGTGAATTATTAGACCTGTTTCGGAGGCATGGAGGTAAAGCAAACAAAACACGCACCCACCGAGCGTTCCCACTTCGAGCACTCTCTTCGCCCCGATAGCAAGTGCCGTAAGTTTCAGGAACTTGCCCAGGGAGGCCGAAACAGAGATATCAGGAAGTCCATTTGCCACATTGTTTTTCAAGGCATGCTCGAGTCCCTCGTCCGGACGGACCAAGAAGGAGCTGTGATAGTGATCTGATTTAGCGAATGTCTCTAGGACTTCTTGCGGTATCTCGACAATGGTCGACGCCATGTCTTTTGAGGCAAAACCGGTCGCGTCACGTACTTGCCATCGGCAGCCGTGCGTTGGGAGTCTTATACAAAATGCTAGGCGTGCGGTATTCGACCGCTTGACCGAGTTGCTGCCCAACCAGAATCATACCTTGTTAGAGTCATGTGACGTATGATAATCGGATCGATAAGCACCTGTTCGTCGACTGCGCATTGGTGATATGATTATACGATCCATCATCTTATCAGATAGCAGAAACCTTCAATGTTGTCAACACGGCCCCCAGGAGCAGCCAATCTTGATACCAAGCGTAAGAATGACATGAAGCACTGCATTGCAGTAACCTTGATTACTTATCCGACAACGTGGAGCATCACAGGGAGTCGTATTTGACGTCAGCGGGGGCTCAAAGCGTCGCCCGCAATGGCCTATGCGTCACGTAGACATCGCGACGAACCGGATGACTTGGTCTGCTGTGTGGAGAGAGATCGATGTCTCTTATCAGATTTAAAAAAAAAACACGACCACATGTAGGCATAACCGTTTCGGAGCATCCGCGGTTGTTAGCTGTCCTCAATGAACCAGCAAATTAAGACTATCGCTTCGGGCTACTGGGGGCAGCGATTATTTGATAGGGACCCTGCGATAGGACCCACTGTACAACCGTAAGCGGCATCGAGTTGCGTCATCTCGCAATGCCCGTAGGGGATAGTCGATAATTGGTGAGATTCGTAGTCTGATGGAAATTTAATTGATGGGGTAGCCGCAAATGCCGTTTTCTCCACAATCCTACTTCATGTTTAGTCACTCCATAAGCGCCGGATCTTCCCCGGTCACGGGTACATACATACCTCCGCTAGGGGAGGAAAACTGAGTCATAGCCCCGAGTCATCAGTTAGTACGAACTGTGAACTGACCTGTGCCAGTGGCAACATGATGATTGCGGCGCGACGGGGATCATAAATCTGTTCGGATCTTCGTTGACTCACCTGCGGACGTACTAGCATGTATGGTAGCGTTTCCTTGGATTGTCTGTTCAGAAGCCAGTCTATGTAGAACAGTAACGATGCGATACCTGGAAACTGGAAGGATGAGAAAGGGGTTGTTCTGATGTTCTAAAGAGACCTAACACTTCATGATGAGTCCGAGCAAAACCGTCTTCAATACAGAGCCCCCGCGTGTGATGAGCTTGTACCTAGACTGACGTTCCATCACCCATGAGACGAAGCAGAGCCAGCGTGAGCATTAACGAGAACTGTAAAATAAGTCTAGCATCTCAAAGCATGAATTACCCATTACGACTAGAAGCGCGCCGTGCAGCAGCAACTACTTCAGCAAAAACCACTCCCTTTTTAACCTCCGCATCTTTGGCCTCCTTCGCCCTTCGTTTTTGGTAGTACTCAAGCTCATCAGCAGCTCTTCCTTGTTTCACCTTCTCAAACGCTTCCTCGTCGTGCTGACCAGACACCTGTCGAAGACACCAATCCAGTGCCTTCTCGACACGTTCTTTCAGGGTGTGCGCTTCTTCTGCCTGATGGAATGCCATATAGTTTCGGAAACCAAGCCACAGATACAGAACCAATGTCTTATGCATATCCTCAAGGACCCGCAGCGCCTTTTTGAGTTTCTCGGGAGCGGGAACGACACCTCCACTCATCCACTTCTCGACACATTCCAGTGTGCTCATCAGCGGTGCAACAGCGAGAACAGCGTCGAGGTCAACTTGAACTTCACGTTTGTACAGATGGGTGATTTGCGCGAGAATGTCAAGTGCGCTTGGTTCTCGCCAACTCGTTGGACAGTTCTTTAGCATGAGTTTGTCGGCTAGAAGCATGTCTCGGGCACGCGTGTCTATAAACTTGACCATATCCTCTAGTTTACTAGGAAGAGCCGCTCTAAATGGCGGACGGACTTTAGAGACATACGACGGGACCTCGAAGAGTGCCTGTATAGAGGATTCCGGGTGAAGAATTTGGGCAACGTCTTCCATCCAGCTTTCCGAGGGATCGATGACGGCATATGTTAGGGCTTCCGGGGGAGTAGAAAGTGCCGACTTGAGTCGCGGTAGGTCCTCAGGATATAGAGTCGTCACGAAACCACCCGGTTCGCCATGTAAACCGTAACGCCCAGCTCGGCCAGCTATTTGCTTGATCTGGGAGACGGATAAGGGGCGTTCGACGTAGCCATCGAATTTAGTCAAAACCTCAAAAACCACCCGTTTGATTTTCCTTGACAAAACGTGAGCCCATGGGGCAGTGAAGAGAGGGAGTTAGCATCGCTCACAAGTTCAATCCCATTCCGATAGCGTCGCTAGCCACGATGACATCGTAGCCACTGTGGGGATCGTTGAAGAGCGCGGCCTGCTCCGATCGAATTTCCGGAGGGAGCTTGCCATAAGCTACGGCACATAATAGGCCCGTACTTTCCTCCACTCGCTTCTTCAGTGCAAAAATATTGTTGCGGGAGAAGGTGACGACACAATCACCCTTCTGAACATGCGACAGGTCGCCGTAGAGCGACTCATTTTGAACGACCAACGGCGTGAGCCGTTCGTACCGATTGACGACGAGTTCATCACCAGTATGCTTCAGGATCTCTTCGACGACGGGCACAGCTGCCTCTTCGCCGCAAAGATGCAGTTCGCGCGCGGCGATGCCCAGTACGGCCATCGTCCACGCAGACCCTCGTGCAGGGTCAGCGATCATCTGTATCTCGTCTACGACGGCCACGTCCAGTTGCGTATCCAACGCCGCCATTTCCACGGTGCAACTAAGCAGCGATGCCGAATCCGACACGACCCTAAATTCTTCGCCCGTGCGGAGATTGCACTGTCTAACATATTTGCTGCTCCCTTGTTTCCGTAACGTCGGTTTTTTAGTACCTGTCTCCTCGACGGTGTCCGTGTTGATAGTCGTGTCGGGTTCAGCGTCCCCTTCTGGAAACATGTCCAGTGGGACTATCTGTCCCTTGTTCAGCCGTTCCCAGATTTCGTGTGCGAGTAGACGAAGTGGGCCCGCGTACAGACCTGACTTTGCCGCGGCGAGTGCGCGTAGAGCCATGTGTGTTTTGCCGCTATTGGTAGGACCCACATGCATGATGATCTTTCGTCGCATGGAACGAGCGACCGGGAAGAGGTCAGCAGGGAAGGATAGATCGGCGATTTTGTACAGGCGGGAGATGACGTTCAGTGTGGACATGGGGACGCGTTTCCGAAGGGTATTTTGTGTAGTCGGGTGAGATGCCCATGCGAAGAAAAGTTGACTGATGACCTGATCGACACGCTGTCCCGAGGACATCTCTGCAGGTGTTATTATGGACCTGCCGAAGCCCAAACCTGCCAGACGTTGATCGTCCGAAAGCATTCCGTCGTGGATATCATCGATGAAGGATCCAAGTAACTCAGTAAGGTCCCCCCTTGGTACCCCGAATGAAAGCATGCGACGCTGAACATGTGGAAGGAGTGCCCAGTGATCGACCTTGGTCTCGATAGCCAGGATGGCATCATTGGCGTCGCTGATGGCGACGTCATCTAATTCGTGTGGTTTCCTACCTACAAATGTCGTCCTTCTCGGTCTAGAAAAGTCGGGTCGGGAACGCTGGCGAGTGGTGTCATAGTGCGACAATTTTAGTGAGCGAAACTTATCGTGGCCAGTCTTCTTTCGAGGAAGGCTGGAGCGGAATCGTCGAAAGTACACTTGGCTGGCCTCCAACCAGCTTCCGGTCGACGACGACAAGACTGTATGGATTAACGCAAGACGACATCGAGCAAAAAGCATGTGGTTTGTTACGAACTCTGACTACCGGTGTGTAATTGAAACGCACTGAGTATTTGGTTTTGTTGCAAGCAAGCCAAGTCCAGCTTGCAAAACAAAAGTCAGATTACACCGTCGGTCATGGCGGCGAACATCACCCCAAGCCGACTGGCTGCACTGGTCAAAACTCGCTGTCAAATATTCCAGACAGCATACAACCCAACGTCTGCACGAACGGGTGCAAAATACCTCCGTGCTCGTCTACGCGGACCGTCGATGGTCAAGTACTATCCGCCAGTCGCCAACATCGCTGAATTGGCCAGGACATACAAGAACTCGGGTGTGGTGGACTTTGCTGAGGCACAAAGGTTGAAAGATGTCGAAGATAAGAAACGCAGAGGCAAAGGTGCACCGCCCAAAGCCAAGGACAAAGGTACGAGCTTTCCATTGCAAAAGAACACTCAAGCCGACCGCGAATGCAGGACAAAGTCGCAGAACAGCTAGGAGACGGTAGAAGAAACGGTTCCCTGTCTACATATATCTTACAGCACCCCCCGTATTGTCAACCTGTCTCCATCATAGTCGGACTGTCTGGAGGCTTAGCGAAATTCCCCAACTCAGCCAGCGTATTTGCAAACAAGTCGTTGAACTCTTGAAAGAGATCATTTCTCTCCAATTCCAGCTCGTAGTCTTCGCCATCTGGGGTGGACCCCGCCAGCCACTCCTCTAAGCCAGCTGTCCCGGTCAGGAGCAAGCTCCGCAGCCTCGTTCTTTCGGTCTGACTTACTGGCGCAGATTGGATGGTCGTTCCAGACTGCATCAGGTCGACGGGAACGATAAGGTCGAGGCCTTCACCTTTGTCCGGGTCCCAAATTTGAGAACGGAGTACGGCTACCCACGCCTGATCGAGGTCGTCCATGAAATCCAGCAACTGCCGAAAGTCAGCCATGTCAGGGGGATAGCCCGTCACTGAGTTCATAACATCGCCGGTCAGGCGAAGTAAGAATGTTGTGCGTAGAGGCGTCGAAGGATCAACGGGTGGTATCCTCAGAATGAATGCAAGCAAGTTCTGCATGGCGTGGAGGTACGAGGACAGCGTGGGCAACTTCGTCATCGAAGGCTCTGAGCTGCGTTTCGTCAATGTCAGGTTGCTGTCCACTGCAGATACAACAGTGAATTCACCGTTTCTTATATGCACTTGTGATGTCCATGAAGGTGTCCTCGACATACTGAACTGCCTTGCGCTCTTGTGCTTTCGAAAGTGGAGTGGTGACGTTCATGTGCGTGCAGTGTATGGGTGTATCAGGCTGCACAACTAGTCTATTTCAAGTGACGCTGACTATTCAGCGCTTCAGACTCAATGCATGTGCAACGCTCGCTGACCAGTTAGTCGTGCTTCGCCTGTGCTAATCAACCATAAGACAACTACTCCATGCTCTCAAATATTCTCCGGTGAGTTGGTTTCTTCGATTGTCACCTGTGCGCTTCACCTCCGAGACCCGTCGACTACGCATTGCACATACCCCCAGGATGTACCAAGACCCCCACGTACTGTCACAGATGACATCCGGATGTATACCAACGGGCGAGGTCGTCATCCTCATGCCAACCCTATCCGCTGCCTGACGTCTTCCATCGTAACACCGGAATACGCCATCGCCTTGCATGCACCTCTTCGTGCGACCTCGTGGAGGTAAGCCTTTTCACGTCTAATTCTCTCCAGCTCTAATCTGGGACCTTTGAGTAACTCTTCAACCGCGTCTGCGACGTCACTTTTTAACTGTCCGTGTCCCTTGCTTGCGTACGTCCTAGCAACATCTTGAACGTCGCTCTCAGTGCATGCAGCGAGAATAGTCAAGAGATTAGATGTGCCAGGACGATGGACTGGATCGTAAGAGATACCAGGTGTCGAGTCGGTCACGGCAGCACGGATCTTAGACTTGATCTCAGACGGGGAATCTGTCAAGAGAATACGAGATGCTGCGTCCGGTGACGACTTGGACATCTTGGAGGTTGGGTCTCTGAGCGACAGTATTCGTTTTGAGGGTGCTGTTGCAATTGTTGTTTTGGCGGGTACAGGTAAAACAATTCATTTACTCACCGTTGACGTACAGGGGAAGGGGGAACAGTGAATTTTGGCCTGGGAATGCACGGTTGAATATCTCAGCGAGATCTCGTGTCAGTTCTATGTGTTGCTGCTGATCTTCTCCAACTGGGACATGAGTAGCCCTGGAGGCACGATCAATCAGCTAGCCGTCAATAGGACGTGCTCAGTTCGGACCTGTATACGAGGACGTCCGCAGCTTGAAGAACCGGATACGTGAACAAACCGGAATTCAGAAGTGATTCATCCACATCGTCTTCCGAGCCAGCGTTCCTAGACGCGGCCAACCGAGACTAAACGGCGTCAGATAGCTGATTGGGGACACTATAACAAGGCACTCACCTTCCAGGTCGTCATTCGACGGAGCTTACCCACTGGAGTCAAGCAATTCAGGATCCAACATAACTCGACATGGTGTAAATTCTAACACGTCAATCAGCCACGCAAACGTGCCCAACCGAGGTTGTCACTTACATGATCTTGGTGGAACAGAATGGACCGTTCGGGGTCGAGTCCTATGGCCAGAAGTGTTGCCAGTATATCATCTCTAGCCGACTGTAGCGCGGTGGGATCTTGCGGCAGAGTCAGCGCGTGCCATCCTACGATAGAGAACAGTAGCGTGTCGGCGGGCTCTGCTGTCTTTTGCAGTTTGACCCAGTTAGAGAGCGCTCCGAGGTAATTTCCGAGCTGTATGTATTACCAGAGCTGTTAAGGCGTTGAGTAGCGGGACAGAATGCAATCGAACTGACGTGCGGAATGCCTGTCGGCTGAATGCCAGAGAAAATGACGCGTTTCTGAGGCTGTTTTGTCGACTGTGAAAACTGTCTGTAGTCAGTTGGACGATGGCCCGTGCACCAAAGAGTCGCTCGTTGGCAGACGCGTAACATATGAGTCTCGTGGTAAAACACAAACACATCTCACTTGGACGCCGTCATGGACGACGGATACCACATGCTCGACAACAACTACGAAGATGTTACAGCCCTGTTCGAACAAACCAGTCAAGGTAAATGGAACCGCAATGCCATCCTAAATCATCGTACTTCATCGTTTGTAGATATGGAACCTGGTGCTTTGATGTTCGACAAAGACTTTTCGTTGCACGACGCCATGGCCGCTTTCGAAGTTCGTATACGCTAATTTCCTCCTCGGTACCACACTCAGCGATCCCTGACAGATCGGCGAGCCCCGCTTCGACAGTGGTCTGGCGCTTTTGGACGACTCGCGTCCACCTTTCGATCCCCTCGTGCCGCTCTTACCGGAGGAAGTCTGCTGGATGATCGATCGTGCATTTTCCTGCGAGGTGCGCCCGTTGCGCTATTTTATGATCCAAGTCCAGAGTTCTGAGGCAGTACCGCGCAGATGGCATGGCACAGCGGCTACACGCTCTCTCAGACAGTCTTTTCGTTCTTATATGTTCATGCCTTGCCCGACATCGATCCGGATACAATTTCCCGATCACACCATCACGATCCTGACAGAACAAGGCCTGTCGAACTCGTTAGTGTTGTTCTCAGGGCATCGGTACTTGGCCTGCTCAAATGCTGCGATCTGGCATGGAGAGAACTCGTCAAAGGAAATGTATACGATGTTCGTCGCACAACTCTTCCTGTATTATTCACACCTCACACCCTCAGGTAGTGCGAGGACTGGCAGAGCGATAAATGCGATGTGCCCATGTCAGAAGCTTATCCTGTAAGTCGCATCTTGGGCATCCTAGACGAAGCCTGTCTCTGGGTTCGCAATTCCTCCCGAGGTAAGGATAAAGCTACTATCTACACGCCCTCCATAACACGTTTGAGTTAGTGCGGTCGACGTGGAGGACTGCGCTTTCCCACCGCCTAGTCCTTCGAAAGGTCGTACTCGATGCTCGTTGCATCCCTTTTCTAACCCCACAGTAGACGCTCGTCGAACTCTTTTCAGCCCTGCTGTCAAAGGATTATTTTCGCTTTCGGCCACTCATCGAGACGGCACGCGTTATGCTGCAGCATGTACGCGCTTCCCCTCCGCCTCCTCCACGACCATGCTCTCCCGCACCACGTGCGTTTGATCCCCAGTTCCCCCGAGTTCTTGTCTCTGCGATTCCTCTCCACCCAATACAATTACCGGAGCAAAGTAAGGTATGGGATATGTTAGCAGGGCTTCTCGACTCTCTAGAGCAACTCAGCATACTGATCGAGATACCCGATCTCTCTACGTGGGACGTGGGTGCCTATCTTTTCTCGTCTAGATTGCCACCTCAGTGCAGGGTTCACTAGGTCGTGGGCACGCTTCGTATCTGGCGGCCTCAGCCAAATCAATCTTTGGCTTACGTCCGGTCCGCGTTCCAGGTTTGTTCGTCCATCTTGGCAATCCTCTGTCGATGTCAGTTGACGTGATGTTGTGTAGTCAGCTGTATATGAAAACGGAATTATTTTAAACAAATATCTACAGAAACATGCCGTGGATTGCTTTTTCATGGAAGCATTGCAGATACCTTATGATTCGTTTATTTCTTCTTTTCAAACCCGATGGGTTGGTCTGGATTCTTTGCCATTGCGGCATATCGAACGTACCATCACTGAGGTAGGATCGATCGATTTCGACGACAAGTAGATGGTATTGACGGAACGGAGTAGCTCCTGGTCGGTCGCATTAAGTCGCATTGGTATAATCCTCCGCGACGGCGGAGATATTGCATGAAGTCGTTGTTCGACTGGCACGAACTGTATGCAACTCTGACGGATGTCCAGAAGCATCTGGCTCCTGTTGTAAGCGGTGTTGTCAGATAATTCACTTTCTCTCTACGTTAATGACGTTCCCAGCAGTCCGGAACGGATGTGGTTGCGAGGTTGCGACCCGTGGTACTGATGCGTAGACTGGAAACGATTAGCGACATCGTTCTATCTGGGTTCCAACTCTCACTCTACTCCGTGAACGAGCGCCCTTTAGCATATTGGTACCTTGCACGAGTGCTAGAACAGCATCTTACCTGTCTCGATGAGATTATCGAGGTACTCCCGAGTAAGCAGCGAACTCGTGATGTCGCTGTACGTATCGTTAATGGTATCATTAGATTCAATGCCACGGTTTGAGTTCCAGTTCCGAGCAAGGTATTTGACGGCTTTACAGGCCCTTTCATTGGCTCTGTTCGTTGTATGTATCTTCCTGCTTCATTGCTCGCCTCTGGCTAACGTATCCTAACATCAGGTGACCGTCAAGACGATGGGCTCTTCCTGGGAGCGACTGAGACTCAACTTCCTACGTCGCTACAAATGGGCATTCATGCACGAATATGAGGACATTGACATCCCTCCTATCGGGCACCCCAACTTCCTCTCCTTTACCACGAGTTGCAGTGCAATTTTGCAGGTGTGTTCGGCAGACCAGGTGGTTCCAATTACCTATCAGGTCTGACGCGTTTTTGGGCAGGATAAAGAGTTTTCGCCTGCTGAACAGGCCGAACTCGCTGAACGCCTCCTTACGGGGTCGACTACGGCGCCTGGCCGAATGGCAGGACCATGGACTCCGGATCGGATGGAGGTGTGTTTCTGTTTCTGTTTCTTTTCCTTTCCTGTTCTCGCTGCTCCGCAGCAGTTTGGGACTGACGTTCTCCCGATCGTCCCTCTAGTTCGTGTCGAAAATGGCGGAGGTGTGTCGAGATTTGAGGAGGTTGCCGAAGAGTATGGACGAGTTGCAGACGTGGGACGTGGAGCAGTTAGTTTGGGATCCGGACGTGCAGCCTTGGTTTCCAGTTATGCGGAATCGTTCGTAGGTCGGACTGTAGTTCTTTAGTACATACTTCGTGCTTTGGCTGGTACATAATTGTTTGGTGTAGGGGCTGTATTCCTGTTTTGGTATCTCACTTGTGTCTTGTTCGCGACGATGTCTGCTGCTCGGAGGGTGGCCACGGAGCGTGCAACGAGGCTGGCAGTCAAGTCAAGTCCGTACCACGCTGCAGTGACGCCTTGCGATGCACAGGATATCCCGGGTCCATCCACAACGCGTCGCCGGATTCGCGTGAAACAGGAAGATGTGGAACACGACGACCTAGCAGACTTGGCTGACAGGCTCCCGGCAGCAGCCACAAAGAAGAGGGCGAAGACGAAGACGACGGAAACAACGACATCAGTAACAATAACAGAGACGAAGTCCAGGTCACCCAAGAAATCCAAAGTGATACCCCAAAGCTTAGCCGTTCCTCATCCGGCCCCAGCGCGCTGGAAAGAGGCCTACGATGCAATCAAAGAAATGCGCTCAAGGATACCTGCCCCAGTGGATACGATGGGTTGTGACCAGGCGCAATGGAAGGAGCAAGACCCAAAGGTAAGTCCGTCCATCGCATCCTAGCTGCCCGGCTACTGCGTGAACGATGCTCTGGTTGCTTACTTTAAAAGTAGAACAGCCGCTTCGCTACACTCATTTCTCTGATGCTTTCGTCGCAGACAAAGGACGAGGTCACCGATGCCGCAGTGGCCAGACTACGTACAGCAGTAGGCGGGTCGCTCTCTGTAGACGCCGTCATTGCTGCAGACGAGGCTACCATTTCAGAGGCCATATGCAAGGTCGGATTCTGGAGACGGAAAACACAGTGCGTGTCTCCCGGGGTCCCAGGCTTCTTCCTTCGGATGAGCTGAAGATGTGACAGGTATATCAAGCAGGCGGCCCAACGATTGCGCGACGACTTTGATTCGGACGTACCAAAGACCGTCGACGAACTGTGTTCACTACCGGGTGTTGGACCCAAGATGGCATTTCTCGCACTTCAAGTAGCGTGGAAGCTGTAAGATGTTGCGACTTCCCCCCTTTCATCTATCTGATGATGATCCCGAAGAAATCTCGGAATTGGGGTGGATGTACACGTTCATAGAATAACCAACCGGCTGGGTTGGCATCGGCGGCCGACGAAGAATCCAGAGGAGACGAGGTATTGCAAATGGCTCCCTTTCCACAGATCGTGCCTCTGTTTGACATGAACCACCCGCAGGTTAAATCTACAATCCTGGTTACCCAAAGAACTCCACGGCGAGATCAATCATATGCTGGTTGGTTTTGGACAGGTAAATTGCCTTCCTTGTCACGGATGGGCGTCGTAAACTTTATTAATGCATTCCACGCCTCAGACGGTGTGCCTCCCTGTCGGCCCGAAATGTGACTCATGCACGTTAAGCTCAGCCAGACTGTGCCCTAGTGCTCAAACCAAGAAATCGACCAAGCGTGGTAGTCGAGACTCGGTGTCCACTAATAGCCTTGCCGAATCAGATCCCAGGCCAAAGATCGAGATCGAGGTGGAGAATGCATAACGCCTAGCGTGTTACCATCTCAGCTGAGGGGTATGTATTATTTGACAACGACTGGTATTGACAAGGGTATGCGACTGATGAATTTTAAGCATGTTGAATGTACGGCTCCCACAGCATTGCAAGGTTCGCAGATAGATACGCTACGAATATAATCCATTCGCATAATTCGAGTTCTAGGTGAGAATGATGATATCTTCCGTGTGCGACGGGCCACGCAAGTGCAAGACGGCGATATTCACGTGTGCCTAAAATTCCAATCCTGGTTCCCCCATCTTTCGATGTAATTACCACCACTGCAACACATCCATTTCATTGAGGAATTGCGCTGGCACGTTTGGATTGGGCGATAATAGCTTGCCAAGACAGTTTTCAAGTCTACCGGACTCGTTGTCAACTCGAACGAGCGATACAATATGTTTCAGGGATCACGCGATTACCTTGTTGATGCTCGATTAGTAGCAATCGGCGAAGTCGAATTGCTCCGTCAACTTATGATGAACTACGCACTTGGACTCTTTTATAGCAGTGTTGACGAGGTCAGTGGCATGCCTGTGGCGGACTATGGCATTGGACACGGTGGCGTAGCATTAGGACTGCAACTGCCTTTTTAGGAAGAGTCGTACGTAGCTGACCGATAGCGATAGATGCGTACAGATAGTATTCAACCCAGCATCCACCACTCACTGAACTGTGATGCCGAAAGGTGCTAGCCGAAGTTGGTGGCGAGACTGCTTCATTGACCATCCAGGCTTCAAAGAGCGGGCACGAGAGTCCCTTGCAAACCCGGATGCAAAGAGTGGTGATGGTAAACCAAAGGTGATGTGTACCGGTTGCCTCCCTGTGCGGATTAGCCAGGAAGCTGCACCAGACCGGGATGAGATGCGCACAGGAGTACGTCAGGAGATTCGGGGCGAAGCGAGTGTTCTTGATTGGTGTGAGTATTCAGGATGATGCCGGGCTGAAAGGCCCTAGTAGTATGATACTACTGATATTACTGATCAGTGTGGTCAGCCTCGCGTTCTGATGCTAACAAGCAGTGGTTGACTGGGTTATAGTGCCCACTACTAGATTCCTCCGTATCGCATTGAGGCTGAGAAGTTCGATCCTCTAAGTTCATAGTCCGGATTCCAGGAAGTGTGCAGAGTCCGAGTGTTTATGATCGACGTTCCATAAGTAGAGACTTCTCTCATGAATGTACATGTATATCCGCAATATGGATGCCGGTGCCAATGTACAACAGCCAACTTCTCACCTGGTGGTAGAGAATCACATCCCCCCACCGGGGTCCTGTATCGATACCCGAGTTCTGAGTTTTAGTATTCCTACTGGGAGTCAAGTTATACTATGCAGTAATAGGAATGGTTTCTGGTTAAACAAAGTTAATCGAAGGGCTCTGCGAACTGGAATAAGTATTTTAAGCAATAAAGAGGTTCCTGTCAGATTGGGTTGAGTAAAGTCGTGTTTTGCTGATCATGAACGACACTCACCCCCACGGCCTCCAACGTCTCTGGACGAGGGATTATGAGCAATCGAAAAGAAAAAAAGAAAGAACAGTTCGCAGCACACACCCAATAACACATTTCCGTCGTGGTCTTCTATACGAAATGCACATTGAGCCAGATCCTTTTCCAGGGCCCTAACAGCCATTTCGTAGTAGTGAATTGTGCTGAGACGGGCCACATCGACGGGGTTTGTGAGTTGGACGACGCGAAGAGTAGGCAAGGTGCCCCTGAGAGTGGCGAGAGCGGAGAACAAGGACTCGGATTCCATCCAAGTAGGATACACCCCCAACGTGTTCAATCCAAGATATACGATAGGAGGAAGAGACAGCATGTCGTGGGTCAGACACGAGAAATTGATTACGGAAAGTGTCAAGCGGCGGATATTTGGACATGACTGCTTGATCATGACCAAATATCGGTTGTCACAATAGGTGAGGTGGACCGAGGTAAGGAATATGCCATATCGACCCGTGAATATGGACCATGATTCAAAGTCATCATACGTCATGTCGATCACGACCTCCCGGAGACTGATCTGTCTATCCTCCAGCCCACTCCCACCGGGGATGCCGCCCTCTGTGATAAGCATCCGCTTCACAGCAAGCGTGGTAAGGGACGACAGGACGTTTTGGGGAATGAATCCGTCCGTCCATGGCATATATCGGGAACGTAAGATACACAGTCGGGACAGCTCCGCGACTAACTGCCTCTCGATAAGCAGGGTCGCAGGATCTGACGATTCCATCGACCAGTCAAGGACACGGAGCGAGGATGCGGCGTGCCGCAATGCGTTTAGAATGTAACGCAAAATCAATTCGTCCTTGGACCGCCGTTCTCTGATATCGAGTGAAACGACTGCAAGATTAGGTAGACACATGATAACGTCCACCAAGGGTTCTTCGTCTGCAGCGGCACCGCGGATGACAACATCCAACCGCTCTGCCCACCATCCGAGAGGCTTAGCTCCTGGAACTGCTCCCATTCCATTCGCGTAATTCCGGAGTGTACTACAGATAGAGAGGATTTTTCGAGGATTGTCAATGAGGATAGCTCGGTAAAGGTAACGAATGGCTAGATGCCACCATTGCTTGCAGACGAGTACAAGGTTCCGTTTTGTGGCAAAGGCGGTCTTGAGCGCCGGACGACACAGTTCGTTGTAATCGTCTCCGATGAGAGTTGACTTCTCAAAGATCTCTGGGACGAGAGTGTAGGGCACATGAGTCGCGATTTCGAAGATGTGGTCCCATACTTCGGGTGGAACGTCCACACACAACCGGGTGGTCATCTCCTGCAAAGGTAGTCAATTCGATCGTCTGACAATTGGTCCCCTGGCACTCGCTGTTCGCCTCGCCAGCGGTCGGCAATAAGTAATAAGTATGTAGTTGATGAGGGTCAACTGCGTGGCCGTGCCCAGTCGGTGCTAGGCAGTGAGTACAAAGGAAATTCATTGGGCCCACCGAGTGACTGATGTTCAGCAACTCCGATTACTTTGTTCACAAACGACACGTTGGTCTCGACAGTTCCCAACGCGCATTCAGTACCATCATCATCACGTGAAGTGAACAGGGGCCAAGTTGAAAGTGAATTACTACCCCCCGTTTCTCTGATGCCTTCAGTACTTCATTCTCAAACAAAAGACCAGGTCGCGGATGCTGCACCAATCTAGAAACGCCATCAGAATTGCAAACAGAGACATAAAGCGAAATCCATACTCACACGGCGGTCAAATTCCAGAGACAGAGACACGTTCGAGTGTCCCAGACCATTCGGTTTCCTTCCTTCGCCGGCGGCTAAAGATGAAACAGGAGTATCAAACATATCACCCAATAGTCTTTAATATAGCGTTTTCTTTCTGGCCCTGGAAACATCATCTTTCGTTTGTCCATTGACGCCGCCCAAGAAATTTCGGATTCATGTTCACAGAATCATGCATTTATTTGGGTGACATCCACAGTCTATCAGAAGAATGCCGAAGAGACGAAATTGCGTGAGTTTCTGTTTCGTCCTTGGTCGCGCAGTACTTATGCGGTGATCAGGCAGGAATAAGTAACTTCGATGCGAAGTGAACCGATTTTGAGGCCAGCAAACGGTTGATAAGACTCGTCGAACACTATTCCTCGATACCGGTGTCGTCTACGACAATATCCAGCTGCTGTGCATACTATTCGAGAGGTCTTTTCCTACGACGTCACCGCACAATCCTATGGTGTGTTGCGAAGAGAATATACGCCGACCCTTGTCGATTAAAAGTGTCTGGGTGCAGATAGCGAATAGCCAAATGCTACCACTGTTTACAGACCAGAACGAGACTCTGCTTTGTGGTAACGATGGTGAGTCAGAAGACCGGATAACACAGGCGATAGCAATCGTGATACCCGATGTTGCTTGATGACTCGAGCATCTGTGGGACGAGTGTAAGTTATAACATCAGTTATACAATTCCATACTTGAGCCAGAAACTAACATGGTTGGGTGACCATCGATCCATCTTTCAAAATCTTGTCGGCACGCTTATGAAATGGTTGCTAAAGGAGGCGAAACCATTCTTTCAAAGTTACTGCAATCTGCCTAAGTTAAATAAGTGCCTCGGGTGCATACTACATAACATTGTAAGTTTGGCCTACAACTCGTACGTGGAGAACGTGGAACGAATCTGATCAGAAAAGTCACAGCCCTGCATTCTGGGGTCTCTGCAACTGCCAACAGCAACGCCGTGGCCGTTGTTGTTGCTATTGTTCTGATATACTACACTGCCAAACCCGGAGGTAGTTGTGTAAGCGGGGTGAGCTTGTACGGTGACAGTAACTCTCTCCCGTACGGAAGCCAGCTTGAGTGCGATGTCAATGCCCATCCGCTTTGCTTCTTCCAAAGTTATCGGTTCTGGTCGCCTGGCCAGCTCATTTAAGGCGGGCAGTAGCCAGTTCTTGATGTAGTATCGTTGGGAAAGAACAACTCTGTCAACGGCGCCAATCCCACTTTCCGTCAGTGCGTCGATAGCTGCTTGGCGCAACCTCTCAAAATTCCACGCGGTAGACAGCTTGAGAACAGATGTCCACTGCTCGGTGCCATGTGGCAAATCAGGCTGTGAGCCAAATTTCCTGAAAAACAGTATGATCCACCGCCTCGATGCTCCGACGAGAACAATCGACTGCTAACCTGTGGAGAAGAGCCTTCAACAACTGCTCGAAATCGTCCTTGCTGGTTCTATCGATTCGAATGGGATTTTCGTCGCCTGTCCCCTCCACGACAACACTGCTACCCTGCGGCAAGGAAAACATGTCGCAGAATACTTCTGACTCTTTTTCAAACGGTTCCCTTGGAACCTTGAACAATGAATCTTCCACCTGGACATGGCGATGCATAACTACGATGAGTCCTCGGGAAATGACTAACTTCAGACTTAGAGGAACACTCACCAAGAAGGTAACTGTCGATATGTAGAAATTCGAATGTCTGGATATCTCATTCTTGACGGTCATCGTCGTGTGGTCTGATGATGGCGTCAAAGTTGGATCCGAGTCAGCTGTCCTATTCCGAAACGTGTTCTACACGTGATGGCAGGCGTGGAGCGCTGATGATGGTAGGAGCTGATGCGATTGTACAAACGCGATCGATTGAATCGCATCAAGGGCACTGACGTGGTCGATCTCCTATCTTTCCCAGTATCAGTCGGAACATGGTGTGAATAGGCAGGATCTATGTGAGTTACAAAGCTTGTACTGAAAACCAACACAGTGAACGAACAGTGTGCACGCTCCGAACCAGGGGGTTCCATGAGGGAACCCGATTGGGTATATGACAGAGGCCGTTCGTCGCAATTTTACAGGGCTAGCCTCGTATTTACGATAAAAAAGCTGACAACTCACAGGAGTCGTTGAATGAGTCAGTTGCAACGCCCGAACCGCTGAACAGACATATTCAGATCACGCGGCGGGTCGTCGTAGCCATGGAAAAGCGCTCCAATAAAGGTGAATAGGGTACGACTGGATCTGATACACCCATCGCCCGACCAGGGTGCCCAAGTACCGCTAGTTCTGCGGAAAGTATTCAGAGCGCTGCTAGTGTCAGAAACGCGGCTGCGTCAACACCATATACAGTCTTGCTTCCGCCCTGGCACGGTGAAAAAGTTCGTTAGCTGGCAGTCCGGGGAGCATGTAAATGTGAACGGACAGAACGGTCGTGTCTGGATCTATCAGAAGGGAGACGCTTGTGTGAGGGCCACCAGCTTCGTTACAAGAGAGGTCCGACGCGTTGATGCGTGGGCTGAGGTGACTTCACACGCTGGTCCGGATCCACCGGCAATGGCACGAGTCGAGAGAAGTAGCGCCGAGCCGTGCGAGAGCATCGTCAGCCACTGAAGAGAGATTCAAATAGAAGCACGTCTTGCCTTTCAACCACCACTTGGTCAACCACAATATGGTGCAAGACCGTCTCACCGCACCATCTAGCACTGGAAGTCCCAGCGCATCCTCGTCGCCGCTGTCTTCAGAAACAGCAATGGTGCGCATACTGACGCCAACCTCCACTGCACCAGACCACTACTCGACGACGTTCAGACTACTTTTCCCACACAGGACCCTCCAGCAGTTGTAGAAGTTGCTCTTGCAGTCCAACTGGAACGACTACGGGTCACGGAGGCGTTGGTAGCCTGCAACAATGCGGTGGTACGTCTCAAAGACGCATGTACCTCACTTAGACAGAAATCAGCTATCATATCTCGATTGGAACGCGAACTCGAGATTCTCAGACAATCGTCGACCCCTTCATCAATGAACCCGAGTGCACAGCAAGAGATTCAATGCGGCGATTCTTGCACTGGTACCGGAGAGCAAGCGGACGACGAGAAGGGCGTCAAGTTTGAAAGGCGCGTGAGAGAAAAACGCCCGTCATCTGCGTGTCGATAGCCCTCGGAAATTGGAATCCATCACGCGGCATTCCTATCAGTGATTGGTTGTATTCTCTGCTAGGTACGTTCGGACTCGCCGTCCTCCTGGGTGCGAATCACAACGCCACCCAAAATGACATGTTCGGAGGGTCATACCACGCGTACCTCTCGGGCATCAAGCAAGCTTTTTCGTAGTGTAAATGACGATCTCAACGAGAAGGTGAGTGCATATATGTGGCCAACCGACTTCATGTTTCCGCACGCTCGTCCAGATTGCATTGTCATCACTCTCATTGGAAGGTGGAGCTGAGAAGACCATCGCTACATGGCATTCGATACTTGCTGCGCTTCCCCTTCCGTCCGACATTCCAGAGGAAGAGCTGCAGCCTATCCTTCTTCCACGTTCATATTCATTAGGCGATTTCCTCCGCATCACCACGGGCGTGCGTACCATGTTCAATATACTGGTCTTACTGACCGGCTCCTCAGGACCTTAAAGAACTTGTACGGAAACTCTGATCTTTCTTCTAAGCCGGTTTCTCTAGCTGGAATCGTCAAATTCAAGAACTACCGCGTCTTGTCGCAAGTGACAACGTACTGGTGTCTGGATCGGGAAGAACACGGATACTTTCTCACTCTAGTTTTCAAGTGCATCACAAATCCGCGTGTCGTCACTGCGTATCGGTGGTTGGCAGTGGACGTACTTGGTCACATGCGAGAACCGACTGGTACGCTGGCTCGCTCCGCGGCTGGCAAACGAATGCTCTTACTGCGATGACGACCTTCTTTATAGAATGTTTTTATTACAAACAGGAGAAGTGGTATTATGCGGGTACATATCGGGCGTTTCGCGTGGACGATCTGATGACTCAAGAGCGGGGATCGCTCTCGACTGGGGTACAGGGACTGATCCGTGATCTTTTCACCCTTTACGTGGACATTTTGCGGACTACACAAGCATTAATCAAGGAACCACTCGCGGGCCGGAAGAACGTGTCGCCTCAAAACGCATACAAGACAGGTCAGTTGTATGCCGTCGGAGCTCTGAGGGTATCCTGCGTGGGACTGCACTGCATTGGATTTAATAACGAGGTGTATCACGCCATTTCGGAGCAGTCACGATTCGTACATTGAACGCGCAACTCTGGATGGACTTCCCCGATTCCGCCCACTGGTCGACACGATGGAATCAGTGACGATAGTAAGTCTTCGGTTGACTGAGAGGTTCTTCCCCCTTCGCAGCTACTCTGTTTGGACCCTTTACCCAGGACGTATTGCGTGACGGTTTCCAGTGTGGCCCCTTTCTGTTCCTTCATCGCGCGGCTGTCGGTTGTATTCCCACCGTTGAGTGCAAATGTGTCATGTATGTAGTTTTGGTATGCCTCATGGGACAACTCTACACTAGGCACGACCACCGAATCGTAAGGCCTAAGGAGTACACTGGATAAGCAAGCGGACATCACGGCAGAGGATGCCACCATGATGAATCTAGGAAGTGATAAGCTTCTCAGTTGGGATCACGGGCACACGTTGCACACTCAGTGACTCCGGATTTCGGTTGCCCGGGATTCATGACTTAGGTAGAGGTCGTAGCGCTAGGCCGAGCAGCGTCTTACTATTGGTAGCCTCACCGCCGAACGGTATTGGAGCAGTGGATGTCGGGAGATCTGGGACGATCGATCCTAGGGCCGTAGATACACTGGCTACGACTGCTGCCCGGGTTTGGAGGAGTGCCAAATTGCCGTAGATGATGTTGCATCTACTGCGAGGATCGTCCAGACTGCCCATGTTGGCAGCAGTCCCAAGTCTCGCGGAGAGATTCATCCCTAAGTTTCCCTTTGGATTGAGAATGACAGGTACAATCATGATCAATTCGTTGATTACCCTCATAGCTCTTCATCGCTGCACCAGCGATGAACGTCGTACATACATAAATACCTCCGTGCTCGTCCACGCACACGGTGGATGGTCGAGTATCACCGGTCACCCGCTAGTCGCTAGCATCGCTGAATTGACCAGGACATACCAGAACGCGGGTGTGGTGGATTTTGCAAGGGCGCAAAGGTTGAAAGGCGTGGAAGATAAGAAACGGAGAGGTAAAGGTGCACCGCCCAAAGCCAAGGACAAAGGTGCGAGCTTTCTCTTGCAAAAGAACTCCAAGTTGACGTCGAATGCAGGACAGAGTCACAGAACAGCTAGGAGATGGTAGAAGAGTTCCCTGTCTACATATATCTTACAGCACATCCCGTAGTATTGTCAACCCGTGTCCATCATAGTCGGATTGTCTGGACTCGGCTTAGCGAAATTCCCCAACTCAGCCAGCGTGTTTGCGAACAAGTCGTTGAATTCTTGAAAGAGACCATTTCTCTCCAATTCAAACTCGTCGTCTTCGCCATCTGGAGTGGACCCCGCCAGCTGTCCTGGACCCGGTCAGGAGCAAACTCCGCAGCTTCGTTCTCTCGGTCTGACTTACTGGCGCAGATTGGATGGTCGTTCCAGACTGCATCAGGTCGGCGGGAACGATTAGGTCGATGCCTTCACCTTTGTCCGGATCCCAAATCTGAGAACGGAGTACGGCTACCCACGCCTGATCGAGGTCGTCCATGAAATCGAGCAACTGCCTAAAGTCAGCCATGTCAGGGGGATAGCCCGTCACTGAGTTCATAACATCGCCGGTCAGGCGAAGTAAGAATATTGTACGCAGTGGCGTCGAAGGATCGACAGGTGGTATGCGCAGAATGAATGCCAGCAAGCTTTGCATGGCGTGGAGGTAGGAGGACGGCGTGGGCAGCTTCGTCATCGAAGGCTCTGAGCTGTTTTCATCATTGTCAGGCTGCTGTCCACTGCAAATACAATGGTGAATTCACCGTTTCTTATATGCACTTCTTATGTCCATGAAAGTGTCCTCGACATACTGAACTGCCTTGCGCTCCTGTGCTTTCGAAAGTGGAGTGGTGACATTCATGAGTGTGGGTGTATCGGACAATCAGATGTCATATGCTCACTCCAAGTGACGCCGACCATTCAGACTCAAACGAGGTTCGCCAGAGCAACCCCTCGACTGCACGTACGACGCTCGCTGACCACTTAGTCGTGCTTCGCCTGTGCTAATCGACCATAAGACTACTCCGTGCTCTCAAGTATTCTCCCGTGAGTTGGTTTCGATTATCACCTGTGCGCTTCACCTCCGAGACCCGTCGACTACGCATTGCACATACCCCGGGGTGCACCAAAAGCCCTACGCGCCGTCACAGATGACGTCTAGATAGAAATCAACGGACGAGGTCGTCACCCTCATGCCAACCCTATCCGCTGCCTCACATCTTCCATCGTAACATCGGAATACGCCATCGCCTTGCATGCATCTTTTCGTGCTATTTCGTGGAGGTAGGCCTTTTCGTGTCTAATTCTCTCCAGCTCCGACCTGGGACCTTCGAGTAACTCTTCAACCGCGTCTGCAACGTCGCTTTTTAACCGTCCGCGTCCCCTGCTTGAGTATGTCCTAGCAACCTCTTGTACGTCGCTCTCAGTGCATGCAGCGAGAATAGTCAAGAGATTAGATGTGCCAGGACGATGGACTGGATCGTAAGAAATACCAGGTATCGAGTCGGTCACGGCAGCACGGATCTTAGACTCGATCTCAGACGCGGAATCTGTCAAGAGAATACGAGATGCTGCGTCCCGTGACGACTTGGACATCTTGGAGGTTGGGTCTCTGAGCGACAGTATTCGTTTTGAGGGAACTGTTGCAATTGTTGTTTGGCGGTTACAGGTAAAACTATTCATTTACTCACCATTGACGTACATAGAAAGGGGAAACAGTGGATTTTGGCCTGGGAATGCGCGGTTGAATATCTCGGCGAGATCTCGTGTCAGTTCTACGTGCTGTTGCTGATCTTCTCCAACTGGGACATGAGTAGCCCTGGAGTCACGAGCATCAGCTGGCCGTCGATAGGAAGTGCTCAGTTCCGACCTCTATACGAGTACGTCCGCAGCTTGAAGAACAGGATACGTGAACAAACCGGAATTCGGAAGTGATTCATCCACATCGTCCTCCGAGCCAGCGTTCCTAGATGTGGCCAGCCGAGACTAAACGGCATCAGATAGCTGATTCGGTATGGTATAACAAGGCGCTCACTTTCCAGGTGGTCATTCGACGCAGCTTATCCACCGGTGTCAAGCAATTCAGGACCCAACATAACTCGACACGGTGTCAATTCTAATACGTCGATCAGTCACGCGGACATGCCCAACTGAGCTTGCCACTTGCATGATCTTGGTGGAACAGAATGGACCGTTCGGAGTCGAGTCCTGTGGCCAGAAGTGTTGCCAGCATATCATCGTTAGCCCACCGTAGCGCGGCGGGATCTTGCGGCAGAGTCAGCGTATGCCATCCTACGGTAGAGAACAGTAGCGTGTCAGCGGGCTCTGCTGTCTGTTGCAATTTGACCCAGTTGGAGAGCGCTCCGAGGTAATTTCCGAGCTGTACGTATTACCGGATGTTGACATGGTAGGTTCGGCAACATATGCGCAGGGTTTCAGGCAAGGGTCATATCACGCGGAGGGGACTACTTCTGGCATAGCAAGGCTGGATGATTGGCGTCGAGGACATCGTTGTTCTCTCCTATGAGCCACATGTGTTATCATACATATATTATGTAATCAGCAAGCTCTCAACTTGCATACCGTCTCAACACCGGAGTTGTTAAGGCGTTGAGTCTCGGGACAGAATGCAATCGAACTGACGTGTGGAATGCCTTTCGGCTGAATGCCAGAGAAAATGACGCGTTTCTGAGGCGGTTTTGTCGGCTGTGAAAACTGTCTGTAGTCAGTTGGACGATGGCCCGTGCACCGCAGATCGCTCGTTGGCGGACGCGTAACATGGGTTTCGTGGTAAAACACAAACACATCGCACTTGGACGCCGCCATGGACGATGGATACCAAGACGACAACTACAAAGGTGTCACGGCCCCATTCGATCAAGCCAGTTGAAGTGAACGGAACCATGTCAGTACCATCCGAAATCGTCACAACTCATCGTATGGATATGCAATCTGGTGCTTTGCTGTTCGACAAAGACTTTTCTTTGCACGACGCCATGGCCGCTTTCGAAGTCCGTATGCGCTAAATTTTTATTGGTATCACACTCATCGATTTCTGGCAGATCGGCGAGCCCCGCTTCGACAGTGGTCTGGCACTTTTGGACGACTCGCGACCGCCTTTCGATCTCCTCGCACCGCTCTTACCAGAGCAAGTCTGCTGGGTGATCGATCATGCGGTTTCCTGCGAGGTGCGCCCGTTGCGATACACTGCCGCTCAGGTGGTATGGCACGCTAGCTCGCACTCTCATAGACTACGTTTTTTCCTATACGTTCGTGCCTTGCCCGACGTTGATCCGGATACGGATTCCCGATCACACCATCGCAATCCTGACGGAACAAGACCTGTCGAGTTTGTTAGTGTCGCTCTCAGAGCTTCAGGAATTGGCCTTCGAAGGGTTGTACTGGATGCTCGCTGCATGTCTTTTCTGACTCCACGGT
The DNA here is from genome assembly GCA_024663435.1 of Pisolithus sp. B1. Taxonomy (NCBI): domain Eukaryota; kingdom Fungi; phylum Basidiomycota; class Agaricomycetes; order Boletales; family Pisolithaceae; genus Pisolithus; species Pisolithus sp. B1. The sequence continues at coordinate 848,840 of JANFAA010000008.1, forward strand.
AGACGCTCATCGAACTCTTTTCAGCCTTGCTGCCAAAGGATTTTTTTCTGCTTGCGACCACTCATCAAGACGGTATTATACGGAAGCATGTACACGTTCTTTCCACCCCCCTCCTCGGCCATCCTCCCTTGCGCCATATGCGTTTGACCTGCAGCTCCCACAAGTTCTTATCTCTGCGATTCCTCTCCACCAAATACTGTACAATTACCAGAGCAAAGCAAGGTATTAGGGCATAGGTTAATGGAGCTTTTCGACCCTAGAGCAATTCAGCATACTGATCGAGACACCCTATCTTTACGTGGGACGGTAGGTGGTTCCCTTGCCTCGTTTAGATCGCCATGCTCAGCGTAGGGCCCACCAGCTCATGGGTGCGCTTCGCATCTGGCAGCCTCGGCCAAATCAATCTCTGGCTCACATCCAGTCAGCGTTCCAGGTTTTCTCGTCCACTTTAGCAATCCTCGTTGACAATGGACCTCGGGTTGGCAGTCAGCTACCTATGAAAACGGAACTATTTCACATAAATACCCTGGATTAGGCTTTACTATAGGAACGCTTCGGATATCCTATGATTCATTTGTTTCTTCTTTTCAACCGCGATGGTTTGTCCGAATTCTTTACCATCAGGACACACCGAACGAACCATCACTGAGGGAGGCTCCATCAATTTGACGGCGGGTGCGTGGTATTTGGGGACGGAATAGCTCCTAGTTGGTCACATTAGGTCGTTATTCGATTAGCATGAACTGCGTGCACTTCTAACGGATGTCCAGAAACATCTGGTTCCTGCTGCAAGCGGCGTCGTCGAATAATTCACTTTCTCTCTACGTTCATGACGTTCTTAACAGTCCGGAATGGATCTGATTGCGAAGCTGCGACTCCCTGGGACTGATGCGTAGACATGACTTGCGTTACGGATTCCTGGAGAAACCTTAGGTCGCGTTTCGGAGGGATGCGTGCCCAAGCATAGTGTCGACGCTGATGAATCTAGCTTGTGCCACCATTTTGGGTTTCGTGAGCCACGCAGAACACTGCCCACGGCTGAGGACGCGTGCGATCACGCTGGCGTAGCAGACTGTCCCGAAATTCCCAAAATCATGAGAATCACTGCACTCCTCGTTTTGAAACTCTCCAAATCGCCCGTCGCGAGTGTGTAACCGGTTTTCACTTGGTACGGGTTCGTGTTTACTTGTTGCACGGGCTACCTTCTAGACGTCCGTACGCGTCGAAAATACGCCGACGGTCGCTGCAGTCCCTGGATGCAGTAACTCGAAACCGGCATAGTCGCCACTTGGAAAGTGTTCACGGGTTACGGTGGGTAGTCGAGGCAAGGGTGTCAAGTACTCGCCTGTTTAAACCAGCGGGTAGAATGTGAGTCGCAAACAAGACGTATTACTTAGTCGTTTGGCAGTTAGTGCATATGCGTTCCCGGCTGAGCGGTAGGGTTAGATGATACGGCCCAACAATCGTGGCGGCGAGTGTCGCCACCAAGTGATGTGAGGGAAGGACGTAGACGTCGAGGTCCATTATGTGGATCAGCTGCAGGAGAACTCGGAAGCCATACTTGTGACGAAAGATGCATGGCGGTCTACAGGAGAGTAGCTCGCAAAGGTCAGAGAACAAAACCGCGTTATAAGTATCAAAACCACAAACAATGGGAAGGGAAGGACGAGGGGAAGGAGGATGTCATTCGCTTTTGTAGTATAAAGACGGGAGGGATTGGGTTGAGATAGAAATGGGATAACAACTTCGAATGGGTGCACGTCTGTTCTTATCGTTACATATGATACATACTTCATTTTGGGTTTGACTGGTCCATCCCAGCACGGGCCACGCCACCACAGCGCTTATCCTCAACTCTTCGTCTTTACAGCGTCAACGTACAAACCAACGCCGAAACCTCGTACGAAATACGCATCTTGCAATGGCGGGCCGCAGGCAGCCGAAGAAATGTCCTATCTTGCGCTTTACCACAAAGTCACCTAAGCCTCCCTCAGTACGCATTTATTTCCTTGAAAGATATGATACTTACCTGTCCTTGAAAAACAAGTTGCCAGACGCATCTGACAACCCTCCCGATGCCTCCCCGAGCACTGAAGTGCCGGCCAATCCCCCTCGAAAGCCGCTCACCAATATCTTCCGCCGGTCTCACCAGACTCGATCTGAGCACCCCGCGACAAAGACGACTGACCCAAGTCCTGGCGAGCAAGTCGATGCCGCCAAACAAGCACTGGATAGCTTCAAACCCATCCATTCGGGTCTCCAAACAGCCGCTGGTCTTGTTGGGCAGGCTGATACCGCTATGACAAGTATTCAAAACATCGAGGCCATCCTTCAGCCTCTCAAGTTGTTCAACTCCTTCGTTACCACATTATCGAATGTAAGCACTTTATATCTTTCTGTTGCTTGCATGTCTTGATATAAGTACGCAGGTGCACCCCTACGTCCAGTTCGCGCTGGGGATTTTGACCGGTGCTTCTCAAGTACGTTTCCTCTCCATTTGCTTATCCCTCGCTCACCTGGTCCCCGATAGTTGCTTATCAATCAAGCGAAGCTAGATAAAGAGGTGTCTGACCTCCTCAAAATGGTCAAGGATGTCTACGAGTTCCTCAAGGAAAACGATACCATCACCAATATTAAAAAAGATACATTAGGGAAGATTTCACTGGAGATTAAGGTTGCGGCGGAGTTCATCATAACATACACACAAAAGAAGAACTTTGGTAGGTCTTATGGTTCTGGTAATTCTGTTTGCCTCCCTTATTCTGATGTGGTACATTGTCAGTCGTACGAATTGCAGACAGCATTGTTCGCGACCCACAGGCCATTGCCAGTGCTCACGTCAAGAATCTAGGTGATCTGATGCAACAGTACCGGGACCGTTCGGTCCGAGACATCCAGGTCAACATGTACCGCGTCCTTGAAGATCTGAACCTCGAAGGAATGGCTTACGCAGGGGATGCGGGCCTGAATACGAGCAAGAAATGCCTCGACGGCACGAGGTCGGAAATCTTGACGGAAATCACCAACTGGGCTACCGACTGTGACGACAAGGCCCCTCGCGTCTTGTGGCTGCACGGGCAAGCCGGAAGGGGAAAGTCTGCTATCGCTCATACAATCGCATCGTGGGCCAAAGATTTTGGGGTACTTGGGTCCTGTTTCTGCTTCGCTCGCGAAAGGCAGGCTGAACGGCGGGAGGGAAAGATTCTGACCACCATTGCCCGTGACCTAGCGGATCGTAACCCCTCGTTTCGGCGAGCATTGTCGAATGTCGTATCGAACGACAGTTCTCTCAAGACCACGTCCGATGTGCTACGGCAGTGGAAACGATTCATCTTGGACCCACTATCCGAGATTGATGGAGAGATGGCCGGGAACGTAGTTGTGGTAATTGATGCCTTGGATGAAAGCGGGCCATCGTCGTCGAGGAAAAATATCCTACACCTTCTGACATCGCCCGAAGCCGCACAATTGCCATTCCGGATTTTATTGACGTCCAGGGCATTGCCGGACATTGAGCATTACATGCGAGCTGCTTCGCATGTGAAGGCAACTTCGTTGGATGACGTCCCTCTGGAGTTGGCGGAACGTGATATTAAGCTTTACGTCACCGAAGAACTCGACCGCGTTCCGGGCATTGGGGGGAAGGAAATCCAGAATATTATCAAAAAGTCTGATGGTCTGTTTGAGTGGGCTCGTCTGGCTTGCGCCTTCATCAAGCCAGATAAAGCTGGAGAGACTCCGAAAGAACGCTATGGCGACCTGATGGCTCTCGAGTCCAAAGAAGGAAGAACCCTCCTGGACCTGACTTACTTCGCAATCCTGGAGGGGGGTGTACCGCAGTCAGGGAGGGGCCTAGAACGGTTCCATTCCGTGATGCACCAAATTGTGATGACGCTTGAACCCCTTCCTATGACAGCGTTGGATCGCATCCGTAAGAACTTCCCAAACAAGGAGGACCACTATGAGATCATTCTTATCCTCAAGTTCATGTCTCCTGTGCTAGGTGGCATTGTGGACTGCTCCTCCCCTGTCCGGCCACTTCATGCATCGTTCTATGACTTCTTGATAGATGAATCACGGAGTGGCATTTACTGTGTTGCTACCTCTGATACAAAAGACTTAGCCTTTGCTATGTTGCAGACTCTTTGCGATGAACTTCGGTTCAACATCTGTGGACTGGAAAGTTCCTACTTGGCCAATGTGGAGGTACCTGATCTGTTGGAGAGAATCAGCAAGAATATTCTACCCCATCTCTCTTACTCTTGTCGATTCTGGGCCAAGCATCTGGAGAAGAGTCCATATGAGCCATCACTTGGGAAATTGGTCAAGGATATTATTGGAAGTGAGAAAATTATGTTCTGGCTGGAAACAATGAGCCTTCTTGGGGTAGTTGGAAAGGGTGTAGATGCTCTTGCCTCTGTTGTGACATGGTTACCAGTGAGTAGTTCATGGCTAACTAAATGTATTGGATGATGTCTGACATGACATGGAAGGGGGGAGATGACTTTGAGGATACATTGGCATTGGCAGAAGATGGAATCAAGTTCATTCAGAACTTTGGCAGTGTGATGTGGCAAAGCACTCCACACCTTTATCTCTCTGCACTGCCATTCATTCCCCCAAACACCCTGCTATCAACAATGCTTCTGCCAAGATTCTGTAGCCTTGCTAGGGTTGCTGTAGGAGGTCTAAAAGATTGGCCAGCTGCTCAGCTTGTCCTACAGGGCCATGTCTCTTCTGTCAATTCAGTTGCATTCTTCCCTGATGGGAAGAGAGTTGTCTCAGGCTCAGGGGACAATTCTGTGAGGATTTGGGATGTTGAAAGAGGTGTGCAGCTTGGCAGCCCCCTTAAAGGTCATAGTAAACAGGTCAATTCAGTTGCAGTGTCATCTGGTGGCAAGAGGATTGTCTCAGGCTCAACTGACATGACTGTGAGGGTCTGGGATGTTCAGGGAGGTGTGCAGATTGGTAGTCCCCTTAGAGGGCATACTTCAGAAGTCAATTCAGTTGCATTCTCCCCTGAGGGCAAGTGGATTGTTTCATGCTCTTCTGACAAGACTGTGAGGGTCTGGGATGTTGAGAGGGGAATGCAGATTGGCAAATCTCTTGAGGGTCATACAGATGTCATTAGCTCAGTGGCATTCTCCCCATCAGGGTGGAGTGTTGCCTCAGGTTCTTGGGACAAGACTGTGAGGGTCTGGGATGCTGAGAAAAGTGTACAGATTGGCAGCCCTCTTGAGGGTCATACTTCTCTTGTTAATTCAGTTGCATTCTCCCCTGATGGGAAGAGGATTGTCTCAGGTTCAGGGGATAATTCTGTGAGGGTTTGGGATGTTGAGAGAGGTATGCAGCTTGGTAGCTCTCTTGAGGGCCATACTTCTTCTGTCATTTCAGTTGCATTCTCTCATGATGGAAAGAGGACTGTCTCAGGTTCTTGGGACAATACTGTGAGGGTCTGGGATGTGGAGAGTGGTGTACAGATTGGCAGCCATCTTGAAGGCCATACTTCTCAAGTCACTTCAGTTGCATTCTCCCATGATAGGAAGAGGATTGTCTCAGGCTCTTTAGACTATACTGTGAGGGTCTGGGATGTTGAGAAAGGGGTGCAGGTTGGCAGCCCACCCAAGGGACATACTTCTTCTGTCAATTCAGTTACATTCTCTCCTGATAGCAAGAGGATTGTCTCAGGCTCCTCAGACAATACTGTGAGGATCTGGGATGCTGATGGAGGTATGGAGATTGGTGGTCCTCTTAATGGTCATATGTCTGAAGTCAAGTCAGTGGCATTCTCCCATGATGGGAAGAGGGTTGTCTCAGGCCCAAGGGACAATACTGTAAGGATCTGGGATGTTGAGAGGGGTGTGCAGATTGGCAACTCTCTTGAGGGCCATACTCATCCTGTCAAATCAGTTGCATTCTCCCCTGATGGAAAGAGGATTGTCTCAGGCTCAAATGACACAACTGTAAGGCTTTGGGATGCTGAGAGTGGTGTGCAATTTGGTAGCCCTCTTGAGGGCCATACTTTTTCTGTTAGATCAGTTGGATTCTCCCCTGATGGGAAGAGGATTGCCTCTGGCTCAAGGGACAATTCTGTGAGGATCTGGGATGTTGAGAGGGGTGTTCAGATTGGTAGCCCTCTTGAGGGCCATACTTCTGAAGTCAGTTCAGTGGGATTCTCCTCTGATGGGAAGAGGATTGTCTCAGGCTCTTGGGACAATACTGTGAGGGTCTGGGATGTTGAGAGAGGTGTTCAGATTGGTAGCCCTCTTGAGGGGCATACTTCTGAAGTCAATTCAGTTGCATTCTCCCCTGATGGGAGGAGGATTGTCTCAGGCTCAGGGGACAACACTGTGAGGGTCTGGGATGTAGAGGGAGGTGTGGAGATTGGCAGCCCTCTTGAAGGCCATACTTCTGAAGTCACTTCAGTTGCATTCTCCCCTGATGGCAAGAGGATTGTCTCTGGAGCAGCTGACAAGACTATGAGGGTTTGGGATGCTCTCAGCCATGCAGATATGATTTGTGCACATGAGAAGTTGAAGGCATTGGCACCTACTTCTTACAGTGTGCCAGCCCCACCTCACACCTCTGATGGTGAGTACCACCTCATTGGGTATTCTGATCTCACTTAGAACAGGTCAAGGCTTTCTGGGATGTTACATTTGCTTTTCATCAGTCCCCTCTCATGCACTATGTGGTGGTCAACATGATGTTGATGGAGTCATCCAGGCCCTTGCTGGTGTATGGGTTCCACCAGTAAAGTTGTGTGATGATGGCTGGATCAGAGGTCCAGGCAGAAGATTATTGATTTGGATACCCCCAGCACTAAGGAACCCATTTTATTCATCATTGAACCTAGTAGTCATTCCCAGAGGTTGTTGTGTAGAGTTGGACTTAAGTCAGATGGTCCATGGAGAGGAATGGTACAAATCTTTTCAGGCAGCTATCTAGCATGTATCTGTACAGTTCAGTGAGAAATGAGAGGTGAACCAGCATTGTACTGGACCTAGCAATGTGTATGTGTGACAATTTTGCACAGAATGGTGAAAGTCATCTAAGTAATTACAAACAAAGATGCAACTGATAGTGTTTCCATGGCTTGGCTAAACTGGACTCTGCTTTAGGTAAATACAGTGTCACCACTGCCTGGCATTCAATTTGACTTTGACTACTATCATATGGTGAGGTTCCTTAGCTGCAATTTCAGTCAGCTAAACTTAGTTCAAACCAGTCAACTCTATGTATATGGGCACAGGGACCAGTTTGGTTTGTAGCACCATCCAACCTTGCTTCATGTGGACTCTTACATAAAGGACTCTATAATAATATGTGCTGGTCACACTGAAACAATAATGCACTTCACATGTACCATAGAAATCATACTACTGTAAGGTAGACAGATTGTCAACTTGATGAATGTCACATGACCATGAGTGACATTTGCATGTCAATCAACAAAAAATCAAAATCTATTGTACTAAGGTGCATAGTTCAAAAGTGATCAATAGTAACTCTTTGTGGGGTGGTAATACAATTAGTCTATTAACCACAATTGAGTGTTTGTAATGTGGTGGATTGTTTTTCAGTTTTCCTCCAGATTGTATTTGTGCCCATGTGTTGAAATGGGATTTGAAGTCAGATTGAATTTCACATGCTGGTCTGCCTGCCATCTAAGCTGCCCATGGGATGGCAAAAGCACTGCCATGAAGCATGCATGGGTAACCTCACTGTGGCATGCCAGTAGTGTTGTGCTTGGCCCAGCCTCAGGCTGTGAAGCTGTTGGGCTGAGCCTTATTTGGGCCAGGCCGAGCCTGGCCTTGAAGTTGGCCTGTTGGGGCTCCAGGCCTGGCCTGGGATTTGTAAGGCCCAAGCCAAGCCACAGAGCCAGGGCTTCAGGGGCATTAGTGGCAATCACCGGTAGCTGTACAGTACATACAAATTTGGCAACTGAAGCACAGTCAAGGTTCACACTGACTATTACCACTGATTACTTGAACTGAAATTGTGGCATGTCTGACATCATTAATGCCACCAACAGTGAACAGCCATGCTGCAGGTGAGTGCCTGCTCCCTTGGCAAAAATTATGAGTGTTGATAATGCAGCTGAGTTGGAACTTTCTTCCCACAGACAGGCACAAGCAGCCATGAGGATGACACATGACACCGAGAGTCGAGGTGGACCTACCAAATGCAAGGCTCACATCATTTCAACTGACATTGATACCAGCTCCAACACAGAAAGTCCTGCAAAAAAAAAAGACTCTCGAAAGGTAACTCTACCCATCCCAATCCAATTGATAGCTAATTTCGATGTATGTGACCAAGAAAGGATAAGGCAACAGATTTCTGTCTGAGTGACACTGAATTGACACCTCCACTGCCAAACCAAGTCGACAAAGGGAGATTAGTTCCTTATGACCCTACTGAGACAGACTCAGATGGCCTTCTCAAAGACATTGAAGTCATTGAAGTTGATGGCCCAAACAAGAAATTGCGTGCAGATTGCTGCCAGGACATTGACACATTCTTCTCAGCACCCTGTCAGATAGTTACTTCCTCAGTAACACCAAGCTACTATATTAATATGTACCTGTCAGATAGTTACTCTACAGGTTGTCAGTAAATGTGAAGCTAAATAGAAAGAGTGACTTACTCCTCAGTAACACCAAGCTACTGAGGAGACTACAGGAAAATTTACTGTACTGTAGTCCGCTTTTCTGCTTATGTAAGCAACTAACCTTCGCACCTAAGGAATGTACTAACTAGGGGGCAGTTTATATTCCAACACACCCTACATGAAACAAGGAAAAAAGTATTGAGACTGCAAGGCATGCATGTAAGTTCCTCTACCCATGAGCCAAGTACTTGTGATTATGAAGCTCCATGCAGTAAACTGCACTGAAAACCTATTTCCATTGTGAACAAGGCAATGACTCTACAGTGTCATCAGCATGCAAGCCACCAGGTATGTACCAGGCCATTATTGGTGATTGCTCTCATCCATGCTGATTCATTGGATTTCCAGGCTGAGTACTTGAAGTGGGCCACAGCAAACAATTTTCCTTCAATATTGCCAAGTGACACCAAATGGTGCAGGGAAGAAGCTGCATCAAGTTCACAATCAAACCTCAAAGGTCACCTTGTTCCAAAGCAGCAAGATATTCTCTACTCTGACTTGATTTTTCATCGAGTGGTTGTACAGTGGCTTATTGCAACAGACCAGGTGAGTTCTGGACTATATTCAATTTTGTTAAAAACACTAATGTAAAATGTTCCATTTAGCCTATCCATGCTACAGAACACCCCACATTCAAGAAGATGGTCAATATCGCATCTTGGGCAACAAATGCTATCAAGGTCCCAACCCAAAAGCAAACACAACAAACAATCATCCAGTCCTTTGTGTCTCATCTTACTGGCCTCTGGGAGTGCTTTCGAGTGAGTAGCCAGACATTCCTGAGGATATTCATCTGAGAAAATTATACCAACAGAGTGATGCTGTCCAGGGGCACATCAACCTAACATGCAATGCTTGGCAGGCATCAAATACCAATGGGTATTTCGCTGTGACTGGATCCTGGGTTGAAGAAAGATCCCCTAGTGTCTGGACCATTGAAACTGCCCTTTTAGGTTTTGTGTGTCTCAATAACACTCACAATGGAACCTGGCTTGGTCAAGCACTTTACAAAGTCATCAAACGCATTGGCACAACACCTAAGGTGAGTTCGCACATCACCATAAGTAATATTATATCATGGACTGATATTCTACAGGTTGGCTATGTTACTAGTGACAATGCTAAGAATAACAACATGATGCTATGAGAATTTGCAAACCATGTTGCAAATGAAACTGGGGTACCATTCGATGCCACAAAACAACAATTACAATGTATGGCCCACATCATCAATCTTATGACCCAAGCATTCCTGTCAGTGCACAGCAAGTCAAGTCACTTTGATCCAACCAGCCCTGATGTGAACCTAGCCATTGGTCAGGATGAGATCAGCCTTGTGTGAGCAACTGCAGTCAAGGTACTAGTGCCCCTGATTTTTGTAGGTGATGTTGGAAATCTGTGGTGTTGTGTCATACTCGGTCAGTGAGAACATTTTCCTACTTATATAATTGCCCTTTTACTTAGCTGGAATATTTTCTACTCATACCTCAGTCTGTGTCCAACTTGAAGTCTGAGGTATGGTTTACATTCTCTGTTCTAATCTAACACAGTACTAATGTCTACTTAGATATATACTTTCCTTTAGGTTGGTAGTATAGTCTTTGTCCAACTTGAAGTCTGAGATATATACATACTTTCCTTTAGTTCTTTTGGTCCAGTCCAAACTTTGTCCTTCATAACCTACAAAAGGTTATGAGCCCCACCTGCAAAGGCTCTACTTCTGAACTTGTGAATCTAACTAGAAGGTCCTTACAACAAGGCTCTAGAACACAGATATGTCAAACCCTACTTCAGCATCTGTGGCAGGAAAAGTCCCTGCACTGTCATCAGCTTCTACAACATCTGGAAAAGTGACTCAAGGCTCGAGTCAACTATATGATATTCCCCCTTTCAACAATGATGGGTCAGACTTTCAGCATTGGAAGGCATGGGTGGAAATGGTACTGGATGTGCATGGACTGTGGTCTGTAGTTGGTGGTTGGTGGTGTGGACAAAACAGCACCTGACCCCAATGCACAACCAAATGAGTATCTGGAATGGAGACAAGGAACCAGGAAGCATGAGCACAAATTCTCCTCACATTGAAGGATGAACCTCTAAGTGGAGTGTTGCATATGAAGACTGCAGTGGAGGCCTGGACAAAACTTAAGGAGAGATATGAGGGGAAGGGAAAGCAGACCATTGCTTACCTGATTGGAGAGCTTTTCTGCAGCACCCTCACCAAGGAATCCTCACTCAAAACTCAACTGAATGCCATGCAGCAAAAGGTGTCAATCATATGGTCACTGGGTCAACCACTAGATGACACACTAGTAGCTATCACAATGGTCATTTCACTCCCTCCAACTTATGCCACACTTCATACCATCCTCATGTCAACAAATGACAAGCTCACAGTGGACTCAGTCATAGCCCAGGTCCTGATTGAAGAGCACTCAAAACGGTTGTTGAGTGGGCAAATAGCCCTTGCAGCAAAAACTGGAGACAAAGGAAAGGGTAAAGCAGTGGACAAAAAAAAGAAAGGGAAGTGTCACTACTGCAAAATCCCTGGTCATTTTGAGAAGGACTGCTGAAAGAAAAAGGCAGACAAGGCTGCAAAGAATGCACAGACAGGCAAAAAGGACAAGGATAAAGAGAAACCAAAGGACAAAAACAAGTTATCAGCCAAACTTGTGCAGGTTATGTCTGGAGACACCACAGAGTGCCTTGAACTCTTCATGGCACAAACAGGAGGAAAACTGAGCATGTGTAAGTGGGTGGTTGACTCTGGAGCATCAGTGAACATGTCATGTCAATGAAATTGGTTCACCTCCTTTACCCCTTTGGTTCCCCCACAGCTGGTTATCATTGGAGATGGTAGATCCATCCAAGCCATTGGAAAAGGTCACATAGAGCTCAGCACAAGCCTTCCCAATGGATCTGAAAAAGGGATTATGTTTTGTGACATGTACTTCATACCAGACCTGGACACCAACCTTGTTTTGGTCCCTGCATTGACTGCAAGAGGACTATGAGTTACATTTGGGGATGACACCTGTGAGGTGTTAGCCAATGGTCATGTTGCAGCTGTGGCAACAAAATGAAAGTCATTATACATCCTTGCAGAAAACCCATGCATTGGAACACACTCTGCATACATAGTGAAGGGACCCATAGCTCTACTCAATCCTATGACCACTATATCTGCTCTTGCAACACAAACTAAGACTTCAAAGGCAACACTCGAGACTTGGCATCGTTGCCTAGGTCATGTAAATCCAAAGTCAGTGATTGCACTGGAGGAAAAAAAGATGGTCAGCAGCATGGAGATAACTGGCCCAAAGAAGGTCAATGAGACACCCTGTAAAGCATGCCTTGCAGGAAAGCAAAGTCAGAAGGTGATTACAACCAAGTTGGGCACTGAGAGCCTGAGTGTCCTATATCAGACATACTCAGATGTATGTGGACCAATGGAGATGACTGCCCAAACAGGCCACAAGTACTTTGTGACCTTCATTGATGGGCACTCACATCATCTAGTTGTAGAGCTAATGAAGACAAAGGATGAAGTGCTGTCACTATTGAAGGAGTATTTTGCAAGAGCTGAAGCAGAGACTGGTGAGTGACCAAATTACCTTCACAGTGATGGTGGAGGGGAATATAGCTCTTGGGAGTTTGAAGCCTACCTGAAATCAAAAGGGGTACATCACGAAAAGACAAACCCTTACACTCTGCAGGAGAATGGTGTCTCTGAACAAATGAATTGAACACTTGTGGAAAGTGCCTGGGTGATGCTAAACAATGCAGGACTGCCTAACAAATACTGGGGTGAAGTGATCACTCATGCAGTATACATCATAAATAGGTCACCAACCTGCACATTGAAAGACAGCCTAACTCCATTTGAAGCCTACAGTGGCAACAAACCCTCACTTTCACACTTGTGAGTATTTGAGTGCAAAGCTCATGTCCATGTCCCAGATGAAAAGAGGAAGAAGCTGGATGTCAAGTCAATAGAATGTGTCCACATTGGGTTCACAGAAAATAAAAGGGCTTACCAGTGTCTCCACAGGCCTAGTGGGGTGATAATCAAGTCAAGGGATGTAATTTTCGATGAAGGGGACCCAGATGGACCAGAGCATGTCCTAATTGATGAAAACATCGAAATGGGGGACCCAAAAGAGAGGTCAGTGCAAAATGTAGACCCAAAAATGCAAAAACCTTACCAGGAGGAGGAGAACTGTCTGCCACATGGCAAGGACTTGTCAGATCAAGATGATTTTGCACAGGCTGGTGATGGCACCATTAAGGAGCTGGGGGGTGATGAAGATGAGAGGTGGGACAAAGCTGATCTTCCCCAATCTCCCTTGGAGCACACAAACTCACTGAACGAAGGAAACTCAAAAGTTGAGCCAAAACACACTGAAACACTGGCCAATACTGCATCTGGCAGGTCAGGAAAGGACCCTTGGTCACCCATACAACATCCTAGCCAAGCAAGAGGGCCACAGATGCCATACCCACACCCAATTCCCCCTGCAGCCATTAGAAGGTCCTCTCAAGCTTGAAAACTGCCTATTTGAGATGACAACCCAAGATACATGGTCAACACTTATCAGAAGAGCACTTTACCAAGGCATGAAGGTGACTTACTGGTTGACAAAGTTGTGGCAGAGCTTGAGGGCCCACAGGGAAGTGGGGAGGATGACATGTGGCCAGCTGAAGCCAGCATGGCTATGCATGGGAATAATCAACAAAATGAATGCTCATACCATGCTGGAGCCACTGACAATGGCAAACCAACTACATTCGAAGAGGCTATGGTGCATGCTGACTCAGATAGGTGGTATATGGCCATGCAGGATGAGCTGGAGGTATTTTGAAAAATTGGGCTGTATGAGGAGGTTGATTGCCCTTGCAATTGAAAGATCATTGACTCGAAGTGGGTATTCAAGATAAAACAAGGTCCCACTGGCAATATCGAGTGCTACAAGGCCCATCTCATTGCATGAGGCTTCATGCAGACCCAGGGCATTGACTACACAGAAACATTTGCCCCTGTAACAAAGTTCTCGACCATTTGAGTCTTACTTGCACTCACAGCTCAGTATGACCTTGAGATCCACCAAATGGATGTCAAGTCCGCATTTCTCAATGGAGAACTTGATGAGGAAATTTATTTGAAACTCCCTCCAGGTTTCCATGGTACAGGTGATAAAGTATGGCACCTATGACAAGCACTGTATGGGCTAAAACAGGCCCACAAAGCCTGGTACAGACGACTTCGTACCATATTTGAATCTCTGGGTTTCACTTGAAGCCATGCTGATCACTCTGTTTTCTATAAGGTTGAAGATGGCATAATCATCATTGTTGTGGTATATGTAGATGACAAACTAATCCTTTCAAAGTGCACAAAGGCAATCGAGAAGTTGAAGCAAGCACTTGTGAAGGAGTACAACCTGTCAGACCTAGGAGAGGTGAGATGGATCCTTGGAATGGAGATCATACAAGATCGTGACAAGTGGATTATAGAAGTTTCACAGAGGCACTATGTTGAAGGTATCCTCGAACATTTGGGGATGCATGAGGGTCATGCAGTTGCCACACCCATTGATCCTAACTCGAAACTGGCAAAGTTAGATGAGCCAGAGTTTGATAACAAGACTTATCAGAGTGCACTTGGTGCACTAATGTATGCTATGCTAGCAACCCAACCCGACCTAGCATTTTCAGTGGGTGCTGTCATGCACCAAAGGTGTTTGGTGACATGAGCATGGAGTCTTGCTGAGTAAGGGAGATTGAGGAATGTGGCCTAATGCAAAAGATGACTGGTACATATGGGAGTGTTGCATGACACCGAGCTGCTTTCATTCAGTAGGATATTCTGACTGTGTAAAACATACTTGCTAAACATATCAATAAGCTCAATGTCCACCAAGCATTGAGCACCAATTTCAGATCCCTCTGGTGCTGGTAGTCCATCACCCATGTCACAATAGCAATAGTTGAGGTAAGCATTAACAAGTCGATCCATCTGAAGCATCCAGTGCTCTGTCTGAAGCTCAATATGGTCATGTCGTGTCCTCAAGTCTGTGTAGTGACTGTGAAGAGAGTATTTGAACTTAGCAATGATATTCAGCATACCCACTTACACACTGTGCATGTCTGCTACTTGCCAAGCAAGATCCTCAAATGCCTCATGTTCACTGCCTTCATGAGAGAGGGTGAATGCCTCGTCACCAGGAGCAACAAATATAGGGGAAGAATCTTCACCCATGTCTTGGTCAACAAACATCTGTACAGCAGCATCCTGGTCAGCAGCAGACATTCCTAGGAATATAGTATGATGAAATGTTAAATCCTTTCAAGAATAGAAAACAAAAAAAAAAACTCACCTTGCAACTCAGATAAATGTTGGGCATTAGCTCTTTCTAAGCATTGTGCTTGTTTTGTAGCAGTAAGCATAGCTGAACATCAAGTGTGATCCTTGTGGTGGTGAGAAAGCACAGATTTGGACAGCCCACAATAGTGCACACTCCATGTACAGCAGGACATCAAAATGGCAGCAGGGGCAAACAGTGGAGTTCCAGGGAAGTGCAGGTGATAGAAGCATTGCAGGGGGAGCTGCACACAAAAGATGTCAAGGGGCATCCTCAGGGGTTGGGATGAGGAACTGGGAGAGTGATGGCAGAGATACGCACAAGATCCTATGATAGCAAGGGCTGTACAAGTCATTGAGGGTGGGCCAAGTATGCTAGAGAGATTGTGAGGTGCTTACTGAGGGGATTGACAGAGGAAAGAGGAAGGGGGGACACTGGGAATGTTGAGAGAGTGATAGGAAGAATATGCACATGATCCTACAGCAGCAAGGGCTATACAGGTTGTTGAGGGTGGTCAGATAGGCAGGAGAAGCCTTGAGTGGCTACTGAGGGGATCAATAGAGGAAAGAGGTGGGGGGACATCAAGAATGGTGTCAGGAACATGGGATAGAGATGGGAAGAATATACACATGATCCTACAGTGGCAGAGCTATATGGGCCATTGAGGGCAGTTGGGGGAGGCAGGAAATGTCAGGTAGGTGCCTACTGAGGGGATTGGCAGAGGAAAGAAGTGGGAAGGATGTTGAGAATGTCAAGAATGATGTTAGAAGTATGAGACAGCGATGGGAAGTATATGCACACAATCCTACAGTGGCAGGAGCTGTACAGATCATTGAGGGCAGTCACAGGTAGGTGCAAGGTGCCTAATGTGGGGATCAATGGAGGAAAGAGGCAGGGAGGACGCTGAGAACATCGAGAACAATGTCGAGACAGCAATGGGCAAGGGCAGGTGGCATGGGAAGTAACTGCTCCATGCAGAAACATGTGGTGAGTCCCATAATGGAAGGTCAGGTGGGGCAGTGGGAGGTGGTGCAATGCTGCACGAGCATTGCCAAGCAGGTCACATACACCCCTAGAACAGTGAGGAGGGAAGGGGAGGAAAACATACAAGGAAAGACATGATTTGGGGCAATATTTAGTGCTGGTGGTGGGGTATGCAAGTTGTCGAGTCTTAGTTAACTTAACGAGACACGTAACCGGTCAGTTTAGTAATACTGACTTATTGGGAACTACAGGTGGCTCGTTGGCAGACGCGTAACAGGAGTCTCGTGGTAAAACACAAACACATCACACTTGGACGCTCTCACGGGCGGGATACCAGATGCTCGACGACAACAACTGTCGCGGCCCTGTTCGAATAAACCAGTCAAGGTGAACGCGACCATGGTACCATCCGAATCCACCGTTCCCAGATATGCAACCTAATGCTTTGCTGTTGCAACGGCTTTTCGATGCAATGCCGTGGTCGCTTTCGAAGTCCGTATATGTACGTTAATTTTCTCCCTCAACGATCTCTGACAGATTGGCGAGGCCCACTTCGACAGTGGTCTAGCACTTTTGGACGACTCGCGATCGCCTTTCGATCCCCTCGTACTGCTCTTACCAGAGGAAGTCTGCTGGGTGATCGATTGTACAGTTTCTTGCGAGGTGCGCCCGTTGCGAGGCATTGCCGCTCAGGTGGTATGGCACACTCTCTCACACTCTAATAGACCACCTTTTCATTCCTATACGTTGACGCCTTGCCCGACGTTGATCCGGATACGGTTTCCTGATCACACCATCGCGATCCTGATGGAACAAGACCTCTCGAGTTTGTTAGTGTCGCACTCAGAGCTTCGGTACTTGGCCTTCGAAGGGTCGTACTCGATGCTCTTTGGATTCCTTCTCTGACCCCACAGTAGACTCACGTCGAACTCCCGTCAGTTTTGCTGTCAAAGTATTATTTTCGCTATTGACCACTCATCGAGACGGTGTGCATTATGCTGTATCATGTACGCGCTTCCCCTCCGCCTCTGACTCCACGACCATCCTCTCCTGCACCACATGCGTCTGCACTGCATGCAATTCCAGAGCAAAGCAAAGCCACTTAATATACTGATCGAGATATCCGATCTCTCTATGTGGGACGTAGGTACATACTTAGGTTTTCTTGTTTAGATTGCTGTACTCAGCATACCATAGGGCTCACCGGGTCTGATTGATCTAGCTTGTGCCATCATTTGGGGACTTGTGAGTACCAGAGAACGCTGCCTATGGGCGAGGACGTGTGCGATCAGGCCCACGGGAGAGACTGTCCCAAAGTCGCATGTCAATCGCCTGTGTAGCTGTTTTCACTCTGCACGGGTTCACGTTATTTGTTGTGCGGGTTACCTTCTGGTTGTCCATATGTGTCAAAAATACGCCAATGGTCGCTGCAGTGGCAGCTCCCCGGATGCAGATGACTCAGAGCCGGCATAGCCGCCACTGTGAAAGCGTTCGCAGGTTACGGTGGGTAGTCGAGGGGAGGGTGACAAGCACTCGCCGGTTATTAGACCAGCGGGTCGAATGTGAGTCGTTAACAAAACGTAGCATTTGGTCGTTCGGTGAGCTGTTCATGTGCATTCCCAGCTGAGCGGTACGGTTGAGTAACGCGGCCCAACAATTGTGGTGGTGAATTTCGCCATCAAGTGATGTGAGGGAAGGACGTAGACTCCGAGGTCTGTTGTGCGGATCAGCTACAGGAGAACTCGGAAGTCATGGTTGTGACGAGATGCACGGCGGTCTAGAGGATGGAATTGACTCAGAGTAGCTCGCAAAGGTCAGAGAACAAAACTGTGTAAGTATCGAAACTACATACAATGGAAAGAGAAGGACGAGGGGAAGGAGGGTGCTACTCTCTCTTGAATTCACTCCATCTGCGTCTCGCGTGCTACGGACACGAAGAGATGAGATAGAAATGATGGGAGAAGAACGAGCGGCGCGCGTCCGTTCTTATCATTACTGCATATGGGTTTACCTGGTCCGAGCTCCAGACTCCGCAACGTGCCCACACGCAACCACAGCACTTACCTTCGACTCTTCGTCTTTACACCGTCAACATCCAATCCACAGTCCAAACCTCGCACGAAATACATATCTCGCAATGGAAGCCCGCAGGCAGCCGAAGAAATATCCCATCTTTCGCTTTACCACAAAGTCGCCTAAGCCGCCCTCAGTACGCATTTCTTTCCTTGAAAGATATGATACTTACCTGTCCTCGAAAAACCAGTTACCAGACGCATCTGACAACCCTCCAAATGCCCCGCCGAGTACCGAAGCGCCGGCCAATCCCCCTGGAAGATCTGAGCATCCCGCGACAAAGATGACTGACGCAAGTCCTGGCGAGCAAGTCGATGCCGCCAAAAAGGCGCTGGATGGCTTCAAACCCATCCATCCGGGTCTCCAAACAGCCGCTGGTCTTGTTGGGCAGGCTGGTACCGGTATGACAAGTATTCAAAACATCGAGCCCATCCTTCAGCCTCTCAAGTTGTTCAACTCCTTCGTCACCACTTTATCGAATGTAAGCACTTTATGCTTCTGTCCCTTGCTTGTCTTGATATAAGTATCAGGTTCACCCCTACGTCAAGTTTGCGCTGGGGATTCTGACCGGTGCTTCACAAGTACGTTACCTTTCCTTTCTTTATCCCCCGCTCATCTAGTCCCCGATAGTTGCTCATCAATCAAGCCAAGCTGGACAACGAGGTGTCTGGCCTCCTCGACATGGTCAAGGATGTCTACGAATTTCTGATGGAAAAGGATACCATCGCCAAAATTGATAATATGAAAGAGACGTTACGGAAGATTTCGCAGGAGATCAAGGATGCGGCAGAGTTCATCATAAAATACACCAAAAAGAAGAATTTCGGTAGGTCTTATGGTTACGTTAATTCTGTTTGCCTGCCATGTTCTGATGTTTGTACATTGTCAGTCGTACGAATTGCCGACAGCATTGTTCACGACCCACAGACCATTGCCGATGCTCATGTCAAGAATCTAGGTGACCTGATGCAACAGTACCGGGACCGCACAGTCCGGGACGTCCAGGTCAACATGTACCGCGTACTTGAAGATCTGAACCTTGAAGGCATGGTTTATGCAGGTGATGCGGGCCTGAATACCACCAAGAAATGCCTCGACGGCACGAGGTCGGAAATTTTAAAGGAAATCACCGACTGGATTACCGACTGTGACGACAAGGCCCCTCGCATCTTGTGGCTGCATGGACAAGCCGGAAGGGGAAAGTCTGCTATTGCTCATACGATCGCGTTGTGGGCCAAAGATTTGGGGGTTCTTGGGTCCTGTTTCTGCTTCGCTCGCGAAAGGCAGGCCGAACGGAGGGAGGGGAAGATTCTGACTACCATTGCCCGTGACCTGGCGGATCGTAACCCCGCATTTCGGCGAGCGTTGTCGAATATCGTGTCGAACGACAGTTCTCTCAAGACCACATCCGATGTGCTGCAGCAGTGGAAACGATTCATCTTGGACCCACTATCCGAGATTAATGGAGAGATGGCTGGGAATGTAGTCGTGATAATTGATGCCTTGGATGAAAGTGGGCCGCCTTCGTCAAGGGAAGCTATTCTACGCCTTCTGGCATCGCCGGAAGCTGCACAATTGCCTTTCCGGATCTTATTGACGTCCAGGGTATTGCTGGACATTGAACGTTGCCTGAGAGATCCGGAAGTGACTCATGTGAAGGCAACTTCGTTGGATGACATCCCTCAGGAGCTGGCGGAACGTGATATGGGGCTTTACGTCACCGAAGAACTCGACCGTGTTCCGGGCATTGGGTGGAAGGAAATCCAGAATGTCGTCAAAAAGTCTGATGGTCTGTTTGAGTGGGCTCGTCTGGCTTGCGCGTTCATCAAGCCAGCTAAAGCTGGAGAGACTCCGAAAGAACGCTATGACGACCTGATGACTCTCGAGTCCGAAGAAGGAAGAACGCTCCTGGACACGACTTACTTCGCAATCCTGAAGGGGGGTATACCGCAGTCAGGGAAGGGCCTAGAACGATTCCGTTCCGTGATGCACCAAATTGTGATGACGCTCGAACCTCTTCCTATGACAGCCTTGGATCGCATGCGTAAAAAATTCCCAAACAAGGAGGACCACTATGAGATCATTCTCATCCTCAAGTTCATGTCTCCTGTGCTAGGTGGAATTGTGGACTGCTCCTCCCCTGTCCGGCCACTTCATGCATCCTTCTATGACTTCTTGATGGATGAATCACGGAGTGGCGTTTACTGCGTTGCTACCTCTGATACAAAAGACTTAGCCTTTGCTACGTTACAGACTCTTTGCGATGAACTTCGGTTCAACATCTGTGGACTGGAAAGTTCCTACTTGGCCAATGTGGAGGTACCTGATCTATTGGAGAGAATCAACAAGAATATTCTACCTGATCTCTCTTACTCTTGTCGATTCTGGACTCAGCACCTGGAGAAGAGTGAATATGAGCCAGCACTTGGGAAATTGGTGAAGGATATTATTGGAAGTGAAAGAATTATGTTCTGGTTGGAAACAATGAGCCTTCTTGGGGTAGTTGGAAAGGGTGTAGATGCTCTTGCCTCTGTTGTGACATGGTTACCAGTGAGTACTTCATGGCTAACTAATTGTGCTGGATAACATCTGACATGACATGCAAGGGTGAAGATGACTTGAGGGATACATTGGCATTGGCAGAGGATGGAATCAAGTTCATCCAGAACTTTGGCAGTATGATGTGGCACAGCACTCCTCACCTTTATGTCTCTGCACTGCCCTTCATTCCTCTGAACACATTGCTATCAGCAGTGCTTCTTCTGAAATTCTCCTACCTTGCTAGAGTTGCTGTAGGGGGCCTAAGAGATTGGCCAGCAATTCAGCTTCTCCTACATGGTCACATTGGTTCTGTCAATTCAATTGCATTTTCCCCTGATGGAAAGAGGATTGTCTCAGGTGGAAATGACCAGACTGTGAGGGTCTGGGATGTTGTGGGGGGTGTGCAGATTGGCAGTGCTCTTGAAGGCCATAAGTCCTCTGTCACTTCAGTTGGATTCTCTCCTGATGGGAAGAGGATTGTCTCAGGCTCAGAGGACAACACTGTGAGGGTGTGGGATGTTGAGGGAGGTGTTTGGATTTGCAACACTCAGCTTGAGGGCCATACTTATGCAGTCACTTCAGTTGGATTCTCCCCTGATGGAAAGAAGATTGTCTCAGGCTCTTGGGACAACACTGTAAGGGTGTGGGACATCGAGGGAGGTGTTTGGATTAGCAGCACTCTTGAGGGCCATACT
This sequence comes from Pisolithus sp. B1, assembly GCA_024663435.1. Lineage (NCBI taxonomy): Eukaryota > Fungi > Basidiomycota > Agaricomycetes > Boletales > Pisolithaceae > Pisolithus > Pisolithus sp. B1. The sequence continues at coordinate 870,169 of JANFAA010000008.1, forward strand.
TCTGCTGTCACTTCAGTTGGATTCTCCCCTGATGGGAAGAGGATTGTCTCAGGCTCAGATGACCAGACTGTGAGGGTGTGGGATGTTCAGGGAGGTGTTTGGATTGGCAGCACTCAACTTGAGGGCCATACTTATGCAGTCACTTCAGTTGGATTCTCCCCTGATGGAAAGAAGATTGTCTCAGGCTCTGTGGACAACACTGTGAGGATGTGGGATGTTGAGGGAGGTGTTTGGATTAGCAGCACTCTTGAGGGCCATACTTCTACAGTCACTTCAGTTGGATTCTCCCCTGATGGGAAGAGGATTGTGTCAGGCTCACATGACCTGGCTGTGAGGGTGTGGGATGTTGAAGGAGATGTTTGGGTTGGCAGCCCTCTTGAGGGCCATACTTCTTTTGTCACCTCAGTTGGATTCTCCCCTGATGGGAAGAAGATTGTCTCAGGCTCTTGGGATGAATCTATGAGGGTGTGGGATGTTGAGGGAGGTGTGCAGATTGGCAGCTCTCTTCAGGGCCATACTTCTGGAGTTACTTCAGTTGGAACCTCCCCTGATGGGAAGAAGATTGTCTCAGGCTCCTGGGACAAGATTGTGAGGGTGTGGGATGTTGAGGGAGGTGTTTGGATTAGCAGCACTCTTGAGGGCCATGCTTCTACAGTCACTTCAGTTGGAATCTCCCCTGATGGGAAGAGGATTGTCTCAGGCTCTTTAGACAGCACTGTGAGGGTGTGGGATGTTGAGGGAGGTGTTTGGATTTGCAGCACTCAGCTTGAGGGCCATACTAATGCAGTCACTTCAGTTGGATTCTCCACTGATGGAAAGAGGATTGTCTCAGGCTCTGTGGACAACACTGTGAGGGTGTGGGATGTTGAGGGAGGTGTTTGGATTGGTAGCCCTCTTGAGGGCCATGCTGATATAGTCACTTCAGTTGGAATCTCCCCTGATGGGAAGAGGGCTGTCTCAGGCTCATATGACCAGACTGTGAGGGTGTGGGATGTTGAGGGAGGTGTTTGGATTAGCAGCATTCTTGAGGGCCATATTTCTACAGTCACTTCAGTTGGAATCTCCCCTGATGGGAAGAGGATTGTCTCAGGCTCAAGTGACTGCACTGTGAGGGTGTGGGATGTTGAGGGAGGTGTTTGGATTTGCAGCACTCAGCTTGAGGGCCATACTTACATGGTCAATTCAGTTGGATTCTCCACTGATGGAAAGAGGATTGTCTCAGGCTCTTGGGACAACACTGTCAGGGTGTGGGATGTTGAGGGAGGTGTTTGGATTAGCAGCACTCTTGAGGGCCATACTTCTGGAGTTACTTCAGTTGGAATCTCCCCTGATGGGAAGAGGATTGTCTCTGGCTCTTTGGACAACACTGTGAGGGTGTGGGATGGTAAGTATTATTTCCTATTTTGTATTGTGGTTTCACTCAAGACAGCCCCAGGTGTCAAGAAATATCACATCTGCTTGTCATCACTCCCTTCTCATGCTCTTCCTAACAGTGACCAACTTGTTCATGGGTTCACACAGCATGACAGCATGTGGGCTGAGCCTGTTAAGTTGCAGCATGATGGCTGGATTAGAGGTCCAAGGGGAAGACTGCTGCTTTGGATTCCTCCAGCACAAAGGATCCCATTTTACTCAATGTGGAATACTGCAGTCATTCCCATGGGCTGTTGCATGGAGTTGGACTTGAGTCAGATGGCCCATGGACAGGATTGGTGGAAATGTTTCAAGACAGCTGTCTGACTTGACTATATGTTTTGCTACATGACTGGTGACTGGTGATGATGCAAAGAGTGGACAATGAAGTTGAGACATGATGGTGTAGCATCAGTAATTTTATAAGCATCTCATTTACAATTTACATACATTTCAGTGAGCTGAGTGATTTAAACAAAATATTGCTGTAAGTTGGATTGGTCATTTTCACACGTGGGCTAGGGGTACAACTCATGAGTAGGTCTGCATGCTATTGCAAAAGAGTAGTAGACACTGAGAGGATGAGGTCATAAATACCTTCATACTAGCCCTATCTGTCATTTGCCATCTTCCATCATAGCACTGCAATATGTCACAAGTCCTTTGGATGCTTTTCATGTGACATCAGGAAAACTGTTTTGACTGGTAGTAACATGTGTCAGGTACATAGTGACACATAACATCCATAGCACTACATAGTGTCAGGTACATTTTCCATATTGATATGTAGCTGTCACCAACTGACATGAAGTGCAACATAGTTACTATAGCAATGGGCAATCATATGGTAGCATGCTGTAGACATAGTAGTATGTTATGAATTCTACAGAGACAAAGCTGCCTACATAGTAATGAAGCAGACTATTACAGCCAGTATGTTTCACTCAAGTGACACAGTTGTGTGAAAGTTAATAAACTGATTTGATAGTCAGGTACATATGTATATGTACACCCTGACACTCTCCAACTCATCATCTAATACATGCATGCATGAGTGACTTGAGCAACATGTATTCTAGCATAGTCACTCACATCATTAGTATTTCATTTCTGCAATGGTTATTGCTGCACCCCCCCAAAACTGAGGTTTGTCAATGTTTGTATTGACTATACAGTTTGGTTCAGCCATCCTCAGTCTGCCCTCTCATCATCTAAGCCCTCAAGCTCAAGTTGTGAAGTCCTCTTGTGCATCTCAGCTTCTGGCTACTCCTATGCCCTCAACTGCATTTGCTCAGGAAACATCTGCACCAATGATGTCATCCACACCTTCTTGGTGCCATTCCTCATGTTCATGGAGGATGACAGAAAGAGTTGTACAAGCCTCAGGGCAGCTGGCTTGCCTGATTTTGTGGACCACTTTATCTATGAACATCTCTATGATGGACACTGGAATGGATGGCCTGTAGACAGTGCCATTGATTCCCTTTCTCTGCAGTTTCTCTGGCTCATGACCACCAAAGGTGCATATGAGTCATTGTTCAGCAAGTGAATTCCTTCACCACCCTCATGCATAGACCCATATACCCACCTACTTCAATGAACAAATCCTCAGTGTCATGGAAACCCCCCATCTTTATGCATCTTTGTGAGTAAGTCCATATGGATGCTGTCAGATAGTTACTTCCTCAGTAACACCAAGCTACTGTATTGGTATATACCTGTCAGATAGTTACTCTACAGGTCATCAGTAAATGTAAAGCTAAATATAAAAGAGTGACTTACTCCTCAGTAACACCAAGCTACTGAGGAGACTAGAGGAAAATTTACTCTACTGTAGTCCGCTTTTCTGCTTATGTAAGCGACTAACCTTTGCACCTAAGGAATGTACTACCTAGGGGGCAGTTTATATTCCAACAGATGCTGCCCCAAATAAGTCTGTTCCTGCTGGTGAGATGGAGGGTGGAAGACATAATGCATGGCTCCCAGTGTCTATGCAGCATTTTGAACACACAGTAAGCTTGTTTTCCCCCTTCTCACCCCACTGACTAATGTACATGTGCAGAATGGGCTCACTCTCTCCTACACTATGCCAGACACAGCTGTCCTCCACCATGGTATCAAGAAAAGTAAGCATTATTGTGAAACAGTGCAGTTGTCACATTTCTATAAGTCAAAGTCTGTTGGTCTTGTTCCAGTCCTCACTCACTTCCAATCTCTCCTCTCATTAGACATGACTTGAATGCCATTAGAATACTTGTACCCAGTGATCTTCTCATTTCCGCTCTTTTCACTACAGCACATGCTGCTGTCTATGTAGGCACACACATTGGGCTGCTGATATAACACACCAATGTTCTTTGTGTAGGTGACAAATTCTGTCCAACCCATCATGTGCATGGGTGGTCAGTCTTGTGAAGTGCCATGGGTCAACAACAGGGAATCCATGTCCTGTAGAACATGCTCAAGTTACCCCATTGTAGATGGACAAGAGGCATGCTCAGACATGGCTTCCCCACTGTTTCTATGGTCATGTGAGGAATGGGATGGATTGGCTGCTTTTGTGTGTGCCCCTGTGGGTTTCTCTTTATTTTCCTTCATCCTGCTGACCTGGTAAATGTGAAAGGCTATGCCACTATGGTTGGCACTCCTCATGTTGGTCTTTAGATACTCACTGCTTATGTTGTGGGTGGCCAAACACTCATCAGGAACTGGCAAAAGATGCCACATTTTGGTGAGCCTGTCATGTTGGAAGGACTGTAACAATACCATACATGCATGTATCAACCTACAAAGCTGATAGTGTATGAAATGGTAATATGTATACTGCAATGAAATATATGGTGTTGTATAGCAACTCAGTGAGGACTGATGTCTATGGCTGGCTATGTACTGGCAGTAGCACACCACTATCAAACCTGTGAGGTGTCAAAATGTGAATACATAGTCTAGGTAGCCTACATAGCACACTAACTATGGTAGTGACACATATTCAGCACAAACTACTACTGCTATGAAGCACTACATATTTGAACCCTTCAGCTACAGTGACTACATATGGGGGACTTAACTACCATGCTACTGGCACTATGGAGTCTACATAGGGCTACATAGGTAAGTGAATTTTTCCTGACAGACCTCATTGAGGAATGCCTTCACATGTCCAATCTTCTCCAACTCCAAACTTAGGGCCTTCAAGGAATTCTTCAACCACACCTGCAGCATCGTTTTTCACCTCTCTGTGTACCTTTTTTTATTCATTTTATTTTAATTCTTGTATTTATGTGCATGAGGACCAATGGGTCCTATGTTGCACTAGACTGGCATTTACAACTATCTAACTATGGACCCCGTGGTCCATTCTGACTCTACTGGCATGTGGATGCCCTAGTTGGCAGAGCTGGAGCTCCCCAACAGTCTGCTGTTCCTGCTGGCCATTTTAGACACACTGCCTGAGTAGTAGAGTCCATGACATATTGTGTGTGGTGTGAGATTCTGATTACAAGGCACTGACCACCCATTAGGGTGTAAGGTGTTGTTAAAGCTGTGGGTTGCTCTGATGCCCCACAGGGTTCTGGCTTGGTGTTGGGTCTCTTTAGGAGTTTTAGCTGTGCTGCTGGCTGAGTTTGCAGTCTTGATGAGGTGTGGGGCAGTGTAGGGAGGGATTACTCCCTACTAGGTATTTTATTTTATTTCATTGTTTTTACTTAGGTTTTCTTTCCTACTCTCTTATTTTTCCTTTTACTTAGTATTTCGAAGCTGTATGTGCATGTGCTGTGGCTTATGTAAGCCCACACATGCACTTAGAGTACAGTGTACATACCTACAACAATAACAGATGAGTAACCCCAGACGAAAAGACAGAATTCTGAGACTGAGGGCTTGGAATATTAGTTTCTCCTTTCCAGATACTCAGTAGACATTATCTTGACTCTTCTTTGGACTTTTAGGGCATTTTTTCACAGTTTTCCCCTTACTCTTTGACTCCCCACCAGGCAACTCAAGTCCCCTTGGGTCAAACTGAAGACCCACATTCCAACTGGAGACTTCTTAGCTCTCCTCCCACATTCCCTACCAAACTTTACAGCAGTTGCATGTTGAGTGACTTGACATGCCCATGTTTGGTCAGGGCATGAACTTTTAGCTTGTTGCTGGTTGGGTGGGGTGGGGTGCTGCTTGTGCAAGGGATATGAAGGGGTCAGGGTTCCTATGGGAGGGTGCATCTGTTGTTTTGCACATTTAACTGGTTTAACCTGTGCTGTCTGTCATCTACATTGAGAGGTAGTGCTGGTACTTCACCAAAGGTGCCTGTCAATCTTTCTGTGGCATTGATGTATTTGAACAGATGGATCTGTATGTTAGTGTTGGTGAGGAGATAGCTGATGGACATTGCCTTTCTTCCAAGCGCTATAGACAGTTTGTGTCTCTCTCTGTCATATGTACAGTACAGGAGGTATCCTTCATCGAGAGGTTTTTGAGATTCTGGACCACATTGGCCACTGCATCGTGCAGGCCAAAGTTGACAGTTAGTTCATGGAGGAACTCCTGGTAATTGTCCATCCATAACAGACAGTTGAGGTAGTCATTGGGGTTTAGGAGGTTGGGCTCAAACCAGGCCAGTCCCATGCCCTTGAGATAAGATTGGGCAAAGGTCACCTTGGTGCAGTCAGTTCAGAAGGCCTTTGGACAGTCTTGGAAGTTGAGCTCACATTGTACCAGGAACTCATGGAGCTTCTTTGGGTCGGAGCCATCGAAGGTGTCTGGCTCTCGGACCTTGGTTTTCAGAGTTGAGTCTCTGGAGTGCTGGCTTGAGTGGGTGAGCACATGAATAGCCCTAGTCAGGGCAAGGAGGGGGTCTTTGGGTGGCTCAGCCAGATCTTCAGGGATACCCCCATCACCACTGCCCCCACTGTTGGACCCACCATCGGGGATGTCAGGGTGGTTGGGATTGGAAGGGTCGCCACTGAGTGGTGGTGGGGTGTGGAATATGGATCGCTGGGTTTCAGAGGGCCCAGCTTGAGAAGTGCTTTCATGTTGAGAATGACATTGGGTGGAGAATGGGTGGAACTGTTCCACGACCAAGGGCGCACATCGTGGATTTGTGAATGTGAGGGCCAGCCTCTCGGTGGTCTCTCTTTGTGTGTTGTAAAGTTTGTTTGAGAGTGTGGGAGGAGATCTACAGTGAGTGAAAAAACGTGTGCAATGTTTGGCTGTTTTGTACTAAGTCCGGTGTAGCGCCATGAGGCGTGGGAATCCTGCTTAGCCTTGGTGAGGTGGGTGGTAGTACTCGCTCTTGGCTACAAAATGGTCCCAGGGTCACGTGATTTGGTGCAGTAGTCATTGAGATATGTCCATTATAAAACAGCTACACCATTGCACACGTTTATTCACTTTTGAAAAGTGAGGGGTATTTGGGGAATATCAGTACTTGGTATAGCCTCCTTTTGCTTTAATCACTGCCTCCACCCTCCTAGGCATGCTTTCAATCAACTTCTGACACTCTTCAGCTGGTATATTGTTCCACTCCACCTGAGTCCTCTCCCACAACTCCAGTATTCCCTTGGGAGGATGCTCATACTCTGCAAGCCTCCTCTTGAGGTAACCCCAGGCATGTTCTATGGGGTTGAGGTCAGGGGACTGTGCAGGCCATACCATAGTCCTAAAATCCTGCTCCTCTAGCCACTCCTTGACCTGTTTGCAGGTGTGCTTGGGGTCATTGTCCTGCTGGAAGATGATGTCAGGAGGATGGAGACCATAATACTCAAGGGAATCTTGTAGTTCATCCTTCAAAATTTGGAGGTAGAGGTCTCCATCCATCCTACCATCAATCTTGGTGCCATACCCAACACCCTCCCAGGTCATACAGCCCCACATCATGAGAGACCCTCCTCCAAACTTCAGTGTCCCCTCTACTAGCCTATCATTCAGCTTCTCCCCTGGCTTTTTCCATGCCCATTTGCACCCATCTGACCCCAGGCGATTAATTTTAGTCTCATCAGACCATACCACCCTCTTCCAGTCCTCCAAAGTCCAATCTTTATGGGCATAGGCAAAGTCCAACCTTGCCTTGCAATGCTTGGCAGAGAGGATAGGTCGTTTTCGCTTTACCACAGCCTTCATACCAGTCTTCTTCAGGTGCTGGCGAACAGTATTTGGGTGGAGGGGCTGGTTGATGACATTGGTGAGAGTTTTGGTCACCTGCACAGCATTGTCTGCCTTCTGAGTTGAGATGAGGTGGATGGCATGGCGGACATTAGCAGGGGAAAGCTTGGATGGACGACCTCCAGTGGACTTCTGCAGGCTGGAACGCTCCTTGGAACGAAGTCTAGAGATGGTAGAGCGATGTAGGCCAGTACTGGAGGCAATAGAGGAAGGAGAATGACCAGAATCAAGCATAGTGAGGATAGTATTCCTTTGGGTGGAGGAGATGGATCTCATGGTGGTAAAGGTTGGAAATAAAGAAGCGTGTGAACTTGTTCAAACTCAGACACAATGTTTATATGTGTATCTTTGTTTGTAGGACCAAACAACCACAATTATCTCTTCATTTGACTCAGATTTTACTTCCAGCCCAAAAGTGAATAAACGTGTGCAATGGTGTAGCTGTTTTATAATGGACATATCTCAATGACTACTGCACCAAATCACATGACCCTGGGACCATTTTGTAGCCAAGAGCGAGTACTACCACCCACCTCACCAAGGCTAAGCATGATTCCCACGCCTCATGGCGCTACACTGGACTTAGTACAAAACAGCCAAACATTGCACACGTTTTTTCACTCACTGTAAGAAGTCTCCTGTTGGAAGGGGGTCTTCAGTTCAACCCAGGAGGACTTGAGTTGCCTGGTAGAGTCAAGGAGTATATTGAAAACAGAGAAAATGCACCCTAAAATCCAAAAGAGAAGTCGAGAGATCATCTATAGAATGTCTGATAAGAGAGAAATAATAATCTGAGCTCTTCAGGCTCGGATTTCTGTCTTTTTGTCTCTGGTTACTCATCTGTTATTGTTGTAGGTATGTACACTGTACTCTAAGTGTGTGCACAGGCTTACATAAGCCACAGCACATGCACATACAGCTTCAAAATACTAAGTAAAAGGAAAAATAAGAGAGTAGGAAAGAAAACCCAAGTAAAAACAATGGAATAAAATAAAATACCTAGTAGGGAGTAACCCCTCCCTACATCCAAGGGTGGCTTTAGACAATGACTGTCCCCAGTCATCACATACTGAGTTGTATTGTATAGCAAAAGAGGGGTATCTTCCTCGAAACAGAACTCTAAGTCAGAATGCAAAAATGCAAACTTGAAAACAAAATAGAACATATAAAAGAAGCAAAAGATACTACCCAGATGAACAAGGGGCACTGTTTGAAGGCATCCGAAGGTCCTCAAGAGCCAAAAATAGCTTGGAAGTGGCTCGAAGGGGCCTCGAAGTGGCCTTGAGGGGGCTCAGTTCAAAGGCAAAGGAGGGAGTCACAAAGAGGAAGTGTGCCCTCAGGGTTCTAGTAGCTTTCAAAGTTGAAGAGTTCTCATAGGTAACCTTGGAGTTGACTCGAGATGGAGTAGGGGGCTGGACTAACCAGGAACTTGAAGGGGGGAACTGTACCTGGATAGTTGAACCACCTGGACCATGAGTGAGTGCCCAGGAGTCTAGGCGAGCCTGGAGGGTGCACCTGAGTGCCTCACAAGGGATCTCCTCACCCGTAGGTAGCACAACTCGACCTCAAACAATCCTACACCTGCCTGCAGCTAGATACGAAGTGCAGACCTTGCACTGAGCTCGGATATGCCCTTCTTGACCACAGAAGAAACAAAAACCAAACCTTCAAGGCAGCACTTGGTGCCCCAAGGCCTCTTGATAGGTAGGGAAATGCTCACTCAAAACCAGGGCTGCTCGAGGGAGAAATGAGTTACCATGGGGTGACTCGAAGCATGAGGGTGGCTTCAAAGAGCTTTCAAGGCGAGGGTAAAGTTTTGAGGGGGTGCACGAGGGCTCGCAAGGTCGAAGGTGGTGCATTGAGGTTGAACCAAGGTTGCGAGGCTTGCTCAAAGCTGACTGTGGGCGAGGGGAATGAACCTTGGTACTCTCAAAATGACCTACTGAGTGTGAACACGAAAGTTGATCCTTTATCGAGCTATGAAGCGAGTTGGTGGCTGAGTCACCTGCCTGCTGATCCAAGACACACCCCAGTGGACGAGCCATGGCATGTCAAGAGCCTGCATTGGCGCCTCAGTAAGGGGATGAGCTGCTCAAAGCAAGCTCAGAGGTGGAAGGGAAGTGTTTCAAAGTTGGGGAACAGGGAGGAAACTTCGAGCTTGAGTGTGCCTCTCCCTGGGAGCATCTTCTAGAGCGAGACCGAGAGTACTCCACAGGGGCATTGAACTGGTAGCTGATCAAGGGCGAGCACGAATGCTGAGAGAGTTCTTTGGGTGACTCAAAAGGTGATGAAGGGCTCTTCAAAGCTAGACAAAGGGGTGAGCAGCCTACCCCATCCTCAATAACCTCCTTTGTAAAGTGAACAATGACCTCGATAGGCCATAAGCAGCCTGGCCTAAACAGGGGGTATGCACAAGCGAGCCTCCTCGAGACTTCGCACTCGACCAGTGGTGGGAGACCACGAAGGAACAGCTGGGGCTGATGGCTCATCTCCAAGACATTGCACCTTACCATGACCAAGAACAGGACTCGGAATTGTTGAAGGTAGTCCCCCAAGGCTCGGACCAAGCTCAGCTCACTGTGATGAGCCTCATCGAGGTAGGAGTAGAACTCCTCGAAGTGCTCAAGGATGTCCTCAGCTGGCTTGATCTCTGGGTACTGGAGGGTTACCAGAGCCTCGAAGCTGTCCCATCACTCAAGGACTGGGGTATTGACTATGAGGAAGCACCAGAGCTTTCCGGTGAGGGGTGGGGCTCCATTGATTGCAATCTGCACCAGGGACAAGGTATCCATTATCCCCTGGGCCTTACCATACTCTACTACCTCCTCGAGATAACCTAGCAGGTCCTGCACCTGCCCCAAGAACTCTGCGTGTGACTTGGGTGGGGCTTGAAACTGTCCAAATCCCTCTTCCATTTTTAGTGGTATATACGAAACCCAAACAAATATATTTCAAGGCATAGTCAATTATTGATAGTAGTCTTGGGGTGGAGAAGATCTCCAAATGTCTGTGACCAGTCTCGAAAGGGTAAAATGAAGTGTTGGGGTCACCTCAATGCATCCTTGAGTGTCAAGAGTGAGTCGGGGGGGAGTGGATGTTGTACACAAATGGGGAGAGGTAGAGGGAGTCTTGTAAACACATCTCGAAGTGGTTTTGACCACTAAAAAAACAAATGTAGCCACTGCTGTGGCTCGAAGCTTTCAATCTTGAATATGCAGCCTTGCTTGACTGCAAAAAAATGCACAAATAACAATTGGTATATGTCTGGGATACATCTACGAACAAGTGTGGGCATGTTTAATTGAACATCAAAGTCTCAATTTCATCTCGAAGGGGCTCAAAAAGTGTCTAGGGGTCTCAAAGGGTCTGGGATCTCAAAGTGGCTAATGGGATCTCGAGGGGGGTTTCTACTGACTCTAAGATGATGGGGGAAGGGTTCCTATGACTTGGAATGGCTCAAAAATGTGAGGGGAGGTGCCAGGGAGCTAGGCTGTGGCAGGAGGGGGAGGACAGCAGTGCGTTGACGAAGAACCACGAAGCACGATGCTACGAAACCTCGGGACGTGGTAGGGGTGGTCTAGAGGAGTTGGGAGAATGTGGAAATACGAAATTATGCGCACCCAGTCCCCAGATATTCACAAAACTGTCCAATATAGCCTTTCAGCACAAACAGCGTGATATCTCCGGAGGCACTGAAGCAAACACGTCGAAAAAGGTGTCGTTCGAGAGCCCTCGTCGTGTAGAATTAGGACCTCGAAAAGCGAGAGGGTAGGCGCGTCAGGTGTCGAGAAATCGCATGTACAAGCTTGAGGGTAGGGGAAGAAGTAGGATTACCAAGCAAAACAGCCCCCTCGTGGTGGGCTCCAGATGTAAAGTTTGTTAGAGAGTGTGGGAGGAGATCTAAGAAGTCTCCTGTTGGAAGGGGGTCTTCAGTTCAACCCAGGAGGACTTGAGTTGCCTGGTAGAGTCAAGGAGTATATTGAAAACAGAGAAAATGTGCCCTAAAATCCAAAAGAGAAGTCAAGAGATCATCTATAGAATGTCTGATAAGAGAGAAATAATAATCTGAGCTCTTCGGGCTTGGATTTCTGTCTTTTCATCTCTGGTTACTTGTCTGTTATTGTTGTAGGTATGTCCACTGTACTCTAAGTGTGCGCACGGGCTTACATAAGCCACAGCACGTGCACATACAGCTTTGAAATACTAAGTAAAAGGAAAAATAAGAGAGTAGGAAAGAAAACCTAAGTAAAAACAATGAAATAAAATAAAATACCTAGTAGGGAGTAACCCCTCCCTACAGCGTGCCTGGGTCTGCATGACATAGTTCTTTTAGTATAGGAAATGGAAGAGGACTCGTACAAGTGTGAGTACGAATATACTGTCAAGTTTGGGCCTACTCCAACAATCTCTGATGCTCACAGAGGCCAGGGGAAGTGTCTGGAGGTTGGCTGACATAGGCTGACAATTGGCCAATGCATACTGACAAAGAGTGACAATGGCCGAAGGGTGGCCAATGGTCGTGACAGAGGTTCAGGAGAGGGTGTTGGGTTCAGCTCATGTGCTGCCCCCTTGTATGAGCCCAGCCCTCAGATTTCAGAGATAGAGAAGAGTCAGTATCAAGCCAACAACAGAGGAGAAGGCTGGTCGAAGACTGCAGAGGAGGGAACTAAGTTGATATTCATACTGAGGAAACACTGCTGAATGCAGTGGGCTTATACACAGTAGGTGCACCATAAAGGAGGTACAGTATTGGAACATCAGAACTAACATACGGAGTACAGTAAATTTTCAAGGGGCAGAAACATCAGAAAATCTCAGTTGGAGTACAAGTATGGGCAACAGAGGTGAAGGATGGGATAAAGAAAAAGTATCTAAAAGGAATAGCACAGAATGGAGTGTCTTTGGAGTGCTCACTGACAGCCAATCAGACCATAGGCCAAAAGCCTAAACAGGAAGTGACCCTGTGCTGTACCATGTGGTGCAGCAGCTACACCATGTCTAGACCAGACCATCAATCCAAAGGGAAACTGACCCCTAAGCCAAGAGAGGAGGTCACATGACCAAGGGGTACTGGTCATGTGGTACTGCTGACAGAGGCTGACAGGGCCCGACAGGAAACAGGGCAGGAGTGCATTGTACAGGTGCTAGAGCAAGCAGACAGGGGCAGAGCAGAGTGGAGAGGGGCCGGTGGTATGGGGAGAGGTTGGTAGTGGCACAGGACAGACCAGGACAGAGGCACAGGCATGACACTTTCCCTAAGAGCAGTGCATGAAGTGCACTGCCAAATACCATGGGAATTTCACTTAGCTTTGGTGGAGTTATAAATAGTACATATTCTTGGCTACAAAATTGCTCACTAAGTCATGTGATTCGGTGTAGGGAGTGAGTACTCCCCACTATGATATTTCTTTTATTTTATAGCTTTTACTTTTACTTTTACTTTACTGTTTTTATTTTATTTTCTTTGTTTTTGTTCTTTTACTTCAGACTTTACTTAGCTTCGAGAGTAGACACGTGATGTGGCTTAAGTAAGCCCGTGTGCACTTACTCTCCACTGTAACTACTTACAAAAAAATAACAACGAAGTACTGAGAGTTACGAGTTCGAGTTTGAGTTTGAGAAGGCTGCATGTGGCCTTCTTCTGTGTTCAGACTGCCCCAGACAGCCTCAGACATTCCTCCTCAAACAGTTTTCCTTCCAGGCTATAGAAGCCCCTTTGGAAGATCTCTCCCCTTCAGATCACTCATCCCTCTCCTCAGCTTTACTTATTCAGATTCTTCATCGGTTCCCAGGCTGGCAAGATATAAGCAATATAAGACAACAATACCATGGAGAGGGTTTTTGAGCTTTTGAATTGGTGAGTAGAATCACAGTTTATTTGCTATTGTTTGTTAGTATAAACAAAGGTACATATGTAAACATGATGTCTGAGCTCAAAAAAGTTCACATGCTTCTTTATTCCCTATTACCATCATGGTCAGATCCCTTTCCCTCACTCAACAAAGCACCATCCTTTCCTTTCTTGATTCTGGACTTTCTGGTGAAGCCATTGCCAAGAGAACTGGTGTTAGCCCTTCCACCATATCCAAATTTCATTCCAAAGAGCATCCTACCCTTCTAAAAGCCATTGGAGGTCATCCCTCTAAGCTCTCTCCTACCAATATTCATCATGCTCAACATCTCATCACTTCTGGGAAGGCTGAAAATGCTGTTCAAGTGACCAGAACTCTTTCCAACATTACCAACCAACCCCTCTCTGCCAGAACAGTTCATCTTCACTTGAAGAAAGCTGGTATGAAGGCTGTAATCAAGACCAAACACCCTATTCTTTCTTCTGGACATCATGAAGCTCATTGGGATTTTGCTTATAGTCCGACTGTAAAGACTGGACTATAAAGGACTGGAAGGTTATATGGTCTGATGAGACCAAAATCAATCATCTAGGATCAGATGGATGCAAATGGGCATGGAAAAGGGCAGGTGAGGGGCTTAGTAATAGGCTGGTTGAAGGAACCCTCAAGTTTGGTGGGGGTTCCCTTATGATGTGGGGCTGTATGACTTGGCAGGGAGTTGGCTTTGCAACCAAGATTGATGGTAGGATGGATGGGGACCTTTACCTTCAAATTTTGAGGGATGAGCTCCAACAAACCCTGGAGTATTATGGTCTCAATCCTCCTGACATCATCTTTCAGCAGGACAATGACCCCAAGCACACTTGTAGAATGGTCAAGAATTGGCTGGAAGAGCAAGAATTCCAGACCATGGTGTGGCCTGCACAGTCTCCAGACCTAAACCCCATTGAGCATCTCTGGGGTTGTCTCAAGAGGAAGCTTGCACAACATGAAAACCCCCCTAGTGGAATTCATGATTTGTGGGAGAGAGTTCAGGTGGAATGGGAAGGGATACCAGTTGAAGAGTGTCAGAAGTTGATTGAGAGTATGCCTAGGAGGGTTCAGGCAGTGTTGAAAGCAAAAGGAGGTTATACCAAGTACTAGAATACCCATCTATTCAAAAGCTCAAAAACCCTTTCCATGATATTGCTGTTTTATATTGCTTATATCTTGCCAGCATGTGAACCAAATCACATGACTTAGTGAGCAATTTTGTAGCCAAGAATATGTACTATTTATAACTCCACCAAAGGTAAGTGAAATTCCCATGCTGTTTGGCAGTGTGCTTCATGCACTGCTGTTAGGGCAAGTATGGAAAGGGTTTTTGAGCTCACTGTATCATTGAAAGTGGGTCACCTTGACCAATATCATTTCTGATGTCTATCCATTCCAAATCGAAGTCATCAAACTGTAGTTTGGTCTTCCTGTTGCATAGGAGTCTGCTTGTGAAATCTACTATTTCTTTGGGTAGCTGCCTCATTCTCATGTTATGGATAAGGTGGTCAGTTATGGTCTTTGGGAATGCCCCTTTGATGTCTAAGAACAGAGCTGATACCACTTTGTGCTGATGCCATGCATGGCAGATGGTGCTTTCCAGTAGTAGTAGCAAGTCTTCTGTCAATCATCTGGGTCTGCCACCAAAGTGGGTGGCCAGTAGCAGGTTGTAGACCTTGAGGATGAAGGACATTCTGTCTGCAATGATCAATGATAGCAGTTTGGCTGTGGTGTTGAGAAGTGCTACTGTATGGGGTAGTAGGCTTTTGGCATTGTGTAGTCCAATTTTCCTGGCTTCTGAAGGATTACCATAATTGATTCCTTCCATGGCTTGTAGTACATTTGGAACATGAACACCACATTGAAAAGTGGGAGTAAGTACTTGGACAGAAGGGGACAACATTGGAATACTATGTTAGCCACTCCATCTGGGCCTGGAGCTTTGTATGGGCTGAGCTTTTTGACTGCCCACTGGAGTTGGTCTTCCATGATCTGAAACCACTTCATGGCTTGCTCTGGATAGCCATAGTCCTCTGGTACTGAAGTTTGCAGTGGGGGCAGGGGGAACATCAAGTGTGCTAGCATGGTGCTTTTGTCTTCATTTGTGTTGGCTGTTGTTGTGGTGCCATTGCTGTTCATCTTTTGTAGCATTGGGATTGTGGTTTTGCTGCTGTCACCTGTGGGGTTGGATATGTAACTATTAGCTGTCCACAGTCTGTTGCCATCTATTTCCTCTAGCCAGTCTGTCTAGTGTTCCTTTTTTGCTTTGCCTATTGCTTTGTCATATTCCTTGGCCTTTTCTTTTCATAGTCTGTGACTCAGATGATTGGGTAGTGCCCTGAATGCATGAGAGGCTTTACTTAGCATTTTTAGGTCATTCCACATTTTTGTGAGATCCTTGTTCCACCACCTTTTCTGGTGTGGGTGGGGGCATGAGCTGGGTACTTTGGCTTCTACAGTGTTATACAGGGCAAGTTCAATTTTGCAGGCAGAGGTCTGGAACTCAGCTTCACTTGCCAATATGCTTGGTGGTCCAACTGCTTCACATCAGCAAACCCCCCCCCCCCCTCTATACAGGTCTGTACAGACCACAGACCTACCCCAGATTGTTTCAGTACTACAGATTCTCACTACTCACATATGTTGTAGTTGACCAATAATTGAATCATATTATCATAAGCTACCTAAATTACATGTCAAGGTACAAGGATATACATATCTATCTATACTAAGTGGTCACTTATTACTATTAGTAGGGAGAGGGTACCCACCATAAGGGTGGTGGTAGGAAAGGAGAGTGGTGAGGGAGGGACAACAATGAAGATGATGGTGAGGAAGAGGGATGGTGGTGGTAGTGGAAAGAGATGCAGTGTGGGAGTGAGCTGGGTTTAAATATCCATTTCTGCTTACCTCAGCAACTTTCGAAGCCAGTTGTGTGGGTTGTGTGGCACACCTCTATAAATTTCAAACTCAGATTCAAACTCCGCTGAAAATGAAAGTTGTAGCCTATGATCACAGGACCATGGGAATATTTTTACCCTAGTAATATCTCCTTTTTTGGGTGAGATATTTGCAAAGTTCTTGTGGAGTCCCAGTTTGCAAAAATAAAAAAGTGGCTGTACAGTTATGATGTCATAACAAAAGTTGTAGTGTATGATGTCATGATCATGTCAGTATGATTATCTCATCAATATGTCTATTTTTGGATGAGATATGGACAAATCAAAGTTCAGATCTGTGGTGTCTGTGGGTCTGTGGGGTCTGTAGAGTCTGTAGGGTCTGTAGGGTCTGTAGGGGTCTGTACTTGGTCTGTGGAAAATCTGTACCATCTGTGGGTCTGTGCCTCTGTACCAAACCCAGGGTTTTGCTGATGCAAGTTCCATTTGGAGCTTCCTGTTGAACTTTACCCAGTTGACTTCCCTATAGTTCTGGGTTGGGCAAGACTCTGATGAGTCTATGGCAAGGTCAATCTGTGTGAGTATGGGCAGATGGTCAGTGTTTGGTGTAAACTTGGGTAGAGTGTGAGAGGAGAGCTAAGAAGTCTCCTGTTGGAAAGCAGGTCTCAGTTTGACCCAAGGGGACTGGAGTTGCCTGGTGGGGAGTCAAAGAGTAGGATGAAAACTGTGAAAATGCACCCTGATATTCCAAAGAAGAGTTGAGATAACATCTACTAAGTGTCTGGAAAGGGAGAACTAATATTCCAAGCCCTCAGTCTCGGAATTCTGTCTTTTCTCATCTGGTAAAGTGTCTGTTATTTTTCCAAGTAGGTAGGCTGTACTCTAAGTGTGCGTGCAGGCTTACATAAGCCACAACATGTGCCCACCCAACTTCGAAACACTAAGTAAAAGATAAAATAAAAGTGTAGGGGAGAAAACCTAAGTGAAAACAATGAAATAAATAAAATAACCTAGTAGGGAGACTTCCCTCCCTACATCTGAGGGTGGCTTTAGATAGTGACTGTCCCCAGTCATCACATACCTAACTGTATCATATAGCGAGACTGGGGTATCTTCCTCAAAACAAAAAGTCTAAGTTAAAATGCAAAAACATGAACTCAAAGAAGAAAAAGACCATAAGAAAAACAAATATACCAACTGGTATCTGCACCAGCACCTGCACGAGAGGGTGCCAGACTGATATCAAGGGGCCATGAAGGAGTTCGAGGGCAGAGCTTCGAAGTTGAGAGAAATGTGGGGGATAGAGTGGGGATTGAAGGCAAACCTTTGACACTGTAGAGCAGCCAGACAGTGCAGGGGACCCATATGTAGGGTTGGGTACCTTGTCTCAAGCTCGAATGAGCCTTGGGATGTGACTTGGGGGAGGTGCTTGGTTCAAAGTTGAAGGGGGGGGCTCACAAAGAGGAAATGCACCTTCAAAAGGCCAAGGCAAGCCTTGGGATTCAACTGGGACTCACCTGCAGGGTTCCAGTAGCCTTCAGAGTCAAAGGGCACTCGTAGGTAGCCTCAGAGTTGACTCAAGATGAGGTGGGGGGCTGGACTAACCAGGAACTCAAAGGGGGGGACTGTACCTGGATAGCTGAAGTGCTTGGACCATGAGCAAGTGCCCAGGAGCCTAGATGAGCCTGGAGGGTGTGCCCAAGCACCTCATGAGGGATCTCCTCACCTGTAGGCAGTACAACTCTGTTGGAATATAAACTGCCCCTAGTAGTATAAGACTTAGGTGCGATGATGTGTCACTTACATAAGCAAAAAAGCGTACATACAGTAGGGTAAATTTTCTCCCTTCCCTCCTCAGTAGCTTGGAGTTACTGGGGAGTAAGTCACCCTTTTATTTAGCCTTACTTTTACTGACCATCTGTAGACTAATTATCTGACAGGTAGATATGAATATAGTAGCTTGGAGTTACTGGGGAACTAATTATCTGACAAACTCAACCTTGAACAATCCTACACCTGCCTGCAGCCAGATACGAGCTGCAGACCTTGCACTGAGCTCAGATATGCCCTTCTCAACCACAGAAGAAACAGAAAGTAAACCTTCGAGGCTGCACTTGGTGCCTTGGGGCCTCTCGATGGGTGGGGGAATGCTTACTCAAACTCGCAGCCTCTTGAAGGAGAAACAAGTTACCATGGGGCAACTCAAGGCACGAGAGTGGCTTTGAAGAGGTTTTGAGGCGAGGGTAAAGTTTTGAGGGGGTGCATGAGGGCTCATGAGGTTGAAGGTGGTGAGTCAAGGTTGAACCGAGGTCACAAGGCTTGCTCAAAGCTGACTGGGGGCGAGGGGAATGAACCTTTGTACCTTCGAAATGACCTACTGAGTGCAAATGCGAAGGTCAATCCTCTATCAAGCAGCGAGGAGGAAACTTCGAGCTCGAGTGCGCCTCTCCCTGGGAGCATCTTCTAGAACAAGACCGAGAGTACTCCACAGGGGCATTGAACTGGTAGCTGATCAAGGGCGAGTGTGAACACTGAGAGGGTTCCTTGGGTGACTCAAAAGCTGATGAAGGGTTCTTCAAAGCTATATGAGTGGGTGAGCAGCCTACCCCATCCTTGATAACCTCCTTGATAATGTGAACAATGACCTCAACAGGCCATAGGCAGTCTGGCCTAAACAGGGGGTATGTGTGTGCAAGCCTCCTTGAGACCTCACACTCGACTGGTGGTGGGAGGCCTTGAAGGAACAACCAGGGCTGATGGCTCATCTCCAAGACATTCCATCTTACCATGGCCAAGAGCAGGACTCAGAATCAATGAAGGTAGTCCCCCAAGGCTGGGACTGAGCTCATCTCACTGTGACAAGTCCTATCAAGGTAGGAGTAGAGCTCCTTGAAGTACTTGAGGATGTCCTCGACTGGCTTGATCTCTGGGCACTGGAGGGTTATGAGAGCCTTGAAACTGTCCCATTGCTCGAGGACTGGGGCATCAACCATGAGAAAGCACCAGAGCCTTCCAGTGAGGGGTGGGGCTCCATTGATTGCAATCTGCACCAGGGACAAGGTATCCATTATCCCCTGGGCTTTACCATACTCCACTACCTCCTTGAGATAACCTAGCAGGTCCTGCACCTGCCCTGAGAACTCTGGGTGTGACTCAGTGTGAGTCAATGTTGGGATCAATGGCAAAAACAACCAAAAACCCAACACAAAGATAAAAATGTGAGTGGTGGTTTTCCTAAGTGGTATCCTGCTTGAAGGACCTGTAAAATCGAAAGGGGAGGGGTTCTGTGCAGCTAGTGCAGAGGGAGGGGGACAGTCTGGACAGGGAGGAAGCTAGGAGATGAAGGGAGATGAAGATAATAGGCTCCTGTGAGCCTGAGGATGACTGGGAGCGAAGGAAGATCAGTGGATAGACCCTTAAGGGAGCCTCAACCACTGGAAGACTGAAGATGATGATGGAGGGGCTTCAAAAGTGATGGGAGATGAAGATATATTGCAGGAGGATAGTCTCCTGGAAGTAAGTATGAGAGTGACATATATTCCCTGGGCTATCTTGGCTGATATCTGGAACTACAGGGTTTATATACAAGACCAGAGCATAGCCTCCAACAAATGTGAAGCAACACTCTGTCAGTGATTGGTAAAGGGGTTGGTAAGGGACTGGTGATGATCAGTAAGGCTCAGTAAGGACAGTAAGTGATTGGTAACAAAGTGGTAAGCATGACAAAGAATGTCAGTAAGCAATGTCAAATAAGTATGAGTCATGGAAGGAACGGATGATTAACATGCCAAGAGAATGAGTCAGGGTATTGGTCACAGCTGAGTAAGGGGTATGACTGAGCAGATCTCGATGTGACAGGTCAAGGCACAGTGATTCCAAATGAAGAACAGTGGGGGATCCTGCCAGGGGCTGAATGTTGGGGGTCTCCACAGGTGTCAGGGCATTGGATTTTGTATTTTCCCCCTCTTCCTCCTCTGAAAAAGGGTGCTACATTGACAGCTAGTCTTCAGCAGGGTCTGAGGAAGATGGGGAACCATCCTCTCCCATGAGAGCAGGGAGAAGTGCCTCAAAATCATCATGAATGTGATCAGATAGCCTAGATGACAGTAACTGGTACTGAATCTGTCGCAACCTTGGAAGAACAAATGATGAGAGTGAGAGGTAGACATTGCAGGGGGTGAGAATGAAGGATCCATATGCTTCTTCAACTGGAGAGACTGATACAACCACATAAGACCTTTCAAGTCTGACAACAGACTCAAGATGACCAAAGAATGTCCTCCTGGATGTCATACTGACAAGGAGAACACACTGTCCCAAAGAGATGGCTTGGGAGGGAGTGGACAAGGAAGGGATGAACCAGGATGCTTCAGGGCAGAAGCTAGTGGGAAGTCCTGGGAGATATAAGTAGTTATGCTCCCTAGCACAGGACACAAGTGAAGAGATTGTCAATGAGGCAGCCATTGTGATGGGATTTAGCAAAATGGACATCTGTTGGCAGAAATACTGTAGAAAATCATGGAGGGTGAGGATTGTTACCAAACTTGGAAGGAAGGATGGCGTGATCAAGGGCTACCGGTGAGCATGGGAATAATCTCGATATCTTTAGAAATGCCCAAGATATTTGAAAAACCGGAGTGCTGTATGTGAGCGCTAAAAAGGTTTGATCGGCACTTGAACAGTTTCTTCCCTAGCATTAAGGATTGTTCTTGTGTGAAGGATGACTGCTAGATGTACCAGTTGTCTTTTGCATTAGGCCACATTCCTCAATCTCCCTTATTCAGCAAGACTCCATGCTCATGCTGCCAAACACCTTTGGTGCGTGACATCAGGTGGGGCTCAAAATGGTCCAAGAGCCTCTTCCATCATCAGTGGTATATATGAAACCCAAACAAATATATTTCATGGTGTAGTCAATTATTGATAGTAGTATTGAGGTGGAGAAGAGCTCCAGATGTCCATGACTGGTCTCAAAAGGGTAAAACAAAGTGTCAGGGTCACTTTGATGCATCCTTGAGTGTCAAGAGTGAGCCAGGGGAGTGGATGTTGTACACAAATGGGGGGAGGTAGAGGGAGTCTCATAAATGTGCCCTGAAGTGGTTTCGACCACTAAAAACCAAATGTAGCCACCACTGTGGCTTGAAGCTTTCAATCTCAAATATGCAGCCTTGCCCGACTGCAAAAATGCACAAATAACAATTGATATACATCTGGGATATGTCTACAAACAAGTGCAGGTGTGTCTAATTGAACATCGAAGTCTCAATCACATCTCAAAAGGGCTTGAAAAGTGTCTGGGGGTCTCAAAGTGTCTGGGATCCCAAAGCAGCTGATGGGATCTCAAAGGGGAGTCTCAACTGACTCTAAGACAGTGGGGGAAGGGTTCCTATGACTTGAAATGGCTCAAAAATGCAAGGGGAAGTGCCAGGGAGCTCAGCTGTGGCAGGAGGGGGAGGACAACAGCATGTTGACAAAGAACCGCTCGACGGAATTCCACGAAACCTCAGGACATGGTAGCAGAGACCTGTAGAAGTTTGGAGAACGTGGAAATACGGAAATGCGCACAACCAATCCCAAGATATTCACAAAACAGTCTGATACAGCCCTTCAGCACAAAAAGCACAATATCTCCGGAAGCACTGAAGCGGACATGTCGAAAAAGGTATTGTTTGAGAGCTCTCGTCGAGTAGAATCAGGATCCCTAAAAGCGAGAGGGGTAGGCGCGTCGGGTGTCAAGAAATCACATGTACAAGCTTGAGGGTAGGGGGAGAAAGTAGGATTACCAAGCAAAACAGCCCCCTCATGGTGGGCTCCAGATGTAAACTTGGGTAGAGAGTGTGAGAGGAGAGCTAAGGAGTCTCCTGTTGGAAAGCAGGTCTCAGTTCAACCCAAGGGGACTGGAGTTGCCTGGTGGGGAGTCAAAGAGTAGGATGAAAACTGTGAAAATGCACCCTGATAGTCCAAAGAAGAGTTGAGATAACATCTACCAAGTGTCTGGAAAGGGAGAACTAATATTCCAAGCCTTCAGTCTTGGAATTCTGTCTTTTCTTGTCTGGTAAAGCATCTGTTATTTTTCCAAGTAGGTAGGCTGTACTCTAAGTGTGCATGTGGGCTTACATAAGCCACAACACATGCCTACCCAACTTCAAAACACTAAGTAATGTTGGAGCATATAAATCTCCTCTGTATTGCTGGTCTTAGGTGCGATGTTTAGGTGCTTACATAATCACCTTAGAGCGGACTTAGCAGTACATTTCATAGAGTTCCCTCAGTAGCTCACAGTCTACTGAGGGTAAGCACACATACATTTCACAGTTTATTACTTACTGACATCCTGTAGTAGCCTACAGGTACAGTACTCTACTTAGTAGCTCACAGTCTACTGAGGTAGACTACAGATATATTTCAAGAAGTAAAAGATAAAATAAAAGTGTAGGGGAGAAAACCTAAGTGAAAACAATGAAATAAATGAAATAATCTAGTAGGGAGACTTCCCTCCCTACATCGGTCTGTGGTCTTCAGGGCTGGTTGTGCATGATACCACCCATCCTGCTGTTACTTCCATTCTGAACACATTGTCCAGTCAGGTCCAGTTCCCTGAACTCAATGCCTGCAAAGTCAGTGTACCCTTCAGTAGCAGCTGTGTCATACCATAGTCAGCTACCATGTCTAGTACCTTCCATGGTGAACAGGTGGCTGTTACATTCCCTGTCCCACAGAGGGTGGTGTCTGTTAAAGTCACCTAGCCACACCCTGTGGACCTCTGCTGTAGGTCTTACTGTGGCCATGTTTGCCACAAGGTATCACTCCAGTGCTCCCACCATCTGATCATGGGTGCAGTCATTGTAGATGTTGAAGATGGTGCAGGTGCCACCTGCTGTTCTGAGCCTTGTTACTGTTGAAAAGGGCTGTAGGCAGCCTCAGTAGTGACTTAACTACTTATATATTAGATATACCTGTAGGCAGCTACAGGGGATCAGTAAGTAGTTTACTGTAAAGAATATATGAACTTGCCCTCAGTAGTGACTCAACTACTGAGGGAATAGTATGAAAAACATACTACTAAGTGCACTCTAAGTGCTTATGTAAGCATAAGAAACTCGCACCAAAATATAGTATCACACAGGGGTGATTCAAATTCCAACACACCCCCTGAAGCTCCACTGTGTGATCAGGTAGGGGTGAGGAATATAGAACTCGAAAGAAATAGTATACCAAACATTCAAATATAATTGAGTATAGTTTGTTGCAAATGCAGCCTCGAGTCTGTATGTTGTGCGAGGTGCCACATCATGGCTGTGGCTGTGCCACACATTGTGGCAACTGCCATTTCGGGGATCCATTTTTGTGGCTTGCACACTGACTGCCCTCATCAGGCACTTCAAGTGCACTCATGCATTCTTCTGACTGTTGCAAGTCAGTAGCCCTATCCTCAACCTCCAGTAGGTTGTCCTCCATCAGCAAAACAACCCTCACCCTAGCCAGAACTGGACAGAACTACCCAGCTTTTGACAGCAAGGTACCTAACTGGCTAGACCTGTCCAGAAAAATAGGGGAAATGGATCTCAACAATTGACATCTAAATGCAGGTTGAAATTTTGATGATGCAATCTTTATGATAATATCAGCTTCCAGGTGAATTTTTGTGAGGACAGAAGTGAGTGTGGTTGTGCAGTGCACAAAGACATTTTGTAAGGGCAAGGGTTAGTTTGCTGATGTCTACCTGCCATGCATCTACAACCTCAGTCTTGGGCTTCATGTGCCCAGCTATGGTCTCGGCACAGTCAATTGGACTCTCTGGGGAGTTCCCTTCATCACTTGGTGAGTTGCCTGATCCATTGTTGCTGTTGCAAGTGCTGGGAGCACTTTCTTCAGTTGCATACTGCTCAGATGGCACATGGCACTGTTGTGCAGCTTCATTAACAATGTCTGGTCTCGGAATTCAACTGCAGTGTTTCTCGAGGTAGGTGAATGTCTCGTGAGGGGTATCTAAATGCATACAGAGCATTAGGATAGAGTTGGGTAAGCCATAGATGATAAATCAGTGGGCCATGGCAGCCTGTTGATGCCATGCATTGTCAGCAGTTTTCCAGGCTGTGACAACATCTCGCTCCTCGTTGGTTCATGGTGTCCATCCGGCACCATATTCCTGTAGTAACTTCGGAGTTGTGGGTCATGTTTCAGACCCATCTATGTGCCCCATCAAGCCATCTTCTGAGATAGCCTTCAGCACCCAACTGCCGTAGGTTTGCCAGTTGCAGCCATCTTCTGTGAGCTTGGGTAGGTCCATAGATTATTTTCCTATTACTTTCGAGTGTAGAGATATTTTGTAGCGAGTTTGAGTAGTTTCTGTACAAGTCGACTTTGAGTTGCCTACAATGAAAATTTTCCGCACTAGGTGGGGCTCATAACCTGTTGAAAAGGGCTGTAGGCAGCCTCAGTAGTGACTCAACTACTTATATATTAGATATACCTGTAGGCAGCTACAGGGGATCAGTAAGTAGTTTACTGTAAAGAATATATGAACTTACCCTCAGTAGCATCAGCAAAACAGTCTTTTTGGCACAGAGGTCACAGTGCCACAGTGATGTCACAGCTTCCTACAGTGCCACAGTGTCACAGTGTCACAGTGCACAGTCAGGTACAGTGTGACAATTGTGTGACAATTCCATGTCACACAGCCCACAGTTACCCACAGGCTCCCACAGAGTGACAGGCCTACAGACACACAGTGCTACAGAGATAGGGGCTTCCCACAGATGCCACTGTACAGCCATGATGACATAACGAAAGTTGTGGGGCTGGATCACAGGATTGTGGGAATATGCTTATCTCATCAATATACCCAAAAATGGGTGAGAGAAATGCAAAATACTGAAAAAAATTGGATGTCTCAAAACTTAAATTTCAAAGATGTCATAATAAAAGTTGTAGTACCTGACTAGAGGACCCCAGAGGTATGCTTATCTCGTCCATCCATGTAAAAATGGTTGAGATATAGGCAAAATACAATTAGTGTAGTGTATTTATTACCAAAAGTGTAGTGTTGTGGCGCATTTTTGATTACCTAATGAGTGTTGTGGTAATTGTTTTGATTAGCAAAAGTGTAGTAAAGTCCGCTGTTTTGACTACCAAATAAGTGTAGTGTTTTGTAGTGTTTGATTAGCAAAGTGTAGGGTAGATGAGTATTACTAAATGTGTAGTAAGGTCCGCTTTTTTGACTACCAAATAAGTGTAGTGTTTTGTAGTGTTTGATTAGCAAAGTGTAGTGTAAATGTGTATTACCAAAAGTGTAGTAAACTCCGCATTTTTGACTACCAATTAAGTGTAGTGTTTTGTAATGTTTGATTAGGAAAGTGTAGTGTTGTGCTGCTTTTTTGACTACCAAATATTTGTAGTGGGACTAGGCATTGTAGTGTAGTGCTGATTAGCAAAAAAGCATAGTCATGATTAGCTTTGTTGTGTAGTTGGCACAGCCACTAATAGATCGAAATTTTGCAAAGTCACAAAAATACCCCAAAACATGATATAGTGGACACTAAAACTCATGCCTTTTGCACAAGTGGCCAAAGCTGACCACACAAAGGCCAATTCCTACTATGGGGTAGTGTATGCCATTAGTCCACTACTACCATGCATTTGATTACCAAAAAGTGTAACAGTATTAGAAAAAAGTGTAGTAGTAGTAGTACCAAAAAGCATAGTACAGTTAGTAACAAGTGTAGTAGTGTTATTAGCAAAAAAGTGTAGTTCTATTAAGCTATTATGTGGTAGTACTTGAATTTGAATATATTACTACTTTTGATTTGATTTCTGTGTGACGGAATGATAGTCCTATTAGCTTGAAAGTGTAGTGGGATTAGGAAAAATGTGTAGTAGTGGTATTAGCAAAAAATGGTAGTGGGATTAGGAAAAAAGCGTAGTAGTGGGATTAGCCAAAAAGCATAGTAGTGGGATTAGCCAAAAAGCATAGTAGTGGTATTAGCAAAAAATGGTAGTGGGATTAGCAAAAAAAGTGTAGTGGTGGTATTAGCAAAAAACAGTAGTGGGATTAGGAAAAAAGCATAGTGGTGGTATTAGTGAAAAACAGTAGTGGGATTAGGAAAAAAGCATAGTGGTGGTATTAGGGAAAAACAGTAGTGGGATTAGAAAAAAAGCATAGTGGTGGTATTAGCAAAAAACAGTAGTGGGATTAGGAAAAAAGCATAGTGGTGGTATTAGTGAAAAACAGTAGTGGGATTAGGAAATGAGCATAGTAGTGGTATTAGCGAAAAATGGTAGTGGGATTAGGAAAAAAGCATAGTGGTGGTATTAGTGAAAAACAGTAGTGGCATTAGCAAAAAAGCATAGTAGTTGTACAGGGGGGGACCTGTCACATCCGTGACACGCGTGCAAGGTCTGGACCGCAGTCCGACCATCTGAGGTGTTGTTCTAGCCCTACGGGCTCCCATCGTGAAACTCCGTTCCGTCTTTGGTTTGACTTACGATCTATTTCTGTTTCCATATTTAGTATGTTTCTCTCGTGCTTCTGAGTGACTCGCTATACTACTGTACCCATATGTCTTACTAATCCCCATACCATCCGGCTATCCAGCGACTACCGACTTACCTTACTAATAGCTCACTAATATTGTTATTCATCCATACTGTGTTCCGGTAGTTGCTACACCCCAGACATTGCATTGGACTTTCCTCTGTACTATAAAAGCCTTGTACATACGTCGTAGCACATCAGTTCGAATACACTGCAAGCATTTCACAATTTTTCTTCAGAAAACATGCTGAAAAAATGGAGGGAAGAGATACTCTTTTACTTTGGATGATTTGCCACAAAAAATGCAAATATAACTTTATCTTCTCTGTGCAGAAACATAGATCAATGGTAATGTCCATGAGCTTCTACACTAATCGGCATTAGCATCAATCCATGTTTTCTGAAAGAGAATAAAACATTATTTCTGCATTTTTTCTTTCCAAATATCAAAATCAAAAGAGTATCTCTTCCCTTCCTTTTTTCAGTTTGTTTCCTGAAGAAAAATTATGAAATGCTTGCAGTGATATCGAATAAGATACTCATCGATCTCACTCGACTCCAGACAGTTTCTGGATAGTTCCGATCTCTGGGACTTGGCAGGAAGTAGTGTACTAAGTTGTACGCTAAACTCCGACTACCCGGACCTTTCGCCCTAGCTTTCCCCTGCCCTCGGACCCCCTCCGGAGACCGTTGAGAACCGGTCTTGACAGGACCTTTCTGTGGCACTGTGGCCACTGTAGTGGGCTGTTGCAAGCTGTACAGTGCCATACAGTGACTTATGGTTTTGCTGATGAGTGACTCAACTACTGAGGGAATAGTATGAAAAACATACTACTAAGTGCGCTCTAAGTGCTTATGTAAGCATAAGAAACTCGCACCAAAATATAGTATCACACAGGGGTGATTCAAACTCCAACAGTTACAACCATGTCAGTCAACAGGAATCATACCTGTTCCCATGCATTAGTGCTTAGCTGTGCATTTATGAATGTTACTGCTCTTGGTCTTTCTCCCTTTGCTAGTTTGTGCATTGGGTATACTGCTCTCCAGTGGGAGTTGGCTTTTGTGTTTCCCAACATGTCAATGGGGGGTTCTTGTAGGGCAATGATGTCCCAATTATCTGCTACTGGGCCATTGATTAGTGAGAATAATGTGACATCAGAATTATTAAGATTCTGTTGCCATATATGTAGTCTTGTTGGTTGAGAGTCTTGGGTGGGTTGTGCATTCATAGGAAGGGCTCATGGGGGGAGGGTGATCAGCTGTCGAGGTTACTGGGAAGGTGGCAATGCCTGATGAGGTGTTTAGCAGTGGCAGGGGGTAGAATGTCAGGGGTGCACCATGACTGTGGACTGGTGGACCACCGCAACTGCTGTAGGTTTGTCTGCCTTACCCTCTTTTCTGACCCACATTCTGAATGTACATTGCTTCACCCAGGGTTGTTTGTCATAGCTGGGGTTGAGCATTGAGTCAGGCTTGTCCAGGTGGGGGCCTGGTTTGGATTAATGGTGTTGCAGGTTTTGGGGGGGCAAGTGCCTGGGTCCAAGCCTCTTCTGTTGGGAAATATGGCATGTTGTTTTTGGGTGTTCATCCATGGTGTTGTGACACTTTATGAGCTGTGGGCAGTGTCTGTCAGCACTGGTATGTGTGTCAGATTGGCAATTAATGCAGAAGGGGGTACTGGGTGAGGTGCATTGGGCAATGTGGTGTTGTCCTGCACAGGTGCTACATGTGTCTGCTTCTTGCAAACAGTCTTTAGCCATGTGTCCTAGCTATTGACACTTGAGACATCTTATTGGTTCCTTTTTGTCTTTGTGGGGGCATAGTCTGTCCATGTTGATGTATAGTCCATCCTTCAACAATTTGTTGGCTGCTTCTGGGGAGCTGAGCAAGAACAACACATGTGTGACTCATTGTTTTTCATCATGTTTGGAGGGGTCCTTGATCCATCTGGATAGGTTGATTGTGCCTTCCAGGAGGTTGTTCTCATGGTCAATGTTTTGGAGAGAGGCTGAGTCTGAGATGTCAGTGGGAACCAGGAGGAATGGTACTACCACATTGTATTGTCTGTCTTTGATTCTGATTTTACTGCCAAGCCATTCAATGAAGATTAGCTTGTTTAGTGGGTTTTTCACCCATGTTGCCACCTCTGCACTGTTGAGCTCTAGCAGGATTCCTTGGTTGCATAGCCTTGTGAGTGACTTGATCTGTATTTGTGGGCTGTCAATGGTCACCACTGAGGATATTGCTTGCTTGAGCATATTGATCATGCTTTCCTTTGATGTGTTGCAGTTGATCTGTGGGTGGTCAGTGTCAGGGTCTAGGAGTACTTGATGTTCCTTTATGGCCATGTGGGCTCTGGCTGTGTTAGTTGGGGCTTGTTGCTGGGGCATAAGTGTGCTATGGCTGTTGGATAGCAGGGCTTTGTGGTAGGGTGATGGAGCAGGAGGTTGTGCCACCTTGCTTAGGATCTTCAGGTTGTCTATTGCATCTTTGACAGTCATGGTGTCAGCCATCAGTTTTTGGAGTTGTGTGTCTATTTTTTCATGGTCAGTGGGGTCTGCATGGGGAAAGGCATACTCTGAGTTCTTTTTGATGTTTTGGTTAGTGTTTTTCAGGCCTGGCTCAGGCCCAGCTTTTGGGGGCTCAAGGCCTGGGGAAACACCAGGCCAGGCCCTGAGCCCCAACAAGCCCCATGTGAGGGCTCGGCCTGGCTCCAAGCTGGAGCCTGACAGCCTGAGCCAGGGCTTACCAGACAGAAGTCTCATGGCATTCCTTGTATCATGCATTGAGATCAACACTACAAATTGTGGTGACTACAAGAGTTGTTGGATATGAGACTTGATTGTATGATAGAGATTAGATTGTTATTATTCCTTGCCCCATCAGCTCAGGCTTTTATACTATGTGTGAACATTATTCTAGAATAATCTATAGTGATGTACAGTGGCTCAAAAAAGTGTCCCAATGTTGGGTCATTCTGGAAAGATCTTGCATTGGTGAGGGAGCCACTAAGAATGAGGTCATGGGCTTGCAGGGAGTTTGAAAGTACTAGGTCTTGGCTTCACAATGCCACCTAAGTCATGTGATCTGGTTGTCATGAAGATAAGATATGATGATTTTAAAATGGCAACTCATTGGGACACTTTTTTGAGCATGCATCCAATCTGTGGTTATGGGATTCACTATGCCCTCCTACTGTTTATTTGGTCATACAAATAAAGCCTAACTGTACCACATGATCTGACAAGTGGTTCATAAGCATGCAAACAATGCCAAACATCAAATTTAGACCACTAAGCCTCAGTCCTTTGCCACAACTCAAGAGATCATCTTTCTTGCTCATCAGGGTCAGTCTCTCATGGAATCTCATTAAATACCAGTGCATGCCACAGTGTCATCCATGTAATATACTCCAATTACCATGGGTCCCTTCAAAATTCTGCTGGAAGTCAAGCAAATGCTGTTTACCCTACTCATGCCTGGGGTGCATTGTCACTACTCAGTACTGGGAAAGCTGAATATGTCAAGGAGGTCAATCTAATACTTCAGGACATGAAGATTAGACTGATCCCCTCCCAACCAATGCATTTTCATCCTTGGAAAGCTGCCATGAAGACCAGGGTAAAACAAAACCCTTCTTCAGACTCCAGAGGTATGGGGAGGGATAGGCTACTGAGGAGGCAGGGTACAGATAATTTCCTTCCATCTGACCCTAGATATCTCCTGTGGCCACTCATAACCCAATGACACCTTTGCAGCCATGTGCAAGACAATTTGGGGTGCAGTCTGGCCAGCTCTCATATAATGCTTGGATTGCAATGTTGTCTTCTTTGCTTTCTGATAGTTCTGGCATAGGATCATCAAGCGCCTGGTAGTCTCTCACTACCTTGGGTCTACTACTTCATCTTTGGTGAGTACTATTGTCTTCGTCTGTCCATTTTTGTTTACCAACACATTCTCAATCTGTTTTAGTTTCTATTTTATTCTTTTTGGTATCCAGCATGTCCCTATCAGCTGTATCATCAAGCTTTGGCTCCCCCTCATGTGGCATACTGTCTGACAAGGTGGGCAAAATGTTTGTCATACTGATTGGGTCTTTCAGGAAACAAAAATTGTGTGAGGTCTTGATAGACCTTGTGCAGGTGTCATAGAAGCAGACAGCGTGTGGTCCGTCAAGGAATCTGATGAAGGTGAGTTGCATAGACTTAGCATCAAGTTTGTTAGTACTGATGCCTTCATTCATGATCCACACAGGACATCCAAACTCTTCGAAGTGTGACACATCAGGATGGCGTCCCATCCATCATTTGTAAGGTGTTGAATCAGTAAGTGCATGAGTGTGCGAACAGTTTTGAATGTATGCCATGTGGGTGATCACCTCAGGCCATAGGAACATAGGTACTGTATTTTCCCTGTGATCCTCATGGCTCGGGCTAGCTCCCCCAGCATGCAGTTGAAATGTTCTGCGATGCCATGCTGCGCCAGTGAGTATGGTGCAGTGACCTGTAAGTCTATGCTGGTATCTCGACACCAGGTGAGTAATTCATTATTGATGTATTCTTTTCCATTATCAGCATGGATAATCTTTGTCCAGCATCCCAACTGGCATTCAAGGTATGTAAGGTATTCCTTTAGTTTACTTGATGCCTCTCCTTTACTAACCATAAACCAGACTTCACAGTACCAACTAGCATCATTGACAAATGATATATACCAGCGTGCATGCCCACTTAGGGCTTCTGTCCAAGCTGGACCCCATATGTTGGTATGTATCATTTCACCTGGTACTGTTGTTCTTGAGACTGACTTATTTGGAAATGGTAATCTAGATTGTTTAGCCTCAATACATGCTGGGCAATCAATGATCAGAGATGGTGCTATGGTAAGTCCATCAACCAGCCATCTGCATTGGAGCTGTTGGAGTCCTTTGACTCCAACTTCATCAGCAAAACAGCCCTTACCCTAGCCAGAACTGGACAGAACTGGCCAGCTTTTGACAGCAAGGTACCTAACTGGCTAGGTCTGCCCAGAGAAATAGGGGCAAGAAATCTCAACAATTGACATCTAAATGTAGCTTGAAATTTTGATGGTGCAATCTTTATGATAATGTCAGCTTCTGGGTCAATTTTTGTGAGGACAGAAGCAAATGTGGTTGTGTGGTGCACAAAGATGTTTTGTAAGGGTGAGGGTTAGTTTGCTGATGTTGTCCAAAACGATGGTGCCACTTGTCCCAGGTATGTGCCTGGTATGCACACTCTGTAGGTACATATCTACACATGTGTACTTTGTAGACTCCATTGTGTATATCAGCTGTAGCAAATAGATTACTGTTCTGATCAAATAATTTCATTTGTCCTCCCCCAGAGGTGGAGGAGCCGCCTTCTCTGTTGAGGCATGTCAATGAAATTAAATTATGTACAGTGTCTGGGGTATACAGTACATTCCATAAGGTGACAACAGAAGTCCTGTTGCCCACTCGTGCTTGTAGCATGACTGTCCCTATTCTGTGCACTGTGATTTTGTGATCTCCAATGCCTTGGATCTCCTTTTGTATAGGGATCATATCTCTAAACATAGATTTTTCTTTGGCAATATGTGTTGTGCTTCCTGAATCAGCCACCCATGTGTACCATTCAATGTGCTCATCTATTCCTTTGTAAGATACAGAGAATGCATTACTATATGTACTGGTACTACTACTGTCAGATGTCCTTTTCCCATCTGTGTGTAGCACTTGTTCATCATCATGTATGTCACGTGTGGATAGTTCTGTGATTGAGGCGAAGTTAGCTTGCCCAGGTTTATCCTGTTTAGGCAGCCTGCCATTCTTTTTCCAGCAGTCATCTTCAGTGTGACCTAACTTCTGACAGTATCCACATTTGGGTTTTTCCTTATGGTGGCACTTATCAGTAGTATGGTTATCACATCCACAGATACTACAGGATTTTATGGGTTCTTTTCATTTATTATTTACTTTATTTTGAGTAAATAATATTTGTTCTTGTGGAGTGCCCTGTCTGTGTTTGTATTCGTCCACTAATACTGCAGTAAGTTCTTCAACCATAACCGAATCGACTCCTTTCCCAGCTATTTGGCCTGCCATGTATGATGTGGTAAATGTAGTCCAAGACTCCAGCATGTTTAATAATAGAATATCTTTGAACTCATCATCCAGAACTGGCTTCCCCATAGCTGACAGGTCATTCTGCATGTGCTTGAGTTTATTGATATGTGCTGTGATATTATCTCCCTCAGGACACTTAGCATTCAGTAACTCCCTCTTCGCAATGAGAGCAGTCTGAATGCTGCATGTCTGATGAGCCATTTTCAAAATTTCCCACATCTGTGCTGCTGTTTCAGCATGTATGACATGGTCCATTTGTTGGTCATCTATATTTGTCAATATGAGGGTTTGCATGATTAGATCTTCTTCTTCCCACACCACTATTTCAGCACTACTGGCAAAGTCCTCTTCTGGCTTCAGGCAACTTCCCTTGGCATACTTAAAGACCTTGTGCAGGCATAGGAATTTCTGCATCCAAATTTGCCATGCATGCCAATTATTGTCTTTAAGTGTATCTACTTTGCAAGATGAGATAGCACCAAGGTTTCATACCCTACTGCTGGCTCCACTAGTGTTGTTTGTGTGTGTTGTGACATCAACAAGTCTTTGGTGTTTCCCATCATTGTGATATGAAGTCTTCGTCGTAGATAGCAATGTTTTTAATAGAGGGTTCCTTTTGTAATTATAGCATCGAGCCAGGGCTCATAACCTGTTGGATATGAGACTCAATCATATGATAGAGATTAGATTATTACTCCTTGCCCCATCAGCTTGGGCTTTTATACTACATGTGAACATTATTCTAGAATAATCTATAGTGATGTAGTTTTATTGACTACCTTCGGGTACTTAGTGTTAAGTGCTGGTATCTACTCAGTGATACCAACAAGAGTATATAACAAGTGGTTAAGTGTCAGCAAGAAATGTTAGAAATATATCCTTGTCTTCATCACCCAGTCCCTCAGCATGACCCAGCTCAGTCAGCTCATCCCAGCCCTTTTCAACACTAGTAGATGTGGCAGGGGCTTCCAGGTTCTCAGCATCTGAGACAACAGATGGATCTTCATGAAAGAGGAGTTGGGATTTGCCATGTCCAGCACCAACCAAAGCCCACTTTGGCAGCCTGGCCCAGCTTTGGAAGGCTCAGCTCCAGCTTTTCCAAACCTCAGGCTGGGCCCAAAGCCCCCACAGGCTGTGTGGAGGGCTCAGCTTGGGCCCAGCCTGGGGCTCGAGGCCAGGCCTAGCAATACACTAGTTTTGGTTGAGCCTTTCATTTAGACTGTTGAGGGTTTCAGCTGCTGTGAGGACTTTGCTACCTGGGGGGAGATGGCTGCAATTAGCAATGTTTCCAGTTTTAACGTGACACTGTTGATTATGGTCTGCACTGTTGTGGAGGTGGATATGTCTTGTATGATGTATGCTGCAGAGAAGATTGTGGATTGAACCAGGGGAGTGACCCCTTTCATCTGTGAAATGTAGAATAGTGTAAAGGAAACATGTTCAGGTGAGGCAGGTTCATCTGGGATGGTATACTGAAACTTGTCTAGAAATTTTCTTCCTGCTTCTGCACTCCATATCTCTTCATCTGGGCCATTGATTATCTCTGTAATAGTTAGGTTACTGCTTCTGGTGGCTGGTCAGGACAAGCTTGGGGTGATGGATCAACCTTGTTGGGTCATCGCCTGGGATTCCACATTGGAAGGTGGGTGCCCTGGCTGTACCATTGCCACTGTTTGGCTATTGCCCACTGTGCTATGGGGGTCTGGGGTGGTACTAATGGGTCTACTGTGTGCTACAATATGTTGCAGGGTGCTGAAATGGGTTCTACACTGGGTGGGTTTGATGAGGTTGACGAGGGTTCTTGGGGTCCTTGTCAGGGTGCCACTTGGAGTGGAGTCAAGAGGCATTTGTTCTCCATGTACCTTTCTTGTCTTCATCCTCACAATATCTTGTATACTTTGCATGCTGGTCCCGGTGCATGTAGCGAGGATAGTCAAGGAATCAGATGCACCTGGACATGAGATGGGATTGCAACCAATACCCACTATTAAGTCAGTCTGGTAGCCAGATCTTAGACTTCATTTCAGACACGGGATCTGTCAACAGAACATGAGGAGTCATATCTAATGACAATTCAGCCATCTTGGATGTTGATATCTCCATGATATCTCATGTCGGTTCTATATGGTTTGCTGATCTTCTCTAACAGGAGTATGGGTAGTCCTGGAGGTAGAATGGATCCAAATAGTTGTCGATAGGGTGTAGTCCTCAATTCCAATTTGTATATGAGTACATCTGTAGCTTGAAGAACAGGATCATGAACAAATCTGAGTTTAACGATGCATCCAATTCAGCATCTGCAGTGGCATTCCTAGATGTGGCTGACAGAAATAAGTTAGTGCCAGATGGCACCTGAGGTTCCTGCATAATGACTCATATTAGACTTACAGTTGTGATGGGTGTGTCAGTCTAACTTGGCCTGTTTGATGCTATTTCCTGCCAGTATGAATAAACATGAAAAAAAGGCAGCAAAACATAGTTGTTTAGTGTATCAGTTCAGTACCAATAATCACCAATTATTACACTGTCCCCAACATAATAAATGCCACCAGCAGTGTGGCTGTGCGCTCCTGGTCATTCTTATCCACATCCCGCCCTATAGTATGAATAAATTCAGATAATTAATCGCATCCTCCCATCTCGTGACATCAGCATGGCTGTGCACGCCCCATCATTCCTATCTTAAGTACTAATACAGCATGAATAAAGCTAGATTATTAATTGTGTCTCATGCTGTCCTCCCATCTCATGATGTTGGCATGGCTGTGCACACCCAGTCATTCTTATCCTACATCCCGCCCAATAGTACCAATAAACCCAGATAATTAATTACATCTTCCCATCTTGTGATGTCGGCATGGCTGTGCATGCCTGGCATTATTATCCTACATCCTGCCCTATAGTACGAATAAATCCAGATAATTAATTGTGTCCTCCCATCTCGTGACATCGGTGTGGCTGTGCATGCCCCATCATTCTTATCTTAAGTACTAATATGGCATGAATAAAGCTAGATAATTGTGTCTGCCCCTGTTCAACCAATCTCACAGTGTCAGCATGGCTGTGCGTGCCCAGTCATACTTACCCTACATCTCGGCCTATGGTACGAATAAATGTAGATAATTAATTGTGTCCCACCCTTTTCTCATTAGGCCGAGCATGAACAATCCTTGATACCTTGTGACCTCGGCATGGCTGTGTGCATTCTCCACACTCCTATATCATGGATAATCATAGCTAATACTGACATAACAGGGTCACATGACACACATCAAGTGTGTAACTATGATATGAATAATTCTAGATAAACGTCCCCACCCTTTGCTGATGTAATACCGAGTTTGTCCCGAGGCTACCAATATTAGATAAGATTAGATTGGAAGAGTATCACCCATATCCCATGAATTCATTTAGCGATGTTTGGTCACTTCATCATAACATTTCCCAAGCACATATACTAAAGTAGTTCTCCTGTAGCACAAGGTCAAGTATGAATAGTTCTTAATACCTTGTGGTGTCACCATGGCTATATGTACTTCTTCTATCCCACCTCATATCATGTATAATTATAGATAATTCCTCCCAATAAATGAGTTCATGATAAGCTGATGTTGCAGTCATGTGCCATTGATCTGCTGTAGTATAGTGTGTGCCAGCTGCTGTGTACACTCTCTGTAGTGATGCGGTTAGTCGCTTGATTTTCTGAAACACAAATGATTATGCATGCGTGGGTACTCATGTACCAAGAGATGGAGTGACACAAAGTGTAGATTGACAAACCCTGCTATACGACCAAATCAAGCATGATCTCCACCATCTGACTCCTCATCTGATGTTGCAATGATCTCCTAGCTCTTTGGTGTGGTCTGCACTCGACCCCTATGAGCTTTCTTTGATGCTCATGGAGTGTTCTCGCTGGTAAGAACCTTGCACTTCTTTCCCTTGTCAGAGCGGCCCTGATGGGGCACACCAACTGTCTCACCAGCTTCACACCTCATGTCCACCTGTTTGTGATATTTGTGGTGTTGGCTAGAAGTCATTTTGACCCACCAGAAGGAATTCTCCCTTATTGCATCCTGCAAACAGCAGATCTCATCTATAGTTTGTATCTTGTAGGGACTGCAGAACAGAATCCCATCAGGCCAGCCTTTGTAGTCAATCCCAAACTTGTACTTGATCTGCTTGAAATTTGCAAATCGAAGATGGATGGCCTTCTCTTGACAAAGGTGCTTTGTAATAGAACCTGTAGTCATGGCTTAATCAACATTCAATAGTGTATGGGTGTCAGATGTACTAAAGCCTGAGTCCAGCCCGTTTTTTGCTTGCTTCTGCATATTCTCGAGGGAGTCATGGGCTTCAATATCTAGATGATGGTTAGCAACATCTTAAGGTTGGAGTGCATCAAAACAAAATGACTCACTCTTTTCTTCATTACACGCCCACAGTTCAAGTTGTTTAATGATGTAGTCAGGGCTGAGGTCCATCCGATCCTCCCAGAAGTCCATGATAATGTCCATTCCAAACCAAGTTGTGGCATGCATGTCATAGACATGACCACGAGTGACAAATAGGCAAGCATAAATGCCAGTACAATATGTGAGTGCCTGAAGCTATGGTCATCATCAGCAAGCCAGTAGGACAAGAGTATGAGCATAGTCAACCTACCTCTCCATAAACCTTCTTCAGGGTGGCCTGGACGTCGCAAGATGCCACAGTGTTGGTGCTTCGAACGCCTATAGCCTTGCAAGAATGAGATTCCTTGAGCTCACCAAGATATTTCTGCTTCATCTCTTCATCAAGATTCCACATGTCCAGGTCATTTGCCACCATCTCTTGCGACTCCTTCAATTGGAATTTTTGACCAGATGGACAATCTAAGAACATGTAGGTAGCAACAAGGATTTATAGCTATTCAACTTACCTGCATTTACTTGACATGCCTTGATGCGGACGAGAGTGTTTGCTAGCGATTCTTCACACCTGTTCCTGTAGTGAGTCTCCCCAGTAATCAGAAGTTTGACTTTCTCTGATAGAATGCTGTGGGCCTTCATGATCTCATTGATATGTGTTTCTTGTTCCTCCAAGAGCTTGGCTACTGCCTTGCTTACGGCCTGCTGCTTCACTTGCCTCTGCTCAGCAGTGACTTTCCTTGCTGCCCTTTGAGCAGCATCCAACTTCTCTGAACTATGAGGAGATATAACCGGCTTCCTGGGGTTCCAAGACCTCCAACTTGCATCATTGAGAACCTGTGGTGGGCCCCTGGTTCCAGTAGATGGTCAATGTGAATAGGTAGCTGGTGCAGGTGTATTTGGAGTGCTGACTTCATCCTCATTCATGGTTCATTCACGCAAAGGTACTGCAGGACAAATCCCAGGACTAGGCACACACAAAGGGTCAGCAGGGGTTGCTGCCAGGCCCTCGAGACGACCTTCTCCTTCTATTGGCACTGTCAGCAGGATTGCACTTATCTCTGCCTGCAGGTTTGAGCCTCCTTCGCATGTTGGCTGAGGAAGATGAACACCTTCTAGCCCAGTGGGATTGCCATAAACATCCAGAGGACTCCTGAGAAGGTCCATGAAGGAACTGGGGTTAACAACATTGTAAGAGAACTCCCAGGATGGATCGTTGACATCAGCAATACCAGACAAACCAGTGGTGGCAGAGTGGTCAACAAGGGGGTAAGGAGGATTGGGATGAGCACCAGGAATGGGAGGAAAGTAGAACCTCGGAGTCAGCTGCAGTGGGCACAGATTTTTATCTAGATAAACATGAGTTAGTGGGTGGCTCATCTCAGACTCGATGTATTTACCTTGGTGGCTTGAGAATTCA
This sequence comes from Pisolithus sp. B1, assembly GCA_024663435.1. Lineage (NCBI taxonomy): Eukaryota > Fungi > Basidiomycota > Agaricomycetes > Boletales > Pisolithaceae > Pisolithus > Pisolithus sp. B1. The sequence continues at coordinate 909,013 of JANFAA010000008.1, forward strand.
GTGTCTCATGAAGTAAGCTCTTCCATTTGCATGAAATGACTTTGTGGGAGCACACATAGAGTTGACTGGGGTGCAGTGAGAGCAGTGTTCAAAAACTAAGATGTGAAGCTATCAAAAAAAAAAAGAGTGACAAGGTTGATGACAGCAGAGACACGCATGCATGATGGTGTGATGTCAATTTGCCAGGTTTCTACATGATGCATTTGTGATATTTAGTTTAGAGAAAAACAGGAAATTAACCAAGCCGATATTCACCTTACTAATCACATGCCATAGCATCCTGTTTGACAAGCCTGAGCAGAATATGTCCAGTAGCTCCTATGTATCAGGATTAGCAGAACTAGCCCCACTGAATAAATCATCACTAACCTTTTGTATGGACAATTTACTAGAAGGCTGCGAGCAAGAAATGAACACATTATTACCATGAAACAATAGCAGTACAGTCGAGAAAGATACCTTACACATGTTGAGCCCTAAGTCATTTCCAAGTTGAAAACGTACCTGCACAGACACAACATATCATCACTACTGACTGGTAGCATCTTGCAGCGTAAGTGGGAAGGCTCCTCACACACCTTACAGTACCCCCAAAAATTGACCCATTCTCCCCTGGTGAGGGTACCCATTCCTGGCATGCTGTGGTCAAATTTCCTGCATTTGATGTAGTGTGGTGGCCTCATCATGGCCCACAGTAAAGCTGCACTTGCAGAACACTGACTCGGATGGTGCCAGCGAGACTTCACATTCCTGATTATGTAAGTGAAGATAAAGTCACATGATGTTCATTAGGGGCTTAGGATGTACATACCTACCGAAGTCCTCACTAGGAACAAAGTCCAATCTCATTGTAAGTCTATCTTCTACATAGCATTCTATACCTCACTAATAATTTCTACTTTGGTAACAAGGTCTATCTATCTTCGATGGTGCCATCACCTCACAAAGCTTCAAAACAACACAAAGCCACAACACAATGGCTTAATAAACCTGGGTTGGTTTTTGTTGTTGCATCTCCCTGTGCTCAGAATCTCAATCCATGTAGTGTCTTAGAAGCACCATGGGAGAAGGTGCATCTACACGTGGCTTGGTAAGAACTTACCCATGAATAGTGAAGCTCTGTACCACCAACCTGCTCAACCACAGGCAAACCAGGAACTGTGAAAGGTAGGTACATGTTCAAATGTTGTATCGATGCTGTTAATCATCCCGCTCTTGGAACTTCTTAGGAAGAAGACTGAATCCCTCACTGAAGTCAGTTCTCGTAGCATTGGAGCTATCAAACACATGCTGGATCAGTGCAACCTAGGTGACAATGCTGAACTGATAACCTTTTCTCTTCATTTGATTGTGGCAGGCCCAGTCCCAACCCTCCTAGAACTATGGTTGTTGGTTGATGAATGGAAATCAGACTGGGGGCCAGAAAGTGTGTGGCTCAAGAAATTTGATGAGTCTCTTCACAAGGCATGGGAGAAGGGGTTGTTGAGTACAAATTGTTTCTTTACAGAGTGCGAGGTTCATGCATGTGAAGGCCATCGCTTTCTCCACCTTTTATGACAGTTTGCTAGTACTATGCACAGCATGCAATGGGGACATCAACTAGATACCTATCTGCAGATTTTCGACTTGCTGGAAGTCGTCCTATCAGAGGCTAAGTTTTTTGAGATAAAACTAGACAAGTATGCACCTGCTGTACCATACAGTCTAGTTTCCAATGCTAGATACTACAGTGGAATGTAGGCATACTCATTTTACAGTAATCAAACTGTTGCCCCTATAGCAAAGTGTAATAGCAAACCATTCACTATAATGCAGGAGATTACTCCACCATTGACAATAAGTGCACTAGGGCAGGAGTGAGTTAATACAGGATGTCCCTCATTGATATAGAGCTCACTGGTAACCGACCAAGACCTAATCATATGGTTGTACTTGTCTGAGGACACAGAATGCATTAATTATCTCAAACCCTGCACAAGTTGAATGGTCGTACAATTTGGCATAAACACTATGCCCATGTGCTTTATCTACACAACACATTTCTTGTTTCTTTTCTGTGAGAGGCCAACAGTAGATTGTATTCCAATAGTAAGGAGGTGGGGAGTACATCGACACCTGATACTGTTCCTGCTACACAACATGGACATTACTCATCTCCTCAGATAAATCGGCCATATGCCTCCAATACTCTACATTGGACGCTGACTCTTTGCAGAGAGTGGGACAAGAGGAACTGGACATGTCCAATGTACCCTGAGTGAGAAAACGTGTGCCTGGGTTTGGCACACATTTAACCTCATTGGAATAGTATGCATCTCTGTAACATTGCAATGCTTCCTGGAAGGTTGCACACTTGAAGTGGATATTCTTGGAGACACTGAGGACTCTTGCAGCTGCATCATTCCTGCACAGTGAGAAGTGAATCAGAGCAAGTATATGACTGGGAGACAACACTTACCAGTTAAAGAAGATTCCTGGCTCTTGGCCAATGATAATGACATAGAATTCATTAACAGGGGTGGTAGGGAGTTTGATGTCATTGGGGTGAATGGGTCACACTGGATGATACTTAGGTGTGCATGGGGCTCTCATTGGAACTGCCACTGAGCTGGCAGTTTGGAGGGTATTCTTACTAGCGGGCACGCAAGACTTTCTGGGTGTCAATTGAGAAGATTTGGCTGACAGGGGCGCTGCTGCCTGGTCGCAATTGCTCAGGGGCGATACTGCTCAGTCATGAACTGAGGGAACAGGAGAAGAGTTGGATGCCCAGTTTTGCCTGCTCACTAGGGATAGAGGCAGTGGATAGTTGCAGACATGGGCAGATGAGGATGGTAAGGCAGGTTGCTGTGAAGTAATCTCTGTGATTTTTGTAGTGCATGTGCAAAGCTTCATAACAGTAGCATTTACTGTCTCTGTCCCAGAAGAGGTTGTCATAGTGGTGGTGGTCTCCTCAGTAATTGTCTCTGTTTCGACTGTTTCCACAGTATGGGATGACCCTCCTGCAGCTCATAAGACCAATCAAAAGCCAGTGGCATGGTGTGCGATATTTGACTCACCATTGAGAGGCATATCAACGCCATTCGACACTGTGCAAGCTTGAAATCATAAGTAGATTACCAACACTGCAGTTTGTATCACATGCACACATGAGCAATATGCACCGAGACTCAGTCACAAGATAATAAATTCAGCATGCCCACTGGTACCAGCTGCACATGGATGAACAAGAAGGCCAAGCTTTCCACAAGTCGAGTCCATCATGTTATTGTTTCTCGCAAGTTCTCCAGGGGTGTTGCTCGGGCAGTCAATGAAATTCTTGGGCCAAAGAGGTTGGAGACAAGGGCAACAGAGGCAAAGGAATGTCAGAGGGCATGATTCGAAGGTTATTTCATCGGTAATGATTGACCACAGACTCACCAATATCTGGGACTGTGTGTAGCAATGACTCCCCAGGAACGACACACTCTTGAAGCACTCCACAAGGGGCACAAGAATTTCTTCCAGCCAGAAATGGACAATGTGTACAATGTCACCAGCATCTTGGATGGATCAAAGAGCATCGACTTCAGTCATGGTGGCGGTGAGCTCTGTGACCTTGCCAGGGACCTGTTCAATGACATGAAGAATATGTGAGTAGAACACTATATGAGAAGGTGGGATTGATAACATACGATATCACAGAGAAGATGGGGGCTGGCAGAAGCACCACATGGACTATTGAACCCATTGTGACCATGCACAGTGTCAGATTGACACATTTGCGAGGGAGATGCCAGAGTTGGTGTGGGTGTATTTGGAGTGGAGTGTGAATAGTGCTGGTAGGTTTTGCAGTGAAACTGGCCAGTGTAGGAACACCCAAATGTCAACAGACTCAAACGAAGACCAAGTGCAGCTGTACATGCTTGGTATCTTCTGTGGGTCCTTGTTTACCCAATAAACCTTGCCCATGCTGAATCCTACCCAATTAGGCACTGAGAAATGTGCTCTGCAGGTTAGGACTGAGGATTACTCTCTCTCATCCATGCTTGTCCATCAAGGAGTTGTTCCATGCGCCCCACTGTGTCCTCACACTGCTGTCATGATTGGTGCCTTGGAGCTTTATCATGTAGCTCGAAATCACAGTCTGCACCTTTCCCTGCAGGCATTTGTCAAAACCATTTCAGATCTTCAAGGCATATGTTTCATGTCTTCTATAACTGGATTGCATGTTTTACATCGTCCTAGGTTCAATATTGTCCCTACCTCACATGCTTATTTAGCATCACCCTCAACATCTACTTGCAGATGCACCTCATAGTCAATGACCTTGTTCTCAAAGCCCTTCGTCACGATACACTGGACTGGTGACTCAGGAACTCTTGCCCTGCCTGCATGTATACTCTCAAGGATGAGCCAGATTTGAAGTTCAAATTACTGTTTGCAATGGATGGTAACAACTTGTTGAAATGCATCTCAAGGGCAGCAATTGGCAGTTACAAATCTACTGCAAGGGGTATTGGAGAGCAGTTTGTAGGCAATGACCACTACTTGTCTTGGTCTTTCATTGACCAATTTGGAGTGGGAGGCAGCGACGAGTCTTTGACAGGACCAATGGTATGTTCTGGTTATTTGCATTTAGTATCCTTATTCTAGCCTCTCTACCTGCAGGCTGACAATGACAACCCATGCACTGGAAGATGGAAAAACATGAAAGAGGATGTTACCTCTAGAATGTGGGCTATATTTGATGAAGCTGGTATCTTTATGGCCATCTGCAGACATGGCTTCTCCCTTGTGATCGTGGATATAGTGCAGAGTGGTGAACAGTGAGTTACCTATATTGTATGTACATATTGCTTAGCCTGATGGAAAATCAGGGCTAAGTACCCACTCGCTGTTGTCTCCAAACTACTGGACATGTTTGGAGACAATCTCGCAGGCAGCTATGACATAGGTTGTAAGTTTGGGACCACTCTTAGTTGCAGCATGGTCAGGCCACAGGCACAAGCCCTCAACTATACTTCCCTTGTGCCAGCTTCACTTTCTAGCAAGATATGTTGATGGCTTAGGGCTTGAAGACCTTGAAGGCTGTGAATGCACGTTTTCGAAGACAAATGGGCTGGCATTGGCTGTGCATTATGCAAGTACATTCCATCATTGTCAGGTGATTGCAGGATACATAGTGCACAATGATGAATATGAGGTTTACCAGAATCTCAGTAAGTTGTTGTTTTTTGAAAATACAGTATGCTCACACACCCCAGCTACAATGATTCTCAATAACTACAAGCAGGCCATTCACATTGTTCAAGAAGGAAAAAGTACCCTCCTGTGCCTCATGGATGAGATTGGCATTACAAATGCATCAGTATTCAGTGTGTGGCTTTTAGAGGAGAAAGAGTACCTGGCTGCTCATTCACATGAACCCAAAGAGGAAACACTGCAAATGGAATACTGGAAGAAGCTCATGAATCTGGACACAAGCCAGGAAGTTGGTAGTCAGTGTGGAAAACATGGCTCACACTATCCCAGGAAACATCTCAATGACCTCACCTGGACCATGGCCACTCCTTCTTCTACTTCAACCTTGTCATTTGTCCAGAGGGATATAGCAGCCATGACACGAAAGGAGACAATACACCATCATGCTATGGAGAACTTCGAGAAGGATCTCAAAATGGCTCAGGACCTCAAAATCAAGCTCGGTATTACAAAACATTGGGTGCCTGAAGATGAAGAATGGCAGACCACTGGCTGCCTAGTCACGAATCACAAATATCAGTGCTGTCTCGACCAACTTGAGTCCCTCATTGTCACCCAGATTTTTGAGTTGTCAAAGATGAACCAAGCAGGCACAGGTAAGTTCACTACTTTTTATGCTCCACAAAATTAACTTGCATCTACTAGGATACAAACTGTGTAAGCATATCATGAAGGCTCTCAAGGCCTGCTCAACCACCATTCACACCATGCTTGATTGATTCAATGCAGCTGCTCATGCTTGTTCCCCCCTGCACCATCAGCTCACCTTTGAGGAAGTTGTGGAGTATATGTTCCTCACTGATTTTGATCTCCTTCATCATGCTACCTGTGAAGACATCTCTCAGCATCCATGGGCTTCTCCTGCCACACGGGTGGCCATGGACCAGTATTTTAGGGTTTGCTGTGCAGAAGAGGAAATCAAGTGTCTCAATGTTGAGGTCCACTGTATCACCACATACCTATGTGATGGAGATCACTACTTGAAAGCCTGTATTGCCCAGCTTCAAGTTAGTCATCCCCCCCTCACTTATCAAGTCCAACTCCACCACAATGTTCAAGCAAGATTTACCAATCACCATTTGCATTTGCTAACCGAAATCGCCAACCTCTGTGGGTTCACAGGTACTACCATTGTAGGGAAATCAACAAAGACGGAACCCAGAGACAGTGCAGGAGAGCCTGCTGTAAAATCACTAAGAGAGTGTGGGAGGAGAACTGAGGAGTCTCCTGTTGGAAGGTGGGGTCTTAGTTCGACCCAAGAGGGCTTGAGTTGCCTGGCAGAGGGTCAAAGAGTGAAGAAAAGGACTGAAAATGCGCCCTAAAAGTCCAAGGAACAGTTGAGATAACATCTAAGGAGTGTCTGGGGTTGGATAAATAAAGCTCCAAGCCTTCTTCATCTGTACTTCAGTCTCCTCTCATCTGGTAAGTGTCTGTTCTTTTCTTTTGTAGGTATGTACTCTGTACTCTAAGTGTGCATGCAGGCTTACATAAGCCACAGCATGTGCACAAACTACTTCGAAACACTAAGTAAAAGATAAAACAAAATTATAGGAATGAAAATGTAAGTAAAAACACAGAAATAAAAGAAATATCTTAGTAGGGAGTACTCCCTCCCTACACTGCAACCATAATTCCCTCAGCCATCTCTATCACCACCATTCCCACTTTCCCTCCTGCAGTCCCTGATTCTGGTGATGATAGTAGCAACCAGGATGAGCTTGACACAGATGAGGATGAGTATGGGGATGACTGTAACACTCTCACTCTGCAGGAAATCATTCGTATATCATCGGACAGGTATGGGGTGCAGGAGTAATGCCAGTCTAGCTACATTAGTAGCTGCATAGATGTAACTTCACATTGATTTCTACAAGTTAGCTACACTGGTGTCATTCATACTGCTGATGTGTGTATGTAAGGTGGGATAGGAGTGCAGGGATAGTGGGAAAGCACACAACCATGCCAAGGTCATGAGGTATCAAGGATTGTTCATGCTTGGCCTAATGAGAAAAGGGTGGGACACAATTAATTATCTACATTTATTCATACCATAGGGCAAGACGTAGGGTAAGTATGACTGGGCATGCACAGCCATGCCGATGCTGCAAGATTGGTTGAACAGGGGTGGACACAATTATCTAGCTTTATTCGTGCCATATTAGTACTTAAGATAAGAATGATGGGGCATGCACAGCCATGCCGACATCACGAGATGGGAGGACACAATTAATTATCTGGATTTATTCGTACTATAGGGTGGGATGTAGGATAATAATGCCGGGCATGCACAGCCATGCTGACATCACGAGATGGGAGGATGCAATTAATTATCTGGGTTTATTTGTACTATAGGGTGGGATGTAGGATAAGAATGACTGGGCATGCACAGCCACACTGACGTCACGAGATGGGAGGACAGCATGAGACACAATTAATAATCTAGCTTTATTCATGCCATATTAGTACTTACAGCAGACTGCAAAATGATAGACCAGATCTGAGCAAAACACATAAGCGCTTTTGTTTGGTTGTGGAGCCAAGTGACATGAGCCAAACAATGTTGGTCAGTCATGTGAGCATGGCTGTATACCAAAACGAGTGACTGAGGGTAATGCAGTGCAACCTGAGTGCTTACACAGCTGTGGCCACAACACTGATGATCCTGATGCCAGGCAACTGTTGACACATACCAGAAGCTGTGAAGCAGCAGTGGGTTACAATGTCAAGGCTAATGAGCTCATGAGAAATAGCACAAGCAACTGGTACAAGCCACTGAACAATCAATCAGGTGGTCCAGTTGTCTCAACTCACAGGCTCTGTGGTGAAGAAGTCATGTACTGCAAGTGGATGCCCTCATGCACTAACGGTGCATGATGTCCAGGTAAGATATAGTGTACATGTAGCATTCTTGTGTCAGCATAGATGATTTGACCTGGAGCAGTATCTCCTCTCATGTGTCAAGTGTTCACCAGATATATATCTTGGTGAGCTCCAGTATCTCCTTGAACAAACAAGGGGAGTGTATGTTTCTATGTGCACTATCGAATGCATGCTTTGGCGACACAGATTCACACACAAACATGTATGTCCACACACTCATTCAATACACACCATTCACTCAGCTTATAGGTGTCATGGATTGCACTTGAACACAATGAGCACATGCATGATGAGTATCAGCTTGTTGTTGCTGAAAAATTTTCCCCATCACAACTGGTTTTTGTTGATGAATCTGCTTGTAATCAGGTCACACTGAAGTGACCCATGGCCTGGTCATATTCTGGAACACAAGCCCACAGGCAAACACAATTTGTTCAGGGGAAGCAGTGGGTTCTATGCTGATATGGCAATTTGATGACTCATTTGGTTTCTTTAGGTATTCTGTTCTCCCAGCAATCTCACTGGATGGTATTCTGCACCTTGACATTCAAGATTGTGCCTACACTGCTGTGTCTTTCAGCCAATTCATTGATGTTTTACTCGACAACATGAATCCCTTCCCACAGAATAACTCAGTCATTGTCATGGATAATGCAAGTATCCATAAGTCACCAGAACTTGAACATATGATATGTGAAAGGTAAGTGATTGCTAATCAAATACTTCATGGCATGTTGGGTCATGATGCTCACTTGTAGGGGAATGCAGTTACTTTACCTGCCTCCATACTCCCCAGATTTCAATCCAATTGAGGAAGCCTTCTCAGCCATGAAGGCATGGATTCATCGCAACCATGATTATGCAAGGGCAGAGTTTTCTGGTGACACATCCTCTGACCCATACCAAATCATTATAGATGCAGTGTTTGCTTCCATGACTAAGGATAGTATTCGTGGGTGGTTTCCAGATTGCAGATACTTGTAGTAGTACAATCTATGTAACACTGACCAACATACTGTTACATACAATTTCACTTTATTATGTTGAGTGACAGCTTCAACAGATCTCCAGAGTGCAACCATCACTGGGGTCCTCATTCTCTTTATCACTGTTAGCTACTGCTCTCCCTTTACCTTTCTTTGCCCGGTGGATCAGCCGACGAGTGGTTGCAAGGAAAGGACAAACAGCCCCAAGTGGCATCCCAACCACATCAATGAAAAACTCCTCTTGGATACCCATAACACTGTTCACATATGCAACACCATGGGAAATGAGATTATCCTCATACTGAAGCATATTGAGAAGTGGCATCATGGTATCCAGTTCCTGAAGAGCATCAGTGATGGCAGGAAAGCATATGGTGGGGTCATTCTCTTCATCTGAGACAGACCCCATCAAATATCTAGTAGAGGAGCTGACAGATTCATGTCGTTTACTACCATCAAGTGACCCAGGGAGGTGTACATGGATTGTGGGGACATTTGACATGCCTGAAGACATGCGGCGTTGCTTAGGTGCATGGTCAAACATATTCATCTCTGGTGGCTGTTCATAGGTTGCATTCCCAAGAAACTTGCAAGGGAGTTCAGCCAGTGACTCAAATCCTGCAGATTGCACATACAATGCTTTTTGCCCAGGAGGTAAGTTTGTAGATATCAAGGGCATCATGGTCACCAGTTGGTGTGACATAGCAATACTTTCTGGTGTGCTGTGCACAGCTGAGTCTCTCCTTGAGTTTGCAGAACTCAGATGCAAAGTTCATCACTGTGGATGGCTGTGTGCCACCCAAAGCACCTGTGTATGTTGCCAAGTGTGACACATCAGTAACAGTGTTCCACCTTGAATGTTTACATACCTGCATGTACTTCCACTGGTAGCTCAGTAGCAGCCACATTTTGCATGGATGTTTTATTTGTTGACATCACCTGGGTTGGCTTGCACTGGTATGAGAAGGATTAGACCCCTTCATCCATACTCTCATTGACCTAACTTACCAAGTTGTGAATTTCAAGAATAACTTGCCTGCCACATGCCCATTTCATGAGCTGATGTCCATGCTCAAAGGCTTCTGAGAGTTGCCCAGAGTCAGAAAGCTGGTGGGGAGGATCATGGGCCCGGTCAGTATGGTACTTGTAGCCTAACTCAGCCACCTTTGGATCTAGGCCCATCTTTGCACAGACACAAGAAAAAAAATCATTGAAGTCTACATCCAAGGCAAAGCATAGTTGAACATGGCTGACAGTCCCTCCAACAACTCCTGTATTGAGAGGAATAGACACTGAGATGTGGGTATCTACTAGGAAGTGTCACCAGGTCCATCCCTGCTACTGAGTGGGTATGGAATATTTTCACCTTTGTCAGCCACTTCTGCATGATCATTTCCCTGAACCGGGGCAGCAGTCACCTGTGACAAAGCAGGGCACTGGCTCAGAGGGGGTGTGTGGCTAACAGCCAGCTGGCTGCCCAGATGCATCTGTTGAGTGTAAATAGGGCCCTGAGGCATACACAGAGAAAGTGGACCATTGCACTGGGAAGCCTGATGAATGAGGGGGTGCGTAGGAAGTGTTCCAACCCAATATCCTGCACACAGAAAGCAATAGTTCTGGGACTCATGGCTAGCATGATTCCACAAGTTAGGATTTGGGCTAGACATAGCACAGAAATTAAGAGGTCATTGCCAGTTGGCATGAGTGAAAGCTCACCATTGGTTTTATACCACTGCATAGCTACTCACATGTGTCATCCAGCACACCTGATCATCTACAACTGTACTAGCTAGATGGATAGAATGAACATGCCACTGGCATTGAATGGAGAAAGCATGGGTGATGGCACAACATTGCAGCAAATGAAGGGCTACCAGTTGTCACCATGGGGGCAGAGGGCAGACCCACTGGTGCAAATTTTCCCTCTGGTCATTCCATGCAAAAATGGTAACAGCAATCACTATCCTGCAGGAGCATTGAGAAACCTGGGCTTCAAAATGTCTGGGACTCACTACTTGTTGGAATATAAACTGCCCCTAGTAGTATAAGACTTAGGTGCGATGATGTGTCACTTACATAAGCAAAAAAGCGTACATACAGTAGGGTAAATTTTCTCCCTTCCCTCCTCAGTAGCTTGGAGTTACTGGGGAGTAAGTCACCCTTTTATTTAGCCTTACTTTTACTGACCATCTGTAGACTAATTATCTGACAGGTAGATATGAATATAGTAGCTTGGAGTTACTGGGGAACTAATTATCTGACACTACTACTGTAAACCTGCTGACAATGTGGACTGGTGGACACAGGTCAGCTGAGCATTGTGGCAGGCTAGGACAGAGCATAGCATGCACCCTCAGTCACTTGTTTTGGTAAGCTATGCTCACATGACTGACCAACATTGTTTGGCTCATGTCACTTGGCTCCACAACTAAACAAAAGCACTTATGTGTTTTGCTCAGATCTGGTCTATCATTTTGCAGTCTGCTGTAAGATAAGAATGATGGGGCACACACAGCCACACCAATGTCATGAGATGGGAGGATGCAATTAATTATCTGAATTTATTCATACTATAGGGCGGGATGTGGATAAGAATGACCAGGAGCACACAGCCACACCACCAGTGGCATTTATCATATCAGGGACAGTGTAATAATTGGTGATTATTGGTACTGAACTGATACACTAAATAACTATGTTTTGCTACCTTTTTTTTCATGTTTATTCATACTGGCAGGAAATAGCATCAAACAGGCCAAGTTAGACTGACACGCCCATCACAACTGTAAGTCTAATATGAGTCATTATGCAGGAACCTCAGGTGCCAGATAGTTGATTCGGCGTACTATGCCGACAGGTTCGTTTTGCAGATTGTCATTCGATGCACCTTGCCAATCGAAGCCAAGCAATTCAAGATCCAACATAGTTCTATGTGGTATCAATTCCACCGTGTTCGTCAGCTCGTAAAAGTGTCCGATAGCAAACTCACCATGTACGTGTTCTTGGTGGGACAAAACAAATCATTCGGGGGCGAGCCCAATAGCAAGCAAAACCGCCAGCATGGCCGACCGTAGCAATGCGGGATCATTCTGCAAAGTCAACGGATCTCATCCCACGATGGAGAATGGCAAAGTACCGTCGGCCCCCACTGTCTTTGTAGTTTAACCCAGTTTTAGAGAGCTCTGTGGTAATTGACGAACTGATTGTAGTGCCAGCACTGCCAAGGTGCCCAGTGCGGAGTGCCTGCCGGCTAAATGCCAGGCAGAATAGCGCGTTTCTGAGACGGCTGTGTCGACTGAAATCCGTAACTCAGTTGGGCGACGGCCGGTGCGGCGCAGAGTCGCTCGTTAGCAGACGCGTAACATAAAACACAAGCACACCTCCTTGGACGCCGTCATGGAGGACGGATACCAAGTGCTCGACAATGACAACTACGAAGATGTCACGGTCCTGTTCGAACAAACCAGTCGAGGTAAATGGAACCGTAGTGCCATCCTATAACATCATACTTCATCGTGTGTAGATATGGAACCCGATGCTTTGCTGTTTGACAAAGACTTTTCGTTGCACGACGCCATGGCCGCTTTCGAAGTCTGTATACCTCCTCGGTACCACACTCAGCGATCCCTGACGGATCGGCGAGCCCCGCTCTGACAGTGGTCTGGCGCTTTTGGACGACTCGCGTCCACCTTTCGATCCCCTCGTGCCGCTCTTACCAGATGAAGTCTGCTGGATCATTGATCGTGCATATTCCTGCGAGGTGCGCCTGCTGCGCGATTTTATATTCCAAGTCCAAAGTTCTGAGGCAATGCCGCGCAGATGGCATGGCACGGTGGCTACACGCTCTCTCAGACAGTCATTTGGTTCTTATATGTTCACGCCTTGCCCGACATCGATCCGGATACAATTTCCCGATCACACCATCACGATCCTGACAGAACAAGGCCCGTCGAACTCGTTAGTGTTGTTCTCGGGGCATCGGTACTTGGCCTGCTCAAATGCTGCGATCTGGTGTGGAGAGAACTCGTCAAAGGAAATGTATACGATGTTCGTCGCACAACTCTTCCCGTATTGTTCACCCCTCACACTTTCGGGTAGTGCGAGGACTGGCAGAGCGATAAATGCGATGTGCCCATGTCAGAAGCTTATCCTGTAAGTCGCATCTTGGACATCCTAGACGAAGCCTGTGTCTGAGTTTGCAATTCCTCCCAAGGTAAGCATAAAGCTACTATCAACATGCCCCCCATAACACGTTCGAGTTAGTGCGATCGACGTGGAGGACTGCGCTTTCCCACCGCCTAGTCCTTCGAAAGGCCGTACTCGATGCTCGTTGCATCCCTTTTCTAACCCCACAGTAGACGCTCGTCGAACTCTTTTCAGCCCTGCTGTCAAAGGATTACTTTCGTTTTCGGCCACTCATCGAGACGGCACGCGTTATGTTGCAGCATGTACGCGCTTCCCCTCCGCCTCCTCCACGACCATGCTCTCCCGCACCACGTGCGTCTGATCCCCAGTTCCCCCGAGTTCTTGTCTCTGCGATTCCTCTCCACCCAATACAATTACCGGAGCAAAGTAAGGTATGGGATACGTTAGCAGGGCTTCTCGACTCTCTAGAGCAACTCAGCATACTGATCGAGATCCCCGATCTCTCTACGTGGGACGTAGGTGCCTATCTTTTCTTGTCTAGATTGCCACCTCAGTGCAGGGTTCACTAGGTCGTGGGCGCGCTTCGTATCTGGCGGCCTCAGCCACATCAATCTTTGGCTTACGTCCGGTCCGCGTTCCAGGTTTGTTCGTGCATCTTGGCAACCCTCTGGTGATGTCAGTTGACGTGATGTTGTGCAGTCAGCCATATATGAAAACGGAATTATTTTAAACAAATATCTACAGAAACATGCCGTGGATTGCTTTCTCATGGAAGCATTGCAGATACCTTACGATTCGTTTATTTCTTCTTTTCAAACCCGATGGGTTGGTCCGGATTCTTTGCCATTGCGGCATATAGAACGTACCATCGCTGAGGTAGGATCGATCGATTTCGACGACAAGTAGATGGTATTGACGGAACGGAGTAGCTCCTGGTCTGTCGCATTAAGTCGCATTGGTATAATCCTCCGCGACGGCGGAGATATTGCATGAAGTCGTTGTTTGGCTGGCACGAATTGTATGCAACTCTGACGGATGTCCAGAAGCATCTGGCTCCTGTTGTAAGCGGTGTTGTCAGATAATTCACTTTCTCTCTACGTTAATGACGTTCCCAGCAGTCCGGAACGGATGTGGTTGCGAGGTTGCGACCCGTGGTACTGATGCGTAGACTGGAAACGATTAGCGACATCGTTCTATCTGGGTTCCAACTCTCACTCTACTCCGTGAACGAGCGCCCTTTAGCATATTGGTACCTTGCACGAGTGCTAGAACAGCATCTTACCTGTCTCGATTGCGCTCAAGGATACCTGCCCCAGTGGATACGATGGGTTGTGACCAGGCGCAATGGAAGGAGCAAGACCCAAAGGTAAGTCCGTCCATCGCATCCTAGCTGCCCGGCTACTGCGTGAACGATGCTCTGGTTGCTTACTTTAAAAGTAGAACAGCCGCTTCGCTACACTCATTTCTCTGATGCTTTCGTCGCAGACAAAGGACGAGGTCACCGATGCCGCAGTGGCCAGACTACGTACAGCAGTAGGCGGGTCGCTCTCTGTAGACGCCGTCATTGCTGCAGACGAGGCTACCATTTCAGAGGCCATATGCAAGGTCGGATTTTGGAGACGGAAAACACAGTGCGTGTCTCCCGGGGTCCCAGGCTTCTTCCCACGGATGAGCTGAAGATGTGACAGGTATATCAAGCAGGCGGCCCAACGATTGCGCGACGACTTTGATTCGGACGTACCAAAGACCGTCGACGAACTGTGTTCACTACCGGGTGTTGGACCCAAGATGGCATTTCTCGCACTTCAAGTAGCGCGGAAGCTGTAAGATGCTACGACTTTCCCCCTTTCATCTATCTGATGATGATCCCGAAGAAATCTCGGAATTGGGGTGGATGTACACGTTCATAGAATAACCAACCGGCTTGGTTGGCATCGGCGGCCGACGAAGAATCCAGAGGAGACGAGGTATTGCAAATGGCTCCCTTTCCATAGATCGTGCCTCTGTTTGACATGAACTATCCACAGGCTGAATCTACAATCCTGGTTACCCAAAGAACTCCACGGCGAGATTAATCATATGCTGGTTGGTTTTGGACAGGTAAACTGCCTTCCTTGTCACGGATCGGCGTCGTAAACTTTATTAATGCGTTCCACGCCTCAGACGGTGTGCCTCCCTGTCGGCCCGAAATGTGACTCATGCACGTTAAGCTCAGCCAGACTGTGCCCTAGTGCTCAAACCAAGAAATCGACCAAGCGTGGTAGTCGAGACTCGGTGTCCACTAATAGCCCTGCCGAATCAGATCCCAGGCCAAAGATCGAGATCGAGGTGGAGAATGCATAACGCCTGGCGTGCTACCATCTCAGCTGAGGGGTATGTATTATTTGACAACGACTGGTATTGACAAGGGTACGCGACTGATGAATTTTAAGCATGTTGACTGGACGGCTCCCACAGCGTTGCAAGGTTCGCAGATAGATACGCTACGATACAATCCATTCGCATAATTCGAGTTCTAGGTGAGAATGATGATATCTTCCGTGTGCGACGGGCCGTGCAAGTGCAAGACGGCGATATTCACGGGTGCCTAAAATTCCAATCCTGGTTCCCCCATCTTTCGATGTAACTACCACCATTGCAACACATCCATTTCATTGAGGAATTGCGCTGACACGTTCGCATTGGGCGAAAATAGCTTGCCAAGACAGTTTTCAAGTCTGCCGGACTCGTTGTCAACTCGACCGAGCGATATAATATGTTTCGGGGATCACGCAATGATTACCTTGCTGATGCTCGATTAGTAGCAATCGGCGAAGTCGAATTGCTCCGTCAACTTATGATGGACTACTACGTACTTGGACTCTTTTATAGTGCCCACACCTAGATTCCTCCGTATCGCATCCGTATCGCATTGAGGCTGAGAAGTTCGATCCTCTAAGTTCATAGTCCGGATTCCAGCAAGTGTGCAGAGTCCGAGTGTTTATGATCGACGTTCCATAAGTAGAGACTTCCCCTCATGAATGTACATGTATATCCGCAATATGGATGCCGGTGCCAATGTACAACAGCCAACTTCTCACCTGGTGGTAGAGAATCGCATCCCCCCACCGGGGTCCTGTGTCGGTACCCGAGTTCTGAGTTTCAGTATTCCTACTGGGAGTCAAGTTATACTATGCAGTAATAGGAATGGTTTCTGGTTAAACAAAGTTAATCGAAGGGATCTGCGAACTGGAATAAGTGTTTTAAGCAATAAAGAGGTTCCTGTCAGATTAGGTTGAGTAAAGTCGTGTTTTTCCGATCATGAACGACACTCACCCCCACGGCCTCCAACCTCTCTGGACGAGGGATTATGAGCAATCGAAAAGAAAAAAGAAAGAACACCCAATAATAGATTTCCATCGTGGTCTTCTATACGAAATGCACATTGAGCCAGATCCTTTTCCAGGGCCCTAACAGCCATTTCGTAGTAGTGAATTGTGCTGAGACGGGCCACATCGACAGGGTTTGTGAGTTGGACGACGCGAAGAGTAGGCAAGGTGTCCGTGAGAGTGGCGAGAGCGGAGAACAAGGACTCAGATTCCATCCAAGTAGGATACACCCCCAACGTGTTCAATCCAAGATATTCAATAGGAGGAAGAGACAGCATATCGTGGGTCAGACACGAAAAATTGATTACGGAAAGTGTCAAGCGGCGGATATTTGGACATGACTGCTTGATCATGACCAAATATCGGTTGCCACAATAGGTGAGGTGGACCGAGGTGAGGAATATGCCATATCGACCCATGAATATGGACCACGATTCAAAGTCATCATACGTCATGTCGATCACGACCTCCCGGAGACTGATCTGTCTATCCTCCAGCCCACTCCCACCGGGGATGCCGCCCTCTGTGATAAGCATCCGCTTCACAGCAAACGTGGTAAGGGATGACAGGATGCTTTGGGGAATGAATCCGTCCGTCCATGGCATATATCGGGAACGTAAGATACACAGTCGGGACAGCTCCGCGACTAACTGCCTCTCGATAAGCAGGGTAGCAGGATCTGACGATTCCATCGACCAGTCAAGGACACGGAGCGAGGATGCGGCGTGCCGCGATGCGTTTAGAATGTAACGCAAAATCAATTCGTCCTTGGACCGCCGTTCTCTGATATCGAGTGAAACGACTGCAAGATTAGGTAGACACATGATAACGTCCACCAAGCGTTCTTCGTCTGCAGCGGCACCGCGGATGACAACATCCAACCGCTCTGCCCACCATCCGAGAGGCTTGGCTCCTGGAACTGCTCCCATTCCATTTGCGTAATTCTGGAGTGTACTACAGATAGAGAGGATTTTTCGAGGATTGTTAATGAGGATAGCTCGGTAAAGGTAACGAATGGCTAGATGCCACCATTGCTTGCAGACGAGTACAAGGTTCCGTTTTGTGGCAAAGGCGGTCTTGAGCGCCGGACGACACAGTTCGTTGTAATCGTCTCCGATGAGAGCTGACTTCTCAAAGATCTCTGGGACGAGAGTGTAGGGCACATGAGTCGCGATTTCGAAGATGTGGTCCCATACTTCAGGTGGAACGCCCACACGCAACCGGGTGGTCATCTCCTGCAAAGGTAGTCAATTCGATCGTTGGACAATTGGTCCCCTACTCGCTGTTCGTCTTGCTAGCGCTCGGCAATAAGCAAGTAGCTGATGAGGGTC
Source organism: Pisolithus sp. B1 (assembly GCA_024663435.1). NCBI lineage: Eukaryota > Fungi > Basidiomycota > Agaricomycetes > Boletales > Pisolithaceae > Pisolithus > Pisolithus sp. B1. The sequence goes on from JANFAA010000008.1 coordinate 926,965, forward strand.
AGCGTGATCGTGCCCAGTAGCCTCGGTGCTAGGCGGTCAGCTACAAAGGAGATTCATTGGTCCTACCGAGTGACTGACGTTCAGCAACTCCGATTACTTTCCTCACAAACAACACGTTGGTCTCGACGCGCATTCAGTACCATCGTCGTCACGTGAACTAGTAACAGGATGTACAGCCTGCCTTGACGACAACCAAGTTGAAAGTGAATTACTACCCCCCGTATCTTTGATGTCTTCAGTACTTCATTCTCAAACAAAAGACCAGGTCGCGGATGCTGCACCAATCTAGAAACGCCGTCAGAATCGCAAATAGGGATGCACAGCCAAATCCGTACTCACGCGGTGGTCAAATTCCGGAGACAGAAGAGCGTTCGAGTGTCCCAGACCATTCGGTTTCCTTCTTACGTCGGCGGCTAAAGACGAAACCAGAGTGTTGAACACATCACCCAACTTTAGTCGAACGTTGCACCTAATATAGCGTTTTCTTTCTGGCCCTGAAAACATCGCCTTTCGTTTGTCCGTTGACGCCCCTCGAGAAATCTCGGATTCATGTTCACAGAATCATGTATTTGTTTGGGCGGCATCGACAGTCAATCAGACGAATGCCGAGGAGACGAAATTGCGTGAGTTTCTGTTTCGTCCTCGGTCGCGCAGTACTTAAGTGATATGGTCAGGCAGGAATAAGTAACTTTGATGTGAAGTGACCCGATTGTGAGGCCAGCAAACGGTCAATAAGGCAAGTCGAACACTCTTCCTTGATACCGCTGTTGTCCACGACAATATCCAGCTGCTGTGCATACTATTCGAGAGGTCTTTTCCTACGACGTCATCGCACAATCCTGCAGCGTGTCGCAAAGAGAATATACGCTGACCCTAGTCGATTAAAGTGGTCTCGGTACAGATAGCAGATGGCCAGATATTACCATTGTTTACAGACGAGAGCGAGGCTCCGCTTTTGACAAGGACGGTGAGTCGGAAGACCGAATAACACAGTCGACGGTGATCGTGATATCATCGGATATATAATCCCATGCTTCACCCGGAGACCAACACGATTGGGTGGTCATCGATTCATCTTTCGAAAGCCCGCCGACATACTTATGAAATGGCTGCTAAAGGCGGCGGAACTTCATTCTTTCAAAGTTACTGCAGTCTGCCTAGGTTAGACGAGTGACTCGAGAACGTGCTACATAGCATTGTAAGTTTGACCTACAGATCATACCCGGAGAACGTGGAACGAATCTGACTAGAAAAGTCACAGTTCTGCATTCTGGGGTCTCTGCAACTACCAACGGCGACGTCATGACTGCTGTTATTGGGCTGATTCGGAGTACCAAAAATGGCGGGATTAGAGTATGTTTGCACGGTACCAGCAACCCGTACGGTGGTAACAGTAACTCTTTCCCGTACGGAAGCCAGTTTGAGTGCGATGACAATGCCCATCCGCCTTCCTTCCTCCAAAGTTATTGGTTCTGCTCGCTTGGCCAGCTCGTTTAAAGCGGGCAGTAACCAGTTCTTGACGTAGTATCGCTGGGAAAGAACAACTCTGTCAACAGCGCCAATCCTGCTCTCCATCAGTGCGTCGATGGCCGCTTGGCGTAGCCTCTCAAAATTCCACGCCGTAGACAGCTTGAGAACAGATGTCCACTGCTCGATGCCATGTGGCAAATTAGGCTGTGAACCATACTTCCTGAAAAAATAGTATGATCCACCGTCGTCGGTGATCCGACGAAAACAATTGACTGCTAACCTGTAGAGGAGAGCCTTCATCAACTGCTCGAAATCGTTCTTGCTAGTTCCATCGATTCGAATGGGATTTTCGTCGTTTGTTCCCTCCACAGCAACGCTGTCACCCTGCGGTAAGGAAAACATGTCGCAGAATACTTCTGACTCTCTCTCAAACGGTTCTCTAGGAACCCGAAACAAGGAATTTTCCACCTAGACACGATTTATGCGCAGCTGCGTTGAGTCCTTGGAAAATGACTAACTTCAGACTTGAGGAACATTCACCAGGAAAGTAACCGTGGATGTGTAGAAATTCGAATGCCTGGATACCCCTTCGTTGGTGGTCATCGTCGTGTGGTCTGATGAGGGCGTTATCGATGGTCAGAGCTGGGTCCAAATCGGCTGTCCTGTTCTGAAACCTATTCTACACGTGACGACAGGACGGCGATTGGAAATTGTGGATCGTCGGTCGCCCGGACGTGGAACGCTTATGGTAGGGACTGATGCACAGGTCGTACTAACGCGAGCGATCGAGTCGCGTCAAGGTATCGGTCGGAACATGGTGTGAACAGGCGGATCTGTGTGAGTTACAAAGCTTGTACTGATGAATGAACAGTGTGCACGCTCCAAATCAGGGGGCTCCTTGAGGGTACCTGATTGGGTATACGACGGAGGGCTTCCGTCGCAATTTTACAGGTGGCCTCACATATTTATGATAGAAAAAACTGACAACTCACAAGCGTTGTTAAATGTGTCAGTGTCGACTCACGAACTACTGAACAGACATATTCAGAACACACGGCGAGTCGTCGAAAAGCGCTCTAGTAAAGGTGAACAGGGTACGAGTGGATCTGATACACCCATGACCCAACCAGGGCGCCCCAAGTACCGCTAGTTCTGCGGAAAGTATTCGGAACACCGCCAGTGTCAGGAACGCGGCTGCGTCAACGCCGTATACAGTTCTGCTTTAGCCCTCGCACGGTGAAAAAGTTCGTTAGCCGGCAGGCCAGGGTATAAATGTGAACGGACAGAACGGTCGTATCTGGGTCTGCGGTATGTAGAGAGAGAATCAGAAGGGAGACGCTTGTGTGAGGGCTACTCGCTCTGTTACACTCGAAGGGGTGTAGTCGAGAGGAGGACCGACGCGTGCTAGTCCAGATCCACCGGCGATGGCACGAGGAGGATGAAAGCCGAGAGAAGTAGCGCCGAGCCGTGGGAGAGCATCGTCAGTCACTGACTTGATACCGAAGAGAGATTCAAATAGAAGCACGTCTTGCCTTTCAACCACCACTTGGTCAACCACAATATGGTGCAAGACCGTCTGACGGTACCATCTAGCACTGGAAGTCCCAGCGCATCCTCGTCATCGTTGTCTTCAGAAATACCAATGGTACGCATACTGACGCCAGTCTCCGTTGCACCAGACCACTACTCGACGGCGTTCAGACTACTTTTCCCACAAAAGACCCCGCAGTAATTGCAGAGGTTGCGCTTGCAGTCCAACTAGAACGATCACAAGTCACGGAGGCGTTGGCAACCCGCGACAATGCGGGGGTACGTCTCGAAGACGGGTGTACCTCAGTTAGACAGAAATCAGTTATCATATCTCGATTGGAACGAGAACTCGAGATTCTCAGGCGGTCGTTTACCTCTTCACCGATGAACCCAAGTACACTACAAGAGCTTCAACATAGCGATTCTTGCACTGGTACCGAAGATCAAACGGACGACGAGAAGGGCGTCAAGTTTGAAAGACATGTGAGAGAAATACGCCCAGGAGTTCTTTTCATCTGCGTGTCGATGGCGCTCGGAATCCATCACGCGGCGATTCTATCCGTGATTGATTGTATTCTCTGCTAGGTACGTTCCGACTCGCCGTCCTCCTGGGTACGAATTACAACAACACCCCAAACCATCTGCTTTTTGGAAGTTTGTTCCTAGTGTAAGTGACGATCTCGACGAAAAGGCGAGCGCATATTTGCGGCTGACGGGCGGGATATTTCCGCATACTCGCCCAGGTTGCATTGTCATCGCTCTCGTTGGAGGGTGGAGCTGAGAAGACCGTTGCTGCACGGCATTCGATACTTGCCGCGTTTCCCCTTCCGTCCGACGTCCCAGAGGAAGAGCTGCAGCCTATCTTTCTCCCAGGCTCATATTCATCAGACGGTTTCCTCCGCAACGCCACGGGCGTGCGTACCCGTGTTCAGCATACTCGCCTTACTGGCCCCCTCCTTAAGACTTTAAAGAACTTGTACGAAAACTCTGATTCTCTTTTCTAAGCCGGTTTCTCTAGTTAGGATCATCAGATTAAAGAACTAGTGCGTCTTGGCGCAAGTCACGACGTACTGGTGTGCGGATCGGGAAGAACACGGATGCTTTTTCACTCTGGTTTTCAAGTGTACCACAAATCCGCGTGTCGTCACTGTGCATCGGTGGTTGGCCGTGGACGTACTTGGTCGCGTGCGAGAACCGACCGGTACGCTGGCTCGCTCCGCGACTGGCAAACGAATGCTCTTACTGTGATGACGTTCTTCTTTGCAGAATGCTTTTATCACAAAGACGGGCAGTGGTATTATGCAGGTACATATAGGGCCTTTCGCACGGACGATCTGACGACTCAAGAGCGGGAATTGTTCTCTACCGAGGTACAGGAAATGGTCCGTGATCTTTTCACCCTTTACATGGACATTTTGCGGACTACACAAGCGTTAGTCAAGGAGACGCTCGCGGGCCGGAAGAACGTATCGCCTCAAAACACGTACGAGACAGGTCAGCTGTATGCTGTGGGAGCCCTAAGGATATCCTGTGTGGGACTGCAATGCATCGGATTCAATAACGAGGTGTATCACGCCGTTTTGGAACAGTCGCGGTTCGTACATTGGACGTGCAACTCTGGATGGACTTCCCCGACTCCACCCGGTGACGATAGCAAGTCTTCGATTGACCGAGAGATTCTTCCACTTCGCAGCCACTGTGCTTGGGCGCTTTATCCGGGACGTGTTACGTGACGGTTTCCAGTGTGGCACTCTGTTTCTCCATTGCGTGTCTATCGGTTCTACTCTCACCACTGAGTACCAACGTGTCATGTACGTAGTTCTGGCATGCCTCATAGGTCAATTCTACACTGGGCGTGACTGTCGAATCGTAAGGGTTACACATGATCATTTGCCCCTGCTGCTCTCTGCCGTCTCATCTGCTTCCTCCTGTCAACTTGAAAAAATTGTAGGATACACCCCCGCGCTTTGATCCGCAAGCATGTGTCACGGAGAGCTGCTCCCGCCGCAGTCGTGTCTTACGATAACCGGCTCTGAGTATTAAGCTTAGATTTACCGATGTCATGTCTCAACGACCTGGCCTTGCCACTCCGGTGTTGTCATTGAACCGAGTGTGCTACTCTCATAAATGATCTTCCGGAGCCACGATATTGGTAAGAGAAAACCATCCAAGTTAACATGGGTTTTCGTCTATCCCACTCCATTAAATCCTTCTATGTTGGAAAATTTGAGACATGGGCGGTGGCGTATTGGATATCCCTATAAGTCAAGAAATGTCCGTGAGAGACACCAGTTGGAAACACAGAACGAGAAGTAGTTGCCCGACCAAATCCATCGTTGCAGAGTGGATCGGTAGCGCGTACGTGTCAGGGTCTAGGTCCTTTGACCACAAGAAGTCCGTAAGGGCGTTTGCAATAAGGAGCGATATCGTCACCTGCCGGACAAGAAAAAAAACAGAAGGATAGCGTCGCGTCGGAATTCGAGTACAGCGATCGACATACCGCACAACGGAATAAGAGCACGGACAGGACGGCAAATAGTATGGAGAGTTTGAGCCATCCAGAGGTTTGCAAGGTGGCAGGGAATATTATTTCTACAGGTATGGTGATGAGGAGAAGAGTGGTCGTGACCAGCTTTTTGGGTGGCTCCTTTCTTCGTGAGTGAGTGAGATGTTTTCTGCATGAAGTAAAGTCGACAGTGGAGAGATGGCGATAGACCCTACGCCCCCCGGTAAACCTGTTTTACACTCAGATATATGAGCTAATGCAGTGTGGCATTACCCCGCACCGCTAATCACGACTGCAAGCAAGGGGAATCCCCAGTATCGGGAGGCAAAGATGTCCAATACTATTCCCGTTGCACTGCTGATGACCATGGCACCAAATAAGGGAAGCCAACCACGCCATATGAGGTCTTTTACGCAGCTGTTGCGCCGCACTATGAAGAAACAGGACGTCGCCGACAGAACGAGACATAATACGAGGATAGAGGGTAATAGCGCGTTAATAAAGTCGATCAAGAGTGAGGAAACGGCTGCGAGCAGACAGTGTAACCAAGTCACCGAGACAGGAGGCCACTGGAGGCACAACGTTGTCTGTGACAACGTGGTCAGCGGAAGAACCTGTAAAATTAGTGGGCTCCCTAGACCTGAATCAAGTCCAGAGCGTCGACATGCTACTATAAGAGCACACATGAAAGATCCAAGGAGTACGCTGGATAAGCAAGCGGGCATCATGGCAGAAGACGCCACCGCGATAAACCTAGGAAGTGATAAGCTTCCCGGTTGGGTTTAGGCACAGGTTGCACACTCAGCGACTCCAGATTTCGGTTGCCCGGGACTCATAGGAAGAGGTCGTGGCGCTCGGCTGAGCAGCGTCGTACTATTGGTAACCTCACCTCTGAACGATATTGGGGCAGTGGATGGGGGATCTGGGACGATCGATCCTAGGGCCATAGATACACTGGCTACGACTGCTGCTTGGATTCGGTGGAGCGCCAAATTGCCGCAGATGATGTTGCGTCTATTGCGAGGATCGTCCAGACTGCCCATGTTGACAGCCGTCCCAAGTCTTGCGGAGAGATTCATCTCCAAATTTCCCTTTAGATTGAGAATGACAGGCCCAATCATGATCAATTCGTTGATTGCTCTCATAGCTCTCCATCGCTGCGCCAGGGATGAACGTCGTACGCACATAAATACCTCCGTGCTCGTCTACGCCAGACGCGTACCGTCGATGGTGAAGTACCACCCGCCAGCCGCCAACATCGCTGAATTGACCAGGAAATACAAGAGCGCGGGTGTGGTGGACTTTGCAGAGGCGCAAGGGTTAAAATACGTTGAAGATACTAAGGAACGGAGAGGCAAAGGTGCACCGCCTAAAGCCAAGGACAAAGGTGCGAGCTTTCCATTGCAAAGGGAATTCCCAAGGTGACATCGAATGCAGGACAAAGTCGCAGAGCAGCTGGGAGACGGTCAGATAAACGGTTTCCTGTCTACGTATATCTTACCGCACTCCCCGTATTATCAGTCTGTCTCCGTCACAGCCGGATTTTCTGGAGCCTTAACGAAATCCCCCACCTCGGCAAGTGTGTCTGCAAACAAGTCATTGAACCCCTGAAAGAGACCATGTCTCTCCAATTCTAACGCGTAGTCTGGGCCATCTGGAGTGGACCCTGCCAACAACTCCTCTAAGCCAGCTATCCCGGTCAGGAGAAAACTCCGCAGCCTCGTTCTTTCTGTCTGACTTACTAGCGTAGATTGGATGGTCGTTCCAGACTGCATCAGGTCGACGCCTTCACCCTTGTCCGGATCCCAAATATGAGAACGGAGTACGGCTACCCATGCCTGATCGAGGTTGCCCATGAAATCCAGCAACTGCCTCAAGTCAGTCATGTCAGGGGGATAGCCCGTCACTGAGTTCATAACATCGCCGGTCAGGCGAAGTAAGAATGTTGTACGCAGCGGCGTCGAAGGATCGACAGGTGGTATGCGCAGAATGAATGCAAGCAAGTTCTGCGTGGCGTGGAAGTAGGAAGACAGCGTGGGCAGCTTCGTCATCGAAGGCTCTGGGCTGTTTTCGTCAATGCCAGGCTGCTGTCCACTGCAAATACAATTGTGAATTCACCGTTTCTTATATGCACTTGTGATGTCCATGAAGGTGTCCTCGACATACTGAACTGCCTTGCGCTCCTGTGCTTTCGAAAGTGGAGTGGTGAGGTTCATGAGTGGGGGTGTATCAGGCAACCAGACATTGTATGCTCACTTCAAGTGACGCCGATCATTCAGACTCAAACGAGATTCACCAGAGCAACCCCTCGATTGCAAGTGCGACGGTCGCTGACCAGTTAGTCGTGCTTCGCCTGTGCTAATCGACCATAAGACGACTACTCCGTGCTCTCAAGTATTCTCCTGTGAGTTGGTTTGGATTATCACCTGTGCGCTTCACCTCCGAGACCCGTCGACTACGCGTTGCACATACCCCAGGGTGTACCAAAAGCCCCACGTGCTGTCACAGATGGCGTCTGGATGTGTATCAAGGGACGAGGTCGTCATTCTCATGCCAACCCCTTTTCACGTCTAATTCTCTCCAGCTCCGACCTGGGACCTTTGAGTAACTCTTCGACCGCGTCCGCGACGTCACTTTTCAACCGTCCATGTCCCCTGCTTGAGTATGTCCTAGCAACGTCTTGTACATCGCTCTCAGTGCATGCAGCGAGAATAGTCAAAAGATTAGATGTGCCAGGACGATGGACTGGATCGTAAGAGATACCAGGTATCGAGTCGGTCACGGCAGCACGGATCTTAGACTTGATCTCAGACGCGGAATCTGTCAAGAGAATACGAGATGCTGCGTCTGGTGACGACTTGGACATCTTGGAGGTTGGGTCTCTGAGCGACAGTATTCGTTTTGAGGGAGCTGTTGCAATCGTTGTTTGGCGGGTACAGGTAGAACAATCCATTTACTCACCGTGGACGTACATAGGAAGGGGGAACAGTGGATTTTGGCCTGGGAATGCGCGGTTGAATATTTCAGCGAGATCTCGTGTCAGTTCTATGTATTGCTGCTGATCTTCTCCAACTGGGACATGAGTAGCCCTGGAGTCACGAGCATCAGCAGGCCGTCGATGGGAAGTGCTCAGTTCCGACCTGTATACGAGTACGTCCGCAGCTGAAGAACAGGATACGTGAACAAAGCGGAATTCAGAAGTGATTCATCCACTTCGTCTTCCGAGCCAGCGTTCCTAGATGTGGCCAACCGAGACTAAACGGCGTCGGATAGCTGATTGGGGACACTATAAAAAGGCACTCACCTTCCAGGTCGTCATTCGACGGAGCTTACCCACTGGAGTCAAGCAATTCAGGATCCAACATAACTCGACATGGTGTAAATTCTAACACGTCAATCAGCCACGCAAACGTGCCCAACCGAGGTTGTCACTTACATGATCTTGGTGGAACAGAATGGACCGTTCGGGGTCGAGTCCTATGGCCAGAAGTGTTGCCAGCATGTCATCTTTAGCCGACCGTAGCGCGGCGGGATCTTGCGGCAGAGTCAGCGCATGCCATCCTACGATAGAGAACAGTAGCGTGTCGGCGGGCTCTGCTGTCTTCTGCAGTTTGACCCAGTTAGAGAACACTCCGAGGTAATTTCCGAACTGTATGTATTACCGGAGTTCTTAAGGCGTTGAGTAGCGGGACAGAATACAATCGAACTGACGTGGGGAATGCCTGTTGGTTGAATGCCAGATAAAACGACGCGTTTTTGAGGCAGTCTTGTCGACTGTGAAAACTGTCTGTGATGCATGATGGCCAGTGCGTCGCAGTCTCAGAGTCGCTCGTTGGCAGGCGCGTAACATGAGTCTCGTGGTAAAACACAAACACATCTCACTTGGACGCTGTCATGAACGAGGGGTACCGAACGCTCGACAACGACAACTACCAATTCGAACAAACCAGTCGAGATGAACACGACCATGGCACCATTCGAATTCATCGTTCGTAGATATACAAACTAGTGCTCTGCTGTTACAACGACTCTTCGTTGCACAACGCCATCATGGGCCGCTTTCGAATTCTCTCTATGCTAGTTTTCTCCTCGGTACCACATTCAGCGATTTCCGACAGATCGGCGAGCCCCACTTTGACGGTGGTCTGGCACTTTTGGATGACTCGCGACCGCCTTTCGATCCCCTACCAACCCCTCTTAGCAGAGGAAGTCTGCTGCATGATCGATTGTGCGTTTTCCTAAGAGGTGCACCAGTTGTGTGATTTCACACTCCAAGTCCGGAGTCCTGAGGCATTGATGCTGCTCAGATTGCACGACATGGTCACTACATTCTGATAGACCATCTTTTTCCTTGAGGGACGTCCATACCTTACCTGACGTTGGCCCGGGCACGGTTTCCCGTCATACCATCACATTCCCGACACAATAAGGGCTGCCCAGTTTTTTTTAGTGTCGCTCTTAGAGCCTCAATACTCGGCCGTCGAAAGGTCCTACTCGATGCTCGTTGGATTCCTTTTCTGACCCCACACTAGACACTCGTCGAACTCCTGTCAGGTTCGCCGCCAAAGGATTATTTCCACTATTGGCCACTCATCGAGACGGCGCGCATTTTGCTGTAGCATGTAAGCGCTTCCCCTCCGCCTCCTCCACGACCATCCTCCTTTGCACCACATGCGTTTCATCCGCATACAAGGAGCAATTTAGCACACTGATCGAGACACCCGATCTCTCTATGTGGGACGTAGGTACTTAGCGTGTGGTACCCACTCTGATTGATCTAGCTTGTGCTGCGATTTGGGGATTTGTAAGTACCGCAGAACACCGTCTATAGGTGAGGGTGCGTGCGATCAGGTTCACCGGTCAGACTGTCCCAAAATCGCGATATATTTTATTTTGAACTCGCCTGCGTAGCTGGCTTTCACACTGTACGGGTTCACGTTCACTGACTGTATGGGGATATCCATACGCATCAAAAATACGCCGATGGTCACTGCAGTGGCAGCTCCCCGAGTGCAAATGGGTCAAAACCGGCATGGCCGTCAACTGTACAAGCGTCCGCAGGTTACGGTGGGTAGTCGAGGCAATGGTGTCAAGTACTCGCCTGTCATGAGGCCAGCGGATCGAATATGAGTCGTAAACAAAACGTAGCACTTGGTCGTTCAGTGGCCAGTTCATGTACATTCCCAGCTGAGGGGTACGATTGGGCGATGCGGCCCAACAATTGTGATGGTCAGTGTCGCCACCAAGTGATGCTAGGGAAGCACGTAGACTTCAAGGCTTGTTACGTGGTACACCTACAGGAGAACTCGGAAGTGCTGCTTGTGACGAGACATGCATGTCGGTCTAGAGAGTGGAACTGTCTCACAGTAGCTCGCAAGTTTTGTACAAAACTGTGTAAGTATCGAAACTACATAAAACGGGAAGAGGATGGCGAGGAGGAGGAGGGTGGCCATCTGCGTTTCGTCAAATGACGGACACGAAGAGACGAATTGCGTCGAGATAGAAATGGGAGAAGAACGAATGAGCGCGCGCCCGTTCTTATCATAATTATGTACTGCAATTTGGTCCGAGCTCCAGCCGCAACGTGCCTGCTGGCCACACCACCACAGCGCTTACCTTCTGCTCTTCGTCTTTACACCGGCAACATCCAACCCAACTTCCAAATTTCGCACGAAATACATATCTCGCCATGGCAGACCGCAGGCAACCGAAGAAATGTCCTATCCTGCGCTTTACCACAAAGTCACCTAAGCCTCCCTCAGTACGCATTTCTTTCCTCGAAAGATGATACTTACCTGTCCTTGAAAAACCAGTCACCAGACGCATCTGACAACCCTCCCGCTGCCTCCCCGAGCACTGAAGTGCCGGCCAATCCCTCTCGAAAGCCGCTCACCAATATCTTTCGCCGGTCTCACCGGGCTCAATCGGAGCGTCCCGCGACGAAGACGACTGACGCAAGTCCTGGCGAGCAAGTCGATGCTGCCCAGCAGGCACTGGATGGCTTCAAACCCATCCATCCGGGTCTCCAAACAGCCGCTGGTCTTGTTGGGCAGGCTGATACCGCCATGTCAAGTATTCAAAACATCGAGGCCATCCTTCAGCCTCTCAAGTTGTTCAACTCCTTCGTCACCACCTTATCGAATGTAAGCAATCTATCCTTCTATCACCTGCATGTCTTGATATAAGCACGCAGGTTCACCCCTACGTCCAGTTTGCGCTGGGGATTCTGACCGGTGCTTCTCAAGTGCGTTACCTCTACTTTTCTTTATCCTCCACTCATCTAGTCCCTTACAGTTGCTCATCAATCAAGCGAAGCTAGACAACGAGGTGTCTGGCCTCCTCAACACGGTCAAGGATGTCTATGAATTTCTCATGGAAGAGGATACCATCGCGAAGATTGATACTATGAAAGAGACGTTAGGGAAGATTTCGCAGGAGATCAAGGATGCGGCGGAGTTCGTCGTAAAATACACCAAAAAGAGGAATTTCGGTGGGTCTTACGGTTACGGTGATTCTGTTTGTCTTCCATGTTCTGATGTGGTACATTGTCAGTCGTGCGAATTGCGGACAGCATTGTTCATGACCCACAGACCATTGCCAGCGCTCACGTCAAGAATCTAGGTGGCCTGATGCAACAGTGCCGGGACCGCGCAGTCCGGGTCATCCAGGTCAACATGCATCACGTCCTTGAAGATCTGAACCTCGAAGGAATGGCTTACGCAGGGGATGCGGGCCTGAATACGACCAAGAAATGCCTCGACGGCACGAGATCGGAAATTTTAGAGGAAATCACCGACTGGATTACCAAATGTGACGACAAGGCACCTCGCATCTTGTGGCTGCACGGGCAAGCCGGAAGGGGAAAGTCTGCTATAGCTCATACAATCGCATCGTGGGCTAAAGATTTGGGGGTACTTGGGTCCTGCTTCTGCTTCGCTCGCGACAGGCAGGCCGAACGGAGGGAGGGAAAGATTCTGACCACTATTGCCCGTGACTTAGCGGATCGTAACCCCGCATTTCGGCGAGCATTGTCGAATATCGTGTCTAACGACAGTTCTCTCAAGACCACATCTGATGTGCTACAGCAGTGGAAACGATTCATCTTGGACCCACTATCCGAGATCAATGGAGAGATAGCTGGGAACGTGGTTGTGGTCATTGATGCCTTGGATGAAAGTGGGCTGCCGTCGTCGAGGGAACATATCCTAGACCTTCTGACATCGCCCGAAGCCGAAAAATTGCCTTTCCGGATCTTACTGACGTCCAGGGCATTGCCGGACATCAAAAATTACTTGGGAGCTGCTTCGCATGTAAAGGCAACTTCGTTGGATGACGTCCCTCTGCAGTTGGCAGAACGTGATATTAGGCTTTATGTCAACAAGAAACTCGACCGTGTTGCAGGCATCGGGGTGACGGAAATCCAGAATGTCGTCAAGAAGTCTAATGGTCTGTTTGAGTGGGCTCGTCTCGCTTGTGCATTCGTCAAACCGGATGAAGCTGGACAAACTCCGAAAGAACGCTACGAAGAGCTGATGGCTCTCGAGTCCGAAGGAAGAACACTCCTGGACACGACTTACTTTGCAATCCTGAAGGGGGGTATACCGCAGTCGGGGAAGCGTCTTGAACGATACCGCTCTGTGATGCACCAAATTGTGATGACGCTCGAGCCTCTTCCTATGACAGCCTTAGATCACATGCGTAAAAAATTCCCAAAGAAGGAGGATCGTTATGATATCTCTCTCATCCTCGACTTCATGTCTCCTGTGCTAGGTGGCATTACGGACTGCTCTCCTGTCCGGCCACTCCATGCATCCTTCTATGACTTCTTGATGGACGAATCACGGAGTGGCGTCTACTGTGTTGCCACCTCTGATACAAAAGACCTAGCTTTTGCTACGTTGCAGACTCTTCGTGATGAACTTCGGTTCAACATTTGTGGGTTGGAAAGTTCCTACTTGGCCAATGTGGAGGTACCTGATCTGTCAGAGAGAATCAAGAAGAACATTTTACCCCATTTCTCTTACTCTTGTCAATTCTGGGGTCAGCATCTGGAGAAGAGTCCATATGAGCCAGCACTTGGAAAATTGGTGAAGGATATTATTGGAGGTGAAAGAATTATATTCTGGTTGGAAACAATGAGCCTTCTTGGGGTAGTTGGAAAGGGTTTAGATGCTCTTACTTCTGTTGTGATGTGGTTACCAGTGAGTAATTCATGGATAGCTGATTATACTGGATGACATCTGACATGACATAGAAGGGTGAAGATGAGTTTGAGGATACATTGGCAATGGCTGGAGATGGAATCAGGTTCATTCACAACTTTGGCAGTGTTATGTGGCACAGCACTCCTCACCTTTATGTCTCTGCACTGCCATTCATTCCTTCAAATGCATTGCTATCAGCAGTGCTTCTGCCAAAATTCTCTGGCCTTGCTAGAGTTGCTGTAGGGGGTCTAAGAGATTGGCCAGCAGCTCAGCTTCTCCTACTAGGCCACAATGGTTGGATCAGATCAGTTGCATTTTCCCCTGATGGGAAGAGGATTGTCTCAGGTGGAAATGATAAGACTGTGAGGGTCTGGGATGTTGAGAGGGGTGTGCAGATTGGCAGCTCTCTTGAGGGCCATACTTCTTTTGTCACTTCAGTTGGATTCTCCCCTGATGGGAAGAAGATTGTCTCAGGCTCAAGGGACAAGACTGTGAGGGTGTGGGATGTTGAGGGAGGTGTGCAGATTGGCAGCCCTCTTGAGGGCCATACTTCTTTGGTCACTTCAGTTGGATTCTCCCCTGATGGGAAGAGGATTGTCTCAGGCTCTTTAGACAAGACTGTGAGGGTGTGGGATGTCGAGGGAGGTGTGCAGATTGGCAGCCCTCTTAGGGGCCATACTTCTGGAGTCGATTCAGTTGGATTCTCCCCTGATGGGAAGAGGATTGTCTCAGGCTCTTGGGATGACACTGTGAGGGTGTGGGATGTTAAGGGAGGTGTGCAGATTGGCAGCCCTCTTGAGGGCCATACTTCTGTTGTCACTTCAGTTGGATTCTCCCCTGATGGGAAGTGGATTGTCTCAGGCTCTTTGGATGACACTGTGAGGGTGTGGGATGTTGAGGGAGGTGTGCAGATTGGCAGCCCTCTTGAGGGCCATACTTCTAGAGTCTCTTCAGTTGGATTCTCCCCTGATGGGAAGAGGATTGTCTCAGGCTCAGATGACAACACTGTGAGGGTGTGGGATGTTGAGGCAGGTGTGCAGATTGGCAGCCCTTTTGAGGGCCATACTTCTGGAGTCACTTCAGTTGGATTCTCCCCTGATGGGAAGAGGATTGTCTCAGGCTCAGATGACAAGACTGTGAGGGTGTGGGATGTTGAGGGAGGTGTGCAGATTGGCAGCCCTCTTGAGGGCCATACTTCTTTGGTCACTTCAGTTGGATTCTCCCCTGATGGGAAGAGGATTGTCTCAGGCTCTTTGGACAAGACTGTGAGGGTGTGGGATGTTAAGGGAGGTGTGCAGATTGGCAGCCCTCTTGAGGGCCATACTTCTAGAGTCACTTCAGTTGGATTCTCCCCTGATGGGAAGAGGATTGTCTCAGGCTCAGATGACAAGACTGTGAGGGTGTGGGATGTCAAGGGAAGTGTGCAGATTGGCAGCCCTCTTGAGGGCCATACTTCTTTGGTCACTTCAGTTGGATTCTCCCCTGATGGGAAGAGGATTGTCTCAGGCTCTTTGGACAAGACTGTGAGGGTGTGGGATGTTAAGGGAGGTGTGCAGATTGGCAGCCCTCTTGAGGGCCATACTTCTAGAGTCACTTCAGTTGGATTCTCCCCTGATGGGAGGAGGATTGTCTCAGGCTCTTGGGACAACACTGTGAGGGTGTGGGATGTCGAGGGAGGTGTGCAGATTGGCAGCCCTCTTGAGGGCCATACTTTTTTTGTCACGTCAGTTGGATTCTCCCCTGATGGGAAGAGGATTGTCTCAGGCTCTTGGGACAAGACTGTGAGGGTGTGGGATGTCGAGGGAGGTGTGCAGATTGGCAGCCCTCTTGAGGGCTATACTTCTAGAGTCACTTCAGTTGGATTCTCCCCTGATGGGAAGAGGATTGTCTCAGGCTCAGATGACAAGACTGTGAGGGTGTGGGATGTTGAGGGAGGTGTGCAGATTGGCAGCCCTCTTGAGGGCCATACTTCTTTGGTCACTTCAGTTGGATTCTCCCCTGATGGGGAGAGGATTGTCTCAGGCTCAGATGACAACACTGTGAGGGTGTGGGATGTTGAGGCAGGTGTGTGGATTGGCAGCCCTCTTGAGGGCCATACTTCTGAAGTCACTTCAGTTGGATTCTCCCTTGATGGGAAAAGGAATGTTTGTGACCCCTGGGACAGGACAGTGGGCACCTGGGATTCTCACAGCTATCAGGATGGGATCAGCAAGGAGTTGGAACTGGTTAAACCCACTTCTCCCAGTGTTGTGGATGGTGAGTATCACCCCCTATTTTGTGTTGTGATTTCACCCAAACTGTCACAGGTGTCAAGAGATATCACATTTGCTTTTCATCATGCCCTTTTCATGCTCTTCCTGACAGTGACCAACTTGTTCATGAGTTCATGCAGCATGATACTATGTGGGCTGAACCTGTCAGGTTGAAGCATGATGGCTGGATTCATGGTCCAAGGGGTAGATTACTACTTTGGATTCCTCCAACACTAAGGACCCCATTTTACTCGATGTGGAACACAGCAGTCATTCCCAGAGGTTGTTGCATAGAGTTGGACTTGAGTCAGATGGCACATGGACAGAAATGGTGGAAATGTTTCAAAACAGCTGTCTGACTTGAATACATACATGTTTTACTAGATATTACAAATCAGATGCTACATGTCCAGCGATTTGTGATGATGCAAGGAGTGAACAGTGAAGTTGAGACATGTTGTACATCAGTAATTTTATAAGCATCTGATTTACAACTTTACATGCATTTTGGGCTGAGTAATATACCAGGCATACCTGTGGCCTGCCACAGAGTAGTCACACTGGCTATTCTGTTTGTCACACATATATTGTATACAGTGTTGTTGTGTTGATATAGTACAAAATCTGTGATCAGAGATGTTACAGTATTACACATTTCAAAAATCTGTCCAAAGGGATTGTGTGCTCCTTTCCATGGGAGAAGAAAACACACCAATCTCAAGGTATCATCTTATCATCTCCTCAACCATCTTAATGTGGAATTTATCTCCAAGAACATCAGCAAAACCCTGGGTTTGGTACAGAGGCACAGACCCACAGATGGTACAGATTTTCCACAGACCCACAAACACCACAGATCTAAACTTTGATTTGCCCATATCTCATCCAAAAATCAATGTATTGATGAGATAATCATACTGACATGATCATGAGATCACACACTACAACTTTTGTTATGACATCATAACTGTACAGCCACTTTTTTATTTTTACAAACCAGGACTCCATGGGAAATTTGCAAATATCTCACCCAAAAAAGAAGATATTGCTAAGGTAAAAATATTCCCATGGTCCTGTGATCATAAGCTACAACTCTCACTATGACATTGTGGCTGTACAATTACTCTGTATGGTAGAATTCTAGATTGGGTACATTTTATTAGCAAAAGTGTAGTAAAGTCTGCATTTTTGACTAACAAATAAGTGTAGTGTTTATTAGGATTTGACTAGTCAAGTGTTGTGTACACTTTTGATTAGCAAAAGTGTAGTAAACTCCGCTTTCTTGACTACCAAATAAGTGTAGTGTTTATTAGTATTTGATTAGTGAAGTGTTGTGTACACTTTTGATTAGCAAAAGTGTAGTAAACTCCACTTTTTTGACTACCAAGTAGGTGTAGTGTTTATTAGTATTTGACTGGTCAAGTGTTGTGTACACTTTTGATTACCAAAAGTGTAGTAAACTCTGCTTTTTTGACTACTAAGTAAGTGTAGTGTTTATTAGGGTTTGATTAGTGAAGTGTTGTGTACACTTTTGATTACCAAAAGTGTAGTAAACTCCACTTTTTTGACTACTACATAGGTAAGTGTAGTGTTTATTAGGGTTTGATTAGTTAAATGTTGTGTACACTTTTGATTACCAAAAGTGTAGTAACAGTGATTAGCAAAAAAGCATAGTGATCATTAGGTTTGTTGTGTAGTGGGCACAGCCACTAATAGCTTGAAATTTTGCAAAGTCACAAAAATACCCCAAAATGCAATATAGTGGACACCAAAACTCACACCTTTCATGCAAGCAGCCAAAGCCAACCAAACAAAGTCCAATTCCTACTATGGGGTACTGTGTATGCTATTAGTCCACTACTACCACCCATTTAATTTGTGGTAGTGGGTAGTAGTATTAGCAAAAAAGCATAGTAGTATTAGGAAAATGGGTAGTTGGTAGTTGTATTAGCAAAAAGCATAGTAGTATTAGGAAAACAGGTAGTGGGTAGTAGTATTAGTGAAAAAGTGTAGCACTGTTAGGAGAAAGGGTAGTAGATGGTAGTATTAGGAAAGTGTAGTACTATTAGGCTAATATGTGGTAGTACTTGAATTTGAATATATTACTGCTTTTGATTTGATTTCTGTGTGATGGAGTGATAGTAAGTGTTAGCTCGAAAGTGTAGTGGCATTAGCAAAAAAGTGTAGTAGCATTGTTGTATTAACAAAAATGGCAGTGGCATTAGTAAAAAAGCATAGTAGTTGTATTAGCAAAAAATGGTAGTGGTATTAGTAAAAAAGCATAGTAGTTGTATTAGCAAAAAATGGTAGTGGCATTAGCAAAAAAGTGTAGTAGTTGTGTTAGCAAAACATGCTAGTGGCATTAGCAAAAAAGTGTAGTAGTTGTTTTAGCAAAAAATGGTAGTGGCATTAGCAAAAAAGTGTAGTAAAAGTATGGAGAGAGGTATGGTCTGTACAGGTCTGTACAGATCTGTACAGATATGGATATGTGTACAGACCTGTATAGAGGGGGGTGGTTTTGCTGATGAATGATGCATTCAACTTACAGGATCATCAAGTATCAACCCACTTCTTGACCCAGAGGGAGTTGTAGCAGTACCTAGCTCCTCCTCCAAGGCACAGCTTCTCTTAGAGGTGGCAAGAGCAGAATGCAAGCTCTGCAGGTTTCAGAAGGAGTTTGCAGACCAACTAGTTCTGTGCAACTTATTACAACTCAAGTACAGCCACTTGCAGGTCCAATGTGTGGAGTGACATCTTTTGGAGGCAGAGGGTCATGTTGGCCAGGCACAGTTGGTCATCAGGCAGTGTGGATATACCTCAGATCTCAGAGGAGAGTTGGGCTCTGAGTTGGAATGCAGTGGTACATTCCTTCACCATTTTTTTTCACATGCATACTGCTAATTGTCCCTGAAGCTCAGCTACTAACCCCCAAAGATTCCAATGCTAATAATCACTCAGCAGTTTGGTCACCTGTCAATATGTTTCACTGAGCTTTATGGTACTATGTTGTGCATGTCAAATATAACTACAGTATGTTATGCTGGACTTTTGGGAAGAGTCTGAGTTCAAAGTGAATGTACTGAAATTTGGACAGCTGGGTATAGATAATGTGAGTAATGGTACTATGGTTTAGGTAGTAATGCTGCATCAACTTTGACTTGACCTGTAGTAAGCTGCCTAGTGTGTAATAGCTGCACAGTCTGTGGTGTCTACATGTGCTTAGGAAAAGATTGTTGACTGCTCAGGAGACACAGCCACAATGTCTGTGCAGGCTGTGTAGACCCAGGCAGGGTGTAGCAGCCTGGGAAGTCTGTAGCCCAAAAAGGTCAGTTTGCTGATGACCTCTCATCTCTATGTGACCACTTCTTTTCTTGGTCTTGGGATCTCAATCTATGGCATCTTTGCCAGTTTCTATCTTTGTCTTTGTTCACTGGGTTCATCCAACACTCATGTGTGGTGTGGCCAAACCTTCAGCAATATCTGCATTTGGGTTTACCCTTGTGGTGGCACTCTGAGGTGTTATGATTCATGTGACCACATATGTCACATGGGTTTAGGCAATCAGCCTTGTGCTTCCTTTTCTCAGCACTCTTGGTGTGATAAGTAGAGTCTGTCTTCATCTGGTGGCAGCATTCCCATTTGGTATGAATAGAGGAGATTACTTCCTGTGTAGTGAGTTGCATAGTTTTCAAGCTTGAACTGCCAAAGAGGCCAGAGGTGAATGAGTCCCATGACTTGTCAAGCAAGGATAGGAGGATAGCATGGAAATGGGCATCTGGGATCTCATCACCCATCTCATGAAGGTGGTTCTGGAGCTCACATAGTGTGGTGATATGCTGTAATACATATGTCTGTATCTTCATTGGCCTTAATCTTGTAATGTTCACACCTAATGGCAGTGATAGATTGTTGACCACAGGTCTTGTGTATGACATGCAAATTCTGCCATAGGGTGGCACTAGTCTCCTCACTCAGGTGGGCATGCATAGTCTGGCTGTTAGTGAGATTTGTCATAAGGGTGGGGTACACAATTTTATCCCACTTCTGCCAGTCTTTTAGTTCATCTGGTCTATTTTCAGATGGCCTAGGGTCAAGCCTGGCAATGATGTCATATAGGTCAAGTGCTTGGAGCATGGCTATGATCTTCTTCTTCCATGCCAACCAGTTATTATCTGTCAGCTTCTCCATCTTTTCTATTTTTCCCCCACTGTCTCTCTCCCTCTCAGATGGCCTCTCTCTCCTCTTTCCTTTTGACACAGCCAATGGAGTGGGCAGCATATCTGCAATAGTAGACAAGCTGACTTCAGCAGTGGCTGGACTCATGATAGGTATGGGGTCATTCATTACTGGTCTTGATGTTGAAGCTGATGAGGCTGTTGCAGTAGGTGGAGTTGGGATGGCTGTGTTCAATGGTGGCTGCATGATGGTGGCTGCACATGGTGTCATCAGTACTGTCTCTCCTGCTGGCAGATTTGGGTTCAATGCACTGGGGTCTGTCTGGTCTGACATAGCAGGGTCCTGGCCCCCTGTCAGAGTGTAGTCTTCATCAAGGTGGTATGTTTCTTCAGCTCAGAGGTATGAGCTGGGGCTCATAACCTGACAAGAATGGTAGGTGAAAGTAAGGGTGCTAATAGTGCAGTAGGCTGCATGATGGTCAACACTTAGAAGGGTGAACTTAGGTCTTGAGTGGATGTGTGAGGGTGATGAAGTTTCATATTCTGGTAGCTACCTTCTTATACATCACTAGTATTTGATATCCTTTATGCTGGGGGTGGGTGAGTATCTACACCTGTCCTCATACCCACAATGCACATCATTTCCCATTGTTGGGGACTTATCTTACTTGCACTTAGTGTTTTCCTGGCCCAGCTTCTGAGGGCTCAGGGCTTGGGGAAACCTCATGCCAGGCTGTGAGCCCCCACAAGCCCCATATGAGGGCTCAGCTTGGCCCAAAAGCCAGGGCTTTTGGCCTGGGCCATGGCTTACCAGTGCAAAAAGGATATTTAATACTGAGTAATTCTACATGAGTTGTACTTAGCATGCACAGGGTGAAATCATATATGAAACTGTGGGAGGTGATAGAGGGTGTCAAGGAGAGTTGTGCTAATGAAGAATTAGAAAAAAACAGCACACCCAGTCCCAAGATATTCCAAATTTCATCCTACAGGGCCTTGCTCCAGAAAAGGGCAATATCTTTGGATGTGTTTGGGCAATTGTGACAAAGAATATATAGGCAGGAAGGTCTAGTTGAGTAGAATCATGTCCTAGAAAATCAAGAGGTTCAGTGCAACCATTTGGGAGAAAATGCAGTATGAGCACAAAGGCAGGGGGAGAGGTGGCATGTCAAGGTACAACCACTAGGTGAAATTCTACAAGACCATGAGATGTGGTAGAGGGCGTCGAGGGGAGATGGGAGAATGCAGAAATAAGAAAAATGATGCACTGAATGTCAAGTTATGCCAAAATTTGTCATACAGTACCTTCTACCAGAAAATGGGCAATATCTCCAGATGCACTGAGGCAAATATGACAAAAATTATACTGTCAGAAAGGTCTCGTCGAGTAGTCAGTAGGCCTGTGATTTGTGAGAGATTTGGAGTGACAGTTCATGAGAAAGTGTGTGTATGAGTTCAGAGGTAGGGGGAGAAGGTGGGTTTACCAGCCCCAAGCTTGCAGTAGGTTCCAGATGTAAAGTCAAATAGATAGAGACCTGGGGGATGTGACAAAACATAACAACAGGAAGTTGCAGGTTCACCAACAAGAAACTAGACAAGTAGTGATGATGAGAGAAGAGAGGAATTTCTTGGAAGCAGGTGCTTTGCATCAGCAAAACCCTGGGTTTGGTACAGAGGCACAGACCCACAGATGGTACAGATTTTCCACAGACCAAGTACAGACCCCTACAGACCCCTACAGACCCTACAGACCCCTACAGACTCTACAGACCCCACAGATCCACAGACACCACAGATCTAAACTTTGATTTGCCCATATCTCATCCAAAATTAGACATAATGATGAGATAATCATACTGACATGATCATGACATCATA
The DNA here is from genome assembly GCA_024663435.1 of Pisolithus sp. B1. Lineage (NCBI taxonomy): Eukaryota > Fungi > Basidiomycota > Agaricomycetes > Boletales > Pisolithaceae > Pisolithus > Pisolithus sp. B1. Next base: position 948,980 of record JANFAA010000008.1, read on the forward strand.
CACTACAACTTTAAGGTAAAAATATTCCCATGGTCCTGTGATCATAGGCTACAAGTTTCATTATGACATTGTGGCTGTACAATTACTCTGTATGGTAGAATTCTAGATTGGGCTGTGGTAGCTACTAGCAGCAGTCAACTCTGAAGCCTGTGCATGATGCATGGGTGGAGTTTGAATCTGAGTTTGAAATTTGTAGAGGTGTGCCACACAACCCACACAGCTGGCTTCAAAAGTTGCTGAGGTAAGCAGAAAAGGATATTTAAACCCAGCTCACTCTGACACTGCAACTCTTACCACCACCATCCCTCCTCCTCATTGTCATCTTCATTGTCATCTTCATTGTTGTCCCTCCCTCACCACCCTCCTTTGCTACCACCACCCTTATGGTGAGTACCCTCTCCCTACTAATAGTAATAAGTGACCACTTAGTATACATAGATATGTATATCCCTGTACCTTGACATGTAATTTAGGTAGCTTATGATAATATGGCTCAATTATTGGTCAACTACAACATGTGTGAGTGGTTAGAATCTGTAGTACTGAAACAACCTGGGGTAGGTCTGTACAGATCTGTACAGGGGGGGACCTGTCTGTGGGTCTGTGGTCTGTACAGACCCATATAGAGGGGGGTGGTTTTGCTGATGTAGGATGTCAAGACCCAAATGAACTAGCTTAGAGAAAGCTAGTCAGGGTGATTCAGAGAAATATATATACTATGGTACATACATGAGGCCTCCTTGAGGCATAATGCAAGGCAATGGTGAGGCATGGCATCACTGTGGAGCAGAGTGGTCCAGAAGGTAAACATATGTTGACCATGAGGTCGGAGTCCAGAAGAGTCTGGGAAAGGAAGATTAGACAAGAGGAGATAAGATAAAAGATTAGATAAGAAGAAAAAGAAAAGAAAGTACATATCATAACACCATCCCCTCCTTAGGGGTCAACTTCCAAGTGACTGAAAACAGGGAGAGAGCTGAGGTTTTCAAAAGGGCAGAAGAGGGAGGCAAAATGGTCAGTGGACAGTCCACAAAGCTTATGAGGAGCAGAGGGACGAGAGTGGTAGAAGTCTTGAACAACATCAGGGGAACCCTTCAAGTTTGCCTCAGGTTCCCAAGTGCAATTGATGTCCTGGTAACCATGCCAGTGAACCAAATACTCAAGTCTCCCCTTTTTGAGGTGAGAATCAACAATGAACTCAACCTCAAACTCTTCATCATGATCCTCCATGCCAACCACCAGTCTGGGGTGTACAACCTTCTGTCCCTCCAGGGGCCCACAATATGGCTTGACATGGGAAACATTGACAACAGGATGGATCCAGAGGGTCTTTGGCAGTCACAGCTCCACTGCATTCAGCTTGACCACTGTCATGCACCAAAGGTGTTTGGTGACATGAGCATGGAGTCTAGCTGAATAGAGGAGACTGAAGAACATAGCCCTGATGTGAAAAATGACTGGCACATGTGGCAGTCATCCTTTGCACAAGAACAGTCCTTAATGCTAGGGAAGAAACTGTTTGAGTGCCAGTCAAACCTTTTTAGTGCTCACATATGGCATTCCAGTTTTTCAAATATCTCAGTCATTTCTAAAGATATCAACATCATTCACCTGCCCACTGATATCCATTGATCATGCCATCCTTCCTTCCAAATTTGGTAACAATCCTTGCCCTCCACAATTTTCTACAGCATTTCTGCCAACAGACACTCATTTTGCTAAATCCCATCACAATGGCTGCCTCATCAATGATCTCTTCACTTGCATCCTGTGCTAGGGAGCATAACTACTTATACCTCCCAGGAGTTCCCACCAGCTTCTGCCCTGATGCATCCTGGTTCATCCCTTCCTCATCCACTCCCTCCCAATCCATCTCTTTGGGACAGTGCATTCTTCTTGTCAGTATGACATCCAGGAGGATGTTCTTTGGTCATCTTGAGTCTGTTGTCAGACTTGAAAGGTCTTACAGTGAGGAACAAAATTGTTGCAATGTTTTGCCCTTTTGCAGTGTGTGAGGTGTACTGCAAGCAGATTGGAGAATCATGCCAAGTGTTGCTGGAGACAAAGATAGTACATGCCCTTGGCTACAATATTGCCCACTTGGTCATGTGATTTCATCTGGTGGCTGGAAAGATATAGGCATTATGACACAGCAATGTCATTGCAATGGTTTTGCACCTTTTGAAAAGTTCATTAAAATTCAAATGTAGTGAGCCTTATTTGGCTATACAAACAAATATAAACATGTAAACAATATCTCTGAGTTTGAATTAGTTCACACACCTCTTTGTTTCCACCACCATCATCATGAGATCACTCTCTGTTACCCAAAAGTCTACCATCCTCTCTATGCTTGATGCAGGACACTCTGCCCACTCTATTTCTTCCACCACTGGCATTAATGTGTCCACCATCTCTAGGCTTCATTCCAAAGAGCATTCTGAGCTTCAGAAGTCCACTGGAGGTTGTCCTACCAATGTTCACTATGCTACCCATCTCATCTCATCTGGCCAGGCTGAAAATGCTGTCCAAGCCACCAAAGCTCTTGGCAACATTGTCAACCAGCCTATTACTCCTACATACCACAGTGTGCTGGCACTTGAAAAAGATTGGGATGAAGGCTGTAGTCAAGTCCAAATGTCCTCTTCTGTCATGCAAACACAGGAAAGCTCATCTGGATTTTGCCTATGCTCATAAAGATTGGACTATAGAGGACTGGAAGAGGGTTATATGGTCTGATGAGATCAAAATTAATTGCCTTGGGTCAGATGGGTGCAAATGGGTGTGGAAAAAGGCAGGTGAGGGGCTTAGTGACAGGCTGGTCCAAGGGACAGTCAAATTTGGAGGAGGTTCTGTGATGATATGGGGCTGTATGACCTGGGAGGGGGTTGGCTATGCTGCCAAGATTGATGGTAGGATGGATGGAGATCTTTACCTTCAAATTTTGAAGGATGAACTGCTGAATACTTTGCAGTTTCATGATCTTGATCCCTCTGACATCATCTTTCAGCAGGACAATGACCCCAAGCACACCTGTAAAAAGGTGAAGGAGTGGCTGGGGGAGCAGGATTTCACCACTATGGTATGCCCCCCACAGTCTCCTGACCTAAACCCCATTGAACATCTTTGGGGTTGGCTCAAAAGAAGACTGGCAGAGCATGAACACCCCCCTAATGGAATACATGAACTGTGGGAGAGAATTCAAGAGGAGTGGGAAAGGATACCAGCTGAGGAGTGTCAGAAGTTGATTGAGAGCATGCCTAAAAGGGTTGAGGCAGTGCTCAAGGCAAAAGGAGGCTATACCAAGTACTAATATACCATGGATATCAAGAGGTGCAAAACTGTTGCAATGACATTGCTGTGTTGTAATGCCTATATCTTTCCAGCCACTGGATGAAATAATGTGACCAAGTGGGCAATATTGTAGCCAAGGGCATGTACTATCTTTGTCTCCAGCAATGCTTGGCATGATTCTTCAATCTGCTTGCAGTACACTTCACACACTGCAAAAGGGTGAAACATTGCAACAGTTTTGTTCCTCACTGTAAGGCAAAGAAAATTGCACTGTGACACTGTAGCCACCTGTAGTGACTGTGACACTGTCCCAAAGTGACTGTTTTGCTGATGGAAGTTGTCAAACATATTGCCACACTTACAATGACACACAACCTCCCCAACCTCAAGGGCCACAGCTTAAGGATTGGAGGAATGCTGCACTATCTCCTATGTGGAACTCCCTTTGATGTAGTCAAAATGATAGGCAGGTGGGCAGGAGAGTCATTCACCATCTACCTTTGGCACCACACAATGATATTGGCCCCATATCTCAATGACACACCAGTGCTCCTGGAACATTTCACAAGGTACACCATCATCAGCAAACTAACCCTCACCCTTACAAAATGTCTTTGTGCACCACACAACCACATTTGCTTCTGTCCTCACAAAAATTGACCCAGAAGCTGACATTATCATAAAGATTGCACCATCAAAATTTCAAGCTACATTTAGATGTCAATTGTTGAGGTTCCTTGCCCCTATTTCTCTGGGCAGACCTAGCCAGTTAGGTACCTTGCTGTCAAAAGCTGGCCAGTTCTGTCCAGTTCTGGCTAGGGTAAGGGCTGTTTTGCTGATGATGCCACTGGTGCACTGATTCCCCCCTACAAGTAAGCAACCACCTCCTTTCTTTCAAGGGCTATGAGCTTCGCCATCTGCATCGCTGGAGCTACTTATACATATGGGATACAGCTCACTCTTCACCCCAGGTACAGTGCCTCCTCCGGGCCAGGAAACCCTTCAGGTTTTCACCCATATCTCACTCTCATCTCTAGCACTAATCATAAGCATCCAATTTTATTGTACATCGTCCTTCCATGCTACATACAAACCAATGTGATCCTCAATTCGAAAACATGGAGTGGTTTGATACACATGGAATTCAACATAGTGATTCTTGCACTGGTACCGAAGATGAAATGGACAACGAGAAGGGTGTCAAGTTTGAAAGACATGTGAGAGAAATACGCCCAAGAGTCCTTTTCATCTGTGTGTCAATGGTGCTCGGAATCCATCACACAAGTTCCCTTGCTCAACTGCCCCCTGACACGTCACGTGCCACAATAGTGGCATAACATTTCCCATTTTGGCAATGTCCAGTGCAGCTCGGATTACCTTCACAGCAAAAGCCATGACTCAAGTACTCACCTTTGTGCCCCAAACTCACCTGAAGTTCATATGAAATCCACACTAGAGAATTCCTGAATGCCATCTATCTACATTTTGTTGATTTTAGCTTTAGTCCATAGAAAACAAGTACATATAGATTTATTATACTACATTACAATGCCTATGCTATATAAAATTAATCCACTGTCGAGAAGCAATTTGTTGTCATCAAGATGCATGGTTGGCCATTCAGGTGCAGTAGTGGAGGGGAAGGGTGGGTGGTTCAAATCAGATGGTGTATGGTCAAAGGCACAGCTGCAGTGGCAGCACATACCACATCATTGACTGCGAGGCTCGTTGTCATTGTCTGTCAGGTGTTGGAAATTATCCCCAGTGGTTGCTGGTCATTGTTGTTGCCATCTGCGCTCGGACATGAGTAGTGGTCACTGTAGTACTCAGAAGCGGTAGCATTGAAAAAAAAACCCCACTTGCTGACTAAATGACCTTCCCCATTAGGAAAGCCGCCAGTTCCTCACGTGACATGTCAGGGGGTGGTTGAGCAAGGACAGCTCCATCATGTGGCAATTCTATCTGTGATTGATTGTATTCTCTGCTAGGTCATTGGCAAAAGTGGCTGCACCTAGCTAGACCTAGTAAGACCTAGCAAGTCATCCAAGGACTGCTAGATATTGCAGCACTTGCCCAGAAATACACTTTCTAGCAAGTGCTGCAATATCTTGCAAGCAATGTGCCATCCTTGCTACATCTAAATAGGTATGTTCATCCAGCAAGGCCTTGCTACAGCTTGCAAGACCTTGTATGCATCACACACGGTACACTTGCACCTTGCTAGCTTCTACTTTTCTTGCTAGATCACACCAGTCCCAATATTGCATTACATCACAATATGTATTAGTGCTTGCAATGTATGACAGTCGCAGTTACAGAGCACAGACACACAAGAAGCCTGAAAATGTTTGAGAGCATACAATGCAGTCTGATACTGAGTTCAGAATCAGTTCCTCTTCTTTGTAACCCACCAGCAGGGTTGCTTGATGAATGAAATGTGAGACTGAAGGCATAGACTGTTGGAGTAAACAACCAGTGTGCTGTAGCATAGCCACCAGATTACATAAGCATGTAGCATGCACTTACATTTTTTGTAGTACTGTAGTTTCTACTTAGTGACTACTAAGTGTCCTACAGGTACAGTAGCTCTGCTACTAATATATAAGTGACTACTAAGTGTCCTACAGATTCCCACAGATTTTATCAGGTTATGAGCCCTGCCTAGTGGCAGAATCTGGAGATACGAAATGGGCAGTTCAGCTGTGCCAACACTCACACTCAATGGAAGGAATTGGAAGGTCTACCAGGCAAGTTTACTTGAAGCTGCAGCCACAAAGGGCTGGCTGGGTATTCTCTCAGGCCAGGAAACAAACAATGAAAGTTTACGGTGGGAGGGCAAGGATGCTCAATTAAAAATGCTGTTTTACCAGACAGTACCAATCCTGCTCATACTCAAGATTCGAAATCTCAGGATGTCACATGAGATGTTCGACTACCTAGCAACAAAATTTCGAGACCCTACCCCAATCTCCATACCTACCGAGAAGCCTATTGAGGCACTGAATGATGACAAGATGCGAGAATTGTGTGTGAAGCCTAATGAGTTGTCAGTGGAGCCACCAAGTGAGGAGAGGCTCGAGGATGGACTTACCAAGGCAAGAAGCGAAGGCGAAGCTGAGGCTGTGGTAGGAGCAGCCCAGCAGACTTCATCATGAAGTGTCAAGGTCAAAGAATATGTACCTGAAGTGCCAAGCAACTTGTGCATGGCATGGAACAAGCTGTACGAGCAGCCAAATTCAAGGGCAGGAGGGCCACTCAAGAGCGAGCACATTAAAGTGCTATATGATATAGTTGAGGAGCTGGGCAAGGTCGAGAATGTCAACAGGAAGGCCAAAGAAGACCTACCATCGAAACCATGCAATGGAAGCACAGTGAATGACTTGCCAGGTGCACGAGGATTGCCACTCGAGGGGGAGCAGGCAGTGTGCATGAGTGGCTGCCCCAGAAACCCACATGGCATCAAGGACAAGCAGCTGAGGCTCATAAATTTCAACTCATATTGCTATGGACATAGTACAGACATGGACACTCCAAATGCAAGCAGTGGCACCACAAATTGCCAGAGCTGCTACAGCGAAGAGCCACAACTCACTGTATACGACCTGGGCAGCATCCTAGGATGGCCAATGGCCAGCAGCCCAGAGGCTGAGATGGATGAGGGGGACTGCCAAAGCACAAGCAGTCACCATGCAGATGCTAAGGACACCAAGTCAGCTGCACGAAGACTAGAGATAGTGGGGGCTGAGAGCATACCTGCGTCACCCATAGGGTACCCCCACCAGGCCTCCAAAACCCATCGTCATCGTAGAAGGCTGAAACCAAGACCTGCAGATGTCAGCAAAACCAAGGCGAGTTGAAGTGCATGCCCAAGGAAGCTGAAGAAACAACTTAAAGTAACCTGGAATGACATACCTGATGCATGAAGAGTACTGCTTGAGGGGGAGCAGACTAGGTGCCCAAGCAGCGACAAGAAAAACCTACGAGGGTGCATGAAAGCTTTGAGAGCACCAGGCATATGCGCAGAGGGTTTGAGAGGGCAAGAGGAGCCCGTAGACCTACCAGTCAAGTCAGTGGGCCATAATGGCAGTACAAAAACAACTAGAAATGAATGGCAGAACATCAGAGCAGCTCAAATGAAGCCAGTAATACAAGACTTACCTGTGTCATTACAGCCACCCACAAGACTCCGAAAACATTCCTATGAGGCCATTAGACCAAGGTGCCAATGAGGATGAATCAAATTCGAAGCTAGAAATGTCAGCAGGAAGTGAAAGGGCGAGAATACGTACCAAGGATGAGGTAGCACGATCTCACATGCTCCAGAGGGCACTGGAACACCCAGGAACCTTACCGTCGAGCCTACGACACTGCAGGAGGGTCCTGAAGGTGTCAGAAAGTGGTGCAGTGTTGATACGAACATGTCAAGTCAAACTAGAGGGCTGGGAGGCCAAGACAAGGTCAGCAAGAGGCTTGGAGTTGTCAAGGGTGAATGGAAATGCCAAAACAATGGAAAACGAGTCGAGATGGATGGGCAGAAGTGTCAAATGGATGGTGCAACAAGCAGCATACACTACAGCTCGAAACGAGCCAAAACAAAGCTGCTAGCTGAAGAGAAGATTGGTCAGGACCAGCGGCAGCAGCATAAACCGAGGGACGTACCTGAGCCACCCAAAAGACTCAGAATGCATACCTACGAACCCACCAGACTGAAGTGTCAATGTGGATGAATCAAATTAGAGTCTAGAAAGGTCAGAAGAACATGGAAGGGCGAGAACATGTACCAGGGACGTGATAATGCGATTGTGCATCCACAAGAGGGTATCGGAACACTACGAAGCCTTACTGTTAAGTCCAGGGCACACTGGAAGTGCTGACAATGCATCAGAGATGATGCAGGGAGTGCGCAGGCCAGGCAATCAATGAAGACACGACATACGAGCACGAGCACAATGCGACCTTCCAAATCGGGCAACTGCGCTCACGTGCCACACCGAGTCTCGCATTCCAAGGCTCGCAACCAAGCAAAATCACTATTGCATCGAATAGAATTCGAAGCGCGCGAATCTGAGTCGACAGAAATGTTTTATACGACATACAGAAGCTATGTACAAAATTCCAGGGCGTGAAACGCAAAAACAAAGCCTCTACAGCTATTCAAAGGCCACCGAGCATGTAGACACAATGCGCATGCCATGGATGCGATGCGACTGTCCAAATCGGGCAACTACTCACATGCACATGAAGTGCCACACCTCGAACTCAAGGCTGAGCCTGACTATGGACCACAAATCATATCTAATATTACCTCTGCAAAGTTGCTACTATACAGGTATTTTCTTTTATACCTGTTTTTCATTGTTTCGAGTACCTACACACACCACCACTTGAGGGGGAGTGTTGGAGTAAACAACCAGTGTGCTGTAGCATAGCCACCAGATTACATAAGCACATAGTGCACACTTACATTTTTCATAGTACTGTAGTTTCTACATCAGCAAAACAGCCATTTTGGGACATAACATTACAGCATGACATGCTTCTCCAGATCGGGTACATGCATATACAGTAATGCATTGCTGTATGGTTACAGTATGACAGATCTCCAGATTGGGTACATACATACTACAGTAATACATTGCCATATGGTTACAGTACAACAGATCTCTGGATTGGGTACATACATATACAGTATAGTATGGTTACATAACGACAGCAGCCGACAGACATCCAGTAGCATCACAGCATGTACACAAACACATGTTCTCACTGTAGTTCTGTATACTTGTATGTGGGTGGTCAACTGTACCACCTGGATGGCATAGCATGGAAAGATGAGAATGTTGGAATATAAACTGCCCCTAGTAGTATAAGACTTAGGTGCGATGATGTGTCGCTTACATAAGCAAAAAAGCGTACATACAGTAGGGTAAATTTTCTCCCTTCCCTCCTCAGTAGCTTGGAGTTACTGGGGAGTAAGTCACCCTTTTATTTAGCCTTACTTTTACTGACCATCTGTAGACTAATTATCTGACAGGTAGATATGAATACAGTAGCTTGGAGTTACTGGGGAACTAATTATCTGACAGAGAACTGATTGATATGAACACATTTTCCATATTTTAGCATATTCTTCTGTGTCCTTCCTGTACAATTCATTGAGGTAGCCATGACTGAGTAGCATAATGGCGGAAATAAACTTAAACTCAGACTATCATACCACGAAGGGCATTGACATTGTGCAGATGATGACCATGACAACAGATTAAATCAAATTGTATGCACAGACTCTGTCGCACGGTGCTGATCATGGTTGCTTGTTCAAGGCAACGACTGACACACGCTATTTACCTTTCAGTAAAATAAACCTATAGGCAGGCAATAGACGAGCACGCGACTTGCGGCAGGCCTCTTGCAGATATGTCAGCAGTGATATGTAGATATACCGGCAGGGACAGCCTTGACTACCACCTGTTCTGACCTTGAGGATAAGTCATACTAGTTGTTGTATCGATAGGGATCAAGCCCAGTTTGACTAGCAGAGCAATGCTCAGAGGTAGAGAGAGAAGCAAGAGTTTTATAGGAGGAGATCCTACTTGCTAGGTAGGTAGCTAGGTAGCAAAAATACAAGGATTCTACATCGCTACGCTGTGGGTTTATATACCCCACAGGCGATGAGAAGACTACTGTATCATTGCCATAAACATGTCCTATAACAAACAAGACCGGGTTGTCAACAGGACATCTCCACAGGGTATCGAGTCAGAGTGCCCTCAGGGTTACACCTGAGTCATGGATGACGCACATCCTACTCAACATGACTCCTCACCATGCTGGACTGTTTGCGACAGGGGCAAACATGATGTCCCTCAAGTGCAATGCGACAAAGTCACGTGCCTGGGAAGACAACCCGTCCTGTAGAGGACGGCTTCCAGATCCCATCGGGATCTAGAAGCGAGAAGGTAAAAGGGTAAAGTAAAAAGGGAAACATACGTAATCATGGCTGTGTCGTATACTAGAGTCCATGGACTTGCCCCTCAGGCTAGGCAGCGGTCCAACACGAGACGTCACTAGGACGTGGGAATGGGGATGACAACAGGTGGCGGGCTCAGGAATGTGGGAACATGTATAGTAAGCAATCTGAAAAGGAAAAGACGGAAATGGCACATGACAGACTCAGCTACAGGTGCTTCACAACATGTAAGATCTTGGATTCTTAAAATGCATGGAGATGCGAGCTGGAATACAAAAGATCAACAAAAGTCAAATAAATTGCAGTAAATGAGGAATGTACAGCTTGAGTTAAAAAACACTGGATAATGATGTATGGCAGTGCTTATGGTCAGAAGGCTCATCATCAAGTGCAACTGTACTATTGCGCATTGAATTGTGCATGCACCCAAGCTCAAACTCAACAATTTCCAGCCTCTGCTCTGCCTCAGCACAAAATTTGTAGAGCTCACCAAGCACAATGTTCTCCCCAAGTTTCACTTTAGCAAGCTCCCGCTCTATGCTGCGAACAAGACGTTGAGCTCGCACAACCTCAAGGAGAAACCGAGCTTCTTCCTGCTTGGATCCATCCTGATCTGCATCAGATATGCTGGTGGGTGCATGCTGAAGGGATATAAATGCCAGTAAGCATGCTGTCAGGTTTGAGCAACTTACCTGCACATCATCATCTTCCTGAGATACTGTGGTCTTGAGCACTGATGATTTGAGTAGAGCAGAACTTAATCTGGAGGGATGGGCATGGGAGGGCATGATAAGGGATGAGTGAATAGCATTTGCCCTCCAGCCACAGATGACACCAACAGCCAGAGGCATTCCTTGCACACGGACAGTATTTGAGCCTGGTTTGCATCTGGAAGCGACCTGCTCAGAGGAGATACTGGGCAAAACAAAGCTGCTAGATCCACTATCCACACCAGGAGTGCTGGGAACGGTAGCGACAGATGTTTGTGGCCTGACCAGGCTTGTAGGGATGGTAGACTGAGCCTCAGTCGAAGCAATGTGATGGTTGATTTCTTGAGAGGTAGCTGGTGACTCCACATTCATTTTCTGAGCATCTGCCATTAGAGATGTGTATGAGAATTGGGAATAATCACAAATTGCAAGGTGGAAGGTTGCTGAAGCTGAAGAAGAGACTCTGATGTTAGGTACATACTTACATATTTACAACCGTTGTTTTCTACTTATAGTAGCTTACTTTGCATCACTCAATAGGAACATAATGTCGACAATTTTGTCATTCTGTCCGGAAAGTCCTCCTCTTGTGAGTCCTACTGCATTCTTTCATCAATGCCTGAGTGTCCGAGGTGTCTCAGAACCTTCCCTACTGCAAGAGGTCTCACATACCACCGGTCTCAACTGTGATCTTTTTGTAACACAGTCCATTGGGAGACTGTAACTGTTCATGTTTCAAATGCTCCAGAAGACACTGCACTAGCTGACAATCCATGCCCGTTTTCCCCTTTTCAAGCACAAGATGAGGATTTTGATATGCCGATACTCGATGCGGAACCACCAATGGAGCATCCATCCTTCATGATGGCTGACGAGCATGTGGACCCCGAGGAAGTCCTTCAACTGAATACCAATGATAAGTTGGGTTGTATTCTCAATGTCTTTTGCGGCACCAGAGAGATTTTTGATGGAGGACAAACATTTTTAGCATGATTTTGTCTTGACATCTATGCTTCCTGGCACCAGCAGTATCTTTATTACCCTTTTGCTAGCCTTGGTGATTGGGAGATCGTGAACTTCCTTCTCACATCCAGACTTAGCATGAGAGCTATTGACGAATTCTTGTCATTGTGTCTGGTGAGTCTGTTGATACTAATTCATCTGTTTCCATCGCTTAACACTTATTTAGATGAACTCTCTTCCTCTCTCATTCTCTACTGCCAAAGAACTTTGCTCCTGTGCTGAAATGCTCCTGTCCGGACTGCGCTGGAATGCTCGAGTTGTCTCTACCACCCACCCAACGAAAAGTCCTGTCACCCTTTACTACCATGACTTGTTGGACTGTGTAGAGTCCTTATTCAACCATCCTCTCTTCATGCAAATGATGGACTACTCGCCTTCCCACCTGTTCACTACCGCCGAGCACATTGTGAGAGTATTCACGGAGTGGATGAGTAGTGACAGTGCATGGGATTTGCAGGTATGAGTTATTCTTGCTCTTGAATGCAAATATGTAATGCGATTACCTCCAAGTTGAAATTTCCTGAAGGTAGTACACTGTGCAGTGTTATTCTGTCATCAGACAAGACACATATCACACATATGTGCAGCGGGAAAGTTGCCCATCCCCTCCTGATCAGTCTCGCAAACATTCATATGGACATCAGGAACAAAGGGTCATCACATGTGTTCCTACTCCTAGCACTAATGCCAATTCCTGCATTTACACATCCTGCTACCTGAATATGCTCTGTTCTCGAGGTGTGTCTCTTCCATCACTGTCTAGACATTGTCCTCGAACCCTTGAAACAGGCTGCTCGTTTTGGCAGGATGATGTCAGACCCCATAGGAAATCTATGTTATTGCTTCACCCTGTTGGTCTCATACATCATTGACACACCAGAGGCATGCATGCTGGCATGCATATGAGGACGCACCTCACTGGTAACCACTGCCATGTATAAGGACTTTGGAGATCTGGACCATCATCCACCATGTACTGCTGCCCTCACCCTTGCCCAACTCCAGTCTATCCAATGTAACATAAATGAAGTTGAACGGTACTTTGCCACATGCAAGGATTTTCGACTTAGTGGTGTATCACACCCTTTTTGGTGTGACTGGCTATATGCTGATCCCTCTCAGTTTCTCACTCCGGAAGCTCTGCATTACTGGCATCACCAGTTTTGGGACCATGATATGCAATGGTGCAAGCACACACTGGGGGCTGGGGAGCTGGACTTCCGGTTCTCTGTGTTGCCTCCAATCGCCAGCTTTTATCACTTCAATCAAGGTGTGACAAAATTGAAGCAGGTTGGTGGGTGTACACAAAGAGACCCACAGCGATACATCATAGTCGTTATCGCTGGATTCCCTCAAGTGGATGTAGTTATAGCCATTCGGGCTCTGATGGAATTCTGATACCTTGCCCAAGCTCCTGCCATCACTTCTCAAACACATGATTGTATTTCAGCTGCTCTCAAGACCTTCCATGACCACAAGCATGCCATAATCAATGCTGGACTATGTCGCAGCCAGACCACTGGGGCCGCCCTCAACCACTGGGAGATCCCAAAGCTAGAGTTCATGCAGAGTGTCGCACCAAGCATCCATCAGGCCAGCGCTGTTATACAATGGTCAGCCAGCACTACCGAGCATGCCCACATTGAAGTTGTCAAAGATCCAGTAACCACAACGAACAACCAGAATTACAACTCCCAGATCTGCTGCACCCTTGATTGCGACGAAAAGTGTTGCCTCTTTAACACTGCTGTCTCACTCTCTGAGCGAACTGACACTCATGATAGCCTCGCAGGGGACGATTCCGAGACTGATGCACTCGATCATGGCGATCCGAACATGGCAGACAGTGCAGGTGACGATGTGATCAGTAATATTTTACAGGATCTATGGTCATCCAACTGTTCACCAATTTGCTTTTTTGATTCTGCTGAGAAGCTCTCCAATGCCCCTCTTGGTTCTGTGCCCAGGCCACTCTGCACATTGGCTATTGGCTGCACCGCACTCCGACTCAACTACAAACTGTCGATACACCACATAAGTATCGATGATGCTGCAGATACTTTCAGCCTTCCTGATCTTCACAGAGCATTGAGTGACTATTTAAATTGCAAAGGGTCCTTTTGCCAAAACTTTCACTCCTTCAGACACCAACGAAGATCCTTGCCAAACTCTCCCCTTCCCTTCAACAATCTCCACATCTGGTTCAAGGTTCATGTGCAGCAGTGGATGTATTTTGATTCAACAAAGTCCTCCTCAGTGTTCACTATTTATGCTCACCCACCAGACTGCCACTGGAAGTTCAGCCGATATGATGCTGCCATTTTGAACACAAACCTGCAATATAAATGGCTGCTGAGTGGTTTAGCAGGTATAATCTGCATCTCTGATGAGGGCTTCTATTGACATGCTTTTGTGGAACAGGACACAATGTTGTTCTCATCCGACTCATCATGTTGCTGCTATCTCCGAGAGGTACCACAATACCTTGTGCTGATCATGCTCTCGTCTATGCTGAACGACTGGATTTAGTTCAGCAAGCCCATGGTCTCGTTGACCATGTGACTGGTTTACATGTACTGCAGAGGGCAGTACATGCATTGGGTACACCTCTTGGCAAGGTATTTCCACTAGACCAGATCAGATCTTACACTCACATTACCCCTTGTTTTGGTGCTGCTGCTGATAACTGACTTAGTTCTGCTAATAGTATCCATTTTGCTCAGTTGTTTTTCTTGAACAAATACTTTGACAAGGACTTTTTCTATGCTATCATGTAGTTACTCTAAATAGTGTCAGCACACTCAACCTCCCGCATTCACACCTCGAAAAAAAATGTTATGTAAATGCTCTCCTCGATGGACTTTTGAGAGTTTAGGGATGATTAGGAAATACATGCTGTGCCACATGCACCCCACCTTGCTTCAGCATTTCTGTATGTGTATTGCTGCAATGTCGACATCCATTTTCACTGGTGAATTCTCTAAGTGCACTACCATCGACTACACACTCTTTCTCATCCTGCTCAAGTGCCCCCAATCTTCTTCTTTGTGGTCAATACTTACCTAGTAGATAAGGAAGACCTCAAGGCTCTTCGCAAGGCCATTTCTCAATCACATCTCACTGTAAGCCCTCGTTGGGCTTATCACTGTTGGTACCATGGTATACCATCCATCGAGGTCAGTGGATAATAGCTGATGTGCAACAGACTCAAGTCCACAAACTTGATATACTGAATGCAGTCCATCCTTGTCTTCTGCAGTGGTAAGGAATATACTTTGAGAAAATTCAGAAGTTGCTTGGATTGAGCACACCAGTTCGAGCTGCTCCCCATTCCTGTCAGCCCATGCCTCAGCAAGCATTCAGTGCTGCCCAATCTTTACTCCCAATGCAACAAGTGGAATTCCAGCTCACCGGAATACTTGAATCCCTCCTGCATGATTCTTGGCCTGTCGTGAATGAGAGATGTCTGTTGTGATGTGCTGAAGTTGCTCTGAGTGTCACAGTCAGATTACTACAGGTGAGTATACTTGTTTTACTGGGTTGTAACCTCTCGCTGACCCCTGAAGATGACATACTACCTCAGCACAGGCTCTCGAACCATGCTATTCGATGGTGGTCCTGCTATGGAGGGTCCTGGAATGATGGTGAGCAATGAGTTGAAAGACTCCCACCACGACATTGAACGAGGTAGCATCAAGCATTACAAGCGTGCTGTGAAGGTAAGGTGACTGTCGCATGAAGAGCTTCCCTTCTCATTGGTTCCTTAATTCTATGAAGCCTCGCAAAATGGGCCTCTAATGGCAGGCATGTAGTCGACCTCTTCGCTGGCTGCTTAGATCAACTCGGATTGCTGGAGATGAAGTCCCCACCCAACTCCACTAATGGTGTCATTGTTTTATCTGATTCGTTCATGGCCTCCACCTTCCACCAGAGTTTCCTTTGTATTTTGAACAAGGATGACCAAGACTTCTTGGAGATGAGCTTCAATGCTACGTTTGATATATAGGTATTTTTGTTTCTCCCAATTTTACATAGCATGTGGCTGATGGACACTGGGTAGACGACTGGGGAGCCGAAAGTATCTTGGGCATGTCATCTCAGAGGGAAAGAAATCCGCTTGTGTTGGAGATACTGAAATTGTTATCAGGCAAACCTCCGCATGGAGACTAAGTGCCATCAGTCTGCAGACATCAACAGCTGTGTATTTCGAAGTGGTTATTCTGGCTGGGTAAGTGCTTCAGCCAGGCTCCCAGGGTTTGATTCAATTTGTGATGCACTATCAGCATTCCTCTGGACAGTGGCACTTACATGTCATGACCATTGTGCGTAACTTTACCAAGGCAGGATCACCAAGCATTGCAACTTCATTGGACCAGGAGGCTGCCACTGTCTTGATGGTCAGAATAGCAGCATTTTAAGCTGAGATTGATGGTTCACCTGATGTGTCACATTGGCTGGATTGGATGTTGATCTGGCTTTGCCAGAAGTTTGCTGATTACAGGAAGGGGGATCCAGCAAGCTGCAGACTGTCGGATAACTTCAGCATTTACCTGCAGTTCATCTTCTGTCTCCAGAGGAGTCAGTTTTTACAGGTATATAACAATTGCCTGGACAGGCAGCTTCCTATAGGTTTGTGCGAAGCTTTCTCCCTACAGGCAGTGCAATAATGCATGGCTGTAGACATATCCTTAACGAGGAAGATGCAAATAACTCGCTGATCATGATTCAGCCCACTTTCGACGTTCTACCACAGCCAGTATTACTTGATAATGTTTCCATCAAACCAAACATCATTCTTTTGGATATGTTCTTCCACATCCTCATGTTCCACAGAGAAACATTTTCCTGGTGGAGGAAAGCAGGATGCCAAGATCATGGCAGCTATGAGAATTTCAAGGAACTCCTAGAAGCACTTGTTACCGGTGCACAGGTATGCATGGTAATCCACTGCTCTCTGATCATTTTAAGTATCCAGCATTGCTAAGGATCATTCTTACATTCTAGGTTCACCTTGTTGACCATTTCCCCATCCTATGATATGTTGTCTGTTATCATGGTGGCAACCAGGCTCATTTCTTGTAGTTGAAGCTGAACCCTTCTACCATGCATATGATGATGTCGATATACAGCACAGCAGCAGGCACCAGTACTGGTCCTGTGATCTTCATGGATGATGTCAGCCTCCAAGTATTCATGGAACACCTTAAACGTCTCGTACATATATCTATCCACCCCACTTGACATGCTCTTCATGTTGTTTGTTTCTAAAATGTTTTTCCCCTCTGCTTTATTCATGAATCGTGACAGCACCTGGTCCATCTTCCTCCTCTCTTCATCTTGACTTTGACTCGCTGACCTTGGCTAACACGATCAGCGAGCACTCCTACTCATCTGCTCCCTATGCCACCCCATCTCCTGGTTGTCCATATATGCCTCTGGACAACTGCATCTCTCCCCCTGCCATCTACAACATTAATGTGAGTTGTCCTCAGACCGCCTCAACTCTGACAGGCACAGCCATGGTAGTGGTGCTCATTCACTAGCCTCACTTCACAGCATGCCTTACGCAGCTGCTGTCCCCTGCTCTTATCGCTTCGACCCAGTTGGTCCTCCTGCCACTCACTCAGCAACCAAGTCTGCTCTCAGGAAGTCTCGCAATGAGGACTTCCAGTATGCCACCAGCAAGGGAGAGGGGGGGGGTCGAGGAGAGATTTGACACTGGTGAGATGCCGAAGGGGATTGGATTTCTTTCACATCAAATGAAATCCCTGTTTGATGTCCTTTTTTCCAAGCAGAGAAGGCTCTCACAAGGGACTAGAAATTCTGATCACAACATGAGGCAATACCCCCCCCCCCTTCTCTTTCCTTTGTATGGAACATATGCCTCTCTTGCCTTGTAAGGAAACTTGTAGCTGAATTGGGACCAGATAGGAAGGATATAACAATGGAATCGAATCCATGTCTTGTTCCTCTCCCCAGCCCTTCCAACCTTTGTACCTGCATCTCCTTCCCCCTCCTCCCTCCCACCCGCCTTTTATTCTTTTTCTTTCTCTTTTCTTTTTATCTTTCCTCCTTCTTTCGCTTGCATGCAGGTCTTATTGTGCAGCCGGGTCATATCAGCCAGCCCTCATGTAAGTCCTGTTGTTGTTTTTGTGTTGCAACTCTTGTCGACACTAGAGACAATACATACCACCCATTAGCCTCATAAGCGCCCAGGTACCCTTTATTGCCATCTGCTGTGCAAACATCGTCCCACTCCGCCTACCTTCAAACCAACACTCTCCTTGCCATGGACTCCACCTTGCTCGAGCACCCCCGCAGCCCCAACTTCATTGACACCCCCTTTGGCTATGACTCCCTCAACCTCAAATCCTACCTCCAATACCCTCAGTCCCCTTACAGCATCTCCATGATGGCTTGTAAGTCTCATCAAATATCAGGATCTACCATCAGGACTATATTTGGCTTACATCATGTGACAGTGCCAGGTCCATCCTCCTCATCCCTGTGGTTTGATTTTGACTTGCTGAACTTGGCCAACATGATCGGCAAGTACTCCTACTTGTCCATTCCCTATGCCACTGCCTCTCCTGGTCGTCCATACATGCCTCCAGACAATGGCATCTCCCCCCTGCTGTCTACAACATCAGTGTGGGCGAGTTGTCCTCAGACAGCCTCAACTCTGGCAGGTGCAGCCATGGTAGTGGTACTCACTCCCCAGCCTCAGTTCACAGCGTGCCTTATGCAGCTGCCGTTCCCCGCTCCCACCACTTCAACCAAATCGCCCCTCCTGCCACTCACTCAGCAACCAAGTCCACTTGCAGGAAATCTTGCAATGAGGACTCTGATGATGAAGATGAGGAATTCCAGCCTGCCACTAGCAACTCTGGCAACAATGATGCTTGCCATGAGACCATCCACAAGCAGTACATCGAGTCAGAGCAGAGGCGTCGCAACAAACTCTGGGTCGGCTACCACCGGCTCAAGGATGCCCTTCTGGTCTCCAACCAGAGGTCAAGCAAGGTTTACCTCCTCAACTGCACCACCACCCATGTCAAGTATCTTGAGATGACCACCCAGCAACTTCAGGTAAGACTCCAGCAAGCAGAGAACGAAGTACAGTGCTTTGTATGTGAGTACTCATGTCTTCATCTGTCATGATCGACCACTAAGTCATAGCATGTCGGTGTCAACAGGGCATCGATGCTTGGCACTGCCGAACAGAGACACACTGCTGCTGCTGCTGCTTCTGCTGCTGTCACTGCCATGTCGCAATAATCACAACCAAATATCTGATCATTTGCCTGACAATGGCTATCACTAGACAAAATCTGCAGACTCCCCTCAGTCAGTTTACTTATTGCTCATGGTGATAGCATTGTGCATTGGAATACCCTCCTGGAAGTGGGTCGCATTACATCACAATGGACTTTCTGCATCGCATTTTACATATGTTTCCTTGCATTTTTTATGAACATTCGCAGCAGCCCCTTGGTGTTCTTTGGCTGTCCGTGACACTCACCACCATCCAAACTTCAGATTTGGAGGTGGCCCCTTGGCTGCGCCAATTGCTTGCAACATGTTCCTGTGTTCCAGGTTGGCCAGTGGTGGGCCTGTTGACAGGTCACATGTGCTTGAGCTGGAGTGATCAACTTGACGATGAGGAATTGGAACCCACAGGTTGTCACTTGTCGATCTCCTCCCATTCTGCATACCTCCAATATGCACTTGCAGGCAGCGACCACTTCGCTGTGGTTATGTACCTCATGCATGCCAATACACTGGGATTCATCTTTGTACCTGCAACCTCTGATGTCTACTGCATTGGCTTGGTGTCCCATGTATATCTCAAGGACTACTTGCATTTGCTCTCACGCCTCCATCACAAACTGATCCTCTCATCTGCCCTCACTCCATGACATGTACTGCTCTCTTACCCTCCCCCTCCCCAGATTTTTCAAGCGAGAGAAGCGCCCTGACTGCCCTTCCCTATTGCACTCATTGGCTTGGTGTGGGCTGTGTGTCACTCACAAGTCAAGGATATGGTTGCATAAATTGTAGACCACTCGACCGTGAGGTAATGTCCTTCCTTTGCTTCTCGTACCATGGTCGTCTACTTCAGTGGGCTCGCCCCTTCACCAGTTGAACCTTTGATGGAGGGCCGCTTGAGTAGTACCTAAGTCTGGCCATTGTAGTAGCCTATCAGAGGGATGGACTGTCATCAGGACCAGTTGGAACTGCTTGGGTACTGTTGGTTACCATCAGTTACCACTTCAGTGGTACCACTGGTCATCTCACTGATTGAATTTTAGAGATACTTGTTAACAATTGATTCTCTTGCTGGAGTGTAAAAAGCTGGTTCATTTGCAGAGAATTGCTTTATGCTACTAGTTGCCACAGTCATCACATCCCCCGTAATTGAGTACTCTAACATTCAAGTCTTACTAATTACTTACTGCTGACCTCGCAGAAGAGTTTTATGTAAGAGCAACAGCATCCCTGGTCTGGCCTCTCAGGTTGCTTCCTGCCAAGTAGCCCCCACCCATCCCAGAATGCCATCGGGCAGAGGCCATCAGGCAGAGGCAAAAGGTGGTAACACCATGGACCCACCAGTACCTCAAAGTCACCCTGTGGCTTCTTCTAGATGTTCGACATGGTGAAGAGAAATAAGTGAGATTACCCAGGGAATGACACCAAAGGCTAGTTAGACCCTAAAGGGAGTCCTGTTGAAGAGAAGAACTAGTAGAGGAAAAGAATAGAAAAAGAACTGAACACTTAGCCTGTAAACTCAACTGAAAACTCTGCTGCACCACCACCTTAGGACTTCCCTAAGGCTGCTCAGACCTCACTCTCAAGGGCTGTAGCAGTAAGAGAGCTGCCACAGACTGGTCCCACCAGTCTGTGATCCCCAGCCTCTATAGTGGTAGCTTGTTCTCATAGCTAGTACAAATTCGAAGTCAAGTCCGTGCGTGCTTACTAAGCAACCTCTCACCTCGCCACTAAGTCCCCATCCCACTTACAAAACAGGGATCAAGCCCCTTAGAAAAGTAAATAAAATCCTCCACACCTCAAACCTCTCATTTCCATCTATTCCCTTACCAGGGAGCTCCCACTCCCTACAGCATGACAATTGTCAAGCTCATTGTCCAGGAGATGAAAGAGTAAGCTCATACACAGTCCATGTACCAGTGCTGCGAGGGCTAAGTGACCCTAGGCAGGTGTAGATTATGATGTCCTTGATCGTCATCATGCTAGAAACTGCTGCCACCACTTGCCATCACCAAGCTATCTGAGTACCATCAGCTTGCCAAAATTGAAGAAGCAATGCACCAGTACTGAGGACGAGCTCGGTCTCGAAGAGGATAACAGTGAAGTGACGCCTGGAACACCTAAGCTAACTGGACAGGGACGTCGCACTAAGTACTCGAAGAATCCCAAAGGTAGTCAACCAGTGAAGTCTTCAACAGCCAGTTTTTTCCCCCCACTATGGAATAAACTCTTTGACCTTGCAAAGGCCTGGATGTGATTCTATGTTGCATTGGAAGAGCCCATTCCACAACATGAAGTAGCAATCCAGGGCCAATGTTCTGAGATTCTGTTTGAAGTTCTAGCCCATTACAAAGAGAAAAATCTCGAGGTCAAAGCCGGTATAAGTTTTCTGTCCTCCTTGTTTCTCCCATTTCTAATACGTGTCTTATTCAAAGGCTACTACCCACAGTACAAGCTTGACATGGCGAAATTGGTATGCCATCGATGTGCATGATATGTCCCACTAACAAGATCACAGATTTTTGCAGACACACATACATTCCACAGCAAGATCAAGAAGGCCACTATCTGAATTATTCCAGCTCAGTATCAGCTCTTCCCCCCTCCAAGTGCCACAATCGAGGCAGACTGTCACAGAGCAATCAAAATCAGGGTAGAAGAGATTCTGAAAGGGGGTGCATATCTCCGAGGAGAGGTGGATGCCCAAGTACTTTCCCTTTGTTCTCTATTGTCACATGGCTGATGCATCAATTAAGGGGAAAACAAGTAACTTTGCTCATGATGCACTGAAATATGTCTGTCTCGCTGTGTATTACAGTAACTCTGTGAAATCTCTCTGCCAGTTCACTGAGTTCCAGCAATATGTCCCATACAAGGCACTTCTTCTTGTCACAGCTATTGTAAGGGTTTTACCATTCTCAAGTTGCAGTCTCAGATGAGAACTATCAATTAGATTCATGAGGCTCTTTGTATATACAAGATGCATGGGTTCATCCCCAAAGAATCCAAGCTCAGTAGCAAAGCCCTCGACAGTGCATTCAACATGATGGTTCCCAAGCTCGAAGCAGTGCTCTCCCATGCGTACCATGGGCCTAAGCTTAATGCTATGCTCAATGAGTGGGCGAACCTTGGCATGTAAGTATCCAGTCACCTATACACTATTCTGCTTACATGGATAAATAGGACGGGCTACACTCCAATCGGTCATCCTGCAGCAGCACAGGACAGTAATCATTTTGATATTATCTTAGACTAGCATTATGTCTGGTGTTGTGGTCCAGTCATAGTTTAATTTTCAATGCAGAATTTTCAGTTTCTGTTGCCTCTGACAGGAATATACAGTATGACAACAGCTCAACAGTGTGATACAGTTCGACCACAGCCCTATGGTGTGGTACAGTAAGTACAGTACCTACACATGATTGTGGGCCACACAGCACAGAGTGGGGCTCATTGTACAGACTTAGCGAGCTGTACAGACTTCACTAACTGTACAGACCTGTCTCAGGGCCTCGTTTTATGCATCTATGTATATTACTTCTATATTTGGCATGGTTTGTACAGGACCCGAGGTAGAGTGACAGTCTGTACATAACTGTGAGGTAACTGTGTCACGAGTGCACAGTGGGGGACCTACCTGTGCTGCTGTAAGCACTGTCATTGTCAGTACAGAGCTGTACAGTCAATTACCAATTTGCTGATGTACTTAGTGACTACTAAGTGTCCTACAGGTACAGTAGCTCTGCTACTAATATATAAGTGACTACTAAGTGTCCTACAGGTACAGTAGCTCTGCTACTAATATATAAGTGACTACTAAGTGTCCTACAGATTCCTACAGATTTTATCATAGACATGTGATACATGGAGGGTGACTGGTGACCAGTGACCTGCTGGTAGTGGAGGCTAGGACTGTAGGTCCTGAATGGCCAGACAAGTGTGTGCACATGCTCGAAGTCCCTGACAAGACAAGTCAGTGCATAGATAGTGGGGTTATAATGCATAAAGACAATCCTGAGGGCATAAACCTGGAATATTGAACATCTGCATGCACGAGCCTGGCACTGTATGGATACATGCAATTTGTTTCATTATTATTGACACAAGCCCAAGTGCACCGAACATACCTGAACACAATCACAAGCCGACAATGCCTGCATCTGGTTGTATTAACCCTGAGAACACTCATTCGAATCACAAACGAAATTGGATCAATTCATGATGTACCTGGTCCTACTCGACTTCATACTGAATTAACAAGTCTGCAAAATCCACGGATTGACCGATCTATCCAAATTCTGGGTGCTACGACTTTGAGTGCAGAGTTAGGTCACATGCAGACACTCTTCGACATGGAAGAGACCTATCTCGAGTATGGAATGGCCATACCATCACTGCATGCATCCAAGATGATGCAAACTGACCCGTATGACCCTGGAAGAGGACTGGCAGAGTCTTGCAGCAGACTTTCACTGATAAGGTCAGATTACTCATCCTGGTAGTGTGATGTAGACACTGGAAGTTAGAAATAAGAGCATATATGCATACAAAATGACTTACCCAGACATTTATCTCTTAACTCGCCAGCTTTTATCTTTACCAACTCGTCTTTGCAATCAGAATCAACCTCGATTGAAGGTGGAGACATTTCGGATGGTGGGAGTTAGGAGAAAGACACAAAAGGGGGATAACAGTGAGTTGACACTGAGATTGAAATTCTCGGAAAGTGCTGGAAAGGCCAAAATTTTTCTAAGTCACTTCACACTATGTTGGAAAAAAATTAGGGCCATTGCAATGATGTATTATTTTTACATTGTGATAATGCGATTGTGACCAGATTATCACGAGGTGGTGGAGTTGCAATTTCATTAGAGCACAATTGCGATGCTGTCAACATGTGTACACCTCTTGTCAACATCCTGCTTACCACTGCCATCCTTTCTCTCTACATCCCTCACTGTTTATACTATTCTATACACATCCTGTGTATTCCTATCAAGTATGCCCACACAAAAACCAACTGTAGCCTGTGAATCTTGTGGAAAACCATTCAAATTGACCAGAATTGGACCCACCACAAATCATGCCTCAGAAAAACTTGGAGAGCACAGGAAGACCATATATTTTTCAATTCACTTCATGAAGGTAGTGCTCAGGCCACAGTTTGAGTGATTCTGTTCTCATTGTTTTGTTTACAGCCATGTCGTCAACGAGCAGCTGGCATGAATTGCCTGACATTGGTGGGGATCCAATGGTGTCAAGTGCCCAGCCAAGTGTTGGTGTATCCAATGATGGTAAGTTTGATTGGCACTGACTGTATTCTTAAACTGATCATCCCACTTACAGATATCGGTGAAACTTGGTCAATGTATATTGACCTAGCTCCCACCACTAATATGAATGCAGCTGATGACTCAGAAGTCAACAGTAAGTACTTGTCATTTCTACTAGTGATAAACTGCTCAATAACAATGCAATTACAGATGAGGTTGCCACTGATAACCTCAACAACATTCAAATCGAGTACCACCCCAGTGCTGCCATATTGTCTCAAAAGATACTGTTTACCAAGTTTGCCCAAGGTCACAGGCCGAGAGTGTACAAGCCTGATCTGTCCACTGACCCTTGGTACCCATTCCAGTCACATTTCGACTTCGAATTTGCAGAGCTGGTCCTTGAGGCTGCTCTTAACAAAGAGCAAGTGAATCATTTTCTCAAGTTGTTGAAATCTGTCTGCAGCACCACTGAGGCGTTCACCATAAATGAGTACAATGATATTCAGAACACCTGGAAGGCTGCCTCACACCACATGACAGCAGTAAGTAAATGCTTAACAGTTGTTCCATGCTATCATTTGATCACACCCAGCCTAGTTTAAGGAGGTAGTATGTGTAGATGGTGTGGATGGCAAGCCACATGGGTTTGTAATGTATTATTGTTCACTCTGGGATTGGGCGCACAACCTGCTGAAACACCCCAACATCAGGCCACACTTTGTTTTTGATGTGCAGCATCTTTTGAAGTTTGATGGCTCATCTTTCATTCACTTTATCGACGAACCATGGACAGCTGATGAGTTGTGGAACATACAAGTGTGTTTGTATGAGTAGGCATTTAATCAACAGAAATCAATATACTGTTCCCCTAGAGCAAACTGCCCCCTGATGGAAAGGTTCTTCTGTTCATCTTGTATGCTGACAAGGCAAAGTTACCATCTTTTGGGCAGCAGAAAGGGTATCCAGTTGTCGCTCATCTTGCTAATCTCCCTGTGTCGATTCGGAATGGTGAAGGTATTGGAGGAGGTCATGTTGTTGGTTGGCTGCCAATCATATGTTTTTTCTTATGCCTATCCCCCAGTATTAACTGCATTTATTATGTACACTATAATCTAATAGGTAAAGGAAGTCAAGGAATACTCTGGCAAACCACAGTTTGCAAACTTCAAGAATGCTGTCTGGCATGAGTCATTTAGAAAACTGTTACAAACAGTAGAGAAGGAATCAGAAACTGGCTGTTGGGTAAATTTCTGGGATGGTGTTGCTCGCTGTTTCTTCCCAGTCATCCTCATCTTGTCTGCTGATTATGAAGAACAGTATGTAGCCCAACCTGTACCATGCTCATCACGTTGACATTGTTGACATCTAGGGCAGTCATGGCCCTCATATGTGGGGTGAAGTCAAACTTCCCTTGCCCCATTTCCCTCATCCCTCATGATCACATATCAGAATTTCCTGCTCAATGCAAGCTAAGAACTAGCAAGCACATCTTGAAGGCATTGAGGGAGGCATGTTCACAAGACACTTTGGAGAAAAGGGAGCAGATCCTAATACAACAAGGTCTGCGTGATGTTGATGTAAGTACCCATGCTATCACTTCTATTACCTGCTCACATCTGCAGAGCGCATTCATGGTCATCGCAAATACGGACATTTACCATGCCCTAAGTTGGGACCGCCTGCATGCTAACTTCACAGGGAAGTTTGGGGACCATTTGTGGGCTGAATTGCTCAGGATCCTTGACAAAGCTGGGCATCAAGCTATGGCAAGAGTTGAAAAGAAGTAAGTCTTGTGCTGTCATGTGATGCAGGTGTGCTGATAATTTAGTAGTTTCAGTGAGATGCCACGTTGGCATATGCTGAACCATTTTGAAGAAGCCCTATCAATCTCATACACTGATGGTCAAAAGTTAGAAGACTTATCAAAGGTATGCATACAGTGCAATGATTGATTCGTAACTGATGGTATGTTCCAAACGGATAGTAGTGTTTGCATGCCACGACATTTTGTTACAGAATATGGAGAAGGAGGGCTACCTCCTACTCCGTTGCTTAAGGGCGTACATCGAATTTGATCTATACACAGCACTTGAATTGCAATGGTGAATTTGCTTGCAGCAGGTCGGGAAGTGGTTTCTACCTTTAACGTGTTGATGCAGGTCAGTTAGTCTCATGAGTAGGACGTTAATAATGTATTCTGATCATTACTGTACAAGAAATATGCTGAGAAAACAGATAATATGAAGAAAAACTGGAATTTCCCAAAGAATCATACATGTATGCATGTATTCGATGATATCGAAGCCAAGGGCATCACTCACAACTTCAACACCAAGCCAAATGAGAAGATGCATGGCCCATTGAAGGAGAAATACCAAAAGCATACAAACTTCAAGAATGTCATGCAGCAGGTAAGGCATTGATGATCACTGGGACATCAGCATACAATAATTTTCCATGTTATAGATTCTTGATGTTGATCACCTCAAAGCAGTCTCAGAACTCATCTGCTGCAGGATTTCTGATTATGAGGCTTATATGGAAACTAACATGCAAAGCCCTGCAGGCAGCAATACTAATGATGCTGAGCATGAGGACTTTTTCCATGTCAGGTTGGGTAGTCAGATAAAACAACCTTTAACCTTGGAGGCCATCGAGCAGAGGGGCACGATCGACAAGGCATTCATGCGATTCTGTATGAAACTTAACAAATTGCTTAACAGGTATTTTGAAGTCACACAGAAACCTCTCCCAGGTGGCAAGCGCATCCAGTTACAAGTGAACCATGAAGTACAACTCCAGTGCTGTCTTTATGATTCTGAGATTTCTAACTATTAACAAAGATTACAGAATACCAATACATCAAAGTCAATTTCAAGTCTACAGTTGATTGGTGTCAATACACTGATCATCTACAGTGTAACCCGCATTTCCATGGCCATAGTCGTTATGATTGTGTACTCCTCAAGACGCAGCAACAAGACATATTTGGATGACTAATATTCTTGTTTCAGTGCATAGTAGGTAACGAAAGTTTCCCTCTGGCTCTTGTGCATCCTTATGATGCCCCAACTGGGCCTCGACTCATGAAGGATGTCCATCTCAATTTGTGGAGAGTCCGTGAACAGCCTTGGGAATCAGCTGAAATATTTTCTGTCAAGTCAATCATCCACAGTGCACTGCTATATCTGGATCACACAAGACCTGGCAAACACTTGGTGGTTGACACGATTGATACTGACATATTTCTCTGCATGCAGATGATGCACAAGGCCGCTGGACATCACTGAAAGTTTGTAAGTCATTTAATTAGACTGTCTATTTCATGAAGACATTGAATGTTCCATTTCATTTTGGCACCTCCAGAACTTCCTTTTCTCTGTATTTGTATATTTAAGCTAGCTACAAGTTTGAAGCGATGATATGAAAAAAAGTCCTGCAGGTATGGTCCACATCCAACTTATGTCCTGCCATTGATGAAGGTCATCCCCCAGTCCATTGTACTGATCTTCATTTCTGCTTTAGGGATGGGCTGTTTCCGACTTATATCCCACCATCAACAAAGGTCGATACTCTCTCCATCCCCTAAATCCCCACCCACTTTCAGCCATCTCTGGACACAGGTGTTGCAGCATCCTTCAGACCAGCATGCTCAGGTGGGTTCCATGTCAGATTCACACCCACTTTCCAGATCATTGCCCTCACACCTCGAGTCTGATGTGATCTGTCCCACTGACATACAATAGGTCGCTGTACATAATTCATCATATACCTGCAGTGCCCACACCGTACATATCATCCCTGCTGTTGCATGCCAAGATCCCAGGGCTCCATCATTGCCACCTTGTCACACTGATGTTACTCCCTGAAGACAATGACATTAAGGATGTTCAGGTGAGTGACTCGTCAGGAGACTCTGGAGCCAATTCAACACTGATGGCAGCCTTCTCCCAATCTCCAAGACTGCCTGCATTCCCAACAACTCAGAGCCACTTTTACTCCTCGACAACCAAGACATACCAGTTATCCATTCTTCTACTTTGTACCGATGACCCCAACTCTCTCACCTTCTACCTCAACTCGCTCAACCTCATCTCTCTCCGTGGTATGACCCCCATGAACACGAGGTGCAGATGTCCATGACTTCAAACTTCTTGAGGATGTCAAGCCTTCTCTTACCGAGATGCCTCTGGGTATAACTTAGCCACACCACCATATCTCACCATCTTACTGATTGACTCCCAATGTCCCTCAGTGGCCACTCCCAGTCAGCTCTCACTGGCCTGAATGAATCAGATGCCGAAGATAACAACAATCAGTCTGGTTTCCAGTCCACATCGTCTAGTAGGGCTCAGGGAAGTGGCCTTGATGAGGTACACTGCACTTCAACATCCTCAGTGGTTCAGATGCTGACTTGGTTAAATATCAGGTGCTCAGAATTGCTCAGCTCCAACTCAATGTCAAACGAACCTGTAATCATGAATTGAAAGAACAAAACACAATATTAGAAGCAAATAAACCGAAGTGGGTGAAGAAAAATGTTCCCCCTGAGTTGCTCACATATGAAAGCGAGATCAAGACACTGGCAAAGAAATATGGAGTGATTACGGAGCTGTTCTTTCCACAAACTCCAACAACAGATGCGATTTCTCAAGCACACCCAGTGTCTGCCCCATTGTTTTCCACTGCTGATCATTATGCCACTGTACTGACAGAAGAACTATGCCTTGTTGCAGAACTGGATGCGTCCCTTCCTGACCACCTATGTAGGATCAGAAATGCGAATTCATTTCATGATTTGGTGTGTCAACTAGGTCCAATCCCACACATAATATCACATAGCTGATGACACTTGTGTAGTTTGCACAAGCCATGCAACGTGGCTGATCTGATATCTTATACAAACTATTTTGGACTGAAAATACTGGCCAGACCAGGGATCGAACCTGGGTCTTCCCACTAGCACTGGGGTGCCTTACCACTAGGCCACCCAGCCATCCCTTACTAGCCTAGAGTGTGGATTCACATTCCAACAAACTATGGGACAATGCAGAAGAGATCTTTGGCCTCCCCAAAGCCCACTTTACTCCTGGCTTTGCTCGACTCGAAATTCCAGAGATCATCCAGATGCTTGGTGTCAAGGATGTAGGCATGCCCAACCAAAAATTTACTATGTGGTTCCCTTTCCTCTTCAAGAATATGAGAGTTGATATGCAGAAACCATTCATGAACTGGGAACCACTCAGACAGGTAAAGGTAATGTTATCGTTATAACTCACTGTTAATGTACTTTGCAGATTTTGAAGGCAGCACTGTGGGGCAAGGTGTCTCTTGCAAAAGCCTTCATGTGGCATGGCAGACCAAAAATGAATGGACACAAGTGGCAGGTCTCCTCAGTCACAGCTGGGGACATAGCCTGGGCAGCGACCATTGTAAGTAAACTACAACATGACATATCAACATTCAGTACTGATCGAACTTAGTGTATGTTTGTGCTTTCTCCAGACAGCAAATTCCCTGGCAGTGGCATTGGACAGGCATCCAAAATCGACTACTATGAAGTATTCCGTGGCTACAAGCATGTCCTTGTTACAAAGTAGGCAGACCTTCACATCCAGAAGATAGCCAGTGAATTGAATTTGTTCGTTTTTGGAAAGGGTGGGACGATGGCCAAACCTGGATCTACTGGTCCGATGGAAGATTTATCTGCAGAAATTGATGTGGCAATGGCAGCAATGGATGCTGCTGCACTGGCCTCTGATGACAATGCTGATCACACCACAGATGTTGATCTCAATGCAGATACTGTGGGTATCTCAGCCCCCAGTGCTGCAGCACCAGCAGCCCCACAGACTATTGTCGAGTCTACACAGCCCATGTTATCTGAAGATTCTAGTACTGCTGTTATTCCTGTTGCTGATACCTTAAGTACTACTGTTAGTGCACCGAAGTCTGCCAGAGGCCAGTCCAAGGGTAGTAGAGGCAGTAGAGGTAGATGTACCATCAAGTAGTTTCCAACATTGAGTTGCCTACTGCAGTATTACAGATTACTGACACTGCAACTATATCACTGTATCTGATACAAAATTCCCTTCTTTCACCTGTTGGCTCCCGCATCCCACCCCTACTTTGCGCCTACGCATCCCTGTTCATTATACTCGTCACCGCCATAATTGTTTCGTCCCTCGCAGCCTATCGCATCATCCCGGGCACATCACCTGACAGCCTTATGTTTTGGTAGCTGGTTCAACATCGGTCCAGACTCATCGGTCTCGCCCTCGTTTGTCAGTCCAACACTGACTCCTCAGGCTCACCCTTATCCATCAGCCTCAATGCTGACTCACCGGTCTTGCCTGCATCCATCAGTCTTGTTCTTGTTCATTGACTCATCCTTTGTACTATAGCTGCACTTACTGCGCATAGTTGCCTTTCCTGTACTTGAGTACTTCCTTGACTCATATGATTGCTGGACTCGTCAATATGTTGTTGGCTCGTAGCTGTGTTCCCAGAGGGTATATAAACCCTAGCTACTTGCCCTGTACTTTATCTTTTTGCTACTTTGCAACCATGCTATAAAACTATCACCATTATTCGGAGATATCATCTATGCTGGCCAAGGGGATCAAAAGCCTCATCATCCCAAAGTCTTAGTCTTGCCGTCACCATATGCACTTGTCCTTTGTTAGGACATTCGTGTGCACTGGCATAACAAAAGCAAAAAGATCATCTCGCTGCTGTGACCGTTATTCGGACATGATGCTCAGCTTTTCTCTCACTATCAAATCTTGCTAGTCGATCCTCAACAAAACGGGTCAAGCTACTAGTGCTGCTATCCTCCTATTCTCTCAACTAGTGATCCTTCAAATCCTAGTCAACATATCCCTCAACCTACTCCGCTTCGCCCTACGAATTGCCCAAGGTGTCTTCAGGGGAACCACCTAGACATCCTCCACGACCACCCGCTTCAGCAATCGGAAAAGGCAAAGCCCCACCGATACCCCCACACTCTTATACTGAATATTCCAGAAAGCATTTTGCACACAAGTACGGCCTTACGACAACCCCTAAGGCTCCATCTACTCTTCGAAACCCGGCCATCTTAGGGGCTTACCGAGAACAGGAACCCGAGTCGGAAACCAACATCGAACCTTTAATAGACAATGGAATCTCAGATTTCGGTTCAGCCATAGGAGATACTCAAATTCCGGACCAAGAAGAAGAATCACTCGCTACGTTCATGTCACACGTTACCGAAGGACTTTCCCTCGGAGCTGGTGGTTCTGGACAGGAAGCCAAGAAGTCTGGAACCCCACTCTTTAATCGGGAACCTACAGAAAAGGAAATGGAAGAACTTTTAGCGAAGGCCTTTGGCCAAAAATGGATCCATAACCCTGGAAACTTCCATTCTTTGGAAGAAAAGCTTAATGGGGGACATGAATTCAATCTCAATAAACCTACTGTGTATAATGGTGATCATAAATGACTTCCCACCTGGCTTACGCAAATCAAGGGTTACCTTCAGATAAATCAACATGTCTACATAACCAATCATCTACAGATCGGGTTGGCCCTATCCTACATGATGGAAGGCTCTGCTGCCGCTTTCACCGAAAATTATATCAATGAACATGCAGATAGCGGTCTTGCGACCTACAATGATACGTGGGACAACTTTGAAGCAACCATCCAGGCTACCTTTGCCAGCAGAGACCAAAAGATGAAAGCCCAGTTGGAACTCGCTACGCTCACCCAAGGATCCACCCCTCTCGAGAACTACGTCGCACGCTTCATGGCTCTCTTCAACTGTGCCAAATTCTGTGACAACTCATTCAACGGAGCCATCTTCTTTGGAAAAGGCCTCTGAAAAGAGATTAGAGATTGGGTTCTCAATCATCAGAACCCGGTTATGGTCTCCGATTGGATTGTCGCTGCAGGAGAGGCCATTAGCAAGATAGAAAGCAAGAGGATCCTTGACAGAAAAACTGCTCCAACGACCCTCTTCAATTATCAACGACCTAGCCCTGCCAAGGATCCCAATGCTATGGACGTAGATGAATGAGGAAGAACTCGGAAGTGGGTCAAGGGAAGAATGACTTACGTCATCAAATGCTACAATTGTGGAGATGAAGGCCACATCAAGAAGGAATGCCAGAAGCCGAAAATCAAGGAGATCAAATCGTATGGCGGACCTGAAAATCATGCCTCCATCGATAAACATCTGCAGAAGGATTTTTAGAAAGGCAACCTGGTTTACTTCTGTCCAGTTCACCTTCAATTAAAGTGTCATCAGCTTACTGTGTATCTAGTATCGAAAACGAATCTGACATGTGTGCTCATTCTCCACATGGATACATCAAGCTGATCGACTACAAAGCAGAAGTTAGTGCCCTGATTGATTGTGGGGCCGAAGTCAACTTAATTGGACCAACGATCGCATCACAACTCAAAGTGAAGATGTATAGGGTCAAGAAACCTTGGAAGGTAGTGGGGTTTGATGGAACGACAAGTTGGCCAATTACCCGTAAGTGCTACCTGAGAGCGGAGGTACAAGGAAGACCTTGTAAAATTCTTTGCTTCGTCGGACCTCTGGAGAAAAGGGATCATGTCATATTAGGAATGCCGTGGCTTCGAAAAGAGAGACCCATAATCAATTGGGAAACTCGAGGAATCGAAGGATGGGGTGACTCCCCGACAAAGTTGCCGAAGAACAAAGACGACATACATGAGGTCAAGACCGCCTCTGTAAGTCGCACTACTATTTCCACTCAGCTGGAAATGAACGCAGGACCAATGGATATGCCTACATTGCCAGAGGAGTATCACAATTTCGCCAAAGTGTTTTCTGAAGAAAACATACCCTTGCCTAGATTTTGAAAAGGATTGGACCACGAAATACGGACCAAAGGGGAGTTCCAGAAGGAAAACAAAACTCTAATGAAGAAAGCTACCCTTTATCTGATGTTGCCGGACGAAATGAAGGCTCTCGACGAATTCATCGACGAAAATTTAGCTTGCAGCAAAATCGTCCCCTCCGAGTCACCGGTATCTGCACCAGTATTCTTTGTCACCAAAAAGGACGGAAAGAAATGGCTGGTACAAGATTACTGACATCTCAATGCACACACCATCCATGATTCCTATCCGTTACCCAATATCCCACAACTGGTCGATGAACTTTGCGAGTCTAAGTATTTTGCGAAGTTTGATGTACGATGGGGTTTTACTAACATCAGGGTAAAACTGGAGGACCAATGGAAAGCTGCATTCTTAACCCCAAGAGGGTTGTGCAAACCGACGGTGATGTTCTTTGGGCAGTGTAATTCTCCCCCAACCTTCCAACGGTTTATGGACACCACGTTCGCCTCCCAAATACAAAGGAGACAGCAATGTGGGTACATGGACGACGTGGTGATACATGCCAAAACACTACCGGAACTTCGGAAGCACGTCAGAGAGTTCCTCGCTATCCGTCAAAAGGAACAGTTACACCTTAAACTCTCCAAATGTCTATTCAAATCAGAGGAGGTCGAGTTCCTTGGGATGAAGATTACACAGGGGAGTGTACAAACCATATCTGTAAAAACTGATGTGGTAGAGTCCTGGCCAGTGAAGAATCAGAAAAATAGATACTGAGGAGAGGGATGATGATCTGAGAGGAGGAGAGATCTTCCAAAGGGGCTTCTAAAGCCTGGGGAGAGATGCTGTCTGGGGAACGTCTGATGCTGTCTGAGACTGTCTAGACACAGAAAAAGGCCACACTCAGCCTTCTCGAACTCGAACTCTTAACTCGTAACTCGGTACTTCGTTGTTATTTCTTGTAAGTAGTTACAGTGGAGTGTAGGTGCGCGAGTGGCTTATATAAGCCACATCACGTGTCTAAACTCGAAACACTAAGTAAATATCTAAGGCAAATGAAGTGAAACAAAAGAAAGTAAGAACAATAAAATAAAACAAGTCTCCTAGTAGGGAGAATACTCTCCCTACACCGGAGCCTCACTGCCTACGGGACGTCCGTTCCTTTTTAGGATTTTGCAACTTCTATCGATGGTTTATACTGTCGTTTTCGCAAATCGCAAAACTGTTACATAATCTGTCAAAGAAGGATGTAAAATGGCACTGGGATAAGGAGGAAGCTGTCGCTTTTCAAAGAATCAAGGACCTTTTATGCTCAGCACCGGTCCTGCAAATTCCAGACCATCACAAACCCTTTGTGCTGTTCACCGACACATCGAAGGTGGGAACTGGAGCGGTACTAGCACAAAAGGGGCCAGACAATGAATGGCATCCATGCCACTTCCTCTCGGAATCCCTCAAGGGTGCCGAACAACGCTATCAAGTTTTCGACCTCGAAATGCTGGCAGTAATCTGCGCATTAGACGCCTTTCGCCACTACCTTATTTCCCCAGTCGAACCGACTGTGGTCTTTACTGACCACAAGAATCTAACTTACTGGCGACACCCGCAAAAGCTGACACCACATCAGGCCCATTGGATCGACACCTTGCAAGGTTATCCACTCCAATTTTCCCATCAACCCAGACGATTAATGGGGGCTCCCGATGCCCTGTCACGACAGTCTGACTACAGAGAAGAGCCTGCAACAACTGCCACCGCACTCCCCGAAGCTATGTGGCTTTCGGGGGGGGTGAAACCTCAAACAAACCAAATTCAAGCCCCTATACCTTCGGACAGTCGTGTCATGAACGAAAAGCCAAAGGACACCAAAGCAAAGAGGAAAGGGGTCTACATTATTTCAAAGGAAGTGTATGAACGCGCTACAAGCGAAACGCCAAAGGATTCTACACTTTCAGAAGAAAATGAACAGGTGACGATGGCAAAAGATGGGACAAAACGCTACAAACAAAGGCTATATATCCCGCCAACAACAAGAAAACAATGTCTAAAGGAATATCACGATCATGTGTCAGCAGGACACCCCAGAATAAAGGCCATGATGAAGAAAATGATGAAGGAAGTCTGGTGGCCTGGAATGTGGAAGACAATTTGAGACTATGTCAAGGGATGTCCAGTCTGCCAAGCTAACAAGGTCATAACACACCCTGTCACTCCCCCGGTAACTCCAAACGACACGCCTATAAACCCCCTCCCGTTCCAGCAAATATCCATGGATTTCATCACGGACCTACCCCTGTCTGATGGATACGATTCGGTTCTCACCGTAGTCGACCAGGGGTTGACTAAGGTGGCAGTGTTCGTACCAACCAACAAAACCACTGACTCGGTGGAGTTAGCAAGGCTGTTCCAGCACAATATCTATCAATGATACGGACTGCCTCAAAGTGTTATATCAGACCGAGGACCACAGTTCACCTCTGCCTTCACTCGCGAGCTGTACAAGGCTGTAGGGGTCAAAACCAAGTTGTCGTCAGCCTATCACCCGCAGACCAATGGCGAAAGCGAGCGAGTCAACCAGGAACTCGAAACATATCTACGATGCTACTGCGCGGAACTGCCTAACTCATGGGCATGGAAACTCCCCGACACTGAGTTTGCCCATAATTCAAGGATACATTCGGTTCATGGACAGACACCTTTCTCCCTACTCTATGGATACGACCCATCTCCCTACCCGGAAGTTAGGGTGACAGTCGCCCCATCTGTGGACGAGCGGTTGCAGTCCCTGGCTCTAAATCGAGATCTAGCCGTCTTATCACATAAGAAGGCACAACAGGCGATGAGGGACCAAAGTAAAGGAAATTATGCACCGCCCAAGATCGGAGATAAGGTCTGGCTCGATTCGGCTAACCTTAGAACTCAAGGACAGTCAGCCAAACTTGAACCGAGAAGGTTGGGACCGTTTTTGGTCACCGAATTAATATTGCCAGTGGTGGTACGACTGGAACTGCTGGCAACATGGAAGGTCCATCTGGTGTTCCATACATCCAGAGTCTATCCATATATGGAAACCGATGAGTATGGCCCTGCCCCAGATCAGCTGCTGCTGGAACTGGTGGATGATGAGGTTGAGTGGGAACTGGAAGCTATACTCAACCACCGCACCAAGGGGCACAGAAAGGAATGCGAGTACCTGGTGAAGTGGAAGGGGTTTCCGCATTCATCCAACACCTGGGAACCCGAGAAAAATATAAAGGAGCATGCTGAGGAAGCCCTCTACAAATATAAACTTGCCCACCATCTCGCAGTATAAAGATGTCGTCACCCCACTCAGTCAACACCGAAAATCCTGGCTCTGACTATTACTACAACAGCTTTGATGAATCCAACTTCGCCGGTTCTACCCTTGTCTTGATGGACATCTCCCCAGCCTCACCACTTGCAGTACCCGCCTCACGCTCCTTCGCCAAGGTATCCCACCTCCCCACCTCCAGCTCGATGTCGACCGGAACAAGTGAGGTCTCCACCACCTCTGTCGAACCCATTTTGGACTCCTCCACCTTTGTCCCTCTCGGAGGGATCTCGTTTAAACGGACTGGCCCAAGGACCAGTAAGGGCAAGAAACGAGCTCACCCCTCTACCCCTCTCCCTGTCATCCCACTCATGGATCGACTGTCAGCTGCCCCCTACAACTATGACCCTAATGAAGGGCCAAACCCCAACAAGTCCACCCCAATTCCCGCTCTACCCTTTGCCCGACCTGTACTATGCGAGCACGTTCCATCCTGTACCAGGACTCCCTGCAGTAACCTCCCTGACTCCGAAACCTCATGAGTGGGCCCCACAACATCAGAATTCTTCGACTATTGTTGGCTTCTCATGAAGTACAACGAAGGGTACACACTTGATGGGACAACAGGAGAACAACATGAACATCTATGGCTGCTGTGTCAGATCTTCCAAGGATCAGACGTAGTGGCTTCACATGTCCCAAAATTCTTGGAGTCTACACAGAACTCTGATCCGGAACAGGGAGCTGCATATATCGAAAGTCTCTTATGCACTACAGTAAGCACTATGGGTGACGTTCAACATGACATTATCACTCTCGTACACAAGGATATCGGGCCGGAGGTGGCTCATTCCTTTCGCATTAAGAATGCCAATAGATCCATTTGATCTGGGTTGGATGCCTTATGCGAGGTTGCTTCTGCAATCACAGATGGAAGATCGCAGCTTCATGTGATGGTCGGAACGGAAATGCATGCCAGGGGAACACCTGCAGGGGTGTCTCCCCGAGATGTCGAAACAAGACGAGGACCACCTGATGGAGTTAGCGAGGACTGGCTATCTGTCCCTAAAAGAGAGACTCCAATGTCGCCACCGCCCTTCCGAGAAGAAAAGGAAGTCACACACAAAAGGGTCTTCCGACAGGCTGCCACCATCATCGCTGACTCAGCAAGGAATGGCGGAACTGTCTATGCCTGGGTCAACTTGTTAGAAAAGGCATGCTACGATTTGGACTTCCGGTTTATCCACAACGTCGTACAAACCCAGAACGAAATCCCTCCCCGTCCCTTTATCACCCTAGCCCTCGATGATCAGTTGTGCCTCTATCTTGGCGGATGCCTTCCCGTACCACATGACCACCCCCTCCGTCCCTATGCCTGCTTCGACTGTGAGTTCTTGGGACATTGGTCTTGTCGTCATGGAAGAGGATTGTGCTGGACCATGCCTGACGAACTTGCCGCGCTATCCCCCCACACCCCTTTGCCGACCGCACCCCATCATTCACTGCCAACGATGTGTACCTCAGGACGTCGTCAATCAGGGGCTCGCTGAGTTTAATGGGGGGGTGATGATACAAAATTCCCTTCTTTTGCCTGTCGGCTCCCATGTCCCACCCCTACTTTGCACCTACGCATCCCTGTTCGTTATACTCATCGCCGCCATAATCGTTTCGTCCCTCGCAGCCTATCGTGTCATCCCAGGCACATCACCTGATGGCCTTATGTTTTGGTAGCCGGTTCAACATCGGTCCAGACTTGTCGGTCTCGCCCTTGTTCATCAGTCCAACACTGACTCCTCAGGCTCGCCCTTATCCATCAGCCTCAATGCTGACTCGCTGGTCTCACCTGCATCCGTCAGTCTCGTTCTTGTTCGTTGACTCATCCTTTGTACTATAGCTGCACTTACTGCGCATAGTTGCCTTTCCTGTACTTGAGTACTTCCTTGACTCGTATGATTGCTGGACTCGTCAATATGTTGTTGGCTCATAGCTGTGTTCCCAGAGGGTATATAAACCCTAGCTACTCGCCCTGTACTTTATCTTTTTGCTACTTTGCAACCACACTATAAAACTATCACCATTATTTGGAGATATCATCTACACTGGCCAAGGGGATCAAAAGCCTCATCATCCCGAAGTCTTAGTCTTGCCGTCACCATACGCACTTGTCCTTTGTTAGGACATTCATGTGTGCTGGCATAACAGTATCTCTTGGCTGTGAGATTTCATCCACCTGAAATTTGACTAAGTCCCTAGGTAGTTGCATAAGGGAAACTGGGTTGCAGTAGTAACCATGGTCCTATGGACTAGTGGTAAGTTATGCCACTTGTTAGTTTGATTAGTTTTAACTAGTTGTTACCCTAGTGATTATTAGCCTTAACTTAAACATAAAAGTAGGATGCGAGTTCGAATACCGATGCAACAGAAAAAAATTACAAGTAGCATTGATTACTAAGCCATTATCATAGATATAGTAGATAATACAATACCAAAGATAAGATAGGATTAAGATAAGATTAAATGATAATTATGATGTGATTGGTGGGAGCTGTTACAACAAATCAGTAGGGTAAAAGCCCCATGGGAACTCCCATTTACTTTTTATTATTGACATCTTTATCTCATTGTGATGGAATTGCAATGAAATCACAATCACATCACAATCCCCACTGCAATGGCATGATTCGGCAATGGGTCTTAGTCATGTGGCACATTAAGATAGATGGCAATGGACCCTGTATGTATTGTGAGGCTATTGCAATGACATAGTAACATGGGGGTGATTAAGCTAAAATGGTTGGAGTGACCCCCACAACCTTACTGCTATCATCATTGCAATGCGTATTGCAACAGCATGGCGACAACGTAATAATATAAATTTCAATGGACAGCTTCACGACTACGATTTCATTACAATTCACTGCAAGCATTTCACAATGTTTCTTCAGAAAATATGCTGAAAAAAGGAAGGGAAGAGATACTCTTTTATTTTAGATGTTTCAAAAGAAAAAATGCAGAAAAAATGTTTTATTTTCTTTCAGAAAACATGAATTGATGCAAGTGCCAATTAGTGTGGAAGCTAGTGGACATTACCACTAATCTATGGTTCTGCACAGAGAAGAAAAAATTATATTTGGCTTTTTTGGGACAAATCATGCAAAATAAAAGAGTATCTCTTCCCTGTTGGAGATAGAATCTCCCCTGTTGATATTGACTTAGGTGCGAGGTTTAGATGATTACATAAGCGCTTAGAGTGCACATTTAGAGTACACTTTTAGTACTGTTCCCTCAGTAGTTGAGTCACTACTGAGGGTGAGTCTACTTATTAATTAGTAGTTTCCTACTTACTGATCCCCTGTAGCTGCCTACAGGTATATCTAATATATCAGTAGTTGAGTCACTACTGAGGCTGCCTACAGCCTTTTTCAACATTCCCTCCATTTTTTTACCATATTTCTGAAGAAACATTATGAAATGCTTGCAGTGATTAAGGGTTTCATTTTAATAATTACAATCGCTTGCAACGGATTTAAATAATTTTACCAAATTTCCGACATAGTGGCTTGTAGTCTTGTACTAATAGGTTCTGCATTGTGCAGTACGGTACACGGTAAACTAGGTCTTGCTAGGTCTTGCTAGACCCGCTACTTTCTTGTTAGGCCTTGCAAGATCTAGTATGGTGTGTGTTCAACCCTTGTTCAATTCTGCTAGATCTAGCATGACGTTGCAAGGACTAGCTAGGGGTTACCAGAATCACTGGGTTCCTCCGAGGCTTACTAGATCTAGCTAGGTTTGGCCACTTTTGCTGATGGTACGTTCCGACTCGCCGTCCTCCTGGGTACGAATTACAACAACACCCCAAACCATCTGCTTTTTGGAAGTTTGTTCCTAGTGAAAGTGACAATCTCGACGAAAAGACGAGCGCATATTTGCGGCTGACGGGCGGGATATTTCCGCACACTCGCCTAGGTTGCATTGTCATCGCTCTCGTTGGAGGGTGGAACTGAGAAGACCATTGCTGCACGGCATTCGATACTTGCCGCGTTCCCCCTTCCGTCCGACGTCCCAGAGGAAGAGCTGCAGCCTATCTTTCTCCCAGGCTCATATTCATCAGGCGATTTCCTCCGCAACACCACGGGCGTGCGTACCCATGTTCGGTATACTCGCCTTACTGACCCCCTCCTTAAGACTTTAAGGAACTTGTACGAAAACTCTGATCTTCTTTTCTAAGCCGGTTTTTCTAGTTAGGATCATCAGATTGAAGAACTATCGCGTCTTGGCGCAAGTCACGACGTACTGGTGTGCGGATCGGGAAGAACACGGATGCTTTTTCACTCTGGTTTTCAAGTGTACCACAAATCCGCGTGTCGTCACTGTGCATCGGTGGTTGGTCGTGGACGTACTTGGTCACATGCGAGAACCGACCGGTACGCTGACTCGCTCCGCGACTGGCAAACGAATGCTCTTACTGCGATGACGTTCTTCTTTACAGAATGCTTTTATTACAAAGACGGGAAGCGGTATTATGCGGGTACACATAGGGCGTTTCGCATGGACGATCTGACGACTCAAGAGTGGGAATTGTTCTCGACCGAGGTACAGGAAATGGTCCGTGGTCTTTTCGCCCTTTACGTGGGCATTTTGCAGACTACACAAGCGTTAGTCAAGGAGACGCTTGCGGGCCGGAAGAACGTATCGCCTCAAAACACGTACGAGACAGGTCAGCTGTATGCTGTGGGAGCCTTAAGGACATCCTGTGTGGGACTGCAATGTATTGGATTCAATAACGAGGTGTATCACGCCGTTTTGGAACAGTCGCGATTCGTACATTGGACGTGCAACTCTGGATGGACTTCCCCGACTCCACCCACCGGTCGACACGATGGAATCAGTGACGATAGCAAGTCTTCGGTTGACTGAGAGATTCTTCCACTTCGCAGCTACTGTGCTTGGGCCCTTTATCCGGGACGTGTTACGTGACGGTTTCCAGTGTGGCCCTCTGTTTCTCCATTGCGCGTCTGTCGGTTCTACTCTCACCACTGAGTGCCAACGTGTCGTGTACGTAGTTCTGGCATGCCTCATAGGACAATTCTACACTAGGCGTGACTGTCGAATCGTAAGGGTTACACATGATCATTCGCCCCCGTTGCTCTGTGCCGTCTCGTCTGCTTCCTCCTGTCAACTTGAAAAAAGTGTAGGATACACCCCCGCGCTTTGATCCGCAAGCATGTATCACGGAGAGCTGCTCCCTGCCGCATCCGTGTCTTATAATCACCAGTTCTGAGTATTACGCTTAGATTTACCGATGTCATGTCTCGACGACCTGGCCTTGCCACTCCGGTGTTGTCATTGAACCGAGTGCGCTACTCTCATATACAATCTTCCGGAGCCACGATATTGGTAAGAGAAAACCATCCAAGTTAACATGGATTTTCGTCTATCCCATTCCTTTAAATCCTTCTATGTTGGAAAATTTGAGACATGGGCGATTGCGTATTGAGTATCTCTGTAAGTTAAGCAATGTCCGTGAGAGACACCAGTTGGAAACACAAAACGAGAAGTAGTTGCCCGACTAAATCCATCAGTGCGGAGTGGATCGGTAGCGCGTACATATCAGGGTCTAGGTCCTTCGACCACAGGAAATCCGTAAGGGCGTTTGCAATAAGGAGCGATATCGTTACCTGCCGGACAAGAAAAAAACAGAAGGATAGCGTCGCGTCGGAATTTGAGTACAGCGATCGACGTACCGCACAACAGAATAAGAGCACGGACAGGACGGCAAATAGTATAGAGAGTTTGAGCCATCCAAAGGCTTGCAAGGTGGCAAGGAATATTATTTCTACAGGTATGGTGATGAGGAGAAGAGTGGTCGTGACCAGCTTTTTGGATGGCTCCTTTCTTCGTGAGTGAGCGTGATGTTTTTCTGCATGAAGTGAAGTCGACAGTCGAGACATGGCGATAGACCCCACGCTCCCCGGTAAACCTGTTTTACACTCAGATATATGAGCTAATGCAGTGTGGCATTACCACGCACCGCTAATCACGACCGCAAGTAAGGGGAATCCCTGGTATCTGGAGGCAAAGATGTCCAGTACTATTCCCGTTGCACTGCTGATGACCATAGCACCAAATAAGGGAAGCCAACCACGCCATATGAGGTCTTTTA
The DNA here is from genome assembly GCA_024663435.1 of Pisolithus sp. B1. Taxonomy (NCBI): domain Eukaryota; kingdom Fungi; phylum Basidiomycota; class Agaricomycetes; order Boletales; family Pisolithaceae; genus Pisolithus; species Pisolithus sp. B1. The sequence continues at coordinate 991,833 of JANFAA010000008.1, forward strand.
CGCAGTTATTGCGCCGCACTATGAAGAAACAGGAAGTCGCCGACAGAACGAGACACAATACGAAGACAGAGGGTAATGGCGTGTTAATAAAGTCGATCAGGAGTGAGGAAACGGCTGCAAGTAGACACAGTGTAACCAAGTCACCAAGACAGGAGGCCACCGGAGGTGCAATGTTGTCTGTGACAATGTGGTCAGCGGGAGAATCTGCAAAACTGGTGATATCCTTAGACCTGGATCACGTCCAAAGCGTCGACACGCCACTATAAGAGCACACATGAAAGATCCGAGGAGTACACTGGATAAGCAAGCGGACATCATGGCAGAGGATGCCACCATGATGAATCTAGGAAGTAATAAGTTTCTCTGTTGGGATTCCCAGCGCAGGATGCACACTCAGCGACTCCGGATTTCGGTTGACCAGGGTTCATAGGTAGAGGTCGCGGCGCTCGGCTGATCAGCGTCGTACTATTGGTAGCCTCACCGCCAAACGATATTGGAGCAGTGGATGGGGGATCTGGGACGATCGATCCTAGTGCCATAGATACACAGGCAGCCACGCTGGCTACGACTGCTGCCTGGATTTGGAGGAGTGCCAAATTGCCGTAGATGATGTTGCATCTATTACGAGGATCGTCCAGGCTGCCCATGTTGGCAGCAGTCCCAAGTCTTGCGGAGAGATTCATCTCCAAATTTCCTTTTAGATTGAGAATGACAGGAACAATCATGATCAATTCGTTGATTGCTCTCATAGCTCTCCATCGCTACACCAGGAGTGAACGTCGTCCGTGGCCATGCAACGCTGAGTACCCACCGACACGTGGTCCAGAAGTTCTCCGGTGAACAAGAGACCGACGGTGGTTATAAGCAACGTAGGAGCACTCTGCCTGGCTTATAAAGTAGCCTTCTCTGGTGGGAGACAGACACGCACCTCGACGACAATGCTGCCTACCTGTCTCCACCAAGCAGGGTAATGACTCCGTTCCCGGATGAGTCCCGTATCTCTGATCCCAGATTCATAAGCGAGCAGAGCAGCGCGGCCGTCTTCGTCCTGTCCGCCATCCTCGTGAGTGTCGTATTCTGCGGTACGAAGGTTGCCCGCGTGAGACGCTCCTTCAAGGCGTTCCAATGCCTCCAGTTCAATATCGTCACTGTTTATGCTGGTCAAGTCGCTTCCTGAGTGACTCGTATGGGCCTCCTCCCTGCCATTCATCGGCGGTGTACTCAGGTCCTCGACTGACCCGACCGCTTTCATGGACGCGGCTGCAATACTATCGTGTGGGAAATGCTCATTACGTAATCATCAACAAAACCACGACCTTGACGCTCATGATACACCGCTAAACCGTAGCCTGGCTTGTTCACAGCTCGTCGTAGTCGTTTATCTGACTGCTGCGCTCCGCAATCGTCTCCGGGGAGACCTGGGAACTCCATACTGAGTCCGCTCGCTGCGGTTGCGCTGTGAAATCCACGTTCCTGGAAGGTCTTTGACCTCCGAAGCGCCGTCCATGTCGTCCAAATTATTCCCTTATTCCGTACCGGATACAAAACGGCTTGCGCTCCTTAAGAACCCCCCAGATACAGTGCCCCCTACGGATGACCTGGATAAACTGCATAATGACCTCAAGCTACTCCGGCAAAAGTCTATGGAACGGGCGAAGAAGGCGGGGGAAGACCTCAAGACTCTCGAGGAATCTATGCGCCGCATGAAGGAGAAAGTCAAGGGGAAAGCAAAGGCAGTGGAAAAGATCAACCGGGAGCGCGGCTGTACGTCTTTCTGTCCGTGCCGCGTGTGTTTGCTTACCCACTTTCCTTATTCGCGTATGTCTTGAATGATGGGCATGTCGGCCACGAACTACCCGATGAAACGTTGCGGAATGTTGTCTGCTACGTTTCTGTCTTTACCATCCGATCCGGCGAACTTTCGTGCGGTACTTATCAAATATGTCGTATCTCCGTGCCACCGTCATGGTTTTCGCGTATCATTTGTGATCTTGCAGTCACTCCACACCAGGAGGCAGATGAACCCACTTATTCCACTCCCGCGCTTAACGGGACCGCGAAAGCCCGTGCTCCTTCCGTAGTCTCGTCGGTCCCACCCTCCGGAAGAGCATCGGTCGATCCGCGGCGGTCGTAAGTGAAATGACGGTGCCATTGGATGCAAAACGCTCATTCGATTACCAAATTTCCATCAGGCTACAAGAGGATTTGAAGAAAAAGAAAAAGAAGCGGAAAAGAGAGGATGATAGTGACTTGGAAGGTTCTGCACGAATATCTGCTTCATTCATAGTATCACGGACTGATAACATGGGTAGATTCCGTTAAATCAGTCAAGACTGTACCGGTGGTTCATCCGCCACCTATATTACCTGTCAAGATCGCGAAACCTCCAGGGCCTGTAATAAATCATGCGAAGGTGGATACCTTCAACGATTCTGCTGAACCTATCTGATGTAGCTTCAGCCGACCATGGGCCCTGATTTCAGCCTCCCGCCATCCGTTCAATTACTCCCGCCACGACCACCGGTAGCACCACCACCTGTTGCTGGACCTAGTAAACCTACAGAAGTTATGGAGGACTTTAGTAAGCTCAAGCAGCCACCTCAGGTCCCAGTCAATACTTTCTACTCGAGCATCGAACCGTGGATACGAGGCATCAAGGAAGAAGACATAGGTTTTCTCGAGTTCACAGGGGACGAGATAGAACCCTACATAGTTCCTAAACTCGGACGACATTATACTGAAGTGTGGGAGGAGCAGGATATGGAAATATATGGCGCACCGCTCCCTGGGTTCTCCTCACATCGGACGGGCGATAGTTCTGGGTCTCTTCCGAAATGGGATCCTTCGACACTCTCGGAGCCAGATTTATTGGCTGAGGAGCGAAGCCATGGGCCGCTGACGGAACGATTGATAAGCGCACTACTGCCAATGCCTGACGTTACCGTGTGGAAAGGTGTCAAGGCTGCAGAGGAGGCGATGGAGGGTCGGCCGGGTGGTACTGGAGCTGCTGCAGCTAGACGCGAGAAAGTGAACGTTGCGGATTTGGAAGAACGAATCCAAGACACGATGCGATTTCATGGCTTGTTACCGGAACCGGTAATTTCCAATTTCTGAATCTTGGTGCGATATATTTACTGATTGTGCATTTCTAGCCAAATTACTTTGCCAAGGTTGACGATCCAATTGCAACAGCTCTTCGGCACGCACAGCAAGAGCTTCGTAAAGTCGTCGCCATGAACAAGGCTCGCCGAGAGTGTCTGGTGGCTATAGCAAAGGACCGTCTAGCATATCAAGAGTTTCTCGATGCACGAGATTCTCTCGATAAGGCGATTTTAGCTACCTACAGCAAGCTTCAGAAGAAGGATGCTCCGAAGTTGGGCAGGAAGAAGAAGAAGGGACCTGAATTGAACGGAAGTACGAGCACGGTCGACATCCCGAAGCCTCCACCCTCGGCTCTTGGCCTTGGCCCAGACGACGAACTTCATTTAGTCGTTCCCGACCAACTAAAACAGTTGGTGGAAACCCGGAGACAGTGGGTATCTAATGTAGGAAGCATTTTCGAGGACAAAGAGAGGGAGTGTCGGGGTCGAATATGGGATCTACCAAAGAAGAGCATATACGAGGGCTTGGAGGAAGTCATGAAACGTGAACTAGAGAAGTCACAACCACCTATAATCGAGGGCAGTCAACGGACTACGTCGCAGAACCAAGCTGATGAGATGGACGTTGGATGATGCCCTATAGTTATTTGATAGCACGTCGCATGCTCATTAATCTTATTCTTCATGTTCATGGTTCCTATTCCCTCATTGCACACTCTTCTTTGCAACCTTATCTCTCTCATCTTTGAAGGCAGTCGTGTACGCTCATCAATATACATACGTCTCGTGATCAAGAAATCATCCACATCATTAGGATTGCAACAGAGAAACGTGTACTAGTGTACTAGTCTTTCGACTTGTGCTTTTTGGATTTTTTTGGTGACTCCCCTTCCATTTTCCGTTTCCTCCCCTTCGACTCCTTTTCCGTCACTTGTGGCACCCCTTCTCGAGGCTTGTCAGAGATGACATCGGGTGGAGCAGAGCTTTCAATGTCCATAGGTTCATCAGCAGTAAAGATACCCGATCGAGAGCGCCCGCCATATGGAACGAATTGGTGTTTCAAAACATCTTTTGGATATGATAGACGGGGTGGGTTTTGGTGGATGATCGGTTGTAGCTTTGGAACTGTAGGCATCGGTTGTTGTGCAGAAATGATAATCTGACGTGCCATCGCCTTGGGAGCTGATGCAGCGCATGTGAGTAAAGCGGAAATTCACTTCGGGTTGTCAATACCTATGCAGAGTTTGCCTTTCTTTTTCTTCCGAGGGAGCAAGCAAGACAGACACCGGAGTTCCTCTCCCCCAATCAAGTCCGTCTCATCGTCGCCGGCAGACCATATATCGTGTGCGACATTCTTTCGTGTGAGACCCCCAACGCGTGCGGTTCTAGATGAGACGGGCCGCTCGATTTCCACTCCTTCCAGGTGTTGAGCTTTGATCTGTCATGCATGTGTCAAAGAGCATTCGAGGCAGCTACACGAAGAATGACCGCGCACCGAGTCCGGGACACGTATGAGCCAAAGCTCAAGATCGTCGTTATTCCTAATTGTATCCCATTCGAACGGTCCGGGATCGACTGTATGGTCGACTAAGATGGCCCCTGGAGGGGGTTTATATGCCCAGTGAGGATTGTCCCCTTCATTCTTCCCAAGCTCCGTGACAGTGACTGGTGTAGCTTTCGTCTTTTTCTTCTTCGATGATTTGTCCTTCTTTTTTTCAAACTTTTGGACTGTCACTGTGTGAGGTTCTGGCGAGGGCATTTTTCGAAATGATTTGAATTGTCGTGTGCTCTCAGAGTTTGGTAAGAGCCTGGGAAACAAGCAGATTATGTAACTAGATCACTGTGCTTCGTGGCTGCCGATCACTTTACACCGATTACCGTACGGATATGGCGAAGGGTGCTCCGGCAATCTTGACCATCGCAGGCTCTGATTCGAGTGGGGGGGCCGGTATACAAGTGCGCAATAGAACTTTCTTATACTGTTGATTGGCCGAATGATATTGGATATCAAGGCAGACCTGAAGACATTTGCAGCGTTGGGGTGTTATGGTGCCAGTGCGATTACAGCACTCACGGCACAGAACACCATTGGTGTGCAAGCTGTTCATGGCACTCCGCCGGACTTTGTCTCCCAACAGGTATTGGCCTCTTGTCCTGGGCACAAATACCCCTGTTGAAAACAGTTTCGGCACGCAGATAAATTCCGTACTGGGTGATATCGACGTTCGTGGAATGAAAACCGGGATGCTCTTCGACTCGAATGTTATCCATGCGGTAGCCTCCACTTTAAAGGAGCACTTCTCAAGCAATGGCATCATTCCTTTGGTCTGCGACCCCGTTTCCGTCTCAACCTCCGGTCACACCCTGTTGCATCCCGATGCTATTGACACCATGATGAACGAGATGTTCCCTTTAGCTTCCCTGATAACTCCCAACAAGTTTGAGGCAGAACTACTACTCCGAAAACGGGGGTTTCCTTTCGCGATCAACACTGTGCAAGACATGATAACCGCTGCCCAAAATTTGTCGACTCTCGGTTCGAACGCTGTCCTTCTCAAGGGGGGACACATAAACATATCCCGAGAAGAAATAAGTGGCGTAGTCTCACCAGACATCGAGGTCAACCGTGATTTTATATTTGACCAGAACGTCGAGATTCTTCTAGCGCACAACTCCGCGAATGCCACGAATGAGTTCGTCGTCGACGTCCTTTTCATCAAGTCTGAAGGAAAGGCGATCTTGTATCCAAGACCACGTCTGGTGTCCTCGAGTACTCACGGGACCGGTTGTACCCTTAGCGCCGCCTTGGCTTGTGCTCTTGGCAGAGATATTGCCTGTGAGCCGCCATTTTTTGTACTTGCCCCCGTTAATAGCTTCCAGTGGCAGAGGCAACCGCTCAAGCGACGTCATACACTCACTTTGGAATTGAAACTGCCTCCCCAATTGGGCAAGGTTTCGGTCCCTTGAATCATCTCCACTTGGTCACCAAATCACTGATCGCCCCGTAAGCCTCCATATGCCTGTTTATAGATGGAGAATTCACCGCACATTACCTCTAGTCGAACAAACAGGAACCCTTTCCCTCTGACATACAGCCTCATTCGAAATACCTCGGCTAAATGGACTGAGTACGTGCAGCATGAATTTGTCACCCAACTGGGCAAAGGCACGCTTGAGCGATCGTCTTTTCTCCATTTTATCAAGTATGTCATTTCACCACCAACGTACCCTGCATCTCACTCAGGAACAGGCAAGACTATCACTATTTGAAATATTACGCCAGAGCACATGCGTAGGTTTTGGGTGGTGCTAATTTATTGTTACCATTCTCAACACACAGTACAGCCTCCTTGCTGCAAAGTCTGACAGTTTTGCTCCGATCTTGGCAGCGACACATGTTGTATCGCATATTGCTAAAGAGAGTTCCATGCACACATCGTACTGTGCGCAGTGGGGTATCACTAAGGAGGAGCTAGAATCCACGCCAGAGTCGTCCACGACCACGGCTTATGGTGCTTTCCTTCTAGACACGGGGCTGCAAGGTGCGTGGCACTTACCATGTAGAACCTGGAATACTAATTCGTCTCGATCTTCAGGTGACACAATGAGATTGGTAATGGTGCTGGCTGCTTGCCTTCTTGGGTATGGTGAAGTTGGCTTGTGGTTAAAGAGCGAGGCACAGAAGCCGAACTCCTGGGTCGTGTGGGAAGGAAATCCGTACTTGAAGTGGATGGAAGATTATTCCGGAGAGGATTATCAGAATGCAGTGAAAGTCGGTCTTGGTGAGAACACTCATTCCTCCACCTAACCTTTCCCTAACCGCGGGTGCCACAGAGACGATAGAAAGTCGTGCAGTGGCGGATCCTCCTTCTGCCTCACGCTATGCTGAGTGGTTGGCTGTTTGGGAGAGGTGCACCGACCTGGAGAAGAGCTTTTGGGACATGGCTATGAATCTGTCGTAGTGACGACGCACGTATAAATTGACCACGAACTGCTGCTACTACTTCAGAGCAAACGTCTAATTCTCAAACATGGCTTCAGGTAACGGCGAGACGACCGCTACTTTCGATTGTCCGGTCGCGTATGCCAGAACTCGTACACTATACACTCAACACTCAACGGGTATGAATACAACTGAGCGGCGCAATGAAGAAAAATAAAGGGGCCACTCGAAAAACCGTCACGTACACGCCCCAGGTAAAGGGTCCAAGAACAGTAACTGCGAAAGAAGAATTTCTCAGTCAACCGAAGACTTGCCGTCGTCGCTGCTTGCATCGTGTCGATCGGCGAGTGGGGTCGGGGCGGTCCATCCAGAGCTGCGCGTCCAATGCACGAATCGCGACTGCTCCAGAACAGCGTGATACACCCCCTTATTGAATCCAATGCATTGCAGTCCCACGCAGGATATCCTCAGGGCCCCGACAGCATACAACTGACCTGTCTCGTACGTGTTTTGAGGCGACACATTCTTCCGGCTCGCGAGCGTCTCCTTGATTAACGCTTGTGTAGTCTGCAAAATGTCCACGTAAAGGGAGAAAAGATCACGGATCATTTCCTGTACCTCGGTCGAGAGTAAGTCCCACTCTTGAGTCGTCAGATCGTCCATGCGAAACGCCCTATATGTACCCGCATAATACCACTTCCCGTTTTTGTGATAAAAGCATTCTGTGAAGAACGTCATCGCAGTAAGAGCATTCGCTTGCCAGCCGCGGAGCGAACCAGCGTACCGGTCGGTTCTCGCATGTGGCCAAGCACGTCCACGGCCAACCACCGATGCGCAGTGACGACAAGCGGATTTGTGATGCACTTGAAAACCGGGGCAAGAAAGTATCCGTGTTCTTCCCGATCCGGACACCAGTACGTCGTGACTTGGGCCAAGACGCGGTAGTTCTTCAATCTGATAATCCTAGCTAGAGAAACCGGCTTAGAAAAGAGAATCAGAGTTTCCGTACAAGTTCTTTAAAGTCTTGACGCGAGGGTCAGTAAGACGAGTGCATTGGAAAATTGCACGCACGCCCGTGGTATTGCGGAAGAAGTCGCCCAACGAATATGAATGTGGGAGAAAAATGGGCTGCAGCTCTTCTTCCGGGATGTCGGGCGGAAGGGGGAGCGCGGCAAGTATCGAATGCCGTGCAGCGATTGTCTTCTCGGCTCCACCCTCCAACGAGAGCGATGACAACGCAATCTGGACGAGCGTGCGAAAACATCTCGTCGGTCAGCCCCATATATGCGCTCACCTTTTCGTTGAGACCGGCGTCACTTACACTAGGAACAAACTTGTCCGACGCCCGAGAGGCACAGGTGGTGGGACGTTCCAAAAAGCAAGCGGTTTTGGGTGGTGTAATGATTCGTACCCAGGAGGACGGCGAGTCGGAACGTACCTAGCAGAGAATACAGTCAATCACTGATAGAATCGCCGCGTGATGAATTCCGGGGCCATCTATACGCAGATGAGAAGAACTCCTGGGCGTATTTCTCTCACATGTCTTTCAAGATTGACGCCCTTCTCGTCGTCCGTTTGATCCTCGGCACCATTGGAAGAGTCGCAATGCTGAAATTCTTGTAGTGCACTCGGGGTCACCGATGAAGGGGTCGACGATCGCCTGAGAATCTCGAGTTCTCGTTCCAATCGAGATACGATAGCTGACTTCTGTCTAACTGAGGTATATGCGTCCTCGAGACGTACCACCACATTGTCGCGGGCTGCCAATGCCTCTGTGACCCGTAGTCGTTCCAGTTGAACTGCAAGCGCAACCTCTGCAACTGCCGCGGGGTCCTGCGTGGGGTAAGTAGTCTGAATGTCGTCGAGTAGTGGCCTGGTACAACGGAGGTCGGCGTCAGCATGCATACCATTGGTATTTCCGATGACAGAGGTGACGACGATGTGCTGTGATTTCCAGTGGCAGGCGGTACTGTCAGACGGTCCTGCATCATTGTGCTGGTGATGGTCGAAAGGCAAGGCGTGTAACCACTAGCAGAGCCACCTCGGCTTAGTCTGGTCGTTCACTGACGCTCATTCCTTTGGCTTCTAACACCATGAACCCAGAGAATGCTTCGAAGACAAAGGAACCCGTCCCGCCAGCATCGAGCCATGGAAAACGAGCAATGACTGCATCGTCCATTTTGACGACGCTCGCTCACGGCTCGGCACCATTTCTCTCGACTTTCCTGGTCATACATCTGTCGGCGCCAATTGCAGCTAACATCGGCGGATCTAGACTAGCATCTAGTATCATGGTCAGTACTTGTTCCGTGTGTTGGTTGACTGGGCTGCTTCAGGTTTGCGCTTGTGGATGTGCAGCTTCTAGGAAGGGAGTACTACCAAACTACGTTTGGGGAACGATACCTGCTTCTCTTACCCTTTGCTATTCACGTTACGTCGAGCATAGCTAAGCGAGTCGTCCTCACCCTCGCTTCGAACTCTTCTTCTCCTTCAAGCGGTCCGTCTACGTCAGACTCGGATACCACTGCTCAGTCTGAAAAGCCATTCACCCCAAAATCCCGTGCTCGTTTCCGCAAGCTGACGAGTCTACTCAGTATCTCTGCATATGCCGCACTTTTCCTCTTCGTCCCTATCCATGTTGCTACACATAGACTGTTACCTGCCGAGGCGGACGCTCTCGTGTGGTCTTCGAGCGGCGCCAACTTGGACGCGCTTGGCTCTTCCGAGCTCGACTTCGAGTTCGTCAAGACAGCTATAAAGACGTGGCCACGGCGGAATTGGATACTCTATACGGGGCTCGTAGGCAGCGTACTCGTGCACGCCGCGGAAGGCGCCTCTATCATTTACACGCGGTACATCAGGGGACGCGTGGCTTTACCAAGTCGGCCATCTCCGCGTGGCAGTGATCGCGGACTTACCAGAGGCAATAGACGGACCATTGTCATTGCTGGCGTCGCTGCTTTGCTGGTATTGACAGGTCTCTGGGTGGTTTCAAGAGAACCAACGTTTGCGCCGTCGTCGGTCGTACGGCGGTGCCAAGTCACTATGATGGGCACTTGGGTGTATCGGATGTGAAGTACATATGCCCTTGGTGGCACCTAGCTGTGTGTGAGGGGCGTACGAGTTTATGATTGGGAGCTGTACGATACTACTGAAGCTATCCATTTTGAATTGTTCGTTCAAATTTGTGGTAACAACAAAGATATACATGTGGTAACTGTGGGTACTAAACCGTGCTGCAAAGCCTTCTGAGTCCAGTTCCTTCGGATATCATGGTACTGTTTCGTATCTAAACCCTCCATGACTCCTGAACAGTTCATCCTTCCAGGCGTATGGCAGGTTGGTTTGCGTGTGTAGCCACCCGATCGTGATGCTCGCGGATGTGATGAACATGATGTAGTCGCGTCTGATAACGCGACGCCCACCAGTTGGCCACACATAGACCAACTCGACTTCGCCGCTCATGATTGTGATACCGTGCTTAGTTGTGAAGTGGTCAGGGCGCTACCACAAGTGATAGGCTCCAAGCGTTCCCATCCCTGGCGTCCGCGTAAAAATATGAAGTTCACGGACAATAAGTACACTGGTAGGAGTCAATGCTGCCTCCGCAAATGCAGATTAAGAACACATATAATGAGCCTGACGCTGTTTGTTTGACGCAGGGACTCTTGGGTGGCCCCAGTTAAGGGGTGAGATGTGTTATTTTGCTAACAGCCTGGAAACCCTGGAAGCGCAACCAACCAACACACCTGTTTGCAACTGGACCACTTGCATCCGTCCGTCGTCCAATGATATCTAGCCATAGTAGACAGACACACCATCGTCCCAGAGATGCCTTTACGCGCACAGTCCACTAGTCGTTAACTTGGTCTGGGGGAACTCAAGTTAACGATTGAACTCCCGTAGCGTTCTAGCGTCGGTCTGTCACACGACGACACCATGATATACGATAACGTTGTTTGGCTACCATCCGAAATCAAGGAGATGGCTCCTTGGCCACACCGCATGCTCGCGGCGTGTCCCCTCGTTCAGTGGGAATGACCTGTGCGTATGTCACGCATCTTTGAGCAATTGTTGTCCAGAAGACGACGAAGAATCGGAACTTAGTGGGCTGGTTGAGATATGGTTCGACACGACGCCAAGACAAGATCGCACGCACGAGGAACCTTTACCTGCACCCCCCAACCGACGGTAGCCTTGATGTGTCCACGTGCCTGTTTCGTCTTCGGCGGATCCCGAGACTATGTACAACATGCATACGATAGGTCATGTTCCAGTCATTGGCCGTGTGAGGAGATTCCAACTTCCAATACTGCTGAACCGGTTCGTAACTCCACACAGGCCGTTTTAACGGCAATTAATCCTTAACCCTCGTTCACCGTCGCTGATCGCGAAGGTGAGAGCCTCATTTCTGGCCGAGATGCAGGTAGACGTCATCGCTCTCGCATATGATAACAGGCATCACGCCAGGAGGAACTTCCACCTCCCTCTTATATATGCTCGAGGTACGTATACCGGTCTACAGTGGTGTTGCGGTTCTTATCTGTACCTAACAAAGGCCTAATGACAGTATCTTAAACAGAGTTGGAAAGGTCGCAGTGGGGGTAGCAACTAAGCCCCCTGACCTGAGCTCTCGCAGGCTCGAAACGGCTGGCGCACCCAGCATGCTTCCTGCATTACGCCTTTTTACACGGCATCTGTCACAACGGGGACCGCTAGTCGTTTCCAGGATCTGGAGTCCTGTCAGTATGGAGCAGTCTTGTGTGGCGTGTCAACTCTGGTGTCTCTCCATATGTATACCAGGGATGTGAAAAGCGGGTGGACTCCGACCTTGGAAACGTGCAGAGCTTATACAAAATGTCAGGATATCTCACTACGGATCGAATCAACGTGCTATGATTACTGGAGTTGGCAATTGTGCTGCAGTGCAAGCGGAATTTTCATTACCTTTCTTTCTGGAGGGAGGAGCGAGTGAGAGTTTTTAGGAGCTTCGAGGCAAGGCATGCTCGTGGAAAGTAATGCACCACCCACAATGACAGCGTTGAACGCAAGACATCTGCTACCCCCAAGGACACCTTTGCTCACTCTAAACCTGCGTTTACACTCATGATTTACATGGCGGTAATCAGGAGTAACATTAACTGTACCGAGTCCAATTCCATGCTTCCCCCACGACGCTTTAACAACTCATCCTCCCAGGTGTGCGACGGGTTTGTCCGCGTGAGCAACCGCCCGGTCGTGCCCGAGGTGATGTTCACGGATGTGACGGATGTAGTTGTGTCTGATAACTCGGCATCCACAACCCTGCGTTCGTTGTTCATGCTTCCAGAGCTTTCCAAACTGTTAGCAATGCAGCACATCTGACACCTCAAGCGAGGCCATCCAAGAGGCCCCTGCATCGGACAAACAAACAGTACGTATTTCCGGAACTGCACTCGTTGAGTCGACGGCAGCTTCTTGAACCACACAGAGCCAGTATACCTGTTGTCCGTGGAATATCTGTCTTTGCACGGATCCCCAGGGCTGGGAATGCTTGGAACTTATCAACTGTGGTACTGCCCCGGATCACTTCAAAGATAAACACGGTATCATAAATTTAGCCCGTGAAGTGGAATTGGTCTGTATGTGGCACCTATTTGCGACTGGACCAACGTAGTGTTTCGGTATCTGTCTGTTGTCCAACGGTATCCGGTTACGGTGAACCACCATGTCCGCAGGGGGTCTTTATACGCAAGATTCGGCGGGAAATTAAACTGGCTTGGAGGGCTCGTGTAAACGTACGCTGGTGATTGAATCAATGTGGTGTTCTAGCCATCCGTCTGTTGTCTGGTGATATCAATAATAGCGGACAGGGACTTCAGCGCCTCCAAGGTATGAAAGGTACATCACCGCTGGTGTCAACGAGAGAAGTTAAACCAGGGTATAAGGCTGGAGAGCTTCGTAAACCGGTAATGAATGGAGGCTGGTTTGAACAAGGATGTCGTCTCAGAGATGTTTCGACGAAAGTGTTAAGAAGCGTGACAACGTACGAGGCTGCCACGAGAGAAACCATACAGTTCAAGCCCTGAGTACTGTGTGGAAGTAGACGAATTGCCGAAGTTGTTCCACTGCTAGCGATCCCTGGTCGGGTCGCGTTTGTCGGAGTAGGGAAATGATGGACGCCAAGGTGCTTTCGCGGAGAGTTCAAACGTTCAGCGTGAGGGCTCCGTGCTTGCAGAAATGCCATATGTGTATATGATCGATCGGTACCTGTGCAGCGTACATATGTGATCGGTCTCCCGTGCGTGGTATGCACACGTCTATGGAGATTCCAAAACGTGGCTGGCGAGAGTGAAAGTGGGAAAAAGGAGAATGAATATTGAGACCCGTAGGTCTACCACTCCGGAACAGCGTGTCATCCTTGTGCAGGGGCCATGCTAATCTTCTCCGTATCATTCCGATTTTTCCGTATGTCACCCCGCAGGGGACAACAACATCTCTGAGTCGTCGTCACACTCCACCCAGGCTTTGTCTTTTGTTTATACCAGGAACGATACCTGCTTTTCTTACCCTTTGCTGCTATCCACGTTGCACCGAGCGTAGCCAAGTGGGTCGTCCTCACCCTCGCCTCGAATCCATCTTCTTCTCCTTCAAGCAGTCTTTCTAGGTCAGACTCGGTTTACACTGCTCAGTCTGAAAAACCGTTCACACCCAAATCGTATGCTCGTATCTGCAAGCTGACGAGTCTACTCAGTATCTCAGCATATGCTGCACTCTTCGTCCCTATCCACGTTGCTACACAAAGACCTGCTACCCGCCCAAGTGGACGCTCTCGTGGTCTTCGAGGGACGTCGAGTTGGACGCGCTCGGCTCTTCCGAGCTGAACTTCAAGTTCGTCAAGATAGTTATAGAGACGTGGCCATTGTAGGGTTGGATGCTGTATATGGGGCTCGCAGGCAGCCTACTCGTGCATGCTGCAGAAGGTGCCTCCATCGTTTACATGCGGTACATCAGGGGACGCGTGGCGGCTTTACCAAGTCAGCCATCTCCGCGTGGCAGTGATCGCGGACTCACCAGAGGCAGTAGACGGACCATTGTCATTGCTGGTATTGCTGCGTTGCTGGTATTGACAGGTCTCTGGGTGGTTTCAAGAGAACCAACGTCTGCGTTGTCCTCGGTTGTTCAGCAGTACCAGGACATCTTGATGGGCACTTGTGTCTCTCGGTTGTGAAGTACATCCGTTCGTGTACGAGGGGTGCATGAGTTTATAGGAACCATTTCATCTTAAACTGTCTTCGTTCAAACCTGTGGTGACACTAAAGATATGCATGTGGTAACTGGGGGTACTAAATCATGCTGCACAAGTTTTTTGAGCCCACTTCATGGTAGTCATGTATCCGAATCCTCCATGACTCCTTAACAATCAATCCCTCTCAGGCGTACGGCAGGTTGGTTTTCGTATGCAACCACCCGATCGTGACGCTCATGGGTGCAGTCAGATAACGAGGCACCTATAATTCTGCCACACCAGACTAACTTGACTTCACGACCCATGATTGCGATATCGTGCTTGTGTGTACTACAGTTGATAGGTTTCAACTGTTCCCAGCTCTCGGCATCCGTGTGAAAGTGAATGCTTTCAGAAGAACCACTGCTGAACTTTGAGTCCCTGCACGAAGCCCAAGGACGGTACGTATGCTAATTCTTGATTCAAGGAGTTAACGTTGTCTCCACAAATGTAGCTCGCAGAATACTTACCGTCTGTTTGTCCGCCGCGGAGGACTCTTGGGTGGCCTGGGTTAAGATGGGAGATGTGAAACAGCTGGAAAAACACTGGAAGTGCAACCAACCGAGGTACCTGAGATACCTATTTGCAACTAAAATGTGCTTAACAATTGAACTCCAGCTAGCGTTCTGGCATTGGTCTGCCGCACGACGATATCACGATATCCAATTACAGTGGGTGGATACGTTGTCTCGCCGCCATCCGGCATCAAGTTTAGAGATAGTTCCTTGATCGCACCACTTGCTCGTGACGTGTTACCTCGTCGTGGGGTTGACCCGCAGGTGTGTCACATACATCTAAGCAATAGTTGCCCAGTAGATGGCGGAGGGCCGGTTGAAGGATAATTAAACATGAAGCCGACACAAGATCGCGCGCATGAGGGATCTTTACTGGCATCTCCACATCAGAACCAGTTGTCTTGATGTATCTGCGTGCCCTTCCCAGTTTTGGTCTTCGGAAGGTCCCGAAATCGTCTGAAGCGAGAACCAAGACGTCGGGTACCAAGGCCATAATGTGCAGGCATCGGGCCATGTGCTTTTGTTCTTCAGTTCTGATTTGCCACAGCCATTGGCTGTGCGGGGAGGTCCTAATGTTTCTGATTCGGTTCGTAACTCCACACTGGGTATGTCGTAATGAGTAAATATGCAAGTAATTATTATCTAATCGTCTTTGGAAAGTCCCTAGAGAAACAAAATCCTTCCTGTGGCAGTCCAACGGCGATTAATCCTTAGCGCCCAGTCACTGTCGCTGACCATCGACCAAGCTCAAGGTCCAGCCACCTCGCTTGTCAGGTGCAATGCTCCCTAATACACATGCTACACGGGCGTGAATTGATCGAACAAAAACCAAGCAATGCCCACCTACGCCATACCAGCAGGCGAGGTAGAAAGATAGGCTCGGAGTACTTCTTGTCTGACACTGTGATTGAGAATTCATCATTTTCAATTTGAACTTTGTTTCCTGTCGCAGATAACTGGAGTTTCGACGGTCGGTTATGTCCTGGACGGCACAACTACATTATGATTCAATTATTCCTCGACTGGGCCCAGTGAGGGTCCGTTGATGTTAAGGTGCTTGTAAGTCTCTGTCGCTTCCTGTGTATTAAAATAAATTGCTTCCCTCGCAGTAAAACTGGACCCGGACTACACACTGGCTCTCGTGACATTGCACTCACGCCTTTCCCATGAACCTCGCCTTCGTTACAGGGAAATAATGAATATGTACTTGGTATTCTTCAAGTTTCCCGCATCTATGGTTTCCCTTTATGGCGGCTTTACGATTCTACTTAAAAGAAAAAAAAACACAACACAATGTTGGCTGGCTCTGATCGATGACTGACCACGCATCGCGCTAATGCCTGATTGCCTCAGTGACAACGCCGAACAAGATGTCGAAAATTCCTGCTTTTAACGTGACACGGTGGGTAATTACGCATTATGACTTCACTCATACAGGGAACGAGCTCAAGCACCCTCTTTATCCCCAATTCTTCTTTGTTCCTGTTTCTTCTGCCTTGCTAAACGGCAACCCTTTCTTGTCTGATCCTTTTCCTTTCCTGCTGTAATTCTGCCTTACCTGTTTTCCATTATTACGCAAACAATATCTTATCCACCTTCCAGTTTTCCTGGAGAAATGCTTCATAGTTTATCGTTTTTGTTTTGTCTGGCTTTGCTTATTGTCCAAGGTTCGTGAACTGGGCATCATTGGAGATAGCTATAGTCATTTGTATCGTTATTTTATTTCATGCAAGCACTGCAACTGCTAACTCCTCGCCAAACTAGGTTAATGGGTTCCTAGATTACCAGAGACGGCATCTTCTATTTCCTTTTTTCCTTCCCTGTATACCTTCCCTAGATACCCATATGGTCACCACTGGCTCATGTCCTATCTCCCATCCTTACAGGCATACTAAGGGAGAGATGTCGAATGGGCTTGACCCGGACTCATCCCCAGAGACATTGGAAAGCCACCATGGAACATGGAAATTATGCTCGAGTCGGGAATGGCTTGGCGGAGTTATATTTATCTTGCTTTCTTTGAAGAGTATTCGCTGTACGTACGTGGACTCTGGCCATCGATCAACACTGGTTTTCGGCAGTGCCAGCCTATCGACAATCTTGATGCGGTCCGTCCCCGTGTCTTTCCATGTGATACTAGGGGTGTACAGTGTGAATCAGCTCCGGTCTATGTAACATGCAGAACTTGAGCAAGACGTCAGATTACCTGACTGCGGACTGAAGCGATGTGCTCTGGCTACGAAAGTTGTAGCATAGTGCGAACACACTTTCACCACTTTTATTCTTTCTGAAGTCATGAATGAGCGGGAGTCCTAGTAGAAGCTTCAAGGCAATGCTAGCCTGCTCGTGGAAGGTAATACGCCGTGCATAATAACAAGGTTCAACACAAGATATCTGCTACCCCCAAGGTGCTCTTTGCTTACTTTACACCCGTGGCTACACTCGTGATTTACTTGGCAGTGACTAGGAATAATAAATTAAGTGTATCAAGTTCAACTCCTTCAGATTCCATGGCAGCCATGCTTCCTCCATGACACTTGAGTGACTCACCCCCCAAGGCGTATGAGAGGTTGGTTTGCATGAGCAACTACCCGATCGTGTCCGAGGTGATGTTCACGGATGTGACGGATGTAGTTGTGTCTGATAACTCGGCATCCACAGCCCTGCCACATGCAGACCAGCTCTACTTTGCGGGATAAGTTTGTGATACTGTGTTTATCTTTGAAGTGACCTGGGGCGGTACCACAGTCAACAGGTTCCAAGCATTCCCAACCCTCCGGATCCGTGTAAAGACAGAAAGTCCACGGACAGCAGGTATACTGGCTCTGTAATTTAAGAAGCTACCATTGGACCAACAAATGCAGCTTAAAAAATACGCACCACTTGCTGGTGTGATACAGGGGGCTCTTGGATAGCCTTGCTTAAGGTGTGAGACATGCTGCATTGCTAACAGTTGGGATAGCTCTGGAAAGACGAGCAACGAACATACCTGTTTGCGACTGGATCAACGTAGCGTTTCAGTATCCGTCTGTTGTTCAATGATATTCAATTATAGTGGATCGTGATCCACCACGTCCTCGGGAGATGGCTTTAAATGCAAAAGTTGATGGGAAGTTAGGCTGGCCGGGGAGGCCAGTGTAAACGTACATTAGTAATTGAATCAGTACAGCGTCCTGGAAATCCGTGAGGCTGTTGCCCAATTGTATCCAGCCATAGCGGACGGACGCGTCCTTGCGAGACGTCTTTATATGTGAGGCTCGGCGGGAACTTAAATTGGCTTGGAGGGCTCATGTAAGCGCACATTGACAATTGAACCAATGTGGTGCCCTAGCCATTCGTCCATTGACTGGTGATATCAGTAATAGCGGACAGGGACTTCAGCGCCACTGAAATATGTACAGGTGTATCACCGCTGGTGCCAACAACGAAGTCAGACCGGCATAGAATGTCGTAGGGGGCGGGAATGTGAACTAGAGATGAATAGAACCTTGTTTGAGCCGAAGTGTCAGCTCGCGTTTGTATCGACAAAAGTGCTCAGCGGTACAACAACATATGGGTCTCCCAGTGACGAGAGTAACCACGAAGCTACAATCTTTGCATGGGAGTAATGGCCTGCCATCAGCGATCGCCGATCAGATTGCACTTTTTAAGAATCGGAAGTGGTTCAGTGTGAACTTAGGCGTGAATCACCTGTTTCTCTACACCGGCAGGCATACATATACGTATATGATCAGTCGATAATTGTGTGGGGTGTGTACGTATATGATCGACCAGAGGGCACTCACATACTGGTAGAGTCAGCGCGGGCTACAGGGGTTAGCGCATTAGAGCAGTGCGACGTGGGACACATTGTCCCGATACGCTTTACGGTCGCTATCAACAAGTAGAATGAAATGGCGTAAATATTGTGGCCGTAAGTTTTTTAAAAAATTCCAAACCTGGGCGGTGAAAGTGGGACAAAGGAAAATAAATATTGAGACCCGTAGCTCTATTACTCCGGAACGCATCACAACCCCTTCGGGCACCAAGAAAGGAAAGACTTTCAGATGAAGATTGGTTCCCATGGAGATTCCCAAGTCCTGATTTCGAATAACATTAAACTTTATCCCCCGCAAACGCTGGCTGGCATGATAGAACTATACTACAATCACTATCTCCTGATCATCGGGCGGTTTCGCTTCCCGGGAGCATGGCCATACCAGGAGTGACAAATGCTTCATGTATTCGTAAACATACTTACGGCGCATGACGGTTATTCGTTTCAAGTTGATGAAAGACCATAGGCTGACTGCCGGGATCGGTTGACACGGTGCTTCGAATGATTACTCGGAGTGATCATTCAAAGCACGTGAATTACTGAGCTCCGGCTCTGTAGTGTTCTCAACATGAACTAAATTTGTGTGGCACATCAATCCACGTGCACTTGGTGATCACATTCATACCGCCCGCTCCAACGACTCGTGGCCTCATCTTTGAAAGGAAGTATTATTGTGAATTTAGGACATTCATTCACCACTCTGGTTCTACGGCACACACGGCGGTGACGGACCATCGCAAATGACATGTTAGGGACATTTGGATCTAATGGTGCCCGGCTCCAGGTTCTACTAGTAAGCCTTATCCAGTGCCGTGTTGCCCTAATACGGATTGCCGTTATGTGTCGGATCGATTACAGCTATTTGCGAAAATACATTAAAGGTAGGTCCCCTCACTATTCCTATTGGAAACCAAGGATGGTCATGAATATTAACTGGCAGAATGCTGCAGGCACCAAGCGGGTTTCCGCACCGTTGTAACCCCATAGCCTGTATCAAAATGAGGTTCGACTGTCCGGCTCGATGCTTCTTGACCTTTTTGCAGACCTCCAGGGCAGGACTCTTCTGGAATCCCATACTTATATCCGTCTTTTCGTTCAGTGCTGCCGTGATGATTTTATACTGATCTCTCTCTACTCTCGGCTCGCGTACGTCGACTAGAGATATTATATTCGACATGCATTCGGACACAGGTGGAGAAAACATGCCGTATACGACACAGAGAAGCGGTTGCAGGCTCGTAGTATTGAAGCTGCCGCCCGTAAGTTCTAGGTTGGGTACGTTTCGCAGACTCCTTTCCCTCTAATATTTGACATGAACGGCCACATCTGGCAGCACCAATTGGATGAATGCCGACCAGAACCTCGCACCCCCCTCCGCTTGGGAGTGAGTACTCACCATTCCGTAATTACCCCACTGCCACAGTCCCAGCGCTCACATTTACGACCCTTATCATAACGGGATGGGTGAAGTTTTATATGGGTGGGTACCAGCAGGGGGTCGACTTACCTGTAGTGTCCACGGTTACCTGTCTGTTTCGGCAATACTGTGAGAATGGCCACTTCAAGGGCAGTGAGCGGTTTATATGTCATGGACATCCGGCATTGGCCGATGATTGTGCATTCCAAATTGATGTGAGCACTCTTGCAATGCATAACAGTGACTTTACATAGACCAATCAGATCAGTTGATGGAGTGAGTAGCGATCCGAAGCGCACGAGTCACTGAGCTATCGGTTTTCAGGGCTCCACGGTGCCCCCCAGCCGCATCAAGGAGCGGGAAATTGGTCAGGGCTAGTCACAAGTGGTGTGTAATCAATCCTGACTGCCAATTTCCTGCTCGCCGATTGGCATGGCCCAATTTTGTGCGGTGCGTCCGCTCATGTGGATGATCATCTACACTGTCCGCTTCAACGAACTTTCATGGTCTCTTCGGAAGAAAGGAAGCATGACCGTAATATTCACACATTTTACTGGGTATTAGGTTCATCAGATGACACATTAGGGATATGGAGTTGGACGGGATGATAACATGGCTCCAAGTTCTGAAACTCATGTGGTCCGATCAACTTGCGCGGTGATGCCAATAAAGCTTTTCTTGTTTTTCACGAAATGGAGACTAGGCTAATATAATATTGATTGCCCATGCAAGTTTCTCAGGGGTCGATGTGATCCGTGCACGGCAGAAATACAATAGACTAGTGTACATTATAACATCCAAAACATACTGTATGTCAATACCGACGTCCACAGGTGCCGCTGGCCCAAACCCAGGTTCAGGCTCACTGACAACACCTGCATCCATATCCTGTACGTCCTTGTCCTTCTTCGCCACCTTACCACGGGTTTCGCACGGCGTCCTATTCTGCTTCGCGGTCCTCGCTCCAATTAGCCCCACTTACTTACTCCTAACTCTACCACGACCATGTTCGGTTCGGGGATTGCGGATGCTGAAATTAAATTTTGCTTCGTGCCTGACAAAGTGGACCGTCATCTCGTTCCACGCCGTTATCGCCTTCGAAATACCCTTGCACGGAGATGCACCTGTCGCTCCTGCTTTCCCCTAGGACCTAACCCCCCGTTCTTCTTCCCTCTCCTCCTGATTCTTATCCTCACCAGCAAGCAAGCCATCCAGCTCTGGCGGTATCTCTTGCATGGCGACACTGGGAGTACCCCGCAGATACCTGAGCCTGTTTCGGATACCGATAACAATCTCCTGTAACGAGAATGGGATGGTTTGGTTTTCCACTCTACTTGTCAGCGGGGGATGAAGTTCCCACTGCCAGTCGCGGGAGAGAGGGTCTTAGACGGCGGTCGGCAGTTTGTCCGGTATCTCGAGAATAACAGTCTTATATGTCCAAGATCGGCCGACCTTTCTAATGGTGTAACTGCTGCCACCCAGTATCAGAAGGGGGACGTTGAACCTGCAGACAATGGTTCATGCATTTCCCGCGGTCAGTGATAGAGAAATTGAATGAGCCTAATCAAGCGCATCCTAGCAAATCGGCACCGCACTGCAAAAGCGATCGCAGTTGGGCGAAATGCCATCACCGTATCCTCGCTCACGGTTAAATACTGTCAAGTATGTCTCGGCGTCAATTCCGTCTTTTGGTGGGATGTTCAGGCAGCAGCACTTGCTCAGGTTGGCCCCATTATCACTGAGCCTTTCTGTTCTGAGCAAATACTCTCCGGTATGTCTGTGGAACGACACTGTCATCACCCTATTTGAATAGTAAATACAAGCTCGTCACTGTTAGTTCAGAGTCTCTACTGATTCGACACTCATTTGTTGGCTGAGTAGCAAAATGATAGGCCACTAACGGAACAATTGATAAGCATGTTACTACCAATGCCTGAATTTACTGTATGGGAAGGTGTCAAGGCAGCAGAGGAGGCGATGGAGGGCAGGATAGGCGGACCGGAGCTGCAGCACTGCAGCAGCTAGATTCTAGGAAGTGAACGTTGGAGATTCGGGAGAAAAAGGTCAAGATACGATAAGATTTCATGGCTTGGTGTCAGAACCAGTAACTGGGAATTCCCGTATCACGGTAGGATATTTCACTGAGTGCGCGTTTCCGGTCAGATTAGTTCGCGAAGGTTAACGGTACAATCCTGATAGCCCCTCGGCACGTGCAGTAGGAGTTTCGTGAAGTCATCGCTTGAACAAGACTTGCTGAGACCGAGTAATGGTAACAGCAAAGCTCTGTCTAACATATCGAGAGTTTCTAGATGGATGAGAAGAACTCTTGGGCGTATCTCTCTCACATGACTTTCAAAGTTGACGCCCTTCTCGTCGTCCGTTTGATCCTCGGCACCAGTGGAAGAACCACAATGCTAAATTTCTTGTAGTGCGCTCGGGATCATCGATGAAGGGGTCGACAACCGCCAGAAAATCCGAGTTCTCGTTCCAATCGAAATATGATAGTTGATTTCTGTCTAACTGAAGTATTTGCATCCTCGGGACGTACCACCACATTGCCGCGGGCCGCCAACGCCTCCGCGACCCGTAGTCGTTCCAGTTGAACTACAAGCACAACCTCTGCAACTGCCGCGGGGTCCTGTATGGGGTAAGTAGTCCGAATGCTGTCGAGTAGAGATCTAGTGCAATGGAGGCTGACGTCAGTGCGCATACCATTGGTTTTTCTGACGACAGAGGTGACGACGATGTGCTGCGACTTCCAGTGCCAGGTCCTACATCATTGTGCTAGCCAGGTGGTGGTTGAAAGGCAAGGCGCGTAACCACTAGCAGGGCCACTTCGGCTTGATCTTTTGTCGTTCACTGACGCTCATTTCTTTGACTTGTAACACTATGCTTCAACGATAAGGGAAACCGTCTCGCCAGCTCGAGCAATCGACAACCAGCAATGACTGTATCGTCCATTTTGACGATGCTCGCGCACACCTCAGCACCATTTCTCTCCACTTTCCTGGTCATACATCCGTCGGCGCCTATTGCAGTCAACATCGGCGGATCCAGACTAGCATCTAGTGTCATGGTCAGTACCCGCTGTGTGTTTGTTGAGTGGGTTGATTTGGTTTGCACCGGTAGATGTGCAGCTTCTGGGAAGGGAGTACTACCAGACTACATTTGGAGAACGATACCTGCTTCTCTTGCCCTTTACTATCCACGTTACGTCAAGCGTAGCCAAATGGGTTGTTCTCATCCTCGCCTCGAACTCATCTTCTCCTTCTCCTTCAAGCGAACTGTCTGCGTCAGACTCGGATACCGCTGCTCTGTCTGAAGAGCCATTCACACCAAAATCGTGTGCTCGTATCCACAAACTGACAAGTCTACTCAGTGTCTCAGCATATGGTGCACTCTTCCTCTTCATAGCTATCCACGTTGTTACACATAGACTCTCCCCTGCCGAAGCGGACGCTCTCGTGTCGTCTTCGAGCGACATCAACTTGGAGGCATTTGGCTGTTCCAAGCCCGACTCCGAGTCCGTCAAGACACCCATAAAGACGTGGTCATGGCTGAGTTGGATGCCCTATATGGGGCTCGTAGGCAGCGTACTCGTGCGTACAGCAGGAGGCGCCTCTATCATTCAAGGTACATCAGAGGGCGCGTAGGTTTACCAAGTCGGCCATCTCCGCGTGGCAGTGATGGCGGACTCATTAGAGGCAACAGACAGATTGCTGTCGTTGCTGGTGTCGCTGCGTTGCTGGTATTGACAGATCTCTCTGGGTGCTCCCAAGTGAACTAGCTTTTGCGCTGTCGTCGGTCGTACGGCCGTACCAGGTCACCTTAAGGAACGCTCGAGTGTATCGGATGTGAAGTACATACGTCCTTAGTGGCTCCTAGCTGCGTGTAGGGGGCGTACGAGTTTATAGTGAGGAGCTGTACGATCTTGAATTGTTTTCCTTCAAATTTCTGGTAACACCCATGATGTACATGTGGTACCGCGGTGACGTCGCTGAGCAAGGTGCCGAAATCCCCTACCTTTGACGTGACACGATGGCTACTCGCTCGTCATATTTATCGTGCTTACTTCGAAGAGTTGCCGCTGTACGTAGATGGCCATAATGTACTACGGCAGGGAGGCCTCGGTGCCAACTGTATCTGGCCCGGGTACTACGTATATCGAGATGAAGAAGTCCCGGCATGAAGGTGAGAGCCTCGTTTCCAGCCGGGATGCAGGTAGGCGTCATCGCTATCGCATGTGATAACAGGCATCTCCCTCTTGCATATGCTCGGGGTACGTACACTGGTCCACAGCGGGGTCGCGGGTCTTATCTGAACCTAGTACTCCCCAACATAGGCCGAATGGCAGTATCATTTAAGGTGTAAGATGTGCTGCATTACTAACAGTTGGGAAAACTCTGGAAGTATGGACAACGAACACACCTAACAGGTTTGCAACTGGACTGGCGTGGTGTATCCGCATTCGTCTGTTGTCCGACGATGTTCAGTTATGGGGAGTCGTCGCGTTCTCAGGGGGTCTGTATATGCAAGATTCGACGGGAAATTAAACTGGGTTGGAGGGCTCCTGTTGGTAGTTGATTCTGCGTAAAGTGTTGGGAATCCTATAGTCCAGTCACGGCGGACAGACGCGTGGTCACGAGATGTCTACTCGACAAGAAATCAAACTGGTTTGGAGGGCTCGTGTTAACGTACACCGGTGATCTGGTGATTGAACCAGTGCTGTTGTCCGGTGATATCAATGATAGCGGTCAGGGACTTTAGCGTCTGTGAGATACAAGTGTCGAATAGAGAAGTCAAATCGGCCCGAAAGGCTGGAGGGCCTCGCAAACCGGAATCAATGGAAGTTGATTTGAATAGGAACGTCAGCTGGGGTACATCAACGAAAGTGTTCAGTAGCGTGACAGCTTACGAGGCTGCCACGACAGAAAGCACACAGTGCTATCGTGACTTTTGCATGGAAGTAAACGAATTGGCGAAGTCCACTGTCAGCGATCACCAAACATTCAGCGAGGGTTCAGGTATGAATCCGTTGTGTGGCTCCGTGCCCGTGGGCATGCCAAATGTGTATATGATCGATCGACACCTGCGAAGAGTGCACAGGTGTACGTTTGGCCTCCTGCGCGTGATATGCACAAGTATGTGGAGATTCCAAAACGTGGCTGGCGAGAGTGAAGTGGGAAAAAGGAAAATAAATATTGAGACCCGTAGGTCTACCACTCCGGAACAGCGTGTCATCCTTGTGCAGGGGCCATGCTAATCTTCTCTGTATCGTTCCAATTTTTACGTATGTCACCCCGAAGGGGACAACAGCATCCCTGAGTCGTCGTCACACTCCACCCAGGCTTTGTCTTTTGTATATACCACGGCGTTTTCCACATTGCTATATATGGAAAGGCAAGCTTGGGTGCACCGACCCCGCTATTGAACAGCATGGCCTTTTCCATGGTAGTGACAGTTCGGCAGGTCTGCACAATTCACTTACAGGATCACGGTAGTAACCGCTCCGACGCTGTCAGCACTCTGACGGCGTGTTGGATTAGAATCAGGTTACAAGTCTACCCTCAGTCGTTTGTCATTATGTAGATAGCGCCACTTCAGTAGCCTCAGTTCGATTCAAGACTTCGTTCTGCTTCGCCCCATCGAACTGTATAACCGAACTGGCGTCAAATTTGAATCGAAGTGAACCTACTTCGATCTGAGCTTCGTTCGGCAGCAACACTATGGGAAGGCCAGAGGCGATGACGGTACGCTGCAATCTACAGTGCCGGGTGGTGCTGTCAGGCACTCCTGCACCATTGTCACTGACCAAAGGGGAGGTGTGTAACCGGAGTTAATTGCCATTGCCTCAACTTGGTCTGTCTCTTTTGTACGCTGACACTGGTTTCTTTTCGGGCTTAACTTGTACTACTATGGACCCAGAGATCCCAACTGGCGTTCTGAGAATTCGGATCGAAGTGAGCTTATTTCGATTTGTTCGATGGCAACACTATGGGAGGACCAGAGACGACGACGGTGTACTGCAATCTACAGTCCCGGGCGGTGCTGTCGAATAGTCCTGCGCCATTGTCACTGACCAGGTAGCGGTCGGAAGGCGAGGTGTGTAACCAGAGTTCATTGCCACTGACTCAACTTGGTCTGTCTCTTTTGTACGCTGACGCTCGTTTCTTTCCAGGCTTGACTTGTACTACCATTGACCCAGAGAATCCCACAATGACAAAGGAACCCATATTACCAGCATCAGGCAATGGGAACGAGGAATGACTCCATCGTCCATTCTGACGACACTCGCACATGGCTTGGAGCTATTTCCTTCCACTTTCCTTGTTACACATCTTTCGGTGCCTACTACAACCAACAACGGCGGATCTGGACTATCGTACAGTGTCATGTCAGTTACCCAGTTCCGTGCGTTGGTTGAGTAGGCTGACTCGGTTTGGGCCTCTAGGTATACGGCTTCTAGGGAGGGAGTACTACCAAACCACATTCAGAGAATGACACTTGTCCTACGCTATCCACATTACGTCGACCGTGGTCAAGCGAGTTGTCCTCACTCTTGCCTAAAATTTATCTTCCCCTTCAAGCCGTCTGTCTACGTCAGACGTGGATACCGCCCTGCAGTCTGAAAAGCCGCCCATACCCAAACCCCACGCTCGCATCCGTAAACTGACCAGCCCGCTCAGTATCTCAGCATACACCGCACTCTTCCTCTTTGTCCCTACCCATGCCGTTACACATTGTCTCTTACCTACTAAAGTAGACGCTCTCGCATGGTCTTCGAGCAACGTCAACTTGGACACACCTGGCTCTTCCGAGCTCGAGTTCAAGTTCGTCAAGACAGCTATAAAGACGTGGCCATAGCGGAGTCGAATTCTCTATACGGAGCCCATAAGCTGCGTACTCGTGCATGCTGCAGAAGCCGCACAGCTGCATCCGCCATTTACACATGGTACGTCAGGAAACGCGTGGGTTTACCAGATCGGCCATCTCCGCCTGGCAGTACCACAGCTGATGAGCTCCGAGTGTTCTCGGGCCTCGGCGTCCGTATAAATGGATATATCGGTCGTGAAGTACATACATCCTTCGTGACTCCCAGCCATGTGAGGGACGTACGAGTTAATCGCTGTGAGCTGTACGACAGCTGGCGACCAGAAGTACCAAATTATGCCGTTCCACCGCATCCAGCACTTTCGGATTTCATGGCAGTCACGTTCCCCTTCCCTCCATGATGGTTGCACGATTCACCCTCTTGGCCGTAGGGCAGGTTGGTTTGCGTGAGCAGCCACCCGGTGGTGTCCGAGGTGATGCTCACGGACGTGACGGACGTAATTATGCCTGGTAACTTGGCATCCGCAGACCTGCCACGCACAGACTATCTCAATTTCGCGTCCCATATTTGTGATACCATGCTGAATTTTGAAGTGGTCAGGGGCCGTACCGCAGTTGATAAGCTCCAAGCACTCCCAGCCCTCGGGATCTGTGTGAAGGCACAAAGTCCACGGACAACAGGTATACTGGTTCTTGATTCAAGAAGTTAATTACCTTCAATGATGCGGCTTAGAAAATACATACCATTCGTTTACCCGATGCAGGGGCCTCTTGGATGGCCTCCGATAAGGTGTTAGACGTGCTGCATTACCAACAGTTTGCGAAACTCCGGACACACAACCAATGAACACACCTGTTTAGGATTGGACCAATGTAGCACTCTGGCATCTGTCCGACGACTAACGATATCCAGTCATAATGACCAGACAGTCTCGTCCCAGAGAGATGTTTTTATAAGCGAATCTCCGCTGGATGTTAAGTCGGCCTGGAGGGCTCGCACACACGCACATTAAACAATAAAATGTTGATCATGAGTTCCTCTGGCGTTCCGTTGTTCATGATATCATGGTATGATATCCAACTGCGGATGGGCGATAATATGGCGACGCGATTTCATCTGACTTTAGAAGGCAATATATAAAACAGGTGCTTCGAATGTCAGTGGCAGGCACCGAAGTCCTAGAGTAATGTAATAGGTCCCCTGACTAATCCTATTATAGGACCCAGGCCGAGGGAAGTTTTATCCATGTGTGGATATCTGCTAACTTCGATGAACTTTCAGCGCTTCAGCTTCAATAAACATTCACCGACCAACAGAACACCGCGGACTCCAAGCGAGTTTCCGCACTGTTGTAGCTCTAGGGCGTTTCGATGATACCTGTCACCAGGAGGTCCAACTTTCTAGCTCGATACTTCTCGACTGGAGGCCACCGAAGTAAGACTTTTCTAGAATTCCGTACTCAATCTTGTCTTTTCATTTACAGCGCTTTCATAATGATCTTACACTGATATCTCTTACTTAACTTCCGTCTCGTATATAATGGCTAGAGATATTATATTCAGCATGTGTTCGGACACAAGTGGAGAAAATGCGATATACATGACAGCATTGCACTTGCAGGCTTGTATTAAGTAACGCCACAGCCCATAAACTCTAGGTCGGGTAAACTTTGCAGATTCCTTGCTTACCAACCTTCAATATGAATGACCACAGCCCTGTGACAGCACCGATCGGATGAAGGCTAACTCGGACCTTGCGCTCCCCCCTTGCATGATTACCCCGCAGTCCCGGAGCTCACATCCGCGACCCCTTAGCTAGCTGGCCTACGGGCAATACTATCAAATCAAGAAACATTACATCTTCCTTGGCAGGTGGAGGTCTGAGCTGTCTGTGCGCTTATCTCGGAAGCCTTAGCATCCAACATGTCCTTCTGGATTGCCATCCGATCTCACCATAGTCAACATTCCAGCTATTCCTCTGTCCCATCCCTGCCACTGCGCTGTGCCACAGGAAACCCTACCCTGATACCTCTGCATATCCTTGCTATCTTCTCACGTGCTGCATGTGCCCCTGCTACCGTCACACCCTTGCTTGGTTCTTGAGTCCTAGCCTTGAAGACCTCTAAAGTTGATATCTCACGAATATCGACTGACATTCCTCATGAACCCGTAATTACTGACTTATATTTGGCACTTCCTCCTTTCAAGACTAGCCACGTCTGGCATCTGTCATAAGAAGGGGTTGCCCAGGTTGACGCCCACGGGTACGCAGAGGGTCGGGTTCTATGGGTAACGGTTTGGGGAGTCCTGCAAATGTTCATATGATGTCATGTTATCCGTGGGACATCATCCAGCACTGACAGTATGCATTTCAAGTTGATGTGAGCACTGACTGTGCAGAGCCCGACCGGTGGGATCAGTTAACGGAGTGAATAGGAATCCAATGTGTGCATTTTTCTGAACTAGTGGTTTTCCGGGCTCCACAGTGCTTCCAGCATGGACCAAAATGTGTGGCGCGTCCACCCACTCTACCACGATTCAGAGGTTTCACACGGGACCTTAATCTACCCACCGTCTTCCCAGGCTTCGCCGACGAAGGACCGCCAGGTTCTTCTACTCTCCCTCCCACTGGCCCCACTTGGCTCTACGTACCCCTGCTTCGACCACGGGTACGTTTGGTTCGGAGCTTGCCTACTCTAAAAGAAATTGAACTTCACTTCGGGCCCGACAGCAGCGGACAGTCGTCTTGGTCCACGTCGTCATCGCCTTCAAAATACTCATGCCTAAAATGCATCTGACGCACCTGCTTTCTCCTGTGAAACCGCTCCCCCACTCCTCGTCTCCTGATTTTTGCCGTTGTCGGCAAGCAAACCCTCTGGATCGGGCGGTATCGCTTGTATGGCAATGCTGAGGGCGCCCTTTCGGACGGACAATGATAGTAGTTTTCTTTTTTCTTCTTTGCAATGATACTGGAGTGCCCTGGTTCTTCGTTCCGCCTGTCAGCGAAGAATGAAGTTTCCATTGGGAATCGCGGGGGGAAGGGTCATAGACGGTAGTCGGCAGTTCATCTGGTACCTCTGCACCAACAAGAACAGACGTCTCATACAGTCTAACATAGACCGACATTTTCAGCGGCGCAATCGCCGCTGCCTGATACCAGAAGGGGAATGTTGAACTTGTGGACGAAGCTCACGCATTCCTTATGGGCACCTACAGAAAGATTAAAAGCACTTAATTGATTGCATCTTGGCAAAATTGGTACCGCACTACAACACGATGGCAATTAGGAATGCCGTCGCCATATCTTCGATTATACTTTCAGGTACATCTTGTAGCGGGATGTTGGGACCAAAACGTTTCCGCAGGTTGACCCTATTATCACTGAGTTTACCCGTTACAGGAAAAAAACTGTCCGTCGTACCTATAGGGCGACACTATCATCACTATTTGAATGGCGCAATGCAGACTCGACACACTTAGCTCCAAGTCTCCACCGAATTGGAGTTCTTCGGCACTCGGAGCTAGATTTATTGGCTGAGAGACGAAATCATGGGCCACTGGCGGAATGGTTGATAAGCGCGTTGCTACCAGTGCCTGAAGTTACTATGTGGAAAGGTGTCAAAGCAGCAGAGGAGGCAACGCAGGGCAGGCCAGGTGGTACCGGAACTGTTACAACCAGAACGCAAGGAAGTGAACGTTGCAGATTCGGAAGAGAATCCAAGATGCGATACGATTTCATGGCTGGTTGCCAGAACCAGTACCTGGGAATTCTCGTATCACGGTCCGATATTTCATTGAATGCACGTTTCCAGTTGGGTTATTCCGCAAATGTTAACGATACAATTCCAATACTTTTTCGGCACGCACAGGAGGTTCGTAAAGTCGTCGTTATGAACAAGGTTTGCTGAGAGCGACTAGTGGCAATAGCGAAGCCCTGATTAGCATATCAAGGGTTTCTTGATGTGCAGGATTCTCTCGATGGAGCAGTCGTACCTACACCAAGCTTCAAAGATGCCACGGGGGTGGACAGGAAGAAGGGATGTGATCGAATGGAAGTACGAATAAGGTGGATATCCCGAGACCCCACCCTCGGCTCTTCGCCCCGGTACAGACAACATCTTAATTTACTCGTTCCTGGTCACTAAGGCGGCTAGTGAAAAGCCAGAGATGGTGGGTATCCAATGTGGGAAGCATTTTCAGATACGAAGATAGGGGGTCCACAGAAGAACACCATACACGAGGTCCTCGAAGAGGTCGTAAAGCACGGCCTAAAGAAGTTGCAACGCCAATAATCGAGCGGGGTCATATGGAAAACTGTCACGCAATACGTCCCAGATAAAAAGTCCAAGTACAGTAGCTGGAAAGGGGGAAGAATCGCCCAGTCGACCATAACTCACCATCGCCATTACTTTCATCGTATTGATCAGTGGGGGAGTCCGAGCGTTCCAGTCAGAGCTGTGCATCCAATGTAATTCGACACATCGTACCCTCAGGGCTCCAGCTGAATAGAGTTGATACATCTCGTACGTGTTCCGAGGCGATGCCCTCCTTCGGTCCCCAAGTTTCTTGCTTAGAGCTTGTGTCGCCTGCAAATATCCACGAGAAAAAGTGAAAGACTGTGAATCATTGCCCGTACCTCCATTGAGAGCAATTAAATTCTCACATGATCCATGCGAAACGGCATATGAGTGTTCGCATAATACTACCTTCCCGTCTTTGTGATAAACGCATTCTCTCAGGAACGCCATCGCAACAAGGCCATTCGTCTGTTGGCCTCTGAGCGAGCCAGCATACAGGTGGGTACTCGCATGTCCGTGGCCAAGCACCAAGGTGCAATGATGATGCGTGGATTGTAATGCACTTGAAAACCACTAGTACATCGTGACTTGCCCCAAGATGCAGTAATTGTGATTCTGGTTAGGGAAACTGACTGCGAAAATAGCGTCAGATATCCCCACGAGTTCTCTAAAAACTTGGTGGGAGGGTCAGTGGGACGAGTACGTTAGAAATAGCACGCACGCTAGTGGCATTGCGGAGGAAATCGCCTAATGAATATGAATGTGGGAAAAGGATATGCTGAAGCTCGCCTTCTAGGGTGTCGAACGGAAGGGAAAACGCACCAAGTGTTTTGAATGCTGCGCAACAATGGTCTTCTCAGCTCCACCTTCCAACGAGAGTGATTACAATACGGACGAGTTGATGCCCTTTTCGATGGTCATCTGGTGTTCGCTGGCAACGAGAAAGTTGCAACATAAACTCGCTTCTAGTAAAATTGTTGGGCTCAGAATCGAAAGTGAAAGACCCGATGGTCACCTGGGAACCCGGAGTTCCACTCTAGTAGAGATACGATAGTGGGTTTGTTCTGTTGAACCGAAGTATATGCACCCTCGAGACGCACCACCGCCGTCAAGGTGTCCGTGACATGTAGTCCGAACGGCGTCGAGTAGTGGTCTGGTGCAAAGGGAGGATGGCGTTAGTGTGCATACCATTGATGTTTCTGAGGACAAAGGCGACGAAGTGCTGTGACTTCAATGTTATGCGATGCGGTGAGCAGCAGAGCCGCTTGGGCTTAGCCTGACTTGTACGCAGTACAATTCTACACGGGCCCGAAGAATCCTGCAACGACAAAGGAACCTGTCTCTTCAGTACCAAGCAATGGGAAACTGGTAAAGACTACGTCATCTATTTTGACAACGTTCGCGCATGGCTCTGCACCATCATTTCTCTCGACTTTCCTCGTCATCGTCATACATACATCTGTCGGCGCCTATTGCAGCCAACATCGGCGGATCTAGACTAGCATCTAGTGTCATGGTCAGTACCTGTTTTGTGTGTTGATTGAGTGGGCTGATCGGTTTGCACCAGTGATGTGCAACTTCTAGGAAGGAAGTACTACCAAACGACATTTGGGGAACGATACTTGCTTTTCTTGCCCTTTGCTATCCACGTAACGTCGAGCGTAGTCAAGCGGGTCGTCCTCACTCTCGCCTCGGACTCATCTTCTCCTTCAAGGTGTCCGTCTACGTCAGGCTCGGGTACCACTGCCGCCCAGTCTGAAAAGCCGTTAACCAAATCGCGCACTCGTATCCGGAAGCTAAGAAGTCTACTCAGTATCTCTGCATATGTAGCACTCTTCCTCTTCGTTCCTATCCACGTTGCTACACGTAGACTGTTACCCGCCGAAGCGGACTCTCGTGTGGTCTTCGAGTCCGTCAAGACAGTTATAAAAGACTTGGCCATGGGGGAGTTGGATGCTCTATACGGGTCTCGTTGGCTGCGTTTTCGTACATGTCGCAGAAAGCACCTCCATTGTTTACACCCAGTACGATGCGTGGGTCTGCCAAGTCGGCGGCCATCTCCGCGTGGTAGTCATCGCAGACTCATCAGAAGCAATAGACGGACTGCTGTCGTTGCTAGTGTCGCTGCGTTTCTGGTACTGACAGGTCTCTGGGTGCTTACTAGCGTTCGCGCTGTCGCCGGTCATACGGCGGTACCAGGCCACCCTGGTAGGCGCTTGGGTGTATCGGTTGTGAAGTACATATATCTGTGTGCAAGAGGTGCACGAGTTTATGGTTACTTATGTGTATTACATGCACTACTCTGACGATGTCTTGGCCATAAGGTTCCTGGTTACCGGCATATGGTGAGCTATATAAGAGCTGGATGATAACTGAACCATTTCGTCTTAAAAGTGTGTTCGTTCAAATGTGTGGTAACTGGAGGTACTAAATTATGCTGCACAAGTCTTTTGAGTCCAGTTCCTTCGAATTTCATGGTCGTCACGTATCCAAACCCTCCATGACTCTTTAGCAATTCATCCTACAGTACGTTGGTTTGCGTGTGCAGCTACCCGATCGTGATGCTCACGAGTGTGGTGGATGTAGTCGTGTCTGATAACGATACCATGTTGATCTTTGAGGTGGTCAGGGGCGGTACCACAATCGATAAACTCCAAGCGTTCCCAGTCCTCGGCGTCCATGTAAAAGCATGAAGTACACAGACATAAGGTACACTGATTCTCGATCCAAGAAGTCAATGCCGCCTCTGCGAGTGCCGATTAGAAATATACACCGTCTCTTTGTCCGACGTGAGGACTCCTGGATGGCCTCAGTTAAGATATGACATGTGCTATATTACTTACAGCTGGGAAAACCCTGGAAGCGCAACCTGTTTGCGCTGGACCGCTGTAGTGTACTGGTATTCATCCGTCATCCAGTGATCCAGTCATAGCAGACAGACATATCACCGTCCCAGAGATACCTTTACACGCAAAGTCCACCGGATGTTAAGTTGGCCTGGGGGACTCAAGCAGCGCGCGTTAATGATTGAACTCCTATTAGCATTCTGGCGTTAGTCCGTCGCACGACGATATCATGATATCCACTTACAGTAAGTGAGTGGATACCTTGTCTCGTGACGCGTTCCCTCGTCGCATGGTTGGCCTGTGGGCGTGTCACGCATATCTGAGCAATAGTTGTGCCAGTGCACGACGAAGAATCAGGACCTAGCAAGCCGGTTGAAAGATGCTTCAACACGAAGCCAACACAATCGCATGCACGTTACCTGCATCCCCACACCAGTGGATGTGTCCGCGTGCCCTTCCCAGTTTTGGTCTTCAGAAGATCCCGAGATCGTCCGACGCAAAGACCAAAACGTCCGATAGCGAGACTATAATATAGCACGGCAGCGCCATTTGTTTCTGCTGTTTTGCCATGGCCAAAGTTGGCCGTTGCGACGAGGTTCCAATAACTTCTGATCTGGCTCGTAGCTTTCAACCGTAACGAGTAAATATTATCTAATCGTCCTTGGAAAGTCCTTGGAGAAACAAAATCCTTCTTCCGGTCACCGGCAGCCAAACAACGATAAAAATTTTACTACCCGTTCACTGTCCCTGATGATCGATCAAGCCATCAGGCCTTCATCAAGGTTCTGTCGCCCCACCTGTCAGGTGCAATGCTCGCTGATGAACATGCCGCATGGGCATGATGTGGTTCCATTGATCAAATAAAACCAAGCAGCGCTCACCAACGCCGTACCAGCGGGCGAGGGGGGAATGATAGGTTCCAAGTGCACCACCTTCTCGTCTAACACTGTGATTTAGAATTCAACAGTATTAATTAGAACTTTGCTTCCTCTGTTACGGATAACCGCAGATTTTTGACGGCTGGTTAAGTCCCGGATGGCATAACTATATTACGATTCAATTATTGTAATGTTATGAATTCCTCAACTAGATCCAATGAGTGAGGAATCGTGGATGCATAACTGCTCGTGAGCCTATGTCACTTTCTTTTGACCGTACTTGTGCAAACGTTATCTCACCGACTCTGGTATTTTTCCTGCGGAAACACTTCATGGTTCATCGCCTCTGCTTGGTTTGACTTTGCTTATTGTCCAAGGTTCGTGACCCGGGCGCCACAGTACATAGCTGTAGTCACCTGTATCGCCATTTTGTTCCACGCCATCACTGCAACTGCCGACTCCCCGCCAAGCTAGGCTAACGGATTTAGATAACAAGAGACGGCGTGATTTATTTCCTGATTTCCCTTTCTGTATACCTTTCCTAGATACCCATTGATTGCCGCTGGACCACATCCTATCATCCGTCCTCGCAGGTATATCAAGGGAGGGACGTCGAACAGGCTTGACCCAGACTCATCCCCGGAGACATCGGAATGCGACCCTGAAGCACGGGAACTATGCGTGAGTCAGGAGGGCTTGTCAGGGGGTTATATTTTTTCTTTGAAGAATATTTGCCGTACGTGAATGACCATCGATTAAAACAAAGCCAGACTATCGACAGTATTAGCGCAGTCTGTCCCCCCTATGTTTCTCCATGTACGCACTAGAGGTGTATGGACTGAACCAGCTCCGAGCTGTGTAACAGGCAGAACTTGTACAAGATGACAAGTTACCCCATTGCAGATCGAAGCGAGGTGCGCTGATTACTAGAGTTGAGAGTTGTGCCATAGTGCAAGCAGAATCTCGTCTCTTTTCTTCTTTCTGAAGGGACGAATGAGCGAGTGTCCTAGCAGCTTCAAGGCACGACTTGTTCGTCAAAGGTAATACGCCATACAAAATAACAAGGTTGAACGTTGAACGTAAGACATCTGCTACTTCCAAAGGTGACCTTTCCTACTCTACACCTATGCGTACACTCGGCATGATTTAGGTGGTAGTGACTTGGAGTAACAAATCAAGTGTACCAACTCCTTCGGACTCCACTGAGGTCATGCTCCCTCCATCACCCTTGAGCAACTCACCCTCCCAGGCGCATGACAGGTTGGTTCGCATGAGCAACCACCCGATCGTGTTTGAGGTGATGCTCACGGATGTGCCGGATGTAGTTGTGTCTGATAACTCTGCATCCACAACCCTGCCACATGCAGACCAGCTCCACTGTGCGACCTAAATTTGTGATACCATGTTTATCTTTGAAATGATCTGGGGCGGTACCACAGTCGATAGGCTCCAAGCATTCCTGACCCTCAGGATCCGTGTAAAGACACAAAGTCCACGGACAACAAGTATACTGGCTCTGTGTAATTTAAAAAGTTATCGTTGGGCCAGCAAATGCAGCTTGGGAAATACATACCATTTGTTTGTGCGATGCAGGGGCCTCTTGCGTGGCCTTGCTTAAGGTGAGACGTGCTGCATTGCCAACAGTTGGGGAAGCTCTGGAAACCCGAACAACGAACATACCTGTCGATGGCTGGACCAATGTATAGTGTTTTGGTATCCGTTCGTTGTCCGATGATATCCAGACACAGCGGACCACCACGTCCTCAAGACATGCTTTTATATGCAAAACTTGGCCGGAAATTAAACTGGCTCGGAAGGCTGGCGTAGACGTACGTTGGCGATTGAACCAGTGCAATGTTCTGGCGATCCGTCCGTTATTCAACTATATTCAGCCATAGTGAGCAAACATGTCCTCACGAGATGTCTTAATACGCATGGCTTCATGAGAAATTAAATAGGCTTTCGCCAATCAGATTGCATGTTCAAGAGTCGGGAGTAGACATAACCGAAGTGCCTTCGCTGAAAGTTTAGTGCAAACCTAGGGGATTAACTGTTGCTTCGTCCTCAAGCACTTAAATATAGAGGAAAAAAAAAAAAAACTGTTGCTTCGCACCAGCAGGCGCATTCACGTATAACGGTATATGATATGTTGATGACTGTGTGTAGTGTATACGTAAATGATCAACCCTGCGCTTCGTGTGCGCATGTACAGGAAGACTCCAAACCTGCCAGAAAGCATTCATACACTGGTGCGGCTACGGGGGGCCCTAGTTAGCACCGTTATCATGCTAGAGCTGTGCGGTTGTCTTGATACACGTTATGTAATTCGGATCAAAAAACCTGGGCAGTGAAAGTGGGAAAAAGGAAAATAAATATTGAGACCCGTAGGTCTACCACTCCGGAACAGCGTGTCATCCTTGTGCAGGGGCCATGCTAATCTTCTCTGTATCGTTCCAATTTTTACGTATGTCACCCCGAAGGGGACAACATTGTATCTGAGCCGCCATCGCACTCCATCGAGGTTTTGTTGTTTGTTTATACCGCGGCGTCTTCGATATCACTATATATGGAAAGGCAAGTTACTTGGGTTCGCGTGCCCCCCAAACTCGGGAAGTGCCGCTGGTGTCGGCAACCTTGCTTGGAAGCTTGGCTCAAGAAGACACCAGATTGATTGATCTGCCGGGTGTCATTGAACTTTTATGATGCCTCTCGTGATGGGATGTTCACTGTGTATCATTAGGTCTTGAAGCTATATAGTATCTACGAATCTTTGCTACTGTTGCAGTGGTGATCTCTCTTGTTTCATTGGATTGGTAGTCTCGTCGCTAATGTCGGCAGTTCTATAAGCCTCTTCTACAAGTTACTGCCAGTGGGACTTCACGGAACTGGGTTTGCAGTGGCAGTGCGCGCTGCCACTGCTAATAAACTGACTTAGTGTTATACCGGCACCAAGAAAAGAAAGACATTCAGACCTTGAAGCTCGAAGGCCGGTTGGTTCCCCACAACTGCGGCGCGACTAGTCATTCAGCTCATCGTTAAACTTGACCTTAAATGACACTAAAGTTGTTTATCCTCCGTGAACGTCGGCCGGTATCCCTTGTAAAATCACTATAGTCACTAATTCATGATGGGCGGTCTCGCTTCCCGGGAGTGTGGCCATATCAGAATTAACAAATCCTTCATGATATACTCATGAACACGGCGCCTGACGGTTATTCGTTTCACGTCGATGCAAGCTCGTGCGCTGACTGCCGAGATCAGTGGAGAGGGTGAGTAATCACTCGAATTACGCGAATTACTGAGCTCACCGCCCTGTAGCGATCTCAGCATGAACCAACTTTGTGTGGCGTATCAATTTATGTGGGTGATCATTTACACCGTCTACTTCAATGAATCATAGCCTCATCTTCGAAAGGAAGCGGTATTGTAGGCTCGGAGCATGCATTCGCCCCTCCGGTTCTTTGGTACACGCAGCAGCGACCGATCGCCGCAAATAATACATTAGGTATACGTGGATGGAATGGTATCCGCCTCCAAGTTACCCTAATATGGATTGACGTTATGTGTCTGATAAAATTACAGCTATTTGTGAAAATGCATTGAAGTAGGTCCCCCGACTATTCCTGCTTAGAACACTGCGGGCTCCAAGCAAGTGTCCGCACCGTTGTAACCCCATGGCCAATATTTTAAAATGAGATCCAACTGTCCGGGTCGATGCTTCTCGACCTTTTTGGAGACCTCCAGTGCAGGACTCTTCTGGAATTCCATACTCATTCCCGTCTTTTCGTTCACGATGCTGCCGTGATGGTTTTACACTGATCTCTCTACTTTCGGCTCACATACACCGAATAGAGAAATTATATTCAACATGCGTTCGGACCAGGTGGAAAAAACTCGGCGTACATGACACAGAGAAGCGGCTGTAGGCTTGTATTGATGCTACGGCCCACAAATTCTAAGTCGGGTTCATTTCGAAAACTCCTCGCCCTCCAACATTTGACATGAACGACCACATCTGGCGGGACCAACTAGATGAATGCCGACCCGAACCTCGTATCCCCCTTCGCTCGGGAGTGAGTACTCATCGTTCCGTAATTACCCCACAGTCCTAGTGCTCACATCTACATACGACCCTTGGCTAACTTGCTTAGTATCAAATGAAATTAAGTATCCTTGGCATGCGGCGTCTGGGCGGTCCGTGCGCTGATCTCGCATCCAACACGTCCGATTCTGAGTTGCGGTCTGATGTCGCCGCAGTCGGTATTCCAGCCATTCCTCTTTCAGTACTTAGTCCCATCCCCGCCACTGTGCTATGCCATGGGCAACCTCACCCTGATCCCTTTGCACATCCTCGCTATCCTCCCACGAGTACCGACAGGGGGTCGACTTGCCTATAGCGCCTACGGTTTTACCTGTGTGTTTCGGCACCACTTCAAGGGCTGTGAATGCTTTATATGTCGTGTGTATCCGACACTGACTATTGTGCATTTCAAGTTGATGTAAGCATAGCTGTGATCGCACTTAGACCGACTGTTTAGATCAGTGGACGGACTGGGTGACAATCCGAAGCGCGAGCCGAGTCATTGAAGTTTTCGGAGCTCCACGGTGCTCTCAGCATGGTCCGATTTTGTGCGGCGTGTCCGCTCATGTGGATGATCATCGATCACTCACGGCCTCTTCGGAAGGAAGAAAGCATGATCACAATAAACCCAAGACATTCATCCACTACGCTGGGTTTTGGGCTCATCGGATGTCACATCGGGGATATTAGTTGGACGGAATGGTAACAGTTGGTTCCAAGCTCTGAAACTCACGCGATCTGATCAATTTGCGCAGTGATGCCAATAAAACTCGGTCATTTTTGATGAAATGGAGACTAGGCTAATAAAATAATTGATTGCTCGTTCAAGTTTCTCGGGGTTCGATGTGGTTCGTGCGCGGCAGAAATACAATAGACTAGTGTAGATCATAACATGCGAGATATACTACATATGCATATCAATAAGTAATACCGACGTCCACCGGCGCCGCTGGCTTGAATCCGGGTTCGGACTCACTGCCAACACCTGCATTCATATCCTGCACGTCCTTGTCCTTCTTCGCCACCTTACCACGAAGTTTCGCACGACGTCTTATCTTGCTTCGTGGTCTTCGCTTCAATTAACCCCACTTGCTTACTCCTAACTTGAACACGACCATGTTCGGTTCGGGGATTCGGATGCTAAAATTAAATTTCGCTTCATAAGATGGACTGTCATGTTCCACGCCGTTATCGCCTCATGCCAGGAGATGCACTTGTAGCTCCTGTTTTCCCCCAGGACCCAGTTCCCGTTTTTCTCCCGATTCTTACCCTCGTTGGCAAGTAAGCCACCAAGATCTGGGGGTATCTCTTGTATGATGACACCGGGAGCACCCTGCAGACGCCTGAGCCTGTTTCGGATACTGATTGTAATGATGTTGGGTGTTCTGGCTTTCCACTCTACCTGTCAGCGGGGGACGAAGCTTCCACTGCGAGTTGCGGAAGTACGGATCAGAGGCCATGGTCAGCAGTACGTCCGGTATCTCTGCGCCAAGGAAAACAGTAGTCTCGTACATCCTCTTCAAAGACTTGATGGGAGAGTCGGCAAGACGAGTATGTTGGAAATAAGACTACGCTGGTGGTATTGTGGAGGAAATTGCCTAATGAATATGAATGCGGAAAACGGATAGGCTGAAGCTTATCTTCTACGTAGGGCGTCAGACGGAAGGGGAAGCGCACCAAGTGTTGAACGCCGCGCAACAATGGTCTTCTCAGCTCTATGTACCTTCCAAGGAGAGTGATGACAACGCAATATGGACGAGTTGATGCCTTCTCGACGTCCATCTGGTGGTCGGTGGAGTTGAAAGAGTGGCAACATTAACTCTCTCGTCGTTAAGTTCGTTGCGCTCAGATTCGAAGAGGAAAGGCTCAACAACCACCTGTGAACCCCGGGTATATGCGTCCTCGAGACGTACCACCGTTGCCAACGCTTCCGTGACACGTAGTCGTTCCAGTTGAACTGCCAGCACAATTTCCGAAACTACTGCGGGGTCCTGTGTGTGATACAGAAGCAGTCTGAACGCTGCCGAGTAGTGGTATGGTGCAAAGGAGGCTGGCGTCAGCGTGCATTAGTGTTTCTGAGAACAAAGGCGGCGAGGATGTACTGTGATCTCCAGTGCTAGGTGGTGCTGTCAGCCCAAGTGGCGGTTGAAGTTTGAAAGGTAAGGGGCGGAGTCGCTTGGGCTTGAACTGGCTCGTCGTTCACTGACACCCACGTCCTTTCAGATCCGACTTGTACGACTATGAACCCAGGGAATCCTTCAGCAACGAAGGAACCCCTCTTGCCAGTATCAAGGAATGGAAAGCCAGCAGCGACAGCGTCATCTATTTTGACCACGTTCGCTCACCGCTCAGCATCGTTTTTCTCGACTTTCCTCGTCATCCGTCTATCGGGACCTACTGCAGCCAACGGCGGCAGGCTTGGGCTAGCATCTGGTATCATGTTAGTCTCCATTGGTTGGGTAGGCTGATTCGGTTGGGCTCGTAGATATGCAGCTTCTAAGGAGGGAGCACCACCAAACTACATACAGGGAACGATACCTGCTTCTTGCCCCTCGCTATCCGCGTTACGTCGAGCGTAGCCATGCGAGTCGTCCTCACCGAACTCATCTTCTCTTTCACCTTCAAGCCGTCTATCTACATCATACGCGGATACCACCCTCAGTCTGAAAAGCCATTCACGTTCAAACCTCGTGCTCGCATCCGTAAGCTAACGAGCCTAGGCAGTATTTCAACGTATACCACACTCCTCCCCTTCGTTCCTGTCCCCGTCGCTACACATAGGCTCCTACTCGCCGAAGCGGACGCTCTTGTATGGTCGTCGAGTGAGGTCAACTCGGGCGCGCTCGGTTCTCCCAAGTTCGACTTCGAGTTCGTTCAGACGGCCATAAGGAAATGACTGTGGTGGAGCTGGATGCTCCGCACGGGGCTTGCAGGCTGCGTACTCGTGCATGCCGCAGAAGGTGCGTCGACCATTTACACGGTACTTACGTCAGGGGACTCAGGAGACACGTGGGTTCACCAAACTGGCTATCTCCGCGTGGAGCAGTGGAAGTGATCGTAGACTCACCAGATGAAACATTGGGACTGCTGTCATGGCTGGTGTCGCTGCGTTGCTAGTACTGACATGTCTCTGGGTGCTCCAAGAGAACCAGTATCCACATCGTCGTCGATCGTACGGCGGTAACCAGGTCACCTCGATGGGCTCTCGGGCGTATTGGTTGTGAAGTGCATACGTCCTTGGTCGTGCCCAACCGTGTCCAAGGGATGCACGAGTTAATCGCTATATGAACTGCACGACAACTGGTGACTGGGGAGTACCAAATTATGCCGCTCCATCGAATCCAGTACCTCCGGGTTTCATAGCAGTAATATTCCTCTCCCCTCTATGAAAGTTGCATGATTCACCCTCCTGGC
This sequence comes from Pisolithus sp. B1, assembly GCA_024663435.1. Taxonomy (NCBI): domain Eukaryota; kingdom Fungi; phylum Basidiomycota; class Agaricomycetes; order Boletales; family Pisolithaceae; genus Pisolithus; species Pisolithus sp. B1. The sequence continues at coordinate 1,034,241 of JANFAA010000008.1, forward strand.
CATACGACAGGTTGGTTTGCGTGAGCAGCCCCCGGTCTCCACGGACAGTAGGTTTAATGGTTCACGGTTCAAGAACTTAAACTTGTCTTCACAGATGCAACTCGGTGAATACATGATGTTCGCTTGTACAGCGAGGGGGCTTCGTGCGTGGCCTTGGTTAAGGTGTAAAATGTGTCGCATTACTAACAGCTGAGAGAACGCTGGGAGCACAAACAGCGAACACCTGTTTGTGCCTGGACCAACACAATGTCATGACATCTGTCCGTTTTCCGATGATATCTGGTGCAGACAATTACGGGGGGACAGATGTCGTCCCGGAGAGATGGCTTTATACGCAAAGGTACATAGAAGCACTGGATGCAAGTTAGCCCGGAGGACTCGTGCACACGTGCATTGACCATTGAACCCATTAATCCCTTGCAGTACTGCGGCGCTGACCCATTGTCCAATGATATCATGAGGCCTGCGAGTATGTTGTCAACTTCGGGGCATAGCTTTATGTAAAGGGCACAAAGGTGGCAAAATACGAAAGTGCGTCCATTCGAGACTCCTTCACGTCGTGTTCCAAACGGACCCTCGTTACTTGATGCTAAACTCTAGATCATTCCTTCGCGTACCGTTGAAAGGGTATGTATAAGTTTGCGCTTTGACATTAACCATTAGCTCTAAGGTAGTTCAATCGCATACGACACGCCGCTTCATAGACATTCACAACACCTCTAAACTGCCAATTCCCGTAGGACGTTACAGTTTAATCGCATGTAAGAAGCCATCATAACCCCTTCACATTGACTGTCGCAATCGTCGTCGCTTCCACTCCCTTGTCCTCTTTCAACATTTTCAACAGTGTACGAACGACTCGCACTTGTTGCAACCGCGTGCAAAGTTCTCATCAGCAACCCGGCCACTGCGTACGACATTATCGTCGATCTATCCTCACGTTAGGGGGTATCAGAAACTGTATTAGAGGTACATGAGATACTCATGGTGACGCTATGCCTCCGGACCAAACGTTTCGCTTCCAAAAAGTAGTTAGCTAGGCAGCCTTCGTTTTCAGGTTCCCTAACTGGGACGAGCGATTGCGATGTTACGATGTTCGTGTCACATGCCTAACGTCGGGTAGGAGACGAAGCGGCTTTGATTGGACGGCACCGGTCAAGTTTCCAACTTGGTTTAAAAGAAGTCCGAATGACTCGGACATCACAGCGCCGAGGCTCCTACCAACCAGCCGTACCCCCAAAGAAATGGTGTCGACCATCGTTAAGATACCACAAGAAGTCCTAGAGACATTCACTAAAATCAGATCACTATCACAACTCCTTGCTCCGCCCGGACGAAGGACTCGAGCATGCCTTGAAACACATCGCGGAAAAGGGACTTCCTGATGTCTGCGGTCTCACAGGGCGAGTCTCTGAAACTCATAGTGCTTGCTATCGGGGCGAAGAGAGCGCTCGAAGTAGGAACGCTCGGGTGGTGCGCCTTGCATTCCTTGCATCCACACAGCCGAAACAGTCTAACGATTCACTTCGTTTGACACCTGATATTCCAGATATTCCACTATTTGATTGGGTCAGCGACTCCCAGAGAACGGAGAACTAATTACCCTCGAGATATCGGAAGTCAACCCCAAGGTAACATTCTACAACTTCCTTATATAAAAGCGTCCACACGTGCTCGAAATCACTGAACTGATCCGATGACGCCAACCCGGGAGAATTTAGCTAGAGCAGGAATACGCAATGCCAGGGTCCTGGCAGGAAATTTCAAGGAGATCCTAGCGAGTCTTCCAATAGAGGGGGGGGGCGATTGATTTGGCTTTCGTAGACGCTGACAAGGAAAGCTGCCCTAACTACTTTCTGAAAGCGAAATGTGACATTTGGTCCAGAGGCATGGTGTCATCGTGGGTATTTCATATGCCTTTCAGTAAGCTTCCGATACCACCTCACGTGTCGATAGTTTTTCGATAATGTCGTACGCAGTGGCGAGGTTGCTGACGAGAGCTTTGCACTCGGTTGCACAAATGCGAGAGCGTTCGTACACTGTTGAAAATGCTGAAGGAGGACAAGAAAGTGAAAGCGACGACGATTGCGACAGTCGATGTGAAGGGTTATGATGGCTTCCTACATACGATCAAGTTGTAATGTCCTACGGGAATAGGCAGTTTAGAGGTGTTGTGAAAGTCTATGAAATGAAGCGTCGTATACGGTTGAACTGCATTTACACTTTTTCAACTGTGAACAAGGCTTGACTTATAGTTTAGCATCAGTGACGAGGGTCCGTTCGGAACAGTAGACGACGTGAAGGAACCTCGAATCGACGCACTTTTGTACTTTGCCACCTTTGCGCCTTTTACATAAAGCGATCCTCCCATGTTGACAACGTTCTCGCAGGCCTCATGATATCATCGGACAACAGGCCAACGCCGTAATACTGCAAAATTAATAGCTTCAATGGTCAATGCACGTGCGCAGGAGCCCTCCAGGCTAACTTAATCCAGTACTTCTACCTTTGCATATAAAGCCATCTCTCCAGGACGACAGATGTCATGACATTGCGTTGGTCCAGGCACAAATAGGTGTCCGCCGTTCGTGCTTCCAGGGTTCTCAACTGTTAGCAATGTGGCACATTTCGCATTTTAATCGAGGTCACCCACGAGGCCCCCGCGTTGTACAAGCGAACACCATGTATTTACGGAGTTGCATCTGTGGAGACAAGTTTAAGTTCTTGAACCGGGAACCAGTAAACCTACTGTCCGCCGTGAGACCGAGTGGCTGTTCATGAAAAACAGCCTGTCGTACGGCCAGGAGGGTGAATCACGCAACTCTCATAGAGGGGAAAGGAACATTACTGCTGTGAAACCCGGAGGTACTGGATTCGATGGAGCGGCATAATTTGATACTCCCAATCACTAGTTGTCGTGCGCTTCAAAGCGATTAACTCGAGCATCCCTCGCATGCAGTTGGGTACCACCAAGGACGTTTGTACTACACAACCGATACACCCGAGAGCCCATCAAAGCGATCCGGTACCGCCGGGTCTCTTGAAGCGCACAGAGACCTGTCAAGTACTAGCAATGCAGCGACTCCAGCCATAACGGCAGACACGCTGTTTCCTCTGGTGAGTCTGCGATCACTTCCACGGCCGCCACGCGGAGACAGCTAGTTTGGTGAATCCATGCGTCCCCTGATGCTAAATACCGTGAGTAAATGGTCGACGTACCTTCTGCGGCATGCACGAGTGCGCAGCTGACAAGCCCGTGCGGAACGTTCAACCCCACCATGACCATGTCTTCTCGACGAACTCGAAGTCGAACTCAGAGGGAACGAGCGCGTCCGCGTTGACGTCACTCGAGGACCATACAGGAGGTCCGCTTCCGCGGGTAAGAGTCTATATGTAGCAACAGGGACAGGAACGAAGGGAAAGCGTGGTGTATATGACTGAGATGATGAGGAGGCTCGTCAGTTTGCACATACGAGCACGCGGTTTGGTGTGAATGGCCTTTTCAGACTGAAGGGTGGTATCCGCATACGGTGTAGATGGACGACTTGAAGGCGAAGGAGAAGATGAGTTTGGGGTGAGGGTGAGGACGACTCACTTGGCCACGCTCGACGTAACGTGGAGAGCGAGTATCGTTCCCCGATTGCAGTTTTGTGGTGTCCCCTCCCTAGAAGCTGCATGTCCACACGCCCAAACGGAGTCACCCTACTCGACCAACATACGGGAACGGGGTACTGACATGACACCAGATGTTAATCCAAACCCGCTGCCGTTGGCTGCACTAGCAGACACCGATCGATGGAGGTGTGACAAGGAAAGTCGAGAGAAATGGTGCTGAGTTGTTCGCGAACGTTGTCAAAGTGGATGACGTGATCATTACTACTGATTTTCCATCGCTTGGTACTGACGGGATAGGGTGACGTGTGGTACAGCTTCCCCTCGCTGGATCGGTGCTCGGAGGTTGTCACTGGGCAGGTGTAGAGTCATACTGGCAAGTCAGGCTAAGCCCAATGTATAGTAAGTTTGTACTTCGACATGAACCGCTCGCTATAAGTGTAGTTGTAGTTCGACCGCATACGGCACGCCGTCTCATGGACATTCACAGCACCTGAGGTTGAAGTGGGGAACCAATCTGAACCGCCTATTCCCGTAAGATATTACAATTTAATCGCATATAAGAAGCCGTCATAACCCTTCGTATTGGTTGTCGCAATCGTTGTCGCTTCCACTTCCTTGTCCTCTTTCAGCATTTTCAACAGCGTACGAACGGCTCCGCACTTCCTGCAACCGCGTGCGAAGTTCTCATCAGCAACCCGGCCACTGCGTACGACATTATCGACGATCTATCATCACGTTAGGTGGTATCGGAAGCTTCATGAAAGGGACATGTTGAGATACTCACGATGACGCCATGCCTCCGAACCAAACGCTTTGCTTCCAGAAAGTAGTTAGGGTAGCCTTCCTTGTCAGCGTCTATGAAGACCAAGTCAAATGGCTCCTCTGTTGGAAGACTAGCCAGGGTCTCATTAGCATCTCCTACCAGGACCCTGGCATTGCGTATTCCTGCTCTAGCTAAATTATCCCGGGCAATCTGTGTTGGCGTCATCGGATCGGTTCAGTGATTTCGAGCACGTGGGGAAGCTTTTATATACGGATGGTGTAGAACGTTACCTTAGCATTAACTTCTGATATCTCGAGGGTGATTAGTTCCCCGTCTTCTGGGAGCCCCTGACCAATCCAAATAGTCGAATATCTGGAATGTCAGATGCCAAACGAAGTGAATCGTTAGACCTGTTTCGGCTCTGCGGAGACAAGGGAAGCAAGACCCACCCCCCGAGCGTTCCCACTTCGAGCACTCTCTTCGCACCGATGGCAAGAGCCATAAGTTTTAGGAACTTGCCCTGAGAGGCCGCAACGGAAATATCAGGAAGTCTGTATTCCGCACTGTGTTCCAAGGCATGCTCCAGTCCCTCGTCTGGACGGAGTAAGAAGGAGTTGTGATAGTGATCTGAATTAGAGAATGTCTCTAGGACTTCTCGTGGTATCTCGACGATGGTCGACGCCATGGACGCCACGTCTTTAAGGTACAGGCAGTTGGGCCACCTACTCACTACTGGTATTTGTGCGTTGGGAGTCTTATAGGAAACAATAGGCGCCGTGATGTCCGAATCATCCGGTCTTCTTTTGGATCAAATGTGAAACTTGACGGGTTGAAATCGCCCACCATTCAACCTCAACCACGACAGTTTGTCATCTGCCCCACGTTAGCCATGTGACATGAACACCACTACGCCAGTACTCGCCCCAATTAGGGGACGCCACTTGACAAGATTGCGGAAACTTTCACTGCCTTCATCACGGTCCTCCGGAGCCCTCCACCCAATCTCATAGGGAGGCGTAAATAGCACAAGCGGAAGTTGCAAAACACAGTTTACAATGGCCTCGGAATTGGGCGCCTTACCATGACGACATGGCGTTGTTGTTTCAAGCACTGGCAACCACGTCAAGCTGTGCAGATGAAAGCGCACGATATATATAAAAACAACCTGAAAGCAACAGCTCCAGACCGTCGTTCCGAGCCACTGGTGACATCGGCGATGCGACAAGGAGCCCACTAACGACTCTAGCACCACATGGAGGGACTTTGAACTGTGTCGTCTCATGATGCCGGTGGGATTCGTCGGCGACCAGTGATATCCGTAGTGGCTATGTATGTAAGGCACGTTGGCGACAGCGCTTATTTGAACTCCATCCATCGTGATGGGCCTAGGCTGATGGAAATGTAAATATGTACAATGGGGCGGTTGCGAAGGCGGGTTACTCAGTGCTGCCAGTTCATCATAAACCTGCTTCATTTTTCAGTCACGAGCACGTCCTCCTTAGTAAGCAAGCAGCGAAAATGGAGTCACGCCCTGTGTCTTCGAGTACGCAATGCGAATTGACCTTTGCTAAGGCAGCACGGTGGTCGAGGTACGAAAGGGGTCATGGAGCTGTTCCGAGGAGTGCTTGTAGACGTACTAAGATACAGGAATTTCCCTGGGCTCTCCGTCCGGACCCAGGCCTAGAATGTCCACGGTACAGCCTCTGGGGGCCGGAAGGCCGGAAAGGGGAAGTTTCTGAGGAGACCCAAGCACTTTTCGGTGAATCTGATCAAGACCATCTTCAATACGCAGCCTTGACACATGATAAGCCTGCACATTGACTGACGTACCATCACATAGTAGAGCCAACGTGGACGTTCATAAGAACCGTAACAAAGCTCTAATATCTCGAAGTATGAATGACCTGCCACGAATAGAAGCGCAGCAAGCAACAGCGGCGATTAGTTTGAGTAACAATTACTCCTTTCTTCCTACATCTGCACTGCTGGTTCGCTTCGTCCTCCATTTTTAGGGGGTATCAAGCTCATCAGCAGCTTTGTCCGGTTCGCATTCTTCGACGTCGGAGGCACCAATCCAACGCCTTCTCGACGCGTCCTCTTGGTAGATCCCGTAGTGTTGTCGCAACTCGCGGAGCCACCAAGTTCGGCATGTAGGCTAAATCACGGCATACGCTTCCTTAATTTTGAATTCTTTGAGTGCGTGGCGAGCGCTGTCACTAAACGCTAAGCCCTGAGACACCACTTACTGTTTTATCGCCTAGCAAGTGCTGATATATGATATAGTATGATAGTTAACTCCGTCCAAGTCTAACATGCCTCTCGTTTGTACCTGTTTATATTACATTCTATGCGTTGCTATATATGGAAAATAAGGGCAGTTTCAGCACCCGCAGTTCGCATGTGGGCCTCAGTTGTGTTTCAATGAATATAGACCGCGTCCGGCCATTCCCCTTCGAATTCTAGTCTGTCCAACCATGCGAGTTCGCGTCTTCGCCGTCTTACGGCGTCTCTACCACAGCTCCTATCCCAACATCACACCTAATTTATCCCCCCATGGCATCCCTTTGTACTCGTGATCGTCGTTCTCGCTTTTTTTGAACTTGTTCAACATTACACGGTGGTAGTGCGCACTTCGCATGTCACGAACACACGTCACCCAATGGTTGTCCGTTTTTGACTCCCGTCAGCACGAAGTAATCTTGTGAACTTATGTTCGCGAACATTCATACATACCATCAGCTTCAGCCTCTTCTTAGTTCTTTGTAAGGAAGATCGATTGATGTTTTTTTTTGCCATACTGATTTTTGGGCACATATAGTGGTGGCCGATCACGTCAAACGACCACTTGGACGCGGCGGCCCTTCCTCGTGTTTGTTTACCTGTACACTAGGAATGGGTGGAATGCTGACTGGCTTCCAGCTCGGAAACGCCCCAAACTTACCGAAGGTATCACGGAATGAAGAATTGTGCCATAGCGTGAGTAGCTTCTCGTTGTTCGGCTTGCCGGATGGATGAACGAACAGAAATCCAATATCAATTATTCGTTTGCTCACGGTGGATCTGGACTAACACCTAGCGTCGTAGTCAGTACCCATTCCCGCGTATTTTAAATAAACAGGGTGACTTAGATTGCACCGGTGGATATGCAGCTTTCGGTGATATTGCTACCAAACCGCCTTTGGGGAACGACTCCCCCTTCGCTATCCACGCCACCTCGAGTGTAGCCAAGAGAGTTATCTTCACCCTCGCCTTCTCCTTCAAGCCGTCCATCTACGATGCCATTGCCCAGTCTGAAAAACCATCATCAGAGGAACGGGCTGTCATCAGGACCAGTCAGAACCGCTCGGGTACCGTCGGTTACCATCGGTTACCACTTGGTACCACTGGTCATTCCGCTGATGATTGACACCCAAACCGAGTGCTTGCATCTGTAAACTGACCAGCCCACTCAGTTTCTCTGCATACACTGCTTCCTTGTCTCTATTCACATTGCTACCTATAGACCTTTACCTGCCCAAGCGGCCCCTCTTACATGGTCTTCAAGTGATGTCGATTTACATTCGCTCGGTTCTGCCGAGATCGTCAAGACAGTTACGAAGATGTGGCCAGGATGGAGCTGGATGCTCTACATGGGGCTCTTGGGCTGCGAACTCACGCACACCACGGAAAGCTCATCGGTTATGGACGCACAATACATCACGCTCTATGCGGGGCCCGTAGGCTGCGGACTCGTGCATGCTATAGAAGGTCCATTGACATCGGTCGTTCACACGTGGCACACGAGGGGACGCGTGGGTTTATGAAATCTGCCATCTCTGCGTGGCATCAGGGGAAATGATTGTGGACGCAGCTTTTCCGTCATGTGGCGTCGTCGTGTTGCCGTTTTCGAAAGGCCCTTTGAAGACAACCCACGTTTTCATTATCTTTGGTCGTATCGTACGGTGGTGCCATACCATACCACCTTGGTGTGCTCCTGGGTGTATCGGTCGTGAAGTACATACATCCTTGGTGGCACGCAACCGTGCACCAGGGATGAAATGAGTTAATCGCTATGACTGTACGACAGTTGGTGAGTCGCGACTAGGAGTACCAAACCATGTTCCAAAGTCCTCCACCTCCAGTCCCCTCCGATTTCATGGAAGTCAAGTTTCCAACCCCTCAATGGCAGTCGCACAACTCATCCTCCCAGGCACATGACAGGTCGGTTAGTGTGAGCAACCACCCGATCATGTCCGAGGTGATGCTCACGGATGTGACGGATGTAGTTGTGTCTGGTAACTTGACACCCACAACTCTGCCACATACAAACCAACTCCACTTCACGGCCCATATTTACGATATCGTGCTTATTTTTGAAGTGGTTGGGGGCGGTACCGCAGTTAATAGGCTCCAAGCATTCCGAGCCCTCTGGATCCGTGTAAAGGCATGAAGTCCGTGGACAGTATGTATACTGGCTCTTGATTCAAGAAGTTAATCTTTTCTCTACAGGTGCAGCTCAGAGAATACATACTGTTTGCCTGTCCAACGCGGGGGCCTCCTGGGTGGCCTTGGTTAAGGTGTGAGATGTGCTGCACGGCTAACAGTTGGGAAGGCTCTGGAAGCACGAACAACGAACATACCTGTTGACACCTGACCCCATGTATTGTTCTGGCATCCGTTTGTTTTCCGATGATGTCTAGTGATAATGATAGCGGACAGACACACTGCCGTTCCAGAGAGATGTCTTTATATGCAAAGGTCCACTGGATCCTGGAGGGCTCGTGCATACATACCAGCGTACGTCGGACATTAAGACAGACTTGTCGAGGGTACTTCTTAGTGGTTCCTGTTCTTGGTTCGGTCGCTATAATACATTGCAGTTTACCATTTCCGCATTTGGGATGATTCACTGGAGTCGGACGAACATGATGTGAATGACCAGTGAAGTCCCTGGCCTCGCCTTCTCCATCCTCCACAGTAGCACGACCCATGCAAGTGTCGTATCCGGTCCATGACGAATCGTAACTCAGTCGGGTCTGCGTTCGATCACTCATAATCACCCCACCTATCAGCTATCCTTTTTCTTGCTCAGCTTCGCTGGACACTTTCTGAGTCTGCGCCTGCCTGATGTCACCGCACAGTTTTTTTACTACGTCTTACCATGATACGGCGGCCCCTAGTTATATACAGCCTCGGGGTTCCCCCTCGGTGATTGGCCGATGGGACCAGAGTACACTCGATATCATGGCTTGGATGAACTCGATGGCCTAATATTGGTTTGCACTTATCGATATACACCGGTAAACTACTTGAGCGCTCCTGCATGCATGGTAAGTACCGGACTGCAGCTTAATTTGACTCAACTACTGTCAGCATCATTATTCGATCGAATTTTAAGTCTCTCAAAAGCACAAGCTGTGGAACAACGTGCGTCCATATTCCAGTACGTACTTCTGACATGCAGATGAGGCACGCGGCACATCACCGCTGAGAAACACCGGGTAAAAGACAGAAACAGGAGATGCAATGATCGGTCACACGCCAACTGCCATAAATCTTCCAAGGGAAGCACCAACGACCGTATCAGCGAACAGAATTTTAATTAGAACCAGTCACAAACCAGCTGTGACCAGCTGAAGCTCTGACCAATCGTCGTTTCCCTGATTGAGCCACACTTGTTATGACACGTGCATATGTACAAGCATGCAGCACAACGAGGATGCACAGGCATGTGGCACATCACCGCTAAGAAAATACTCTTGGTAAATGAAAGAAAGGAACGAGAGATGAAAAGACGATCGGTCCCACACGCCGACTGCCACAAATCTTCCAAGAGAAGTGCCAACAACGCTTGTCATGACTCATGTGCATGTGCAAGCATCACAACGCCACTCACACCTACCTGTGGACATGTGGCACATCACTGGAAGAAAAGCACTCCAAGTAAAAGAACGATGAAAGACGATCGGTCACACGTTACGGCCCGCATAAGTCCTCCGCAAGAAGGACCGAGGAATGACTCCACAAGAGACCCTGTATCGGTCCAAGGGTGCAATGGAAAAGCAAGTGATGCGCGCGCACGCCCATGCGGAAGGCAAAGATGAAACAAAAGAGGATAAAGAGAAATTCGCCAAAAGGATTTGTACAGCTCCTCGAGTTTATGCTTGTTGAGTCCTGAGGATATCACAATATGAGCGTCCTCTGTCCAAGCGACTATCCGATACCAGAGGACGATGGTCATGCTCACCTGCACTTCGACAGAACAAGAAGGGGAATGCGATCGGGACCGAATGGAAAGAGGTATGGGCGCGCGGGTATCGCGAAATCGAAATACATCCCACCACGCCGAAAAGGGTAAGTACTGTCAGTGGTGGAGAATTTGATCGAAGACATGTAAGCTGTGCATAGAAAGGAGGCTCGCTCGCACTGCAGCATAGTATGCAACGTTTCCATTCCCCAAAATGGCCGTACACAGTACTCCCCAAGACATGAAAGGCACGCGGAGGAATGAAAGAAACAAATAGCATCATAGAAGACAGAAAAAATTCACTCCTTGCGAGTTTGCACATTCTGCTTCTAGATACACAAAGAGCTGCTTGGTGTTCCAGTTGAACAAGGGAGTAAGGTCGCTCCAACATAGGCGGGGTGCTTGGTAGTTGCGTCATGAGCCAAATGATCCATAACAAACCGAAGCGTCAAGGAAGATTATGTAGGCAAACGGAACCGAGTACTTACAGTTTTTTCGTTTTCAAAGAGCGCAGAGAATGGTAATCCGGTATATGGAGAGTGTAGGTTGATTGAACAGATTGAAAGATGGTAGTGAGGGGCACTTGTTTACCGGTTATGGAGTACCCGTACTACGACGCAGTGTTGACCGCGTTCTCGTTGGCCAAGTCTGACTCATTGCATAGCCGTGGAAGCCAACAGAGGAAGGGAAGGAGGCTTTTACATTCAGTCTTCAACACGTGTCATCGCAATCGGCACATGTCCACTACTCGACGCGGCTTCCTGGTGTGGTGGCAACTTATGTAGTCCAGTGTTGTCAGGCACGACAACACCGTTAAAAGGACTGTAGATGTGCAACCCCCCTGGGATGGAAGCCCCACCGGCACAGTGCAATGCAGTCGTATACACGCAGTGATAGATTTTCGTCACAGAGTTGGGCTTCGCTGGCGAAACACAGTGCCCTTCAGCGACTACCAGGAAATCAGACACTATAAGCAGAGAGACATATTGAAGAGCAACGACGGAACGCACCAGCGGACGACTGCATATATAAAGACCACAAGACAGGAGAGTTAGATGCATGAGACCTATCCACAACGATGTCAACAGCGGCATCCAATCAGAAGCATCACCCAGTATACCCCAAAGGAATAGCACAGTAGGCGTGGAGGATGCGGGGAGACACGACTAACCCACTCAACCCAGGGGAGCCTCCGCGCCAGAGCCCCTCCCGGAACGACATAACGACGAACCTCCAACAAACTGACGTCCGACGGGCAAGTGATCAAACAACCACCAAACGAAATCTGGGATAGGATTTGGGATGTGCCTCACTGGAGTGGTTGTGGTGCATCTTCTGTCCTCGCCTGTGGTTTGCCTCCGTCTGAGTCGTTTCCCATGCGGTTTGGTGATCTGGAACGGGATCGGGGCCACACAACCACAAACGAAAGCCGGATATGTACACCTCCGAGGCTCCAGACAAACAACACCAAATGAGATTTGGACGTGCCTCACCGGAGTGGTTGTGGTATGTACTCATCCTCTGTCCTCACCTGTGGTTTGCCTCCATCTAAGTTGCTTTCCACGTGGTACATCTGCGCAGATCTGGCCTCAGGGCCGCAAGGGCTCACGCTTGACAACGTCGGTGTAGACCTTATCAAGCCCATCTTCTCCCACGGTCAATTATGCATAGCTCTCTCCCATGTTCACCACCTACAAATGGACCCCGTCTTTTGTGCAATGCAGGTGATCGTTTCCACTACAAGTGTAACCTAACGCTGATAACCTTTTGTATATCCTCCGCCCATTAGCCACTCGCAATTATCTGCTAACAAGTGTACGAAAAAGTCTACCAGAGGTACCAGCCATGCCTCGACTCAACCTTCTCGACCTCATCGACTCGTCCCCGACAGGAACCTGGCTACTTACATATCTCACCAGCTGCGCTCAGCCCGTTCAGTTTCTGCTCCGACAAGCATGGACAGCGTTCCAACCATTCCTCTTCGAGTAGCCTGTCCCACTCCATCATCGTGCGAGCTTGCCTCGCCGCTCTCTTCGCGCATCTGGATCCTATTATACATATAACCTCGATGGAAACCGATGGCATCCCTTTATAGTCATGATGGTCGTTCTCGCTTTTCCGGGCTTTTCCGAGATCCCTCGGGAGTAACGAGCACTTCGCATGTCGTGAACACATAGCACCCAATGGTTATCCGTTTTGCCTTCGGCACAATGGACCAATTCATGTGCGTGACCCTATTCTCAACCTCTTCTTCGCGAGGAAGCGCAGCTAACATTTATTCACCATACTAGTTTTCGGGTGCATACCGTACATTGGCCAATCGTCTCAAACGACAATTCGGATGCGGTCTGTCTTCATGTTTGTCTACGCGTATACTAGGAATGGGTGGAATAGTGACAGGTTTCAAGCTCTGGAACGTCCAAAACTTACCCCAGATGTCACGGAATGGAGAACTGTTCCCAATCTTGCCGCTCTTCTTTGCTCAACGAAGGAATGGACGATATTTAATACCAATTATCTGTTCACTCAAACTCCTACTCCAGGCGCTCTCGATGAGATTCACCCAAGAGAAGAAACGACATAGACGCGTGAAGATTACACACAGGATATACTATACGTCAACATCGACATCCACTGGCATCGCTGGCTCAAATCCAGACTCGGATTCACCACTGACACCCGCATCCACATCCCCCACACCTTTGACCTTCTCGGCAACCCTACAACGAGGTTTCACATGAGACCTCATTCTACCCCTCGTCTTCCCAGGCTTCGCCGACGAAGGACCACCAGGCTCGTCTACCTCTTCCCCATCCTCCTTCCCATGGGTCCCGCTTGCCCTACCCCTACCCCGACCACGAGTACGTTTGGATCTAGGCTTTCGTACGCTTGAAGAAATTGAGTTTCGCTTTGGGCCTGACAGCGGTGGACAGTTGTCTTGGTCGACGTCGTTATCACCTTCAAAATACTCATGCCTGGAGGTACACCTATCACCTCTGCTCTTCCCGTCCCCCGTTCTTCGTCCCTTTCCTCGCGATTCTGATCCTCATCGGCAAGCAAACCTTCTAGATCTGGCGGTATCTCTTGCATGGCAACGCTGGGAGCCCCTTGCAGATACCTTAGCTCGTTTCGGATACTGATAGTAATCTTTTGTAATGACGCTGGGGAATTCAGGTTTTCCACTCTACCTGTCAGGGGTGGATGAAGTTTCCACTGCGAGTCGCGGAAGAATGGATCATAGACTGTGGCGTGCAGTTCGTCCGGTATCTCTGCGCCAACGAGAAGCAGCGGTCTCATACGTCCAGCACCTTTTGATGGTATACCCGCCACCGCCTAGTACCCAGAAGGGGAACGTTGAACTTGCAAACAAAGTTTATGCATTCTCCGTGGGCAGCGATGGAGAGATTGAAGGCGCCTAATCGATCGCATCCTAGCGAACCGGCGCTGCGCTGCAACACGATCGCAGTTGGGCGAAATGCCGTCACCGTATCCTCGATCACGGTTTTAAATACCGTCAGGTACATCTCGTCGTCAGTCCCGTCTTGTAGTGGGACATTCAGACAGAAATGTTTGCCGAGGTTGGCCCCATTTATCATCGAGTGTTCCTGTTCCGGGGAAAAACTCTCCTGTGTACTTATGTAACGACACTGTCATTACCATATTTGAGTGGTAAAATGCAAGGTCGACACCGTCGCCGTGGTGGATGTCGATATCGATGTACAAGACCCGTGGATGGTACCTGCGGGCAACAGTCAGCCATATGTGCACTCGAAAATGGTCTAACACCGACCTCAGCAATTCAAGGATTGCCAGTACAATATCGTTGACGTAGCAGAACCCACTCGCTTCACCCCTCTTGGCATGATGCAAATTTCCTGACCAATTGATTGCGGTATCACAAGTTCCGGAACACAGTTTTCGAGCGTCGGCTAGGGAAGCACCTGCGTACATTCGACAAAAGTCGTACAATTCAGCAAATATTGGACAGACTTCCACGCAGTTGAAGGTGCCTGTCAAGTGTCGCATGTCGTTCTGATTGTTCGAGGTTACTCTGCAACATCTCGGATTCGAGCGCTGCTCCTTAACCTTTTTGTGTTACGCACCGTGATAAGAACCCGACGTAGTCATGGTCATGATACATCTCGAGTTCCACCTGAGTCGCTGGACGAGGGCTGTAAATACGATGTATTTGTTTGTCTAGACTATAACCCATGACGAGGGCATTGGTCAGCGTTAGTCGATGTGGTTCATCGGATGTTGTTCCTAAGAATGCGACATTTAACAGTTGCGATAGAATGCGGAAAAGGGGGGGAATTCCTACCCCATAGTGGAAATCGTCAACGCCTTTTGGGAAGAAATAAGAGACTATTGGACGGGAGTGCGGCTTGCCTTCATTTCAACCTCCTTTAGAATCCTACCGATAGATGGACTTACGTTGACACGTTCTGTTATTGGTTGTGCAGTGCCATGAGGGCCGCGATCGTCGAAATAAGCGGAAGATGAGAAGGTAGTCGCCTGAGAGACCTGAAACACATAGTCCAGTTTGTGAAGCAAGCCCTTGCACGGGATGGATATTGATAATTCTTGATTGCTACGCTCGCGACTTGAATTTCTTCGGTAGTAGCAGCAATGACCACTGTTGCTGGAAGTTGTGGGTCAAGTCGAGAACATGAACGAGTCCTGGGATGAACGATAACCATGTCACCCCCCCCCCTAACTGGTTAGGATACGGTTCCTCCGGTAAGTACCAGTCCACAGTTGACGCGACGGTAGTACACAATTGATTACATAATACTTCTACTCATAGTGCAGTGATGGGGTCGTTGGCGTGGTGGACGTGTGTTAGCTTTCCGAGCGACGGTCGCAGTCGCATCTTCTGGAGACAAATCTTCCCACTTTCAAAATTGCCTCTTGAGATGCGTCGGCCGCTTTCTCATTCAGCATTTCAACAGAAAATGCCCATTTGGCAGTTCGTGGGCGTGCAGGAGCCTGCCTCGGTCGCATTGCCGCTGGAACGTGTGGTTTCATCTATAGAGGATTAAATCTAAATGATAGGTTAATGCCTGGGGCATATCAAGAGATACTCTTGAGCTTTGATCTTGCAGGCCACGAAATCCGGCGGAGTCTCCTTCGACACGTCACTCAGAGGCTTCGGCGGATGATATATCCACTCACCATTTGGAACTCGGAACGGGTATCGCAGCCAACTTGCTCATCGAACCTGCGCGTAAAACGTTTGCGGCACTAACGTCACGGCGCACCTCAGTCTACACAGTGTATAAACTGTAAGGCTGAAAACTGTACATAAGTCACCAGTCAAAATGCACACTGCAACTAAGCAAACCAGGCTCGTGGTCATTTGCAAATGCGAGGCAACAGAAGAAATGAGTGGCGTGACCTGCCTCCTGTTCAGAGGGTCGTTAGCGAAGGGCCAGTGATTCGACGACGTGACTACTAACCATAAGGAAGTCAAACGGCTTGCTGACCAGAGTGGCTGCCCTGCAGGTGAATAAATTTTTCATTTGAGTGTCCTCGGTCGTAAAGCCAAATGTGGTACGGCGACACGGATCGCTACGCATGATGTGGTGTAGGCTCCGGATTACCCTCTTGTCATACTATCATACTAGATCAGCGGTGCTCGACCGGAGGGTCTAGCTGTCACTCGCGTCCTTGCGCTCCGCATCCCCTTACACTCTTTTTGAACTCGAATGACACCATAATATCATCCCATGAATCAGAATCAAAGTATTTGGCCTGATTGTTCTTGTCTCTCTGTGCGTCAACACTCTCAGTAAAAAAAACGCGTCTGGGCGAGTGACACTGGACCGCATAGAAAGTGGCAATGCCATGGGCCGTGATGCAAATCCAAGCTTCGCCGGAGTGTCGCCGGCTTTGCTAGCCTCGGGTATCACTGTGTCAAAGGCATTCGAAAGGGGTTTAAAAGCCTTCTCTTCAGATATACCCGAACCCCACAGTTTGTTTTTGTTTGCAGGCCATCCCCCTGTGTCTCGGATCCAAATTACAGGGTCGCGTTGCAGTGAATCTTTGATTCCAGAGATGCTGATCTGCTCACGAAGGGGTGGCAGGACAACATACTTGAAAGTACTCATCCGACACGAAGGCGATAGCTTGTAGATCCATAAAGACAGCCCGTGCTATCGAAACTCAGGTAACCAGAGCAGCACCCTGCCAACGACAACTATTTCGGTTTGGGTACGGCGTCAGTGACAGCGGACCCCTCCGTGTTGTTTCTCCGTCAGTTGAACCGAAGCAGGAAGGGCTTGTGCAGTGAATATAGCGCAGATCCTGGTCGGTGACTGCTGATGTCACAGGTTCACGGGGTGTTAGACTCGTTCAACTTGTATGTCGTTTGTCTCTGTGGACCATAACAGCCATGGTAATGCTTCCGTGACGCATAGTTTGAACGGCGTTGAGTAACGGTCTGGTGCAAAGGACGATGGCGCCTAGTGTACATACCATTGGTGATTCTGCCAAGGACAAAGGCGACGAGGTGCTGTGATCTCCAATGCTAGGCGGTGCTGTCAGGCCATCGCGCTAACCAAGTGATGGTTGATATAAGGTGCAGTGGTTTCACATACTTTTCCCAGGATACTCGCGTTTGGGCGCATTTGTCGGTTCCTTCGACTACTGCGTGCTTCCGCACTCTTTTCATCGTGCAGCTCATGGAGTTTGTAACATGCACCAGGCGCTTCTGATAGCTTACACTGAAAGTGAAAAGGAGATGCCACCAGCCCAAGAGCCAGCTTATACCGAACCACTTGCGCAACTCAACTCCATCCTTAGCGAATGTTTCGCATCCGCTGTCGAGCACTCTAGAGGTGTCTGTCTTTTTAGCCCGATGGCTGTGTTAAGATCAGGAAGATCCAAGCCGCAAAGACTCAAGAGAAGAAGAAACCGAAGGTTCGAGGCTTTTTGCAGATGTCTCCCTGCGTACTGACATCATGTCTTACTAGCCGGGGTGATGCAAACAGATGTGGGGAGTTTACCCGAATTTCCTATCCATTTCCCTGATTTCAGCATCTGAGTCTCGAAGACCTCGGAACGCCGCGGAGACTTCTGTGGAAGACCACCTGAAGTTTTGGTACGGGAGACGTAGCCGCTTCACTTGACTCTTGCTATGCCATCTGATGGGGAGTTGGCGCCTGTCACCCAAATCGAGGCAAAAATCGGAGTTGGTGCTCTTGAGCACTACACGAAAATAATCAACGTCACCGCTGGTGCGCCCTTCGCAGGGTTCTTCGCTACATACAACATCCTACCCCACAAGTACTCTGCGGGACAATCGATACTCGCTGTGGGCACTGCTGCCACGTAACGCAATCTCCCCATGCTTACGAATGTCGTCGGCTTCGTCAACATGCCTCCTATCAAGACCGTGATCGACGAGACTAAAACATTCGCAGAGTACCTCGGCGAGTTCAAGAACGCGTTGATTGGAGTCAAGGCTTATGAAGATATTGCCACAAAGGGCAGATCGTCTTTCGCTGGTCATGGATACTCCAAGCATTTGTTTGCCCCTGGTGGCATGAACATGGAGACTATCTCCCAGCTGGAATCGAACCGTCTATCCGCCAAGGTCATCATTCCCCTCTACAATGACGAAGAACAATACGAGTTCCTACTTACTGTCCACCTTAGATCTAGCCACGTCACCCTCCGTTTCGACAGCCACATCTACACAGAGCGTGCAGCGTCACCAGTTCTTGGATGTCTACATCTCGCTGGTGGAGACTCGTGGCCGAGATCCCTCTGTTACGATCAAAGACATCCCCATTGCCACTGAGTCTAAACAGAACACGAGCGTCTAGTCAAGGACTTGTTGTCCTCCTTGGAGGTGACAGCTAAGGAAACTTTACTTCACCTGTTTGTCGAAGCGCAAGCGGACACCACCGCTGTCGAGTTTGAAGACGAGTCATTTACATCAACGAACTGAACTGTACTGCAAACAAATTGCTAGGACCTCATCCAAGAAGGCCTGCGCCACAGCGATGTCATTTCCCTTTGCTTTGACCGTGGCACCAACCAGATACTTGGGTGTACTTGCGATCTTGAACACCGGCGCAATCTTCGTGCCCCTGGACCCTGACGACCTCACCCTATGCAAGGATGTGGCGCAGGGGCCCTGCTTACGACCTCGGGCCCCTCTGGCGTCTTCCAGAAGAGTTTGGCATCGAAAGTACTGGTGGGTAGCAAGAGTGACCACCGCTAAGTTGCTAATCACGCTTGTAGATTGTTTACTTCGATGATACCATTTACCGGAAGCGATTAAATAAGTTCAGCGGGGATGATTTTGCCGTCCGAAGCACTTTCCGCCGACAATCTCGTCTGTATCATGCAAGTACAGTCTGTATAGTTGGAGTTTAATGGCACTGACAAAAAATTTGAGTTTACGAATGGAAGTACCAGGAAGTCGAAGGGTGTCATTATCGAGCATCGATCAGTATCTGACATTCTCATACTGATCACTGGCACCATTTCTAAATCCACGTAGGCCTAGAAGCGGGTCATACATCACTCCGTGTCGTTGTGCAGTAATGCACAAGGGTGCGGTACTGATAAAACGATGGTTTATCATTTGAAACTGGAGGGGAACCTAATGCTGACCAGTGATTGGAATCTACGTACAGCGTCATGTCATCGCCTCGTTCCTAACTGAAAACATTGCGAATGAATGCCTCTACCCAGTCTCCAGTCAAAATCATACAGGCCACGAGATTTGGTTATTACCGGATCAAATGACAGACACTTTGCCGGCATGTACAGGACAAGCCGTATATCTGATCTACACATTGCGATACAGTGTTGGTTTGTCGCCTGCGGAGGATGTCCTGTGTCTATCATTGCCCGAAGAGATATCTAATGGCGTGAACGGACGGGCTCGCTTCTGCCAAGGAGCCGATCTGCATAACCGTTAGTGTGTAAGAGGTGCAGGACTGCCTATTCTATACCCACCAGACAGCAGATTCCCTTCGTCATCTTCTACACGAAAGGGACTTTCATCCAAGTTCTTCATAATAGCCTCGGTGGAGACCTTGGAAGACCACTGAACAAGCTCCTCGACGGCCCGGCGGCGAATCAGCTGGAAAACACGAAGTGTGGGCACTGTGTTCCTCAGGTGTGCGAGAAAGCGGAAGAGTTCTTGGAAAGTAAGCGCTGTTGACTTTACTCCAATGTATGAGACCCGGGGGAAAGACCACCTCTCCAGGGGCGCGAGATGATACTGATGTGAAAAGGAGGGGAGGGAGAAGATTAAGCGATCAAGATTGGGGCAAGAATTGTGTAACAGATCGAGACCCTTGTCAAAGCATGGGGAGTCTGTAGAGCACCACTCTGCCGTCGTAAGGTACTCTCCGTAACGAATGATGAACTCTCGCGGCAATTCGCGATAGTTGCAATAATAAACGAATTCCCGGAGACTGATACATGCCTCGTGCGAAACCCCCTCACCAGGATGGCCCATTCTCTCAACCAATCGGTCCACGGCAAGAGTAGTGAGCGAGGAAAGAATACTGCTGGGAATGATTCCATCTGCCCATACCAGTTCGCGACAGCGCAAGACACGCAGATTGGGAAGGTCCCTCAGAAGCTCCTCCAGCTGGTGGAGTTGAGGAAAGAAGTTGTAACGCGACCAGTCGAGAATGCACAATGATTTGGCAGAAGACCGCAACGCGTCAATGACACTGAGTGGGATAATATTTGGTTCGGATCCCAAGTCGCCTGTGATCGCGAAGGAAACGATTTCAAGTTTAGGCAGGAATTGGATGACACCCGCCAAACGTTTGACACAACGGTCGGGGTCCTCACACTCAGACTCATTGGAGAAGTCCAAGGTAATGTCCAGTCTTCGTGTCCAATGACCGGGAGACCGCATTCCAACGAAACTACCATTTCCCGCTGCGTAGTTCTGTAAGGTGTGGTCAAGTGCTAGTATATCGCGGCCGGTACGAATGAGCACAACACGGTAGAGGTAGCGCATTTCCATGCGCTGCCACCATCTGCAGACGAGAACTAGGTTTCGTTTCGTCGCGAGGGCAGCTTCAAGCGCCGAGCGCTGGTCGCCGATGCATTCCGACTTTTCATAAAGTTCTGGGACCAATGTGCAGGGAACGTGGGTTGCGAATTTAAAAATGTGTTCCCATACTTCGGCAGGAAAACGAGGAGACTGAGAAAGTTGGTGGCCCCCTTTTTCTGCCATCTGATACGAGCAGTTGAGGTGTTGGAAGTTGAAATGAGAGTTGTGTAAGCCCCTAATTCAATGTCACATACTAAGCTCGCACGGTAAGTAGATCACCCACTACGATGCCCTTGCAGTGACGTGTTAAAGGAACGCCGTATTCCATGGCCTGCGAGGTCAAATCTCGAGGATACTATCCAGTGTTTGTGCAGCCAAAAGCCGTCCGCAAGGACTTCACGTCGAAGAAACAGATTCGGTTCCTAATCAGGTTCAATCCTCTACCCACATGGTGTCAACTTGGTGGATTCCAACGTGGATTCTCTATTACCATGTCGTCCAAGAGGGTGGCCCGCCGTCGTCTGATCAGATACATAGTGATTTTATAAGCTTTTTCCTGGACAGCTCAATTCACGTACAAGTGCATTCGTCGTTTCCCTCGACGAGGACGTGCTTCGAAC
The DNA here is from genome assembly GCA_024663435.1 of Pisolithus sp. B1. Taxonomy (NCBI): domain Eukaryota; kingdom Fungi; phylum Basidiomycota; class Agaricomycetes; order Boletales; family Pisolithaceae; genus Pisolithus; species Pisolithus sp. B1. The sequence goes on from JANFAA010000008.1 coordinate 1,055,498, forward strand.
TGCAGCTCGTACCGTTGATGACATGCGCAACTAGCTCAGGGGGGTTCGCACTGTAAGTGAAACCCACATGCCGCCAGCCCATGACGATACACTTGAACAAATCAACTCCATCGTCACCGAACTGTTTAGATTCCTTACTGAACACTCTACAGGTGTCAGTCTCTTTTTCCCGGAGTGCTAAGCGATGACAAGCAGATCCAACGCTTGAACTGCAGACAAGAAGCAGCCTAGGGCTTGAAGCTTTTGCAGTTTACTACCCGGATGCTAACACCCTGTCTTGCTGACTGGCGTGACGCACGACGGCATTCAAAATTTGGTTGCCTGGCTTACTTTGGTGGATATAAGACATTTCCGCGTTAACGACAGAGATGAGCACTTCCAGATCCTGTTGTGATTGGAAACAATGCCATGTAGGCACGATGACAGAGGTCAGTGTCTACCTCCAACGATAGCCCACCTCATTTTTTGTTGCAGTGGTGTTGCATATCACGGGAAGGCTTCTACAGAGTCGTGCTCGTACCTCCATATTCCTTCACACAAGAACAATGCACTGACGAGTTCACTTTCTACTGGCTCGAAGAGCGGGAACCTAAGGTACAAGCGAGCGATTATCATCAAGGAGGAAAAATTGAGAACGAGATACGTACACGACATATCATAGCAAACACTTCTTTACAATTCAGGTGGTGCCACAGACTCGGAGGTTGTTATTAGATGACCAATATCCGAACACCGGTGCGCATCACACCCGTTAGAAATACTCGGGTATTAATTTACAGAAGGTTCAACCCTTGAATTGCTTCTTGTCTCGGGTGTCGGGCGGTAGATCTTCCTGATGACGCTTAGCCGTCGGGCCGAAGAGACTGGCAGTTCTAGAGTGTTCAACAGCGGATGTAGAACACTCAACAAAGATAGGGTAGAGCGTTTCAAGAGGATTGGTATAGGCTGGCGGCATGGTGGTTTCGCTTTCAATGGAAGCTATTTTAAGCTCCACGCGCATGTTTTCAGCCGCACGCGCTACACGGTGGAAAGAGGTCGGAAGCACTTCGTAGTCGAGAGAAGCAGAAAATGGGGAAAAACGCGCACTGAGCCACCCGGGGAAGAGCTCGTGAAAGACGTCAATTTGCTCTGACGATGGTTGGCCGGCCTCCAGTTATTAACAGTGACCACGTTGCAATCCACCAGATAGACTCCACGTCGTGCATGGGATGTTTGAGCCTGAATGAAGTACCGTAATCTTCACCGAATGGCCTGGGGCGGTGCGGTTCAAACAGGTATTCCTGGGCTTCGACCTCGCAGGCCATAAATCCAGCGTGTTCTTTATGTGACACGTCAATGAAAGCGCTTGCTGGATGAGGAATCCGCATACCGTTCAGAGCTAGTGTGCATCACGTTCCCTACTGTGAGCACGGTGAGGAAATACTGGCTAGCCTCTTCCTTTTTCCCTGCCCTTTGTGCTTCCGCAAATCGGCGAATGTCCGTTTGAGAATGATGTCCTCTCGGTCTCAGTCACAGTCGCTCCAGGAATCCTTTGCATAACCAAGTGATGGTTGAAACGTTGAAAGTGGTAAAGGACAGAGCCCGACTTGCACGAATCTGAACCCGGACAATCTTCAACGACAAAGGAGCCCGTCTTGTCAGTATCAACCCGGCCCAATGGATGACGCAGTCATCCATTGACGTCGTTCGCCCACAGCTCAGCACCATTTCTTTCGGCTTTCCTTGTCATGCGTCTGTCGGCGTCTACAGTGGCGGATCTAGACTAGCATCTAGTGTCATGGTCAGTACATACCTGATCCGTGTGTTGGTTGAGTACGCTGAACGTTTGATTTTGGCCCTGGGCGTGCGGTTTCTAGGAACGGAGCACCAAACTGCATTCGGAGAGCGATACTTGCTTTTCTTACCCTTTGCTATCCACGTGCGTCGAGCGTCGCCAAGCGAGTCGTCCTCACCGAATTCATCTTCTCCTTCTCCTTCAAGCCGACTATCCAGGCCATACGCGGATACCACCCTGAAGTCCAAAAACACCACTCACACTCAAACCGCATGCTCGTATTTGCAAACTAACAACTCTACCTACTCAGTATCTCAACATGCACGGCACTCTTCTCCTTCCGCCCTGTCGTTGTTGTTCCACATAAATTCTTACCCGCCGAAGCAGACCTTTCGTATGGTCTTCGAGCGTCGTCAACGCGGACGCGCTCGGTTCTTCCGAGTTCAACTTCAAGTTCGTCGAGAAGACGCGGCCGTGGTAGGGTTGGACGCTCTGCGCGGGGCTTGTCAGCTGCGTGCCCGTGCATGCCGTAGCATGTGCATCGACCATTTACACGGGGTGCTTAGCATTAGGAGACGCGTGTGTTCACAAAACTAGCTATCTCCGCGTGGCGGCTGTGGAAGCGATCACAGACTCACCAGAGGAAACAACGGGTCTGTTGTTATGGCTGGTGTCGGTGCGTTGCTAGTACTGATAGGTCTTTGGATGCTTTCAAGAGAACCAGCGTTCGCACTGTCGTCGGTAACGGGTCGCTTTGACGGGCCCTCGGATGTACCGGTTGTGAAGTACATGCGTCCTTGGTGGCACTCAACCATGTGCGATGGATGCACGAGTTAATCGTGTGAACTACACGACAACTGGTGAGTGGAAGTACCCAATTATGCCGCTCCACCGAATCGGGCACCTCCGGGTTTCATGTGAGTCATGTTCCTCGCCCCTCCGTGCAAGTTGCACGACTCATCTTCCTGGCCGTACGACATGTTGGTTTGCATGAACAACCACCCGGTCTCCACGGACAGCAGGTTTACGGGTTACCGATTCAAGAACTTTAACTTGTCCCCACATATGTAACTCGGGAAATACCCGCCGTTCGCTTGTACAGCGGAAGGGCCTCTTAGGTGGCCTTCGACTAAGGTGTGAGAGAGGTGCCGCATTGCTAACGGCTGAGGGAATTCTGAAGGCACGATCAGCGAACACCTATTTGTGTCCGGACAACGCGGTGTTCTGGAAACGGCGTTTTTTCCAATGATATCTAATGACAGTCACGACGGGCAGGTGTCGCCCCGGAGGGATGGCTTTATACGCAAAGGCACACAGGATGTTAAGTTCGCCTGGATGGCTCGTGCACACGTGCATTTAGCAATTAAATGTATCAAACCCCTGCAGTATTTCGGCATCGATCCATCGTCCGACGATTTCGCTAGGCGAGTACGTTGTCACCTTCGAGAGATGGCTTATGTACCAGGCACAAAGGAGGCAAAACACAAAAATGTGCTAATTCGTGGCTCCCTCACGTCGCCTGCTATTTCGAACGGAGCCTCGTTACTGATGCTAAATAATAGGCTATGCCTTTGCACCGTTGAAAAGGTATGTAAGTGTTTGCACTTTGACATGAACCTCTCGCTCTAAGTGTAGTTCGAACAGATACGACACGCCGCCTCACGGACATTCAAACACCTGACGTTGAAGTGAGGAACCAATCTGAACTGCTTATTCCCGTAGGATATCACAATTTAATCGCATATAAGAAGCCGTCATTACCCTTCACATTGGCTATCGCAATCGTTGTCGCTTCCACTTCCTTGTCCTCTTTCAGCATTTCCAACAGCGTACGAACGGCCCCACACTTGCTGCAACCACGTGCAAAACTCTCATCAGCAACCTGACCACTGCGTACGATATTATCGACGATCTATCATCACATTAGGTGGTGTCGGTAGCTTTATTAAAGGCACATGAGATACTCACGATGACGCCACGCCTCCGGACCAAACGTTTCGCTTCCAGAAAGTAGTTAGGGTAGCCTTCCTTGTCAGCGTCTATGAAGACCAAGTCAAATGGCTCCTCTGTTGGAAGACTAGCCAGGGTCTCCTTAGCATATCCTACCAGGACCCTGGCATTGCGTATTCCTGCTCTAGCTAAATTCTCCCGGGCAATCTGTGTTGGCGTCATTGGATTAGTTCAGTGATTTCGAGTACGTGGGGAAGCGTCTATATAGGAATGATGTAGAACGTTACCTTGGCATTAACTTCTGATACCTCGAGGGTGATTAGTTCCCCGTCTTCTGGGAGTCCCTGACCCATCCAAATAGTCGAATATCTGGAATGGCGGATTCCAAACGAAATGAATTGTTAAACCTGTTGCGGATGTGTGGAAGTAGTGGAAGCGAGACACGCACCCCCCGAACGTTCCCACTTCGAGCACTCTCTTCGCCCCGATAGCAAGTGCCATAAGTTTTAGGAACTTGCCCCGAGAGGCCGCAACGGATATATCAGGAAGTCCGTTTTCCGCACTGCGTTCCGAGGCATGCTCCAGTCCCTCGTCCAGGCAGAGCAAGAAGGAATTATGATACTGATCTGATTTAGTGAATGTCTCTAGGACTTCTCGTGGTATCTCGACAATGATCGACGCCATTTCTTTAAGGTACAGGCAATTATGTCACCTACCGGCAGTCGCGCGTTAGAGAAGTCTTATAGGAAACGCTAGGCGCTGTGACGTCGGAATCATCCAGACCTCTTTTGGATCGAGTGTGAAACTTGACCGGTTGAAATCACCTACCGTCCAACCAAAGCCACCTCACTTCGTCATCTACCCACGTTATCCATGTGACATGAACACCACTACACCGACTACGCAATCACTCATCCCAACTAGGGGACGCCACTTAACGAGATCGCGAAAACTTTCACTTCCTTCATCACGATCTTCGGGAGCCCTCCGTCCAACCCTATAGGGGGAATCAATAACACCAGCGAAAGTTGCAAAACGCAGTTAGCAATGGCCTCGGAAATGCACGACTTACATAAACGGCACGGCATTGTCGTTTCAAGCACTGCCAACCATGCCAACCTATGCAGATGAAAGTGCACTATGATGAAAAAACAACCAGAAAGCAACGGCTCTAGACCATTGTACCGGGCCAATGGTGACAACGCCAACGCGATAAGAAACCGCTCATGGCTCTAGCACCACATGGAGGGGCGTCGTCTCGTGATGCCGGCGAGGTTTGTCGGCGACCAGTGATATCCGTAGTGGCTATGTATGTAAGGCACGTTGGCGACAGAGCTTATTTGAACCCCATCCATCGTGATGGGCGTAGGCTGATTGAAGTGTAAATATGTATAATGGGGCGGTCGCGAAGGCGGGTTACTCAGTGCTTCCCTCGTCATAAACCTGCTTCATTTTTCAGTCACGAGCATGTCCTCCTTAGTAGGCAAGCAACGAAAATGGAGTCACGCCTTGTGTCTTCGAGTACGCAATGCGACTTGACCTTTGCTAAGGCAGTACGATGCTCGAGGTACGAAAGGGATCATAGAGCTGTTCCGAGGAGTGCCTGTAGACGCACTAAGATAAAAGAGCTTCCCTGGGTTCTCTGTCCGGACCTGGGCCTAGAATATCCGCGGTACAGCCTCTGGGGGCAGGAAGACCGGAAAGGGGAAGTTTCTGAGGAGACCTAAACATTTTTCGGTGAGTCTGATCAAGACCATCTTCGGTGCGTAGCCTTGACGCATGATGGGCCTGTACATTGACTGACGTACCATCACGGAGTAGAGCCAACCTGGACGTTGATAAGAACCGTAAAATAGTTCTAGTATCTCAAAGTATGAATGACCTGCCACGAATAGAAGCGCAGCAAGCAGTGGCGGCGATTAGAGTAAAAATTGCTCCTTTTCCTACCTCTGCACTCCTGGTTCGCTTCGTCCTCCATTTCTGGGGGGTATCAGGCTCATCAGCAGATTTGACCGGTTCGCATTCTTTGGGGTCGCGCGGTCGCATTGTCCAGACACCTGTCGGTGGCACCAATCCAAAGCCCTCTCGACGCGTCCTCTTGGTAGATGCTAGAGCGTCGTCGCGCCGGAGCCACCAAGTTCGGCATGTAGGCCAAATCACAGCATACGCTTCTTGATTTTGAATTCTTTGAGTGCCAGGCGAGTGCTGTCACTAAACGCTAAGCCCTGAGACATCTACTTGCTGTTTCATCACCTAGCAAATGCTGATATATGATAGTCCACTCCGTCCAAAGTACAGTACATCTCTTGTTTGCACCTGTTTATATTACGGAAATTCTATGCGTTGCTATATATGGAAAACAAGGGGCACAGCACCCGGGTTTCAGTGCGTTCCGATGAATAGCATTCCTGTGGTTGACTCGTTCCTCTGCGAATAGTCTGTCCAGCCCCCGTCACTATGCCAGTTCGTGTCCTTGCCGTCTTCGACTATCTCTACCACAGCTCCATTCTCAACATCACACCTAAGCCAATCCCCCGTGGGCATCGGCTGGAATCCCTTCGTACTCGTGATCATCGTTCTGGCTTTTTTTGAACTTGTTCGAGATTACACAGGAGTAAGGCGCACTTCGCATGTCATGGGCACAGGTCACCCAATCGTTGTCCATGTTTAACTGCCGTCAGCATGGAGCAATCTTGTGTGGCGGGCCAACTCATGTTCGTGATCATTCATACCATCAGTTTCAGCCTCTTCTTTGTAAGGAAGCTCGCTCGACGTTTATTCAACATACTGATTTAGGGTACCTACAGTGGTGGCCGATCATCTCATACGACCACTTGGACGCGGTCCATCTTCATATCTGTCCACCTGTACTAGGAATGGGTGGAATGATGACTGGCTTCGAGCTCAGAAACGTCCCCATCTTACCTGAGGTGTCACGAAATGGAGAATTACGCCGTAGCTTAAGCAGTATTTCGCCCCTCTCCTTGCCGGAAGGATAAATGAACGGAGATCTACTATCAACTATTCGTTCACTAAGCAGCGGATCCGGAATAACATCTAGTGTCGTGGTCGGTACCCATTCCCGCGTACTTTGGACGGGCTGATTTAGATCGCAGCGGTGGATATACAGCCTCTAGGGATTATTGCTACCAAATCGCATTTGGGGAACGACTCGCCCTTCACTCTCCACCTTACGTCGAGTGTAGCCAAGGGAGCTGTCCTCACCCTCACCTTCTCCAAGCCGTCCATCTACATCAGACTTAGATACCGCCACTCAGTCTGAAAAACCATTGACACCCAAACCGGGTGCTCGCATCTGTAAACTGATGACCCTGCTCAGTATCTCAGCATGCACTGCATCCCTCTGTCTCTATCCACGTTGCTACCCATAGACTCCGACCTGCCCAGCACCCCCTCTTTCATGGTCTTCGAGCGATGTCGATTTGCACTCGCTTGGTTCTTCCGAGTTCGTCAAGACATGTATAAAGATGTGCCCATGACAGAGTTGGACGTACTACATGGGGCTCGTAGGCTGCGTGGGTACACCAAATTGGCTAACTCCGACGGCAGCGGTGGAAGCGATCGCGGACTGTCACGTGGTGTCGCTGTGTTGCCGAGGAATTGCTTTATCGTCAGTTGCACGACGGCACCATATCATTTTGGTGTGCTCCTGGGTGTATTGGTCGTGAGGTACATACATCCTTGGCGGCACCCAACCGTGTACGAGCGATGAATGAGTCAATCATTACGAACTGAACGACAGCTGGTGAGTCGTGACTAGGAGTACCAAATATGCTTCAACGTTCTCCCTCTCCAGCCCCCTCCGATTTCATGGCAGTCGCACAACACATCCTCCCAGGCGCATGACAAGTTGGTTTGTGTGAGCAATCACTCGATTGTGTCCGAGGTGATTCTCACGGACGTGACGGATGTAGTTGTGTCTGGTAACTCGGCATCCACAACTCTGCCACATGCAAACCAACTTGACTTCACGACCCATATTTGCGACACCGTGCTTATTTTTGAAGTGGTTGGGGGCGGTACCGCAGTCAATAGGCTCCAAGCACTCCCAGCCCCCGGGATCCGTGTAAAGGCATAGAGTCGACGGACAGCAGGTATACTGGTTCTTGATTCAAGAAGTTAAAATTTTCAACACAGGTGCAGTTCAGAGAATACATACTGTTCGTCTGTCCGATTCGGGGGCCTCCTGGGTGGCCTTGGTTAAGGTGTGAGATGTGCTGCGTGGCTAACAGTTGGGAACACTCTGGAAACACGAACAACGAGCACACCTGCTGGCGGCTGGACCGATGTAATGTTCTGGCATGCCTCCGTTTTCCGATGTCTAGTGACAGTTATAGTGGATAGGCACACGCTGTCGCACCAGAGAGATGGCTTTATACACAAAAGTCCACTGGGTGCTAATACTTAAGTTAGCCCGGAGGGCTCGTGCATGAGTAAATGTTCTGGCTGGTAATATCACGAGACAGACAGGCACGTTGTCACCTTTGACAGGTGGTTTAACGTAAAAGGCACGAAGGAAGTTTAATGCAAAAGTATTGAATCGAGGTTCTTTCACGCTACCTCCTGTAATTTACAGGCCTCCGTAAACCTTCCTTGTGGCGTTTGGTCCGTTCTCCGACTTTGCCACGAGGCAGACACGTTGCTCGCAAGAGCACTCCTTTAGGCAGCATGGAAGCGGCGAACCATAACCACATTATCTCACTACTCGAGGCCAAATCCGACATAACATCATTTCCGTCGCCCTCACAGAGACAGCTGCGAGAAGACTTCACCTTGCCTGCAAACGAGCCCGAGTCACCCGACGTTGGTTTGTCAGTGCAGTTCGCACGAACAAACGGATGCCTAATTCGTTCGTTGCATTTTAGGTCTCCAGCAGTGTAATCTAGCAGCACATTCCACTATCCTGTCCCCTTAGTCGGGTTATCTGATTAGTACATATGTATACCAACATTCGGATTCCCTCGAGTACGCAACATGTCGCGTTCCTCTCGCCTCCTTTCATATTGTAATATTTGGCTAACCCAGTCTCTCGTGCAGCGAGCCCAACTCGTTCCGTGAATGGTGACGAGTACTACCTTAGTACCCGAGCCATGCTGTGTCGACCACGTTCCTGTTGGCCGGGTCTGACTGATTGCATGCTTGTGGAAGCCAACAAAGGGTGGCCTTTAGGACTTGCTCTTTACGGAGCGATCGCCGATCGTACGTAGGGTTGGCCACTTCAGGACACCCTTTGCGTCAGGGCATATTAGACTATACCTCTCTTGATCTTGGAGGTGGCGTTTTACATTTGATTCGACGCTTCATTTCCGTCCAGGTTAGTGCACAGCATGTCAGCAAGCGGGCTGCCTTTTCTCGTTTGAGTTCATCCGTTCCCTACACAGCGCCACATTGAGTCGCATCATGTCAAATGCCCCGCATGTCGGCGGCCTAGGTGACGGGGATGCCCCACGTTTTCCTTCTCAACCCCTCCCTCCCCTCATTTCGAATAAGCGAGGGGGGTAATAACCTTACTACATCACCACGGAACAATCGACTTGGAATTCCAGTCCCCAATCGGGAAACCTTTGGCTCTGGAATAATAACATGTCACAGGATTCATTCCATTCCGTAAGTGCATACTACACAATGAAATGCGACGCCATGTACCATCCGCAGGTCTAGCCGCGCCAGCGATGAGTTTACTTTCCACGTTAGGCTGCCCCGCCAATGTTTCGAATGTCCATTTCCATGTTCGCATCCAACTCCGCAGCAAGGCAGGCCAATCCGGTACTAAATCCCTCCCTCCCCTACCATTTTCATCGAGTGGTTAGTGTTCTGAACAAGTACCGGTCATACCCGGAGTCCGCCCCGTTCGCATCATCCCAATCACGATAAGTAGTGTGATTCATTCCACTGTCAGGTCCTCACGTACGTATCCTTACGCTCACGTCCAGTCTCCAACATGCGTCACTACAACTTGTAATTGGCAGCTTCCTGCCATCGTGATGATTGATGGACCACGCCTCGGCTCGACTTTCGTCGACTCATCCTTGACAGGAGCTCGACTGTCATACTTACATATCACCTGGTGCATTGTCCAACACGCTCAGTTGTGTTCCGACAAATAAACCTAACATTTTGGTCGCAACGGCACATACGCGTTATACATTTGCGTGTACTTGAAGTTTCCACACACGTTTTGAGGTTCGTCTAGATTATTGATGCCTCCCGGATGCGAAACTAAATTTTAGATGCAGCCTCCCGCTGTTACTTCATAAAACCAAAATTAGGTCTGTCGAATTCTGATCAGTGGTAATACTATGGAAATTCCATGCGTTGCTATATCTGGAAAATAAGGGGCAATATCAGGCTTCTATTACACAGCCAAGTCCACTGGGAGTGGGAGGGCCTGCTCCGAGTGTCGGTGTATTGGGATGGCGTCTCACCAGAGTGGTTGTGCTACACTTGTCTGACCTCAAGCTCAAGACCTCATGGTCGACGGCGTCGGGCCAAGCCCGTCTTCTCAGCGGGTGTATCCAACACACCTAGTTGCGCTCCCACGAGCATGGACAGCATTCAACCCATTCCTCTTCGAGTAGTCTGTCCCATCTCCATCACCTTGCGAGGTTGCCTCGCCGCTTTCTTCGCGCACCTGGACCCTATTAACACCACACCCAGCCTCGTTCCCCATGAACACCGATGGCATCCCTTTGTACTCATAATTGTCGTTCTCGCTTTTCTGGACCTATCTGAGCTCCCACTGGAGCAACGAGCACTTCGCATGTCGTGAACACACGATGCCCGATGATCATCCGTTTTGCCGCTGGCATGGGCCAACTTTTTATGTGCGCGACCGTTCATACTTCAACCTCTTCTTTTGACAGTTATTCACTATACTAGTTCTCGGGTACATGGAGTAGTGATCCATCGTCTCAAACGACGGTTCGGACGCGGCCCATCTTCATGTCTGTCTACGTGTATACTAGGGACGTGTGGAATGGTGACTGGCTTTCAGCTCTGAAACGTCCAAAACTTACATGAGGCGTCACGGAGTGGAAAATTGCATCCTAGTGTAAGAATTCTGTCGCTCGTCTTCGCTAGACGGACGAGTGGACGGAGACGTAACATCGATTATTTGTTCACTCAAGCCCTACTCCCAGGGGCTCTCGACGCAGTTCACCGAAGTGAAGAAACGACGCAGACTCGTGAAGATTACAAGCACGATATACTATACGTCAATATCGACATCCACCGGTGTCGCTGGCTCAAATCCAGACTCGGGCTCACCGCCAACATCCGCATCCGTATCTTCCGCATCTTTGTCCTTCTCCACAACCCTACCGCGAGGTTTCACCTTATTCTACCCCTCGTCTTCCCAGGCTTCGCCGACGAAGGACCGCCAGGCTCATCCACCTCTTCCCCATCCTCTCTCCCACGGGCCCCGCTTGCCCTGCCCCTACTCCGATCAGGAGTACGTTTGGAGAGATCGAATTTCGCTTCGAACCTGGTACCGGCGGACGGTCGTCCTGGTCCACTTCGTTATCGCCTTCGAAATACTCATGCCTAGAGATGCACCTGTCGCCCCTGCTTTCCCCTGCGAACCCGATCCCCCGTTCTTCATCTCTCTCCTCGTGACTCTGATCCTCATCGGCAAGTAAACCTTCTAGACTTGGCGGTATCTCTTGCATGGCAACGCTAGGAGCGCCTTACAGATACCTTGTCTTTTTTCGGATACTGATAGTAATTTTTTGCAAGGACGCTGGGGAATTCTGGTTTTCCACTCTACCTGTCAGCGGAGGATGAAGTTTCCATTGCGAGTCGCGGAAGAACAGGTCATAGACCGTGGCGGGCAGTTCGTCCGGTATCTCTGCGCCAACGAGGCGCCACCGCCTAGTACCAGAAGGGGAACGTTGAACTTGCGGACAAAGTTTACACATTCCCCGTGGGCAGTGATAGAGAGATTGAGGCGACTAATCGATCGCATCCTAGCGAATCGGCGCCGCACTGCAACACGATGGCGGTTGGGCGAAATGCCGTCACCGTATCCTCGATCACGGTTTTGAATACTGTCAGGTACATCTCGTCGCCAATTCCGTCTTGTAGGGGGACATTCAGATAGAAGTGTTTGCCCGGGTCAGCCCCGTTATCACCGAGTTTTCCTGTTCCGGGGAAAAACTCTCCCGTATACTTGTGGAACGATACTGTCATCAGCCTATTTGAGTGGTTGAATACAAGTTCGACACCGTCGTCATGGTGGATGTCGATATCGATGTACAAGACCCGTGGATGGTACCTGCGGGCAACAGTCAGCCATATGTGCCCTCGAAAGCGGTTTAACACCGACCTCAGCAATTCAAGGATTGCCAGTACAATATCGTTGACGTAGCAGAACCCACTCGCTTCACCCCTCTTGGCATGATGCAAGCCCCCTGACCAATTGATTGCGGTATCACAAGTTCCGGAACACAGCTTGCGAGCGCCGGCTAGGAAAGCACCTGCGTACATTTCAGTAAATATTGAACAATCTTCCACGCAGTTGAAGGTGTCTATGAGGTGTCGCATCTCGTTCTGATGGTTCGGGCTACTCAGCAACATCTTGAATTCGAGTGCTGCTCCTTTACTTTGTTGTGTTACGCACCGTGATAAGAACTCGACGTGGTCGTGGTCATGATACATCTCGAGTTCCACCTGAGTCGCTGGACGAGGGTTGTAAATATGATGGATCTGTTCGTCCAGACCATAACCCAGGATGAGAGCATTGATCAACGTCAGTCGATCTGGTTTCATCGGATATCGTTCCTGAGAATGCTACAATTATTGGTTGCGATAAGGGGGGGAAATCCCATACCCCATAGTGGAATTCGTCAACGCCTTTTGGGAAGAATAAGAGACCATTGGACGGGAATGCGGCTTGCCTTCACTTCAACCTCCTGGCGATAGATGGACTTACGTTGACACGTTCTGTTATTGATTGTGCGGTGCTATGAGGACCTCGAACGTCAAAATAAGCGGAAGCTGAGAAGGCAGTCGCCTCAGAGGCTCGAACCATATTGTCCTGTCTGTGAACGAAGCCATTGTATTGGGTGGATACTGATAATTTTTGATTGCTACGCTCGCGACTTGAGTTCCTTCTGTTACAGTAGTAGCTGCAACGACCACTGTTGCTGGAAGTCGTGGGTCGAGCCGAGAAGATGAACGAGTTCTAGGATGGATGATAACCATGTCAGCCCTCCTAACGAATGAGACAGTGGCCGACGCATCTCGAGAGGTAAATTTGAAAGTGGGGAGACCTGTCTCCAGGAGATGCAACTACGACCGTCGCCAGCAAGGCTAGCACGCACGTCCACCACGCCAATGGCGCCATCGCTGCGCGATGAGTAGAAGTATTATGTAATCAAATGTTTACGACCGTCGCGTCCACTGCAGACTGGTACTTACCGGAGGTACCATATCCTAACCAGCATTCCAACGGAAAATGTCTAGTCTAACTGTCACTCACGTCCTTGCACTCCGCTTCCACTGCACTCTTTTGAACTCGAATGACACAACAATATCGTCCCATGAATCGGAAAGAGAGCCTTTGGCCTGATTTTTCTTGCCTCCCTGTGCGTCAATGCTCTTCTTGTCAACTAGTAACAAGTACGCGTCTGGGCGAGTGGCATTGGACCGCTCAGAAAGTAGTGATGCAGATCTAAGCTTCGCCGGAGTGTCGCTGGCTTTGGTAGCCTTATGTATCACTGCGTCAAAAACATTCGAAAGGGGTTTAAAAGCCTTCTCTTCAGATATACATGAGCCCTACAGTTTTTTTTCCAACGCAGGCCATCGCCCTGCGTCTGGGATCCAAAATTGCAGGGTCGCGTTGCAGCGAATCCTTGACATAGTTAGAGATGTCGATCTGCTCACGAAGGGGGGGACAGGGCAAGGACTCGAAATACTCGACCGACGCGAAGAGGATACCTTCTAAATCCATGAAGACAGCCGTGCTATTGAGGCTGAGGTGGCTAGAGCGGTATCCAGCCAACGACCACTGTTTCGGCTTGGATACGGCGTTAGTGAGCCCTTCCGGCAGTGGGGTGCGTTGTTTCTCCGTCGTTAAATCGCAGTAGGGACGGCTTGCACAGTAATAATAGCGCAGATCCTGGCGTGTGACTGCTGATGCTACAGGTTCATTAGATTGGCTTGTATGTTGTTTCGTTCTGTGGACCACAACAGCCTTTCCTGGCGTGTAGTCTGAACGGCGTCGAGTAATGGTCTGGTGCAAAGGAGGATGGCGCCAGTGTGCATATTATTGGTGTTTCTGCCAAGGACAAAGGCGACGAGGTGCTGTGATCTCCAATGCTAGGCGGTGCTGTCAGGCCATCACGCTAACCAAGTGATGATGATTGAATGTAACGTTGAAAGTGATGAGGGACAGAGCCGCTTGGGCTTAGCCTGACTTGTACGACTCTGAACCCAGAGAATCCTTCAACGGCAAAGGAACCCGCCTTGTTAGCATCAAACAATAAGAACCCAGCAGTGACCGCGTCATTCATTTGCCGGGCCTTAGGATAGATTGTCACTCGTTGATTACTACATAATCAGGAAGTTTTCCTTCTCGTGCTATCATCTACGGGCACGACACACTTTGACGACGTTCGCGCACAGCTCAGCACCATTTCTCTCGACCTTCCTTGTCATACGTCTGTTCTAGACTAGCTAGTGTCATGGTCAGTACCTAATCCGTGTGTTAGTTGAGTGGACTGAAAGTTCGATTTCCAAGGGTGTGCCTGGCATGCAGCTTTTAGGAAGGCAGCACCACCAAGTTGGAGAACGATATTTGTTTTTCTTACCCTTTGCTATCCACATTGCGCCGAGCGTCGCCAAGCGAGCCGTCCTCACCGTCCTCATCTTCTCCCTCAAGCCGATTATCTTGGCCATACGCGGATACCGCCCTGAAGTCCAAAAACACCATCCAGACACAAACCGCGTGCTCGTATCTGCAAACTAACGAGCGTACTTACTCAGTATCTCGACATTCACCACACTCTTCTCCTTCAGCCCTATCCTTGTTATTATATACCCGCCGAAGCGGACCTCCTGTACGATCTTCGAGTGTCGTCAACGCGGACGCGCTCGGTTCGACTTCAAGTTCGTCGAGATGACGTGGCCGTGGTAGGGTTGGAGCTCCGCACGGGGCTTGTCAGCTGCGTACTCGTACATGCCGCAGAAGGTGCATCAACCATTTACACGTGTTACTTAGCATTAGGGGGTGCGTGGGTCCACCAAACTAGCTATCTCCGCGTTGCGGCTGTGGAAGTGATCACGGACTTACCAGAGGAAACAGCAGGTCTGCTGTCATGGTTGGTGTCGCTACGTTGCTAGTACTGACAGGTACGGCGGTACTGGTCGCTTCGATGCGCATTTGGGTGTGTCGTCTGTGGAGTAATAGTACCACGCAACAGTGTGCGAGGGATTCACGAGTTAATCGTTATGAATCGCACGACAACTGGTGACTGGGAGTACCAAATTATGCCGCTCCACCGAATCCAGTCCCCTCGGATCTCATGGTAGTCATGTTCCTCGCTCCTCCATGAGGGTTGCACGACTCACCCTCCTGGCCGTACGACAGGTTGGTTTGCATGACTAGCTACCCGGTTTCCGCGGACGGCGGGTTTACTGGATCCTGATTCAAGAAGTTAAACTTGTCCCTACAGATACAACTCGAAAAATACATCTCGTTCGCTTGCACAGCGCGGGGGTCCCTTGGCTAACGTGTGAGAAGTGCCGCGTTGCTAACGGCTGAGAGAGTTCTGGAACCACGAACAGTGAACACCTATTTGTGCCTGGGCCCGCGCAGTGTTCTGGTATTGGCGTGTTTTCCGATGATATCCAGTGACAGTCTTGGCGGACAGATGTCGTTCAGGAGAGGTGACTTTATACGCAAAGGTACATCGGATGTTAAGTTTGTCTGGATGGCTCGTGCACACGTGCATTTGACGATTAAATGTATTACACCCCTGCAGTATTCCTGCATTGGTCCATCGTTCGATGATATCACGAGGCGAGTACGTTGTTACCTTCGAGAGATGGCTCGTGTACCAGGCACAAAGGAGGCAAAACACAAAGATGTGTTGATTCGAGGCTCCCTCACGTCGTCTGCTATTTCGAACGGAGCCTCGTTATTGATGCTCAATAATAGGCTATGCCTTTGGACCGTTGAAAAGTATGTATGTATTTGCACTTTGACATGAACCGCTCGCTCTAAGTGTAGTCAGACCAGATACGACACGTCGCCTCACGGACATTCACAACACCTGAGGTTGAAGTGGGGAACCATTCTGAACTGTTTATTCCCGTAAGATATTACAACTTAATCGCATATAAGAAGCCGCCATAACCCTTCACATTGGTTATCACAATGGTTGTCGCTTCCACTTCCCTCTCCTCTTTCAGCATCTTCAACAGCGTACGAACGGCCCCGCGCCTGCTGTAATCGCTTGTAAAGCTCTCATCCGCAACCTGGCCACTGCGTACGACATTATGAGTCGACGTTAGGTGGTATCAGCAGCTTTATTAGAGGTACATGAAATACTCATGATTGCTCCATGCCTCCGGATCAAACGTTTCGCTTACAAAGAGTAGGTAGGGTAACCTTCCTTGTCAGCGTCTATGAAAACCAAGTCAAATGCCTCCTCTGTTAGTAGACTCGCTACGGCCTCCTTGGCGTTTCCTAGCCTTGGCGCGTGATCATCGAGCCCGTACACCTACGATCACGGAGTAGAGCCAACCTGGGCATTGATAAGAACCGTAGAATAGCTCTAGCATCTCAAAGCTTGAATTACCTGTCACGACTAGAAACGCAGCAGGCAGCGGCGACGAGCTGAGTAGAAACTACTCATTTTCCTATCTCCACATCCCTGGTCCACTTCGTCCTCCATTTTTGGGGTATCAAGTTCATCAGCAGATCTGTCCGGTTCGCATTCATCAACGTCGCGCCGTCGTTCCGTCCAGACGCCTGTCGGAGGAACCAGTCCAATGCCTTCTCGACGCGTCCTCTTGGCAAACTCCAGCGTGTCGCCGTCGCGGAACCACCTAGTTTGGCATGTAGGCCAAATTACAGCGTACGCTTCCTTAGTTTTTGAGTTCTTCGAGTGCTCGGAAAGTGCTGTTACTAAACGCTAAGCCCTGAGATACCCACTTACTGTTTTATCGCCTAGTAAATGCTGATATATGACAGGTAGTTCAAACGTTCACTCGTCCATGTCAGTACAATGCGTCTCTTGTTTCTACCTATTTTATATCACAGTCTTCGCGTTGCTATAAGGGCAGTATCAGCACCCGCAGTTCGCATGTGGGCCACAGTTGTGTTTCGGTGAATATGGACAGCGTTCCGGCCATTCGTCTTCGAATTCTAGTCTGTCCAACCATGCGAGTTCGTGTCCTCGCCGTCTCATGGCATCTCTACCACAGCTTCTATCCCAACATCACACCCAACCTTATCCCCCATCGCTTCCCTTTGTACTCGTGATCGTCGTTCTCGCTTTTTTTGAACTTGTTCAAGATTACACGGTGGTAACGAGCACTTCGCATGTCATGAACACACGTCGCCCGACGGTTGCTTGTTTTTGACCGCCGTCAGCGTTGAGCAATCTTGTGTGGTGGGCGGACTCATGTTCATGAACATTCATACCATCAGCATCGGCCTCTCCTTCTTTGCAAGGAAGCTCGGTCGATGTTTATTCGCCATGCTGATTTTTGGGTACATACAGTGGTAGCTGATCACCTCAAACGACCACTTGGACGCGGCGGCCCATCCCTGTGTCTGTCTAACTGTACACTAGGCATGGGTGGAATGATATCTGGCCTCCAGCTCAGAAACGTCCCAAACTTACCTGAGGTGTCACGGAGTGGAGAATTGCGCCGTAGCGTGAGCAGCATCTCGTCGCTTTTCTTGCTGGAAGGATGAAAACGGAGATCTAATATCAATTATTCGTTCGCTCATCGGCGGACCTGGACTAACACCTAGTGTCGTGGTCAGTACCCATTCCCGCTTATCTTAAATAAACAGGGTGACTTAGATTGCACCGGTAGATATGCAGTTTCCAGTGATGATTGCTACCAAACCGCATTTGGGGAATGACTCCCCCTTCGCTATCCACGTTTGTAGCCAAGGGCGTTGTCCTCACCCTCGCCTTCTCCAAGCCGTTCATCTACGATACTACCGCTCAGTCTGAAAGATCATTGACATCCAAGCCGAGTGCTCGCATCTGTAAACTGACGACCCTACTCAGGTCTCTGCATACACTACATTCTTCTTCTTTGTCTCTATCCACATTGCTACCTATATACTCTTACCTGCCCGAGCAGCCCCTCTTACATGGTCTTCAAGCGACGTCGATTTGCACTCGCTCGGTTATGCTGAGATCGTCAAGACAGCTATGAAGACGTGGCCAGGACGGAGCTGGATGCTATATAGGGCTCTTAGACTGCGAACTCATGCACGCCACGGAAAGCTCATCGGTTATATACGCCCAGTACACGAGGGGCTCGTAGGCTGCGGATTCGTGCATGCTGCAGAAGGTGCATCGGTCGTTCGCACACGGCACACCAGGGGACGCGTGGGTTTACGAAATTGGCTATCTCCGCATGGCGTCAGTGGAAGTCAGTTTATTCCGGAACGAATGTTTGAGTCGGCCACCAGCCACAGCGGCCGGTCGACGGCAGCGGGAACGGCCGCACGGCAGGGTCCAACGCCAGCCGGCATCGTCCAGACGCTCGATCGTGCCCCGGAAGCAGTCCCCATACAGGGCGGGCGGGAGCGACTGTGTGTTTACACCGGGTGACTACAATAGCATGGTAGTACTGTATTGCATTACATACATACCTGTCACCTTGCGTTTCGGAACGCCCAGCGCTCAGCTGGGCGTCGTCGGTTGCTACTGGTATGGGGACCCTAGAAACATGTGTCTTGTGTGCTGCTGGAAATGCATGTGTCCTCTGACCTTTGCGTGCCCTGGGGAACCATGCCAGGCTGATGACCTTTCATGCCCAAAGCTGCCTATGAGGGAGGGGCTCCGGGACGGGGTGGGGGGAGCGCTCATTAGCTGTAGCGTAGTGCCGTGATGCCCGAGGCCTACTACCGCCGTCACCCACAGGGCCCATTGAGACATTCTTGACACCTTATATACGTGATAGCCCAATGTTCAAGAATTCAGTGTTTCTGCCAAGTTTCCACCAGTATCGAGAATATTGCTGAGTACTGCAGGCAGGCCCAATTCTTACACCGTACACTGTTAGTCAGTTTACATGCACTCGTGCACAGTGTAAATAATGTGTGGCGGAGTGAATTAGTAAGGTTAGCTGTCAGTATTGATGTACGAAATGGCACAAGGAAGCTCGAATCCCGGTGCCGTAAATGACTAGTACTGCTAAGCGAGCGGCCGGCTGTCTAGGACAGGACACACAAAGTCGTCGACTGCCAGGGTCATGTCCGGTTTGCAAATTTCTCTGGTTCAACTTCGTAAATCTGGCCAGCTCGATTGCTGAGGTGCGCGCAAATCCCCCATCATAAAGTGACTTTACAGGACTTTACAATTGCTTTCCTGACTTTACAGCTCGAACCGGTCTGCAGCCTCGAGGTGATAAGGGCCTCCTCGTGACAACATACATAATTGTGTAGCCGGCCGTTAACCATCCCCCAGCTGCATGCCACCCAATATGTCAGTTAGTCTTTCCCCTCCCCGTCCTTCATGGTCGCCCCCTCATTCTTGGCTGTTGGTTGCTGCCATACCATCGGTGAGTACCTGCCCGTGATCGTCCAAGTGTTTCACCCAGCTGACCGTTTGCCAGACAACTTGGCAAGTGCCATTCCTCCGCTCAGTACCTTGGCACTGCAGGCGATAGACTACAGTGTTGGCGAGTCCATCCGATCTCACATCGAGTACATCCATTACATCAGGTCAGTCCTTTGAAGGCTCTCGCATCGAGCACGTCCATTCCTACGTTCGCTGACTTCGAAGTCAGTCCACTGCAACACAGAATTGGCAAGTGGATGACGCCATGTTTGTCAGCTAGGCATTGCCCTAGGTGAGTTTATCACCTGCCAATATTTCAATCCCGCTCCCTTCCCCCCTCTTTGAATTTTCTCCTTTGCGAGTTCTCTCTACGACGTTAGAGAGCCATGGGAATCAGTGAACTATGGCCGGTCAGTGGTGTCGTTTCTCTCCCCTCTTCTGTATTTTCTGTTGTAGCAGCTGGGCTGAGACCGCTGTTAGATCCTCGCCCCTGCAGAAAGGCGCACCTCACTCGGCGAGTTGGGTGCCGAGAGCTTCGAACTGCCTGGAAAGCAAGTAGGCGGCAAATTGCTCACTGTAGGGTTTAATGCCAGGTAAGTCGAGTATCTGTGTACAGTCCGTCTTTGATCTCCATAAATGTGCTGCTAGTGCATGGATGTATTCATTAGTGAACGTTTTCTCATGGCGCCAAGCTGGTACGGGACAGTCACATGAAATGAGGGTAATATTCCGTCGGCTCTCGGCCATATCTCAACTACTCCTCCACGCGTACTTTGTTTTCGATGGACTGGACCGTCCTCAACTCAAGAGGGGTAAGGACATCGTATGCTTGTCTGGTCCGCGCCTCCTTGCACAACGCTTTCAAGAACTTCTGACAGCATTCGGTTTTAACTGGCACGTGGTAAGTGATCCGCTGACCGTGGACCTGGGCGGACTCTGACAGAGCTCGCCAGGCTCCGGGAGAAGCTGAGGCGGAACTGGCCTACCTCCAGTCGCTCGGACTCGTTGACGCTGTCGCAACACCAGATAACGATGCGCTACTGTTTGGTGCGACTTGCGTCATCCGCAGGTAGGGTCGACAGGATTGTAGCTGGTGCTGCTGTCATACTTACCCGTTGGAATTGTAGTATCCCACATATTGGCAGGTACGAAGACGTGTACATCTACACCCCAGATGCGATAGAAAAGCATGCCTCCCTCGAATGGGGCGACCTTCTGCTAGTTGCACTTATGAGCTGCACGGATGACAATGTAAGTGTTCTGCCCAGCACTCCGAGGCCACTGCTCTCGTTCTTATCTAATCGATAGGATGGCCACCGCTGGTGCAGCGTGGAGGTTGCTCGTCGTCTGGCATATTACGGCGTTGGAAGAACCCTCCTGGATGCTGCCGTCTCACACTGCAAGCATTTCACAATGTTTCTTTAGAAAATATTCTGAAAAAATGGAGGAAAGAGATACTCTTTTATTTTGGATGTTTGGAAAGAAAAAATGCAGAAATAATGTTTTATTTCCTTCCAAAAAACATGAATTGATGCTAATACCACTTAGAGTAGAAGCTAATGGGCACTACCATTAATCCATGTTTCTGCACAGAAAAGAGAAATTTATATTTGCATTTTTTCCAACAAATTATCCAACATAAAAGAGTATCTCTTCTCTCCATTTTTTCAGTATATTTTCTGAAGAAAGATTGGGAAATGCTTGCAGTGTCACTCCAATTTGTCGAGTTCATGAACTTTGTTGCCAAGTGGCGCGTCGGCGTCTGTAAGGTTCTGAGGACCGATCCTCAGGGTCTCCTTGGTGGTAGGTGCCATGAACTCGCCCGCATCATCGAGGAGGAGCGCATCGAGTTCCCTGACCCTGCCATCCTGGCAATGTACTTGTTGCCCCTCACCTCTTGGTCAGATGGACGTTCCCCCGTCACTGCGACGACTTCTCGTCAGCCCGATCTCCAGTCTGTGGCGGCATTTTGCTTGCAGCGCCTCTCTTGGTCGCCGGCTGCTGTCCAGTCCGAGTTGATGGACGTCTGTGCCGGTACAGTTATGCGCGCACTTCTGCAGGTGAGTTCCATGATTGCTAAACATGTCTACCCTGCCGCTTACTCCTCACTTCGTACAGCTACCGGGCAATGCCGACAGCGAGGGGTTGCGATGCGGCCTTCAGGTCATGAGCTATTCCGACGACGAGTTGTTGCCCACGTACAAGATATCTGTGCCAAGTCAGCCCCTCGCAGTACCGAGGCTAGATGTCGGTCCATCACATGTCGCACATCTGTCACCACTGGGCGAGCACAGCAATAGCGACACGTTTTTTGAGATGGAAATCCCAGCCGTCGTCTTGGAATACGCGCGGCCTGATTTGGTGCGAGGCTCCGCTCTATCCTCCCAGCTGTCCTGTGTAGAGTTGGAGGGTGAGGATGCGAGGGTTCGGTCACCTGACTCGGTGGTTAACGACGTTGCTGCGTCATCTCCAGAACCTTGGGCCATTGACCTGACAGTGGGTGGGAATCTCAGTGCCGGAGTCTGTGACCCCATGAGTGAGGACTAGTCATGCGTCATGCCTAGCACACACCCCCAATTTTTGTAGTGTTGTATCAGTTCGTGAGTGACGCGTCATGTACACCGCCTGCGTTGTCCCTTACAAATGTCTGACATTAGCAAGTTGCATAATGAAATTCCAATAGCCATGCGGGAACACTCCAACCTGGGGGAAAAGCGATATCTCGTGGACGGCCGTCTGCGTCAGACAAGTGCATACCGGCTTACTGGGGCCCCTCATCCGGTTCATGTATGGAGAGGCTAGAATGGACAGCGCATCCGTTGAGCGTCAGAGGATCGACATGTTTGGGGAGTCAGTGACAGAGAGTTCGAGCGCAGACCCTGTTGGTCGTCCATGGATGACGTGGGACGTGTTCCTTACTGACATCCCGCAGATCGGCATCAACGAGGTGTGCGACGCATGGCCTCCCAGGACATACCCTATATCTTCCTCACATCATGTCACCCGGCGGTTGCATCAACACCGGCGGCTCTATCTGTTCACACGGTCGCCTGCCGCCACTCCACCTAGGTCGCACAGTAACTACCGACGGGCAGCAGGTGCTTTCGATGTCACACCTGACGCTTGACACCGACATGCGGAAAGATGCCATTGCCTATCACCGCTTTACCAAGGATGCCTTCAGTCCAGAGGTGGGGGGATTCACGGAGAACTTGCACCTGCATGGTCCAAACTTGGAACTGGACGAAGTCAGCGTTCCCATAAGTATAGCCAACACCGTACAACATCGCTTATTTGCAAGAACTCGTCCGAAATGGGCCTTCGACTTATCCAGGAGCAAGATATGTTGTCCGAGATACCGGGGAACGTATCGACTTGCGGTACAACAAGCGTGCCGTTGCATTTCTCCAATACGGCTGGATAGTAGAACGACACTTGAAGGACGGAGAGTCAGTCACATCTTCAAATCCTTGTATTTGAGACGCTGAGGGTGCATTTACAGTTTCGTTCTTTTCAATCGTCGACCGAGTTTGCATAAAATGAGTATGATGAGTCACCGGGTGAAGCCAATGCCCTATTCGAGTAAGTCAGTAGATGACCCGGAGTCTCCTGTGCTGACATACTTCCCAGCCTTCCGCCTGAACCTCTCTGTGACGCCTCCTTATAATGCCGATTTTGACGGTGACGAAATGAACATGCAGTAAGTCCAAGGCTGTTAGTTACCAGATGCGCGGGCTCACAACCATTGTCCAGTATACCCCAATCGGAGGAGACTCGAGCAGAACTATCACAAATTGCAATCAATAATCATCGTGCCCCAGACCAGAAAACATCGAATCCGGTCTTCGACGATGGCATGATGGTCGATAACGGTGAAATTCTATATGGTATTGTTGACAAGAAGACGGTCGGTGCAACCCAAGGCGGCCTCATACATGTCGTCTTCCGCGAGAAAGGCCCCGAGGCCACGCGTCAGGTCTTCACCGGTATACAGATGGTCGTCAGCTATCGGCTTTTCCGCAACGGTTTCAGTATCGGCACGGGTGATATTATTGCTGGACCGAAGGTGGTGGACTTCATCGCTGAAAAAATTTTGGAGAAGCAGAGAGTCCAGGAGATTATCGATGACGCATACCATGACCGCTTGAAGGCCATGCCCAGCATGACTACCTGAGAGTCCTTTGAAGGTATGGTTGAGCGCGAACTTAACCTTGCTCGTGACCACTCTGGTCGATATGCACAAGAGCACTTGAAGGAGGACAATGATGTCAAGAAAATGGTCACTGCAGGGTCGAAAGGTTCATATATCAATGTCTCGCGGATGTCCGTCTGTGTCGGGCAGCAGAGTGTAGAGGGAAAGCGTATACCGTTCGGCTTCCGCCATCAAACGTTGCCTCACTTTACCAAGGATGACTTCAGTCCAGGGGCGAGGGGATTTGTGGAGAACTCGTACCTGCGTGGTCTAACCCCACAAGAGTTCTTTTTCCATGCCATGGCTGGTCGAGAAGGTCTCGTTGATATTGCCGTTAAAACGGCAGAGACCGGCTATATTCGGCGACGCATTGTCAGGGCACAGGAGGATGTCGTGGTCTGCTATGCTGACATAGTGCACAACTGTACTCGGTGACGACGAACTTAGTACGGAAGCACAGGCGAACGCTTCGCTAACTTTCCGCATGCACGTACGGGCCACAGCCGGAGCGCCAGAGGATTGACGCGTTCGGGCTCAGCAACAGAGAGTTCGAGCACAAATACCGTGTTGACGTCTCGGATAAGGAAGGCGGCTTCCTTCCTGGAGTCCTGCAGATCGGTATCAACGACAGCTCCCTGGAGTTGCAAGCAAAGCTTGACGAAGAATATGCTCGCCTTGTACAAGATCGTCGCGAGCTGCTGACGTTCATTTTCCCCCGCGCAGACAGCCTTACTCCCCACCATATGCCTGTCAATTTACACCGCATCATTCAAAACGCCGTTCAAAATTTCCACATCGACCGTCGCAAGCTTAGCGACCTCGAACCATCGTACATTATCGACGCAGTACACCAGCTCACAGGGAGGCTCCCGGCTGTACTCGGTGACGACGAACTTAGTACGGAAGCGCAGGCGAACGCTTCGCTAACTTTCCGCATGCACATATGGGCCACACTCGCTCCCCGCCGCGTATTGGAAGAGTTCCACCTCAACCGCGAAGTGTTTGAGTGGGTCTTGGGTGAGATCGAGGCGAAGTTCAACCAATGGCTTGTCAACCCGGGAGAGATGTGTGGTACTCTTGCCGCACAATCTATCAGTGAACTGGCTACTCAGATGACCCTTTTAGTAATACCTTCCATTGCGCCGGTGTTTCCAGCAAAAATGTCACTCTCGGTGTGCCCCGTCTGAAGGGAATTATCAACGTCGCCACCAACTTTAAAATGCCCTCGCTTTCCATGTACTTGGAGTCCGATATCGTGCAGGACAGGATGTTGGCGAAGAACGCGCAACAAGAACTTGCTTACACGTCGCTTCGGACTGTTACTGCTGCAGTCGAGATTTGGTATGACCCCGACCCTGCGTCGACCGTTATCGAAGAAGACTCTGTTCGTCGAATCCTTCTTTGCCATCCCGGGTGAGGAAATTGAATCGAAGCTCCGCCTTCGGTCACCGTGGCTCCTTCGGCTGGTGGTCGACCGTGCTAGAATGATTGATCGGAAACTTACCATGGCATATGTTGCCGGCCACGTCGCCGAGAGCTTCCGGATGGATCTCTTCGTCATCTGGAGTGAAGACAGCTCGGAGAAACTTGTTATTTGTTGTCGTGTGTTAGGTGGTGGGGACAAGGATGACGATGGGTTGGGTACAGTCGAAGAAGACGTCTTCCTCCACCAACTGGAGAACACGATGCTAAACTCGGTCAGCTTGCGTGGTGTGCCTGGTGTACATCGGGTATTCTTACCTGAGCACGATAAGGTATATGTCAGCGACGAAGGGGGCATCAAAACGAAGAAGGAGTGGGCCTTGGAGACTGACGGTGTCAACTTGAAGGCAGTGATGTGCGTTCCGGGCGTCGACTTCACTCGCACGTACTCGAACAGCTGCGTTGAGATCTTCAATATACTCGGGATCGAAGCCGCGCGCGCAGCGATTATGAAAGAATTCTTCACTCGCACGTACTCGAACAGCTGCGTTGAGATCTTCAATATACTCGGGATCGAAGCCGCGCGCGCAGCGACTATGAAAGAATTATGAGGAGTCACCGAATTTGACGGGTCGTACGTGAACTACCGTCATTTGGCATTGCTCTGCGACCTCATGACCCATCGCAGAACGCTCATGGCAGTCACCACTCACGGTATTAACCGTGCTGATACTGGTGGCCTAATGCGTTGCTCGTTCGAGGAAACAGTGGAGACTCTGATGGAAGCAGCCGCTGTTGGTGGAAAGGACGATTGTCGCAGCATCGCAGAACATGCCATGCTCGGCCAACTCATGCCAAAGGGTATGGACGGGGTCAGACACCACTGCAGCACGGTTCCCAAGAGCGACGAGGAACGGTGATGGTTGGCTTCGCAGGCGTGCTCCTGCGCATGTATACACTACGATATCGCGACGTCATTCATAGGTAGTATTTGCTGCACTTGGGTAGCATGTACGTTGCGTGTCTCCGCCTCCATATGTCATTACCGTACCCAAAAAAAACTGTATCGAATCCCGAAGAAACTAATGACTACGCGAACATGACGTGCCAGCTACTGTCCGTCGTGCATGTGAAATAACTCCCACCCATCACCCACCACCACTTGCAAGGGGGAGTGCTGTGTAGTGATGGAAGGACGGCAGACCTCGACGATGAAGCGTGCATCTGGGTCCCCAGAGAAGCCCAAAAAGAGGACGAGGGTTCCTGCCGGGAAGGAACAGCTCAGCTTGCAAGTGATCCATCAAATCAAGGAAGTCGGAAAGCAAACTCACCTTCGGGCGACAAAGACAAGGGAAACATACTCCAGGCACATCCGCCAAGCGCGCTCTTGGTTGCAGAGTCACTTCCCAGCAGAGGGGACACCACGAATTCCAGCTCACACCGAGGACGAATCAGACATCTATGCTGATCCGGGCTTCAAGGACGCATTCGGGCAAGTGCCAAATCAGTGCTCGGACAAGGCGCTGGCCCTTTATCTTTCGTGGAGAGGATTCCAGGAAGACTGCAGCCAGAGCACGGTCGATGGCATTCGAGCGGCATTTAAGATGTTGTGGAACGAAGCATGTGTGCTGTGACCGCATGGTTTCCCTGTAGGCTTGTTGACTAATGTGTCCCCCCTGACGCGCTTTCCCTCCTGACAGTGATGGCGCAATATTCCGTGGGGACTGGCATCACAACGATGCACGGCACCAATGGGAGGGTAACCCAGTACTGTCGGCAGAAGTCAGCGACATCGTAGCATCCATCAGGCACAAGGTCAGTTCCCAAGGAGCTGAGAGGACGCACTCGGGCGCCATGAAGAAGGAGTACATGGATAGGATACTCACCTGGTCGGAATCCCAGTGCTCGTTGCACATCCCATTCCAGTGTATTCATCTCGCAATGACAGAGCAGCAAGTGCTGCACCTGGGCGAATTCTTGGATAAGGATGTGAAGCTGAAGATCACGCGGCACCTGCAACACCTGGGGTGTGCCGCAACCGCGTTCACACTCTGGACAAGGTCAGTACTGGCAAATGTTCTTACCTGTGATGTCGACGGTGGTTTTTGACGGCAGTTTGTGGTAGAAACTACGAGCTTGTGAAGTTGAAGCGCGGGGACGTCAACCTCGACCGAACTGTCGTTGACCGCGTGTTCATGAAATACCTGAAAGGCGAAGAACAGTCGCTCACCATAAACGACCTCAACGTCTACTTTGAGATCCACCTGAAAAACCGTAAGGGTTGGCAGAGGAAGCTCGACAAGGGGATGAAGGAGGCAGACCTACGATGTACGTCCATCCATATGTCCATGTCAGGTCCATTGTGACATGGCGAGCTGCACCGTGCTTACCCGAATCTCCCCGTTGGCGCACGCCAGCCAACCACTACAGGGTTTACCCGTGCCCAGATATGGGCGGGGCATGTGATGCATTCCTGCGACTCGTGCTCTGGATGAAGTGGGTTGAGCTCGTTCATCTTGGCCGACCAATGGCCGACGAGGACTTCTTGTTCCCCGCTTTGGGGGCAAACGGGGTGCTGCAGCCGGGCCAGCCACTCTCTCATGACACGGTTCAGAAGTGGATTGACGAAGCAGTGGCAGGTGCTGGGATTCATGGGACGTTCTCGACACATTGTTACCATCGTGGTGGGGCCCAGTATCGGTTCATGTTCGCCCCCGTGGGCCAGCGATGGACCCTCGCACGCGTCCGATGGTGGGGTGGGTGGGCGGAAGGTGAGCATGTGAGTGGTACAACTTCCTATCTGGGCGTGTAAGTACGCGAAGCTGATGCCAGTTACCTTTTTACTCCACACCACTGCGCGTACCGCGTAGCGTGATACATTGATGCGATACCTCCTCGACGAACTTCACTGCTACGAGAACGACCATAGTGACGCCCTGCGACCCGTCTCATGTGAAGCCAATGGCTCGTTCGCTGGCGAAGCTGCCCTCGCTCGGCCAGCGTCCACTGAGGCCCTCCATATGGCCCACATGTCGCTGACGGCGGACATGGCAGCACTAACGGCAGACGTGGCGGCGCTGCACACGACCGTGAAGGAAAACATGAAGGTGATGCGCCAGCAAATTGGCACTCTGGTCGTGAGGACCGCGACCCCAGCAGCCCCCACGCATTCAGCCTCCCACTCCAGTTCCATCGCGTCACTCGGTGAGCCCGTTCACTTCAATCTGTGGCCCCCAACCATCCCCACTGACAACCGGGCTCTGTGTCAGCCTGCCAGCGAAGTTCGGCCGCACTGTCAATGATCCAGCCTGCTCCCATGCCCATCAGTTTACAGCCGACACGACTCTCAGTGCCACAACTCGTCCGGCCGTCGGGCGCACCCCCTGGTGGGTTCGTCTCTTCCCCTTCGCACGTTGGACCCCAGAGGACCACCGGCACCAGGACCCACACCCACACCCACGCCTACGCCTACACCCGCACCCGCATCCATACCTCCAACCTTCCCCCAGGACTGCTGATCCCGAACGTGCCCGTCTTGCGTGCGGACGGGACGTGCACACCCAAGTCAGACTCATGGAGGGATATCGTGCGGCACTGGACAGAGGGCGAACCGCGGCTCGGTCTGCACGTTCCCCTCAAGGACTGGCCTCACCACTACTACAACGGGCCTTACGGGCGGCAATTCAACACGAAGCACTACCAGCGAAG
Organism: Pisolithus sp. B1; assembly: GCA_024663435.1. Taxonomy (NCBI): domain Eukaryota; kingdom Fungi; phylum Basidiomycota; class Agaricomycetes; order Boletales; family Pisolithaceae; genus Pisolithus; species Pisolithus sp. B1. Next base: position 1,084,317 of record JANFAA010000008.1, read on the forward strand.
CGTCGTAGCGACCGAATTCCTCGACGAGTAAGTCACACACAGGCTCCCACACGCAGCACACCGTGCCATGCCTGCCACCGAGAGGTACTGACGACACCCTACTGACGCTTCCGACTTCCACAGGTTCCAAGGAGACGAGGACGCCTTCCTGAAGGCTTACGGAGGCGCCGCCCGCGAAGGACACACCAAACTCCTCAAGGCCATCTTGGGCGCTCGCAAGCAGCATCGCAGGAATGGAGAACGCTGCAGCCGCCTCGCAAACGAGCCGCAGCGAACTTGAGCCCGTCACGCACGACCACACGAGTCATCGGGCCATCAAAAATAGACACGACTGACTTCGCCTCCTCGTCATCTCTCATCTCTCCCTCGCAAATAAATCAAGAAACAAACAAACTGACTGATTCTGCTGATTCTCTTTTCTTTTTCTTTTTCTTTTTCTTTTTCTTTTCTTTTGAATGTTACTCTCATATTTTGTCGTTCTCTTTAATAACTGATTGTCATTGTCATTTCTTATAAACTGACTTTTAAATCTTATTTTCCTATTTTCTCGTTCTCCTCTAATTATACGCCGTGCTCTCGCGTCGCCGGCTTCTCTTACTGTAAATTTACTACTACTAAAACGGACGTAGGCGGGCCCGGGTGGGGTGCGATGGGCGATGGGCGTAACTACTACGAGCTTCGCACTGTTGTCGCATATTGATATGCCTCCGTGGCATCAATCCGACCTGATCATCTATATCAGGCTTGAAAGCTTGAATATCGAATTGCAATCGCGATCGCGTCGTTCGTCACCGACCTTCGTCCAAATCGGGCGACGACGTAGGGGTGCCGACAGTGCCGACGGCGCTGTGGTGCCGGCAGGGGCGTGACGGCTGATGTCACTGGTCGCCTCGCTCGCCCGCCACGGCCCTACCCCACGTGGGCGCGGCCGGCCTTCCCGTTTGGGCAGGTCACCTGCAAATTTCTCGCACTAAGTGTAGTTGTAGTTCGACCGCATACGGCACGCCGTCTCAGTTTATTCCGGAAAATGAGCAGGTGACGGTGATGTCACGCTGCGAATGTTTGAGTCGGTAATCACATCGGTTATCATTCTCGGAAAATGCCGCCAGTGCCGGCGTGTTGTAGTTATCTCATACTATATCAACCTAACCCATGGCTTGCCATGGAGTGTTCATACTGGCTGTTTGTCACATACTGAATATATATATGCAGTTTTGTGTGGATTTATTACAAATTGTATAGATAATCACAATCATTGTGAGAGATGTTACATATAACACATTTCAGGAATCTGTTTAAAGAGAGTAATGTTAATAGTGAGCATGATGATGAGTGACACTGTATACAACCTAAATTCACTGACCAATTCAACTCCAAACCATTGAGTACTTCATGGAACATCACATTGAGTGTGTTATCACAGTTCATATAATGGAGTACATTTCAAAAATGTATTTAATGGGAGTAATGTCAAGGTTCCAGTCATCTACTCAGACCTGTTAGCTTGCCACACTCCCAGGATAGGAGTTTATATCCCAGCATGGTCCACTGACCCCACTTCCTGTCATGTGCCATTTCCATCTTTTCCTTTCTAAGACTGCTTACTGTATGTTTCCCTGCTATGAGCCTGTTGTCATCCCCCTTCCTGTGCCCTAGAGGCATCTCACTTGGACTGCTGCCTAGCCTTAGGGGCAAGTCCATGGACCTTACGTTTACGACACAGCCATGCTTACGTATGTTTCCTTTTACTTTACCCTTTTACCTTCTTGCTTCTCAGATCCTGATGGGATCTGGAAGCCATCCTTTACAGGATGGGTTGCTTTCCCAGGCACGTGACTTTGTTGTGTCGCACCTGAGGGATATCATGTTTGCCCCTGTCGCAAACAGTCCAGCACGGTGAGGAGTCACGATGAGTAGGATGTGCGTCATCCATGACTTGGGCATAACCCCGAGGGCACTCTGACTCGATACCCTGTGGAGATGTCCTGTTTGCAATGCCGTCTTGTTTGTTCTGTATGCGTTTATGGCAATGATACGATAGTCTTCTCATCGCCTATGGGGTATATAAACCCATAGCATAGCGATGTAGAATCCTTGTATTTTTGCTACCTAGCTACCTACCTAGCAAGTAGGGATTCCCCTATAAACTCTTGCTTCCTCATTATATTCCTGAGTGTTGCTTGTTACAAAATTCCCTCCTTTCGTCTGTTGACTCCCACATTCCGCTTCTACTTTGTGCCTACGTGTCCTTATCTGTCGTACTTGTCGCGGCCATCATTGTGTCGTGCCTCGCTGCATATCATGTTATTCCCAGCACGTCACCCGACGGCCTTATGCTTTGGTAACCGGTTCAACATCGGTCTTGCCCTTGTTCGTCAGTCCAACACTGACTCATTGGTCTCGCCCTTGTTCATCAGTCCAACACTGACTTGTCGGTCTTGTCTTTATCTTGTCAGTCTTACCTTTGTTCGCCGACTCATCTTGTGTACTGTAGCTGCGCTTGCTGCACATTGTTGCCTTTCCCGTACCTAGGTACTTCCCTGACTCGTATGATTGTTAGACTCGTCAGTCTGCCTGTGGCTCGTAGCTGTGTATCTCTAGAGTATATAAACCCCAGCTACTTGCCCTGTACTTTATCTTTTTGCTACTTTGCAACCCACTATAACAACTATCACCGTTATTCGGAGATATTGTCTATGCTGGCCAAGAGGACCGAAAGCCTCGTTGTCCTGAAGTCTTAGTATTGCCATCACTATCTGCACTTGTCCTTTGTTAGGACATCCATGTGCTCCGGCATAACAAAAGCAAAAAGATCCTCCTCGCTGCTGTGACCGTTATTCGGACACGATGCTCAGCCTTTCTCTTATTATCAAGTCTTGCTGGTCGATCCTCTACAACGGGTCAAGCTACTAGTACTGTAATCCTCCTACTCATTCGACTAGAGATCCTTCGAATCCTAGTCAACGTATCCCTCAACCTACTCCGCCTTGCCCTACGAGTTGCCCAAGGTGTCTTCAGGGGAACCACCTAGACGTCCTCCACGACCACCTGTTTCAGCAATTGGAAAAGGCAAGGCTCCGCCAGTACCTCCACATTCTTACATGGAATACTCCGGAAAACGTTTCGCGCATAAGTATGGTCTTGCGACAACTCCAAGGCCTCCATCTACCCTTCAAAATCCAGCTATCCTAGGATCCTACCGAGAACAAGAACCTGAATCAGAAACTGACGTCGAACCGTTAATAGATGATGGGATCTCAGATTTCGGATCAGCCATAGGAGATATCCCAATTCCGGATCAAGAAGAGGAATCACTTGCAACGTTAATGTTGCACATTACGGAAGGACTCTCTCTCGGAGCAGGCAGTTCTGGACAGGAAGCTGAGAAGTCTGGAACCCCACTCTTTAATAGGGAACCCATGGAGAAAGAAATGGAAGGACTTTTAGCAAAGGCCTTCAGCCATAAATGGATCCACAACCCTGGAAACTTCCGTTCTTCAGAAGAAAAGCTTAACGGGGGACGCGAATTTAATCTCAACAAACCTACCATGTATAACGGAGATCACAAGCGACTCCCTATCTGGCTTATGCAAATCAAAGGTTACCTTCAAATAAATCAACATGTCTATGTAACCGACCACCTACAAATCGGTTTGGCCCTATCCTATATGACGGAGGGATCTGCCACTGCTTTCACTGAAAATTACATTAATGAACACGCGGATAGCGGTCTCTCAACATATAACAACATGTGGGATAACTTTGAAGCAACCGTTCAAGCTATGTTTGCTAGCGGAGATCAGAAGACGAAAGCCCAGTTGGAACTCGTTATGCTCACTCAAGGATCCACTCCTCTTGAAAATTACGTCGCACGTTTTATGGCACTCTTTAATCGAGCTAAGTTCCGCAACAACTCGTTTAACGGCGCCATCTTCTTTGGGAAAGGGCTCAGAAAGGAAATCAGGGACTGGGTTCTCGATCACAGAAACCCAGTTACAGTTTCCGATTGGATCGTCGCAGCCGGTGAAGCCATCAGCAAAATCGAGAGCAAGAGGATTCTTGATGGGAAGACCGCTCCGACGACCCTCTTCAATTATCAGCGACCTAGCCCTACTAAAGATCCCAATGCCATGGATGTTGATGAAAGAGGAAGAACCTGAAAGTGGGTGAAAGGAAGAATGACCTATGTCATCAAGTGTTATAACTGTGGAGATGAAGGCCATATCAAGAAGGAATGCCAGAAGCCAAAGGTCAAAGAGGTAAAGGAGATCAAGTCATATGGCACACCTGAAAACCTATATCATGCTTCCGTTGAAAAACATCTCCCAAAGGATTTTTAGAACGACAACCTGGTTCTCTTCTGTCCAGTTTTTCTTCAATTAAAGTGTCATCTGCTTACAATGTATCTAGTATCGAAACTGAATCAGACATGTGTGCTCGCTCCCCACATGGATACATCAAGTTGATTGACTATAAAGTGGAAGTCAGTGTACTAATTGATTGCGGAGCCGAAATAAATCTAATCGGGCCAACAATCGCATCGCAACTTAAAGTGAAAACATATAGGGTCAAGAGACCATGGAAGGTAGTGGGTTTTGATGGGACGACAAGTCGCCCTATTACCCGGAAGTGCTACCTGAAAGCAGAGGTACAGGGAAGGCGTTGCAATATTCTTTGTTTCGTTGGACCTCTGGAGAAAAGGGATCACGTCATCTTAGGAATGCCGTGGCTTTGAAAAGAGAAGCCCATAATCAATTGGGAAACTCGGAAAATTGAAGGATGGGGTGACTCCCCAAAACAGTCGCTGAAGAACAAAGACGACAAACATGAGGTCAAGACCGCCTCTGTTAGTCACACTACTATTTCCACTCAACTGGAAATGGATGCAAGACCATCGGATATGCCTGAGCTACCAAACGAATATCAGGATTTCGCCGATGTATTTTCTGAGGAAGATATACCCCTACCAAGGTTTCGAAAAGGTCTCGACCATGAAATATGGACCAGGGATGACTTCAAAAAGGAAAATAAAAACCTAATGAAGAAGGCTATGCTCTACCCTATGTCGCCCGACAAAATGAAGGCTCTCGACAAATTCGTCGCTGAGAATTTAGCCTGCAGAAAGATTGTCCCCTCCGAATCGCCAGTATTGGCACCGGTGTTCTTCATTGCCAAAAAGGATGGAAAGAAACGGTTGGTACAGGATTATCGGTATCTCAACTCACACACCATCCATGATCCGTATCCGTTGCCCAATATCCCGCAACTGGTCGATGAACTTTGCGAATCCAAGTATTTCGCGAAGTTTGATGTATGCTGGGGTTTTACTAATGTCAGGGTAAAGCCAGAGGACCAATGGAAGGCTGCTTTCCTAACCCCAAGAGGGTTGTTCGAACCGACCATAATGTTCTTCGGACAGTGTAACTCTCCTCCAACTTTCCAGTGGTTCATGGATACCACATTCGCCTTGCAAATACAATGAAGGCAGCAGTGTGCACTGCAAGCATTTCACAATGTTTCTTCATAAAACATGCAGAAAAAATGAAGGGAAGAGATACTCTTTTATTTTAGATGTTTGGAAAGAAAAAATGGAGAAATAATGTTTTATTTTTTTCCAGAAAACATGAATTGGTGCTAATGCCAATTAGGAGAGAGGCTAATGGACCTTACCATTAATCCATGTTTCTGCATGGAGAAGATGAAGTTATATTTGCATTTTTTCTGAAAAATCATCCAAAATAAAAGAGTATCTCTTCCCTCCATTTTTTCTGCATGTTTTCTGAAGAAACATGGTGAAATGCTTGCAGTGGTGGGTATATGGACGATGTAGTGATACATGCCAAAACCCTACCAGAGCTGCGACAATATGTCCGAGAGTTCCTTGCCATTTGCCAAAAGGAGCAGCTATGGCTCAAACTCTCCAAGTGTCTGTTCAAATCTGACAAAGTCGAGTTCCTTGGAATGAAGGTTATGCAGGGAGGTGTACAAACGGTATCCATAAAAACTGATGCCGTAGAATCCTGGCCGGAACCCCATTGTCTATGGGATGTCCGTTCCTTCTTAGGATTTTGCAACTTCTATCGACGCTTTATACCATCATTTTCCCAAATCGCAAAACTGCTGCATAACCTGTCAAAAAAGGATATCAAGTGGCATTGGGACACTGAGGAAGCCGCTGCGTTCCAAAGGATCAAGGATCTTCTATGCTCAGCACCGGTCTTACAGATTCCAGACCATCGTAAACCCTTCGCATTGTTCACCGACGCTTCAAAGGTTGGAACCGGAGTGGTATTAGCACAAAAGGGTCCAGACGATGAATGGCATCTGTGCCATTTCCTTTCGGAATCCCTCAAGGGTGCTGAACAACAATATCAGGTCTTTGACCTTGAAATGTTGGCCGTAATTTGCGCATTGGACACCTTTCGCCACCACCTCATTGCACTGGTCGAACTGACTGTGGTCTTTACTGACCACAAAAACCTAACCTACTGGCGTCACCTGCAGAAGCTTACACCACGTCAAGCTCGTTGGCTTGATACCCTACAAGGTTACCCGCTCCAGTTTTCTCATCAATCGGGACGATTAATGGGAGCTCCTGATGCCCTATCATGCCAATCTGACCATGGAGAGGAACCCGCGACAACCGCCGCTGCCCTTCCTGAAGCCATGTGGCTTTCTGGGGGGGTGAAACCTGTTCAAACGAGTCAAAACCAAACTCAAGCCTCTATGTCTTCGGATAGTCATGTCACGAACAAAAAGCCAAAGGACGCCGAAGTAAGGAAAAAGGGGGTTTACATCATTTCAAGAGAGGTGTATGAACATGCCACAAGCAAAACACCAAAGGATTCTACACTCTCAGCAGAAAATGAACAGGTGGTTGCAGCAAAGGACGGAACGAAACGCTATAAACAAAGGTTGTATATTCCACCAGCAACAAGGAAACAGTGTCTACAGGAGTACCATGACCACCCATTGGCAGGACATCCTGGGGTCAAAGCCATGACAAGGAAAATGATGAAGGAGGTGTGGTGGCCTGGAATGTGGAAGACGATTCGTGATTATGTCAAGGGATGTCTGATTTGCCAGGCCAATAAGGTCGTAACCCACCCGATTACTCCCCCAATAATGCTGAACGACACGCCTACAACACCCCTCCCATTCCAGCAGGTGTCTATGGATTTTATAATGGACCTACCCCTGTCCGAGGGGTACGACTCGGTTCTTACCATGGTTGATCAGGGCTTGACGAAGGCGGCAGTGTTCGTGCCAATGAACAAAACGGCTGACTCGGTGGAGCTGGCAAGGCTGTTCCAATGCCACATCTATCAGAGATACGGGTTACCACAAGGCGTTATATCAGATCGGGGACCACAGTTCGCCTCAGCCTTCACTCGCGAGCTGTACAAAGCTGTGGGGATCAAGACCAAGTTGTCGTCAGCCTACCACCTGCAGACCAATGGCGAAAGTGAGTGGGTCAACCAAGAACTCGAAACGTACCTATGATGCTACTGCGTGGAACTGCCAAACTCATGGGCACGGAAACTCCCTGATGCCGAGTTCACCCATAATTCAAGGATACATTTGGTTCATGGACAAACGCCCTTCTCTCTGCTCTACGGATACGACCCATCCCCTTACCCAGACGTCAAGGTAACGGCAGCCCCGTCCGTCAATGAACGATTGCAGTCCCTAGCTCTAAATCGAGATCTGGCTGTGCTGTCACACAAGAAGGCACAACAGGTAATGAAGGACCGGAGCAGGGGCAGCTACATGCTGCCCAAGATTGGCGATAAGGTTTGGCTTGATTCAGCCAATCTTAGAACTCAGGGACAGTCAACCAAGCTTGAGCCGAGAAGGTTGGGACCGTTTTCGGTCGTTGAATTAATATCGCCTGTAGTGGTGCGACTGGAACTTCCCACGACATGGAAGGTTCACCCAGTGTTTCATACATCAAGAATTTATCCATATATGGAAACTGATGAGTATGGCCCTGCCCCAGATCAGCCACTGCCGGAACTGGTGGATGATGAGGTCGAGTGGGAGCTGGAGGCTATACTCAACCATCGCACCAAGGGATGTAGAAGGGAACGCGAGTACTTGGTAAAGTGGAAAGGATTCCCGCATTCGTCCAACACCTGGGAACCCGAAAGTAATATAAGGGAACACGCTGAGGAAGCCCTCTATGAGTACAAGCTCACTCACTGCCTCGCAGTATAAAGATGTCGTCGCCAGCCAACACTGAAAACCCTGGTTCCGATTACTACTACGACAGCTTTGATGAATCCGACTTTGCCGGTTCTACCCTTGTCTCGATGGACGTCTCCCCAGCCTCACCACTCGCAGTACCCGCCGCATGCACCCTCACCGAGATACCCCATGTCACCGCTGCTGGCTCGTTGTCAGCTGGAATGAGTGAGGTCTCCACCACCTCTGTCGAACCCGTTTTGGACTCCTCCTTTATCCCTCTCGGAGGGATCTCGTTCAAATGGAATGGCCCAAGGGCCAACAAGGGCAAGAAGCGAGCCCGCCCCTCTACCCCTCTCCCCGTCGTCCCACTCGTGGATCAACTGTCAGCTGCCCCCTATGACTATGACCCTAATGAAGGCCCAAACCCCAATGAATCAACCCCAATTCCCACTTTACCCCTCGCCTGACCCGTATCATGTGAGCACGTTCCACCCTGTACCGGGGCTCCCTGCAATAACCTCCCCAACTCAGGGACCACACAAGTGGGCCCCACAGCATCAGAATTCTTCGACTATTGTTGGCTTCTCACGAAGTACAATGAAGGGTACACACTTGACGGGACAACAGGAGAACAACGTGAATGTTTATGGCTGTTGTGTCAGATCTTCCAAGGATCAGACATAGTTGCTTCACATGTCCCGAAGTTTCTAGAAACCACGCAGAACTGTGATCTGGAACAGGGAGCTGTGTACATTGAAAGTATCTTACGCGCTACAGTTAGCGCCATGGGTGACGTCCAACACGATGTCATTACTCTGGTACACAAGGATATTGGCCCGGAGGTGGCTCATTCCTTTCATGTCAGCAATACCAATAGATCCATTCAATCTGGGTTGGATGCCTTATGCGAGGTTGCTTCTGCAATCACGGATGGAAGATTGCAACTTCGTGCGATGGTCAGAACGGAAATGCATGCCAGGGGAACATCTCCGGGGATGTCTCCTGGAAATGTCGAAACAGGATGAGGACCACCTGATGGAGTTAGCACGGATCGGCTATCCGTCCCTAAAAGAGAGACTCCGATGTCGCTGCCGCCCTTCCGAGAAGAAAAGGAAGTCACACGCAAAAGGGTCTTCCGACAGGCCGCAACCATCATCGCTGACTCAGCAAGGAATGGCGGAACCATTTACGCTTGGGTCGATTTATTAGAAAAGGTGTGTTACGATTTGGACTTCCACTTTATCCACAATGTCGTACAGACCCAAAACGAAATTCCTCCCCATCCCTTTATCGCCCTTGCTCTCGATGATCAGTTGTGCCTCTATCTTGGTGGACGCCTTCCCGTACCATGCAATCACCCCCTCCATTCCTATGCATGCTTCGATTGCGAGTTCCTGGGACACTGGTCTTGTCATCATGGAAGAGGATTGCATTGGACCACACCCGACAAACTTATCGCGATATCCCCCTGCTCCCCTTCGCCGACCATGCCCCATTGTTCACTGCCAATGATGTGTGCCTCAGGACGTCATCGATCAGGGGCTTGCTGAGCTTAATGGGGGGGTGATGTTACAAAATTCCCTCCTTTCGTCTGTTGACTCCCACGTTCTGCTTCTACTTCGCACCTACGTGTCCTTATCTGTCGTACTTGTCGCGGCCATCGTTGTGTCGTGCCTCGCCGTGTATCGTGTTATTCCCGGCACGTCACCCGACGGCCTTATGCTTTGGTAACCGGTTCAACATTGGTCTCGCCCTTGTTCGTCAGTCCAACACTGACTCGTTGGTCTCGCCCTTGTTCATCAGTCCAACACTGACTCGTCGGTCTTGTCTTTATCTTGTCAGTCTTACCTTTGTTCACTGACTCATCTTGTGTACTGTAGCTGCGCTTGCTGCGCATTGTTGCCTTTCCCGTACCTAGGTACTTCCCTGACTTGTATGATTGTTAGACTCATCAGTCTGCCTGTGGCTCATAGCTGTGTATCTCTAGAGTATATAAACCCCAGCTACTTGCCCTGTACTTTATCTTTTTGCTACCACTGCAAGCATTTCACAATGTTTCTTCAGAAAACATGCTGAGAAAAGGAAGGAAAGAGATACTCTTTTATTTTAGACGTTTCAAAAGAAAAAATGCAGAAATAATGTTTTATTTTCTGTCAGAAAACATGAATTGATGCTAATGCCAATTAGTGTAGATGCTAATGGACATTACCATTAATCTATATTTCTGTACAGAGAAGAAAAAGTTATATTTGCCTTCTTTGCAACAAATTATCCAAAATAAAAGAGTATCTCTTCCCTCCATTTTTTCAGCATATTTTCTGAAGAAACATTGTGAAATGCTTGCAGTGTACTTTGCAACCCGCTATAACAACTATCACCGTTATTCGGAGATATCGTCTATGCTGGCCAAGAGGACCGAAAGCCTCATCATCCTGAAGTCTTAGTATTGCCGTCACTATCCACACTTGTCCTTTGTTAGGACATCTGTGTGCTCCGGCATAACATTGCTCTGCTAGTCGACTGGGCCAGATCCCTATCATCTCCAACTAGTACGACTTATCCTCAAGAGTATCAGGCTGGTAGTCAAGGCTGTCCCTGTCGGTACATCCACATATCACTGCCGATATATCTGCAAGAGGCCCGCCATATATTACATGCTCGCCTATTGCCTGCCTATAGGTGTATTTTACCGAAAGGTAAACAGTGCACATCGGTTGTTGCCTTGAACAAGCAACAGTGATCAATGCCACGCAACACTTCCAGGAGGGATGCCATCCCCCACCATGGTGCATGACCCTATTTTCAGGAGGGAAGTCCTCCCCTGCCATGGCCCACTGACCCTATTTTCAGGGGGGAAGTCCTCCCATGTTGTGGCCTACTGACCCCATTTTCAGGGGGGAAAGTCCTCCCTCGCCATGTTCCATTGACCCCATGTTCAGAGGGGAAGTCCTCCACCACCATGGACCACTGACCCTGTTTTGAGGGGTGGAGTCCTCCCTCACCATGGACTACTGATCCCATCAGACCTGTTAGCTGGCACCACTCCCAGGATAAGAATTCATCTCCCAGCATGTGTCATGCCTGTGCCTCTGTCCTGTACCACCGGCCCCTCTCCACTCTGCTCTGCACCCGTCTGTCCGCTCTAGCACCCATATGGTGCGTTCCCACCCTGTTCTCTGTCGGACCCCGTCAGTCTCTGTCAGTGGTACCACGTGACTGGTACCTCATGGTCAGGTGACACTCCCCCTTTGGTTTAGGGGTCACCTTCCTTCTGGGTTGATGGGCTGGTCCAGGTATGGCACAGGGTCGCTTCCTGTTTAGGCTTTCGGCCTGTTGTCTGATTGGTTGTCGGTGAGTGCTCTGAAGCTACTCCGTTCTGTACTATTCCTTTTAGGTACTTTCTCCTTATCCCATCCCTCACCTCCACTGTCTGCACTTGTACTCTGACTGAAGTTTTCTGACATTTCTGCCCCTTGAAATTTTACTGTACTCCATATGTTAGTTCCATTGTTCCGATACTGAACCGCCTCGATGGTGTGACCACTGTATATAAGCCCACCACACTCAGCGGTGTCTCTTCAGTATGAATATCAACTTAGTTCCCTCCTCTACAGTCTTCAACTGGCCTCCTCCTCCATTGTTGGCTTACTACCAGCTCCTTTCTATCTCTAAAATCCGAGGGCTGGGCTCGTACAAGGGGGCAGTGCACGAGCTGAACCCAATGCCCTCTCCCAAACTTCTGTCGTGACCATCGGCCACCCTTCGGCCATCATCACTCCTCATCGGTACACGTCAGCCAGTCGTCGGCCAACGTCGACCAACCTCCAGACATGTCCCCCGGCCTCTGTGAGCGTCAGAGATCGTCGGAGTAGGACTGAACTTGACAGCATGGGCCACTGACTCCACTTCCAGGATGGAAGTCTGTGCCCCAGTGTGGTCTGCTGATGCCACTTCCAGGAGTGAAGTTCTCCCTCACTGTGGCCCTGGTCCACCAACCTCATTTTCAGGGGGAAAGTCCTCCCTCACCATGGCACACTGACCCCATGTTCAGAGGGGAAGTCCTCTGCCACTATGGCCCACTGACCCAACTTTCAGGGGGGAAGCCCCCCCCCCCCCCCACCATGGTCCACTGACCCCACTTTCAGGAAGGATGTCCATCCCTCACCATAGCCTACTGACCCTACTTTCAGGAGGGAAGACCTCAAGGATGGAAGTCTGTCTCCTGGCACAGTGCACTGATCCCACTTTCAGGATCTGGATGGAAATCCTCCCTCACTATAGTCTACTAACCCCATTTTCAGGGGGGGAAGCCCTCCCTCACCATGGTCCTCTAACTCCATTTTCAGGGGGAGAGGAATCCTCCCTCACCATGGTTCAGTAACACCCATCTTCAGGGAGGAAGTCCTCCCCCACCATGATCCATGGACCCCACTTTCAGGAAGGAAGTCCATCTCCCACCATGGCCCACTGACACTACTTTCAGAAGAGAAGTTCCCACTTTCAGGAAGGAAGTCCATCCCCCACCATGGCCCACTGACACTACTTTCAGAAGAGAAGTTCCCACTTCCAGGATGGATGTCCATCCCCTGGCACAGCCCACCAATCCCACTTTTGGGATCTAGATGGAAACCCATGCCCCACCCCCTGGCATGGTCCACTGACCCCACTTCCAGAATGGATGATCATCACCCTACCATAGTCCACTGAACCCACTTCCAGAATGGATGTCCATCCCCCACCATAGTCTATTGACCCCACAGTCTCCATGTTCAGGATGGAACTTGTCTGCCCCCTGGTATGGCCTGCTGATCCCACTTATGGGAGGGAAGTCCATCCCCCTATATGCTCATTAGCACACTGTGGCCTACCCAGCTTCATGGACTGTTAACTTACATATCCCACTTCTAGATCAAGATGTGCATATGTGTATTGGAAATTGTAATTTACCCCAGTGTCCATTGACTTGAATGCAAATTCAGGCTGCTTGCATGATCCCCTGGAGCATTGGTACACTGTATATGGTACCCTCACTTGTTCACACTCTACTGAGGGTAAGCACACATACATTGGACAGTATCCTACTTACTGACATGCTGTAGTAGCTCATGGGTACAGTAACATGTACATTTTAGTTGCTCACAGATATTCAAGTTGGGTGTCCCCATTTTCATGGTGTGCTATACATGCATATGTCCCTACTGCCACTCCATATTATCACCTTTTTTGGTTCTGTCAATGTATGTACCCCAGTCAGACCAACACACATCATGTCAACAGTTGTTGCCTCATACCATATGTATCACTCATTCAATGTAAGCTTTAAAGCTACTGATAGCAGAGTGGAAAGGGAAGAATTGACACTTAAATTACCCTGTAACTTAAATTGTAGCATGTTGTGTATTGTCAGAGTCCCTTCAAGTCCAAGGTGAATTGGCTGACTAATGTTGTGCATGCGTGCATGAGTGGGCTTGGGACACACGGTGAGTAGATTCAGGTGGAGTTTTAAATTGCCACATCTTTCGGTGAGCAAAACCTTCGGAGGTCAAAAATCTCACAAAAAGCACGTGGCATGACTTTCACATGCATAGTCCCCTTATAATTAAGACGAGACCTCCGGCCTTGCAGCTGCATTGCAGCCTGCTGCTTCGCAGCAAGATCATCTCCCCCCCACGCTGCTCCGCAGCAAGATCATCTCCCCCCCACGCTGCTCTGCAGCAAGATTGTCTCCCCCCCCCATGCTGCTCTGCAGCAAGATTGTCTCCCCCCCCCCCATGCTGCTCCACAGCAAGATTGTCTCCCCCCCCCCATGCTGCTCTGCAGCAAGATCATCTCCCCCCCCACACTGCTTCACAGCAAGATTGTCTTCCCCCCCCACACTGCTTCACAGCAAGATTGTCTTCCCCCCCCTCCACAGCAAGATTGTCTTCCCCCCTGGCATGGAGTGCATTCACTGAGTGCCATGTTTCAATTCCCTTATTTACAAACTTTCATAATTCTATCTACTGGTACAGTTTTTGCAGTTACAAATCAAATATCCAAATGTCTAAATACCTCAGCCCACACTACATTCCTTGTCTTCATGTTGTCCTGTCCTTCCTTCAACAGAACTTTGATCCTTCTGGGATGAGTACAACGTGACAGAGCCACATAGAGTTGACCATGAGAGAAAACTTCAGAGCGCAAATCTATCCCAACATTCTTCACTGATTGTCCCTGTGACTTGTTGATGGTCATTGCATAGGCCAGGTGCACAGGGAACTGCCTTCTACAAAAAGGAACAGGGGAATCTTCAAGTCCACATTCCAGGGCAACTCTGGGGATCAACACCACCTCTCCATCTCCACCCTCTTTCAACACACGACACTCCAAGATCCTAGGTGTGGATCTAATCAACCTCAGTCTGGTCCCATTGTACAGTCCATGGATTGGATCCAAGTTGCGCAACAACATCAGGGGTACTCCTTTCTTCAGCTCCAGTTTGTGCAGTGGAAATCCAGAGGGGGACAGGGTGTGTAACATCTCTGGCTGGACATACTCATACTCCCCATCAGTCACAGAGTCTGCACTGGTATAGGTCACTCTCTCCTGTGGTTGGACAGCCTCCAGAATGATGGAGTTGATCTCATGCACCTGCACATTCCTAGGGGTAAGGATGGTACGATCCAGGAAATACCCATCAGCCAGTGGTTGGTTTGGTTGGAGGGCCAGGACCTCAGAGTAGATGGCATCCACCAGAGAGGCCAATCCATCCCCACAATGCATGTGCTGAGGCAGTTCCAATTCTCCATCAGTGGTCCCTATCTCCAGGAGATGTCTTGCCCATTCATCACATTCAGGATCCCGCCCAAGACGCATGTTCTGGTTCAGATAACACACCGACATCTGGGTCCACAGGTTGGAGCGAGTGAGCATAGCAGGCACAATCCGCTCCCCAGAACCATGCTGAACAATAGGGAGTGTCTGCCTGAAGTCCCCACCAAGCAAAGTAGTGATGCCCCCAAATGGCCTGTCCTGATCCATCAAGTCCCTCAAAGTCCTATCCACACATTCCACCACATGACGATGTTGAGAAGCAGCTTCATCCCAGATGATAAGGGAGGTCCTCTGAATCAGCTCATGGTTCATGTCATCCTTCTTGATGTTGCAAACACTCTGCTCATGGATGGGGATGGGGATCCTGAACCTGGAGTGTGCTGTACGACCACCAGGGAGGAGGAGGGATGCAATGCCAGTAGAAGCAATACACAGCACTATCCTGTCCCTTGCTCTGACAGCCCCAGCAATGAGGTTGGCCAGATAGGTCTTGCCACAACCACCACCACTCTGAAGGAAGAAGATGGTCCCCTGTCCACCCATCACACTGTCCAGCACTGCCTGGTAAAGTTGCCTCTGCTCCACATTCAAAGTCTCCTGCCCCCTCTCCACAAACCCCTGCAACTCTGGCACCATCAATGCCAACTGTTCATTGATCAGCTGGTTCCCTTCACGACGACCCCAGTCCATCTGTGGCCTAGGCATTTCAGGATAATCTTGTAGGCTCTTTCCATGTCTACGAAGGGCTTGAGAGATCAGGTGGAGGCCATAGTCATAGATCTGCTCCTGGGTGGGCTCAGGAATGTTGAGGACTCTGATCAGGTGATGATTCAGGTCATCACAGAGGTGGTCCCTGGATGCCTCCCACAGGTGATTTGGATCCACTGGAGCACCATGCACCAGGATGATCACAAAAAGTTGACGCAAGTGGGAACCCATCTGGAAGTGAGCAGCATCCTGCAGACACAACAACCACTCTCTATCATCCTGCAACAAACCACGTGCATGACAGGCCTCCTTGAAGGAATCATGAAGCTGACCATCCACAGAGCGAAGATCCTCAAAGGAAGTTGCACCTGAAAGAGATGTCAGATGGGGAGATGAAAATGAGATGACAGCAGACCTACCCTTGACCTGGGTGAGCAAAAGACAGAGGTAGAACTTTTCACCAGCTGATGGATACACAGCATACATCCTTCCAATGGCCTTGTACCTCTGCCTCACTTTCCACACAGCATGCTTCTTATCCCACACAAATTTCTTGGGGAACTCCTGGTACAGAAAATCATGTGCCCCAGCAGCTATCAGGACAGGGTCCCTGTTGGCCTCAAGCCAACCCATCAGTTGGGTGTTCTTTGGATTGCCCACCACATTCTGAATGTCATCCTCAGCACTAAACACCACAGTCTGTTCTCCTGGAAGGTGGACTGGAAGATGATACACAGCAGGCCACTCCATGTGCATGGGGAATTCAAAGATGTTGTGACATGCCTGAGTGGAGGAGATGTATCTTGCATCAAGGTAGGAACGAATCTCATCATGTCCCTCCTGCTGCACAGTGGCTCTGTCTGGACCTTTATAGATGTACTTGTGGATATACTTGACTGCCTTTATAGAACCACAGACCTCCAGGTTGATGTGGCAGTCAAACTTCACCAGAAGTTCCCTTGGATGGGGGACCACCACACTGTTGTCAAAGACATTCTGATACTTCTCCACTGTCCTTCCATTCTGAGGGCGAGCATAGTCGGGATATCCATCCTCCTTTATGATGGTCTGAGCAGCAAAGGCCTTGGGGAAGTGCTTCTTGCAAACATTGTTCTCTATACACCTCTGAGGGGAGCAGGGACCATGAAGCATATACTTGGAGACAGCTTGGTGAAGTTGGGGGTGGAGATTGGGGTCAGGGATCTGTGCTGAGATGATGGCATCCACCTGCTCCACAGAACGAGTCTTGTCCTCCTCCTCCAAGAAGATCAACAGGTGCATGTGAGGGAGACCACGCTTCTGGTACTCAATAGTGTAGACAAATCCAGCCACCTCTCCAAAGTAACCACCCCTGATCATCTTCAACAAAGCTTCCTTCTTGGCATGGAAAACACGGGTGACCAAGTCAGGCCTGTCAACTGGTGACTGGCCTGTGTCATGATGGTGTGTCAATGATAGCCAGAAAAAAAAAAAAATCCAAACATACCTGGGAAGAGATTCTCAGTTATCTCAGGCCAACTCCCATTTGCAGTCATGGTGAGGAACAGGTCAGGCTTCTTGTACTCTCTACAGATGGCCAGAGAATCCTGAAGCAGCTGGTTCATGTAGCGAGGACCCCCCTTATGAGTGGAAGGGAGGATGACACAACCAACACCACCCAGATCTTGATCAGGATCTTGAGCCAGACGATCCTGCAATCCACTATACAACTCTGCTCTGAGCTTGGTCTGATTGTTGGCCACCCAGGTAAGGTTGCACTGCTCAATGGAAGCCCACCCATCACAGACCAGCTGTTGGAAAAGCCTGCCAGCCTTGAAGAGATTGGCTGGTTCCACCTGAGGAGGACGAACATGCAAACAATATGCATACCAGAGTATTTGAGTGACCTTCTTGGAGCGATGATTGCCACCACCAGCTACCTGCAAAGGAATATCCAGGTGCCACCCTTCCTGTCCATGGGGGAACAATAGCACATAGTGGAGTGGGAGGTAAGAGGGATGGAGGTTGCTGATGCAACGTAATCCCCCACCCTGCAGACGTAGAATGATGTCCCTGTCTTTCCTCACAATCTCTGATCCATCTCCTGGCACAATGGCAGCAATCTCATCCACAGTAGGGAGATTGTATCTCCTTCCATCAGTACCCTGCTGTAGGTAAAGACGCATGCAGACATCTGTATGCTGCTCTGGGGGTTTGGCCTGCATGATTGCATGGGCCTGCTGATAGACTGCAGCATAGGGGTGGTGCTCTCTCAGAGTGGTGTGCAAGTCCAGCAAGATGTCACCATGCAAGTCAGGGTTTCTCCTCAAACGGGTGTTTGTTGCCTCCTGTGGGTCATAGATATAGAGCTGAGCATAGGAAGGCTGCAGACCCTCTGGTGGCATGAGTGCTCCCATGAGATGGTGAAGAGTGCCATGAATACAAAAAGATGCAGGGCCTGCCCCCTGTACAGTCTGTCTATCCACCTCTACCCCCACTGAGGTAAATGCCAGGGCATTGTTATACTGACAAACATTTTTCCTAAAATCCCTCTGGTCTTGGGGATCATCAAAGAGGTCCTGTATCACCCTTGGCCACTGCTGGATTGGAGGGAGTACCACCTGGCCTTGAAGACAACAGCCACCAAAGCGAGGATGCAGTGGACTGGAGTTAGAGAGTTTCTCTGAGAGGAAATGGAGGGCATGGCAGCTGGGACATTGAATGTTCATCAGACCCAAACAGTGATGCTCTACTGGCTCAGCATATGGCCTACCACCTGGAGGGATGTGATATGGTGCTGCTGGGGGTGGTGGTGGTGGTGGTGATGGTGGGTCTGGGTCTGGGTCTGGGTCTGGGTTGGGATCAGGTCCAGGACTGGGATTTGGGCTGGGGCTGGGAGCTGGATCATGGGGTGGAGGTGGAGGTGGAGGAGAAGGATGTCTTGGGGGAGAGGAATCAGGACTGGTAGAAGAACTGGGAAGAGGGGAATGGCCAAGGTTATTTCTAGAGGCTTGTCTCTCCTGGTCCTGCTCATACTGCTCTGCAGAACGTTGACTATGTTCACTCAGGGCCTCTGTAAGCAGCCTTTGAGATAACTGCCTGATTTGCTCTATTTCCTGCTGCTCTTGCTGCTCCCTCTCTTCTACCTGCTGATGTACTGCCTGCTGCTCTGCCTCCTGATGATGTTGATGTTCAAGCTCCACCCTCTGCAATTGTTGCAGTTGTAACTGTTGATGCTCCTGCTGCTGTTGTTGGTGATGCTGCTGCATTTGCATCCTGATGTACTGAAGGTGTTGCCACTCTTGCTCCTGCCTCTGTTGCTGCTGCAGCCTGATGGACTGTAGGTGCTGCCACTGCTGCTCTTGCCTTAACTGCTGCTGCACTCCCATGGCTTGAAAGTGCTGCCACCCTTGTCCCTGCTCCTGCCCCTGCTGCACTCTCATTCCTTGAATGTGCTGCCACTCCTGCCCTTGCCCCTGCTGCTGCTGCACTCTCATGTCTTGAGCATGCTGCCACTCCTGCCCTTGCCCCTGCTGCTGCTGCACTCTCATGTTTTGAGCATGCTGCCACTCCTGCCCTTGCCTCTGCTGCTGCTGCACTCTCATAGTCTGCAAGTTTCCCCACTCTTGTTCCTGCTCCTGCTCCTGTTGCACTCTCATGGTCTGCAAATTTCCCCACTCTTGTCCCTGCTGCTGCTGGTGCTGCACTCTCATGGACTGTAATTGTTGCCACTCTTGTTGGTGCTGGTGCTGGTGCTGCACTCTCATGGTCTGCAAGTGTTGCCACTCCTGCAACTGTTGCACTTGCATAGCCTGAAGATGTTGAGCATGCTGCTGCTGAGCCTGCTGATGTCTCCACTGTTCTGCCTCATGTTGCAGGTTGCTGACCTGCTGGTATGTATGGTAGTTAGGTGGAGGGGGAGCATGAGATGGGCCAGGTTGAGCTGAAGGGGGAATAGGAGCATTGTTGGTTCTCTGGTTCCTTCTGTGCTGACGATGCCTCTCATGGTCATTATTGTATCCTTCCAACAGCCGAGCAGTATAGTCAACATGCTCTGGAATATTCTGAGGTGGTGGAGCAGGAGGAACCAAATTTTGATAATATGGGGGAGGGAAGGCCATCATCTGGGGTGGTAGAGGGGCAGGGGGCAACACTGGAAGCAGAGGTTGTTGGGGAGGGAGTGACACTGGAGCATGAGCCTGACATTACATATGATCAATCTCATATATATTGCAGGCATGGGCACAACTTACAATCAGAGGAGGAGCAGGATTTGGTTGACGACGGGATGGAGGAGAGCCAAGGACACGTTGGTCACGTTCAGCCTGACGACCAGCATTGTGGGCAAGCTGTGGTGAAGTAGGGGGTGTAGACCTGATGGACACATTCACCATTCAGAGACATTGAAGCAGTACATCTGGAAATCAAAACACCTACATGGTTGGAAAGACTGGACACAAAGGTTGGGTAGCAGTGAAGGGGATGAAGGATGCACAGAGAAGTCACCTTGTGCCTGTGGTAGACCCTACTGACTGGAACTCAACAAATGACAGAGCAAAAGGCAAAAAATCCCAAGATAGATTGAATGGCAACTGCAAGCAGGAGTGATCCCACTTGACCTTTGCAGGCCCCGCCAAACACGTCTCTACTCTGTGGTGATGAGAGAGGTCCCAGCCTCAGAGAGGTCTCAGCAACCAGCAGACAGGTGGAGATGAATCCACCAAGCCAGGTAGTAGGGACTTCACACCACCTCGTCTTGGTCTACAGTGTTCACTCTACCACCAGCACAAAGCAAGTATCAAAGGCAACCAAAAATCCCAATGATGCCAACCCTAGACCTACATGACATGTGAGTGTTCACCTGCAGATAGAGTGACATCAACTTACACTGACAACCTGGACACAGGTGTCTGCCAATAACCCAAAAGATGGGTAAAAAAAAACTAAAGTGATGAGAGAAAATAGGTGAAAGGGCATCAATGATGAGTGGGGAAAGGCTTACCAAGGCACGCTGAAGAAAGATAACCAACAATTTCTCAAAAAGCCAAAAATGCGAACAAAAATCTAAGGAATGCACCAGAAATACATATCAAGAGGTGTCATAAATGGATGAGACTGATCATTAGCAGGTAGTAGATGACTTACCAGGCACCCAGGCCAGATATGTGACTGAGGAAGGGGTCAAAAATGCGAAAAATGCGAACAGAAACCTAGGAAATTACCAGAGTGATGAGAAATACATATGAAAAAATACCAGAAATGGTTGGGATTGATCGTTGGCAGTTATAGATGACTTACCAGGAAGCCTGGCCAGAGAATGTGACCAGTAAAGGGGTCAAAAATGCGAAAAATGCAAACAAAAACCTAAGAAATGTGCCAGAGTGATGGGAAATACATATGAAAAAGTGTCAGAAATGGATGAGATTGACCATTGGCAGGTATAGATGACTTACCAGGAAGCCTGGCCAGAGAATGTGAGCAGTAAAGGGGGCAAAAATGCGAAAAATGCGAACAAAAATCTAAAAAAATGGAGGAAATCCAGGTCCAGATGGCCAGGGTATGCAATCAGTGTTGAAAAAGGCTGTAGGCAGCCTCAGTAGTGACTCAACTACTATTATATTAGATGTACCTGTAGGCAGCTACAGGCTATCAGTAAGTATGGAAATACTAAGTAAATAGTAGACTTACCCTCAGTAGTGACTCAACTACTGAGGGAACAGTACCAAAATGTACTCTAAGTGTGCGCTCTAAGTGCTTATGTAATCAACCAAAAAGCACACCAAAAATAAGTATCACACAGGGGTGATTCAATCTCCAACACACCCCCTGAAGCTCCACTGTGTGATAAGTAGAAGTGCAGAAAATAAGAACTCAATGAATGTATACTCAATAATTCAATAAACGAGTGTGTATTCTGCTGCAAGTGAGCTTCGAGTCCGTGTGTGTAACGAGTGTACGTGTGGCTGTGTCGACGCGTCGTTGCGTTGTGGCAACTTCCTCTTTCGGAATGCGCGTCGTGTGCGCGCGTCGTCTTGCCTTGTACCATTGCCGCTAGGGCGCCGTATCGAATAACAATAGAGTTTCGATGTTTCGCGTTCGTCCAGGGGTATCCCATGTCGCCAGTAAGTGTTTGCAACATTCCAGAGGGGTTTCGCGATCTCGCGAGGTGGCGGAATGGGAACGGTAAGTCTGAAGGCATTGCTGCCTCTTGCTTTGATTGTACTGACGTTTTTAGATCTCATCTTGATCGTAGCGTGTCGGCGTGAGTCCCTGAGGGTCGAAGGGGCACATGTGAGGTCGTTGGGGGGCTGCTTGGATGGCGCAGGTGAGTATATACCGGTACGCCTGTCATCTTGCCTCCTGCCGCTGCTGCAAGGCAGCCGTTTGGCCGTACGAGGACTTCTCGGCCATTTCACGTCATTTCGTGCCGATCCAGGTGGCACCCCCTTCCACCAGTAGGTGTTGGCACTGTTCCGGAATCGCCTTGGGAGGTTTGAGAATGCTTGAAGCAGCCGCATGAGAATGCAAGCTATTCGGTGCGTATGACCTCTCGTTTTGATTCGTCTCACATGCCTGACCTTGTCATAGTCCATCCTCCTTATCCAAAATCTTCCCGCAGGTATCCAAGTCGTTTCGTGGGTACGAAGGAGGGCAGAGGTGACCGCATGGGGGCCGCATGAGTGAGGTAGGCGTTTCGTCTCGTTTGTGCATTGCTGACATTTTCAGCCTTCGATTTTAGTCTTCCACGTCGACGTAGGTCCGTGAAGAGTGTAGGCATGTCCAGTATGCCGTTTGGAGATGGTGTGGGTGGTGCAGGTGAGCGCTGCAGTCGTTTTTCCTCATATTCGCTGTGCTGACCTCCACTGTCAGTTAGCGGTGATTCTTCGACTCTGCATGAGTCGGCGTATCCACTCCTAGTTGCATCACCATGCCTTCTACCACCGTTATCCCCCTTACTGGGTAAGTTGTCCCATGTAGGCTGATTTCGTACAGCCATGGACCGTTTGGCCTGCCGCAACTTGTTTTCTGCATTCGACCTGAGTCTTGCACGATGTTGGAGGCCCTTGGAGGCATTATTGCCATAGTAGGCGCTGGTTGGAGGTATCTGAGGCTGCCAGGCTGCTGCATGACCATTCATCAGTCTGCCGGTGCTCCGTATCGACTTGGGAGGCACCCCCTGGCGCTGGTAGGTATTCGCAACGTTCTGGAGGTGTTGCGAGACCTCGTTGGCCTTCGAAGTGGCAAGACTGCCATGTATGTGGTCATGACGGTGCGTGTGACCTCTCACTTTAATCCATCTCGCACGTCTGACCTTTTCAGCTCTTGTCTTCATTCCACCACGTGGGTGCAGGTCCCTGATGGTCCCTGGAGGGTGCATGTAGCCGTTGGGAGGTGTTTCTGGTGGCACAGGTAAGCCATCTTGCCTTTTCACCTCTTGTTTGCCCTGCTGACTTCTGCTGATAGCTAGCAGCATTTTCTCGACTCCACGCAAGTCGACGAAGTCCTTGCTAGCTGTGTCATCACCTCTACCACTGGTATCCCCAGCCTTATCAGGCTCCTTTCGGGTCGTATCCCAATGTGGTAAGTGGGCCCGCAGTTCGACTGTTCTGGCGCTAAGCCCTCTTATCTCCAGTGTCGTCATTGTCGACCCAGTCGTTGTGCTGTCCCCCCAACCTACTGGAGTGGACCTATGCACCCCCATCCCCTGAGCCTTGTCAGGCGGGGTTTCGCATGCAGAGTGCCCTCGGTGAGTTCGCTGTGGGTGTCTCGATGCCCGCTTGCAGTCAAGTTCGAGATGCTTCGTCTCTCGTCGCTTGCTGCTTCTCCTCGTATACGATAGGTTGGACACTGTATTCGTAGCACTACGCGCTTGTGCCAATGGCTCACGCTGTAGTCTAGAGCGTTCGACTTGTGGGGTAGGAAGTTTTGTGGGTGTGCTGGGTGGATCAGGTACGTTAGCGATCGTCTCGCTGTTCATCCAGGTGCGCTGACTGTCTTTGATAGACATAGGCTTGAGAACCTCGGAGCTCGACTTCGGTAAGTCTCGGCTCCTCTCGACTTTGTTGTCTGCGTGCTGACCACCCTCGTTAGGTGCTTGGAGTTCCTTCGCATGTTTGCCGTACCATGCTTGGCCTATACTCCCCACCTCAAACATGGGTAGGACATCCACTACGTGCTGCGTGTCTGCAACCTCGTCCTCGGGCTTCGTGTGCCCAGTCCGGGTCTCGGCGCATTCGCTTGAAGTGAATGGTAGGTCCCCAGGAGTTTCGAGAGCGTCAGAGCTCATTGGTAAGTCGTCCTCCTCTTCGGCCTTGTCGCTTGCACACTGACTACCGCTGTCAGGTGCTTTGAGTGTGTCCATGCCTTCCGCTGGCTGTTTCAAGTCTATAGCCTCAACCTCCACCCCTCGTAGGTAAGGTTTCAAGTGCCATGCATCTACAACCTTGGGCTCGGGCTTCGTGTGCCCAGCCTCAGTCTCAGTGCAGTCGCTTGGGCTGTCTGTAGGTTCATTTTGGCTACCAGGTAAGGTCTTGATTTTACTGTTACTGTCACGAGCTTCCTGACCAGTTCCTCTAGCTATCTCTTGCTCAGAGGGTGTATCGCGCTGCTGCATGGCTTGCTCAGCTGCTAGCCAGCTATCTGGCCTCGGAATCCGACCAAAGCAATTTTCAAGGTAGGACCACTTTTCGAGTGGCGACTTTAGGTGTAGCATAGAGCCGAAAATGGTATCCGGAATACTGCAGACGATGGTGTAGTTTACCATCGCATTCCGCTGTGTCCACAACTGGTCGGCAGCTCGCCATGCTGCGACCTCTTCTCGTTCGTCGTCAGTCTGGGGCGTCCAACCCTCACCACGACCTATAAGCTCTGCTGGATGTGTAGGTCGTCTTTCAGACCTGACCAGGAACCCCATCAAGCCTTCGTCAGAAATGGCGCATAGGACCAAACTTGCATAAGTTGTCCAATTATGCCCATTGTGTGCGAGCTCGGGTAGGTAATCCATCCGTTGTATTATCCAATAGCTTTCGAGTAAGGACAGTAGTAGATTGTTGAGTAGTCACTTGTTTCGAGTTGACCGCGAGTTGCCTCTAATAAAATTTTCTTCCGCACTATGCGGGGCTCATAACCTGTTGAAAAAGGCTGTAGGCAGCCTCAGTAGTGACTCAACTACTATTATATTAGATGTACCTGTAGGCAGCTACAGGCTATCAGTAAGTATGGAAATACTAAGTAAATAGTAGACTTACCCTCAGTAGTGACTCAACTACTGAGGGAACAGTACCAAAATGTACTCTAAGTGTGCGCTCTAAGTGCTTATGTAATCAACCAAAAAGCACACCAAAAATAAGTATCACACAGGGGTGATTCAATCTCCAACAATCAGTGCCCCTCCTGAGCATTATCAAAGGGCCATGGGCTTACCAGCAGCCAAAGGACTGTCAGAAAACAGTCAAAAATGCGAACTATCACTGCAAGCATTTCACAATTTTTCTTCAGAAAATATATCAAAAAAATGGAGAGAAGAGATACTCTTTTATGTTGGATGATTTGTTGGAAAAAATGCAAATATCATTTTCTCTTTTCTGTGCAGAAATATGAATTAATGGTAGTGCCCATTAGCTTCTACTCTAAGTGGTATTAGCATCAATTCATGTTTTTTGGAAGGAAATAAAACATTATTTCTGCATTTTTTCTTTCCAAACATCCAAAATAAAAGAGTATCTCTTTCCTCCATTTTTTCAGAATATTTTCTAAGGAAACATTGTGAAATGCTTGCAGTGTATGGGCCTTATCAGTGGATGAGATCTCTTATCAGGCTGATCTGCAGCCCAGATCAGAGCAGACACTCACAGATGACACAATATTTTCAGTGTGATAGTTGTTTGACAGTGGTTGGACCAGCTGGTATGCAACTGGAGTGGAGGGAGGCTGGGGAGGGAGCTGGGGAGGGAGGGGGAAGGACACTTGCTGACTGCCAGCACCGATTGCGGGACACGCGACGCCACGTGGCTTTTGTTGTTCAAAAAAGGAAACTCACATGGCTTTTGCCGAGAGGAGCGAAAAAAGCGAGACTGCCGACAATAGCGAGAATTGCGAGAATTGCGAAAATAGCGAGAATAGCAAGAATAGCGAGGGGAGCAAGCTACGCAAAATAGTCGAACTATGCGTCGAGAATCGGGGATTCACGCTCTCGTCCCACGACCCACGGCCGTTAAACTTATTGATGATTGATTGATTGATTGATTGATGATGATTGATGATTGATTATTGATTGATGATGATAAGTTGGAGTATCCCGTCGGATGCACCAGTCCATCCGAAACATATGCTGTTTCTACATTCTCGTCAAGCTAATTCCCAACACGCACTTCCCACCCGCCATGAATGGAGCCCTCCATGATACCCTCTAAACTGAACTTTATTTCTTGCGTGATTGTAATTGCAGAAAGGTACTTCCTGATGCAGTACGTCGAAGTCTCCTACGGCATACTAGTCGACTCAGTTCTTAGGCATCCCAAGATCGTGACACGCTGACCTGTGACATCTTCACTTATCGTCGCTACTCGTCTACCTTACATAAAACTTATTTTAGTCTCGGACCGGCACATTCACGACCGCATATACACGCTGTCTGCTGCGCCGGTCACGTTCTGACTCGGGAGTAGAAGAAAAAATCCGAGAAGTTTACAGCAACCGGCTCTTACTAGGATCTGTGATTTGATGTGCTCAGTTGCGTTCCCATCAATGTTACATATGGACAGCATTTCATTAATTCATTCCTCTTCAAATAGTCCGTCTCACCTCCGCGTCACTGTGCGAGGTTGCCTCGTTGTTTTCTTCGCGCACCCGTTCCACGGCTCCTATCACAACGCCACACCCAATCTTGTCCCCCATGAACACCAATGGCATCCCTTTATGCTCATGATGGTCGTTCTCGCTTCTCTGGACTTGTCTGAGATCCCTCTGGAGTAACGAGTACTTCGCATGTCGTGAACACAGCACTCGATGGCTGTCACGTTTTTCCTAGGGCATAGCCGAATCATGTGCATGACCCATTCATACCATCAACTTCAACCTCCTCTTCTTTGCAGAGAAGCGCGATTGACTTTTATGCACCTTACTTGTCTTCGGGTACAGCTCTATCTCCGCGTCTGTCTACGTGTATACTAGGATGAGTGGAATGGTGACAGGCTTCAAGCTCTGAAACATCCAACACTTATCCAAGGTGCCAGTGCAATGGGGAATCGCACCGCAGCGTAAGCAGAATTTTGTCGCCCTCCTTTGCTGAAAGGTCGGGTGAACGGAAATGTAGTATCAATTATTTGTTCACTCAAACCCTACTTGCGGGGGCTTTCGATGTAGTTCACTCAGGAGAAGAGCGACATGGACTCGCGAAGGTTACATGCAGGATATACTATATGTCAATATCGACATCCACCGGCGTCGCTGGCTCAAATCCAGACTCGGGCTCACCACCAACATCCGCGTCTATATCCTCTACATCTTTGTCCTTCTCCGCAACCCTACCACGAGGTTTCGCACGGGACCTTATTCTACCCCTCGTCTTTCCAGGTTTCGCCGACGAAGGACCGCCAGGCTCATCTACCTCTTCCCCATCCTCTCTCCCATGGGCCCCGCTTGCCCTACCCCTACCCCGCCCACGAGTACGTTTGGATCGGGGCTTGCGTACGCTAGAAGAAATTGAATTTCGCTTGGGAACTGTCAACGGCAGACAGTCGTCTTGGTCGACATCGTTATCACCTTCGAAATACTCATGCCTGGAAATGCACCTGTCGCCCCTGCTTTCTCCTGCGAACCCAGTCCCCCGTTCTTCGTCCCTCTCCTCTTGATTCTTATCTTCGTCGGCAAGCAAACCTTCCAGGTCTGGCGGTATCTCTTGCATGGCAACGCTGGGAGCGCCCTGCAGATACCTTAGCTTGTTTCGGATACTGATAGTAATTTTTTGCAATGATGCTGGGCTGTTCTGGTTTTCCACTCTGCCTGTCAGTGGAGGATGAAGTTTCCACTGCGAGTCGCGGAAGAACGGGTCATACGCCGTGGCGGGTAGTTCGTCCGGTATCTCTGCGCCAACGAGCACAGCGGTCTCGTACGTCCAGCATCGACTGACGTTTTTGATAGTGTAACCGCCACCGCCCAGTACCAGAAGGGGAACGTTGAACTTGCGGACAAAGTTTACGCATTCACCGTGGGCAGCGATGGAGAGATTGAAGGCGCCTAATCGATCGCATCCTAGTGAATCAGCGCCGCACTGCAACACGATGGCGGTTGGGCGAAATGCGGTCACCGTATCCTCGATCACGGTTTTGAATACTGTCAGGTACATCTCGTCGTCAATCCCGTCTTGTAGGGGGACATTCAGACAGAAATGCTTGCCCAGGTTGGCCCCGTTATCATCGAGTTTTCCTGTTCCAGGGAAAAACTCTCCTGTATACTTGTGGAACGATACTGTCATCACCCTATTTGAGTGGTAGAATGCAAGCTCGACACCATCGCCATGGTGGATGTCGATATCGATGTACAAGACCCGTGGATGGTACCTGCGGACAACAGTTAGCCATATCTGCACTCGGAAATGGTTTAACACCGACCTCAGCAATTCAAGGATTGCCAGTACGATGTCGTTGACGTAGCAGAACCCACTCGCTTCCCCCCTCTTTGCATGATGCAAGCCCCCTGACCAATTGATGGCGGTATCACAAGTTCCGGAACACAATTTGCGAGCGCCGGCTAGGGAAGCACCTGCGTACATTCGACAAAAGTCGTACATTTCAGCAAATATTGGACAGTCTTCCACGCAGTTGAAGGTGTCTATGAGGTGTCGCATCTCGTTCTGATTGTTTGGAGTTACTCTGCAATATATTGAATTCGAGCGTTGCTCCTTCAGCTTGTTGTGTGTTACTCACCGTGATAAGAACTCGACGTAGTCATGGTCATGATACATTTCGAGTTCCACCTGAGTCGCTGGACGAGGGTTGTAAATATGATGGATCTGTTTGTCCAGACCATAACCCATGACGAGGGCATTGGTCAACGTTAGTCGATGTGGTTTCATCGGATGTCGTTCCTGAGAATACGACAATTAATGGTTGCGATAGAGGACGGGAAAGGGGGGAAAAACCCTTACCCCATAGTGGAATTCGCCAACGCCTTTTGGGAAGAAATAAGAGACTATTGGACGGGAATGCGGCTTGCCTTCATTTCAACATCCTTTAGAATCCTGGCGATAGATGGACTTACGTTGACACGTTCTGTTATTGGTTGTGCGGTGCCATGAGGGCCTCGATCGTCGAAATAGGCGGAAGCTGAGAAGGTAGTCGCCTGAGAGGCCCGAACCATGTAGTCCTGTGTGTGCAGGAGGACCTTGCACGGGATTGGATATTGATAATCCTTGATTGCTACGCTCGCGACTTGAATTCCTTCGGTAGTAGCAGCAATGACCACCGTTTCTGGAAGCTGTGGTCGAGTCGAGAAGACAAACGAGTCCTAGGGTTAACGATAACCGTATCAGCTCCCCTAACGCTTAGGATATGGTTTCCCCAGTCACGCAGTGGACGCGACGGTAGTAAACAATTGATTACATAATACCTCTGCCTCGCCCTCGTGCAGCGATGAGGCCGTTGGCGTGGTGGACGTGCGTGCTAGCCTTGCTGGCGACGGTCGTAGTCGCGTCCTCTGGGGACAGGTCTTCCGACTTTCAAAATTGCCTTTCGAAATGTGTCGGCCTCTGTCGCACCTGGACCGCGCTTTCCCTTGACTTGCGCCTCACATGTTGGACGTGTGCCGACGATTGTAAATACACCTGTATGCACATGCTCACGGACAACGCGGTCAGGCTTGGGAAACCGATTCAGCAGTACTACGGAAAATGGCCATTCTGGCGGTTCTTGGGCATGCAAGAGCCTGCCTCGGTCGCATTCTCGCTCTGGAACATGTGGTCTCATCTCCAGGGTGCTCGTCAGATCAGGCGCAAAATACCTGTTACCCACCCCATGAGATCGTATTATCTGACGTGGGCGTATGTCAGCATCAATGCTTGGATATGGTCTGCTGTGTTTCATACCAGAGGTACACCAGTTATCTCTTGTCCACCCGTCCGTCTCACAATGCGTGCGTAGATTTGCCTCGTACGGAGAAATTGGACTATTTTTCGGCAGCGTTGGCAATCATGTATGCACTTTACCTCACGGTTATTCGCATGCTACACTTGTACCCCCGAGCAACGGACGGTAGGACGCAAAAAGATACGGCAAATTTGCGTTCTTCGATGTACATTGCGTGGTCCACGCTGTGTATCACGGTATACATAGCGCACGTAACCTACCTGAGCATCCTCCCCCGATTCGACTACACCTATAACATGGCTTTCAACCTCGCCCTCGGTATTGCACATAACTTGCTCTGGCTCTTGTACTCCCTTCCTCGACCGATCTCCCTCTTCCGACGGTTTCCATATGCTCCAAAGACATACAGACCGGTATACGCGTATAAAGCAGGCTTATTCGTCGCGTTGACCACGGCTGCGACGGCATTGGAACTGTTCGACTTTCCCCCTGTGGGTCGTATCCTAGATGCGCACGCTCTCTGGCACCTCAGCACAGCTCCTATAGCCAAACTCTGGTACGATTTCCTAGTCGAAGATGCCTTAGATGAAGGCTGGCGAACACCACAAAAGTAAGCTCCCCATGAACACAGTAAAGTTTGTATATTTACTGAAGATATTTCTGTAGCTGACTAGACGGCTGTTGTCTCCTTTTCATGTACATTACAATATTCCAGCCCTGTTTGCGCTCAACTATCAACAAGGAGACTTCCGGGCATGATTGAGTACCTGAACCAAAGAAAAGAAGCAATCCTCTCACGGATAATCGTTGCGTCCGCGGAATCAACGATGGAGTTACCGATTTCCAGGTACGCATGTTGTGAGATCCAGCCAACCATAAGATACCGTCGGCGTGGGTGGAACGTTGCAAGTGTCCGTTTCGTTCTCGCCCCTTCGTCTACGCGTCGTAGATTATGGCAAGATTCGGTAACAGCCTTTCCTTCGTACTGGTAAATAATCACGTACCTCCAAAGTACCACTGGAGACCTTCCAAGCGAACTTGTTCCCTTCTCCATCGTCGAACTGCCATACGCTTTATCCGTGGTTTCCACATCAAGGCCAGACTGCGATCAGAGCGTGACCCTCACACCTTTCTCCGGGTAGGTCACCAATGACCTTTTTTATCCATTGGCCCTCTTTTTTTGTTGGCCCCCCGAGGACGTCGACCGCGACAGGATCATTCGCCTGGTTCTGGATGGTTCCTATTAAGTTATAGCGATTCGTCCCGGTGTCCAGCCGTCGTACGGTCGTCAGTTGCGGCTCAGTCAGGCGTTTGGATATCATAGTAGATGGTATCGGTCGCGTTAGATATTGTGGTGTTGAGCAAGCTGGTCGTCGTTAAGGTGAGTTTCTGGGACATTAGTACTGAGAGATAGCAGCTAGGGGATAGTGCCTACGCAAGGGAAAGATGACATGGGCTTACCATACTATGCAGGTTAAATAATAATGCCGGTGGCCCTCTCCTTTCACACAGCGGTCAAGTCCGTCCTCGTGGAACAGGCATTCGTGATTTCGTGCAGGAGGGGAACTGTGATGCAGTCGCGGATTCAAGGCTTCACGACCGCGTGCCATTGGGCGCTTCATGGGCGAGTATAGGTCTCTTGATTTGCGACCGAATACCCTGCGATACCTCCCACCCAGGGTCGCCTTTCGGAAGCACCGAGACCGCTCACGTCTGCCTCTTAGACTAGGTTCCACATCTGTACTTCTATTTTTACCAAATACGCATACAGATTATACGAACTCGAGTCCGGTGGGGTTTGACTTTTCATAGCAGGACCATATCCAAATGTCCCCCACCTGTCCAATCACCGAAGAGTAGGCTGATGCTCTCGCCGTTGTGCGTACGCCGTATACTCTCAGCAATGATCCCGCTGATGTCTATGGCTCGGATTTTTGAACATTTCTCTTTGTGCTCCTTTTGTGGCGCCGTGTTGGTGACCTGTAAAACCCCGTTGAACCCATTCAGACAAATGCCGTGAATGAAATAATAGGTGAGAAAACGTACCACCAGCTCTTCTATTGGTAACTGCTCTAACGCAGTCATGTCGGCCTCAGCAAACAAACCTGCCATCGGGTCAGCGACTATTTCGTCATCCGTTCTCAGGCACGAACCGTGCGAAATAAGTACATGGATGGTTTTAGCACCCTTATCATGCAATGTTCGTGCGGCGAGCGTGAGCGTACTTCCGGTATCAATCATGTCGTCTACGAGAATAGCCGCCTGCGGCAGCGTGTATGAGGCATTAACCATAATCGGTCATGTACGGATTTCCACCAAGCGTACCTTGTCTCGGACGTCGCCGACCAGTAGCTCCATCCGTTCTGGGGCATTCTTGGATTTTCTATCACGTTGTCTGTGGATCAAGGCAAACTCGACTCCGAGTTTGTCCGCGATAGCAGCGACCCTAAGCAAGGGATAGTTTTCAAACGAGAAACATTGGTTAGCTCGTGCGGGTGTGTGGGGGGAACACGACGCGGATGGACGAACCTCTTTGCGCCACCTGCATCAGGACTGACTATTACGCTGTTTTGCCATCCGTCGATGCGCTTGATGTATGTAATCATCAAGGGTTCCGAGAAGAGGTTGTCTACGGGTATATCAAAGAACCCTTGTATCTGACTGGCGTGTAGATCCATCGTGATGATATGGTCGCACCCCGCACAAACCAACATGTTGGCGACGAGCTTGGCAGTGATTGGCGCGCGCGACTTGTCTTTCTTGTCCATACGTGCGTAGGGGAAACACGGGATAACAGCGGTGATGCGGCGAGCAGAAGCCGTCTTGCATGCGGATATGAGTATGAGAAGTTCCATGAGATTGTCGTTGACATCGCTGCATCCGGATTGGATGATGAAAACGTCTTCTTCACGGACTGACTCCGCAATCTTGACGTTGATCTCGCCATTGGAGAATTTTTGAGGCATGCACGGAGTGAGGGGTACTCCGAGCCTGTATAGAGCATATGTCACTCGTCCATATATTATACTGCACGCATTGCAGCACGGAGGGCGTCCTCACCGCTCGGCCACACTGTGAACGAGCTCTGGATGACTGTTGCCTGGGAGATGACCAATCGTGAGCAAGCGTGCGGCAAAATCTTTGACGTAGGGTCGAAACTGACCTGCAAGGAGTCTGATAGAATTTCCGTGATACATACTTTAGGACGAGAACATAAAATAAAAGAGGGAGCTGAGAGTGCAGAGAAAGATGCAAGAAAACGTGCCAGCAAAGCCTGTGACGTGTGTCCCGGACAGTAACGAAGAAAAAAAAAGGACTCCAGTGTAGCCATAATATCCGCTACGGGCGGTCCCTAAAGTAATCTACACAGCCACAGCTAGTTCACAGGTATCCTGATCGTGATGTTCTCTACAACATACTCCGTATCCGCGTACCCGAGAAGCTGCGGGATACGAGAACTGCCGATGCAATGACTTAAACATCCGGTGCTGTGGATACCGCGAGACAAACGCACCTGTTCAGCCCCTTTACCCGAGATATTTGGACAGAATTATAATTAGCAAGACCTCGCCCGACCTCCTTTACCTCCCACGAGTCGCTCTCCTCAGAGCAGTGTGTTACATGCAGGTCATCGTCCATGATGGTTTGTGTATCGGACTCGAGATCGCCCACCAAAGAAGACGACGAAGTCCGTCGCGATAACGAAACTTCTGAGTACACGTGACCGGCTTTATCTGGACCCGTCGAACGCGATCTCCCTTCGCTGATATCCGCGACAGTGCCCTCAGGTAGACATCGTATGAGAATTCGGACAGCCTGCCCAGATGCGAAAGATCCACGAACACCGAGAACCCCGACCGGGAGTAAACGTCCCCCAGACTCCCTGCGGGACAACACTGCATGTGCTCCGCAATCTATGATCACACCACCGGCAGGGTATAACGTATGGCTCGTCCATGCCTTGAGGTCGCGAACGGGAACTGGAGACGGTTTAAAGACTGTGTGGGGAGGTCTCTTCAGGTTCAACGAGGAGTTCACATGCTCTAGATCGATCGTTTGCAGTTTTGGAACAGGGCTGGACGTCCCAGATGACGGGCGCGACGAGAGTCGCAGAGTTGTGTAGTAGTCGATGATATCAACAATCGTCGACGGCATTTTACTCGACGTTATGATGGTAGTGACGCCTGCGCCTGTCGCAATTTCCGCAGCGATCAGTTTCGTTTCCATCCCGCCGGTGCCCAAATTGGATCCCAGAGTGGATGTACTGACTATTCGAACGCACCGTCAACGGTCTGTAACACGCCGTGCTATGATACCCGAGACGACCTCACCTTGAGCTCTGATGTCTGCGACGGAAGTGACGACATCGATTTTTCTAGCTGCAGGATCTTTTCGAGGGTTTGCAGTATACAGTCCATCGACGTCCGTAAGTAGGAACAGATAATCTGCGTGGATCATGCAAGACGTTATGGCGGATAGCGTGTCGTTGTCCCCGAATTTGATTTCCTGTCGCAGTAAAAAGTCAGGCATGCAGATGATCACGCCCAGCGGCTCACTTACGCTGACCGAGATCGTGTCGTTCTCATTAACGATCGGAACTACGCCCATAGAGAGCAGTTCCTTGAGTGTGTTGACGGCGTTCAAATATCTGGTCCGCTAGTTTGCGAGCGGTCAAATGGGCTGTACGGTCATGGCAGAGAGCGTCGTCCGCACATCAGAGATATCACCTCTCGTCAGCAGAATCTGCGCTATTCGTTGATCGAATTGTCCGAAGAGGTTGTCCCAAAGCGCGATCAGTCGACCTTGTCCGACAGCGGAGAGAGCCTGGATGAAACGTTAGTTGAGACTGAGGAGGCTATTCTGATTTGAAACGACGGACCTGTTTCTTCGACAAGCTCTTTGGTCTCTGAGGGATGTCCATCGTCCGAAGACCAACCCCAATCGCACCAGAACTAACTAGCACGACTTTATGACCGTAACTCCTCAAGTTTACGACCGTCTCCACCACCGACGACAATATCGAAAGTAAGGGCTGGTGTGTTTCTTCATGTACGATGGACGACGTGCCTGCGACAGACATTAACACATAAGTCTCGCGCAAAAGAAGTGCCTCGAGACAACCAACCGAGTTTTATGACGATCGTACTCGAGGGAGATCGTTTCGACAGACGTGTTAGATCATCTGTTGTTCCTCTGACATGTCCGATTGCTGTTCTTGGTGGTCTATGATCCATCTTGGCGAGAACGAGTAGGTCGCTGACGACGCAGTCTAATCCGGTGAACGGGTAGATATCTTTTTCTCTCACACCGACTTTCAGGGCAAATTGGTACCGGTAGTAGACTCGGGAAGTGCCGCGGGGGTGGCGACTCGACAACCTTGCTTGGACTCGAGCTCAATATCCCTACCAAGCAGAGCGCACATGAATCAATTTAACGACGCAAGTACGAGTCCCAGGCAGACGAAATACATGCTACGTAAACAGGCGAACTCAGTCTGCGGCACGAGAAAGATGGAAGTCGTCCAAATTATGTGCCAAATTACATCACACGCACACTCCTCAACTACGTGGGCTCGACGCCTCGGGCCATACTTGTACTACGAACTTGTTTCGAAGACGCACCGCACCGGATACAAGAACCCAAAGCCAAGGACGCCATGCGCACAGTTAAGCGGTGGTAGTTTCCCATGACCTCAGTACACGCGTTCACTGAGTATACTGTTACAAGGGGAAGACGGTGACAAAGGAAAAGCTATCTTTACAACGAACAGCGGAGAGGGAAAAGGAACACGCGCAGTAACACAACAAAGGCTTGCAAATTTAGGCTTGGGTGCCCAAAGGCACTATTGATTAATAGGGACCTGTCAGTGACCAGCTGCCTCGAAATACAAATTCACATACTCATTGACTTCAACAGTTATGTTCAAGGGATCGGTGCCAGTAACGCGGTCGCAGCGCATGCGGCCATGCATGTGCCCTGGGCCGCGTTACAGGCAAGGATCAAAGGGGGCGCCGCAGGAGCGGCGACCGTACCAAAGGTGAATCCGGCCGCTGAGTAACAACCCACAGCAAGCATGTTGCACCCTGCGATAACAAAACACGTGGAGCAACAAGAAGGAAGCGTGAGGTTCGGTATTAAGGTCGTTTGAAGAGCTCACCAGTTTGACATAGGGCATATGCGAAGGGACCCGCCATTGCGACGGGTAACGAGCTGAGAGCGAGAATGATAGGCAGCTTCAAGTTCATGGCGGTTGTCTGTTTGAAGGGGAGTTTTCGCTCAAGGCCGCCCTCTTATAGGTCGCCATCGAGTCATCCCCACACAACACCCCAAATTAAACCTTAACCTCAATGTGCGTCCCTGCACTGTGATAGAGCAAGTGCAGATACGACCAGTTAAGGAGATTCCGAAAGGTTGGGATATACGTATGCGGTGACTCGATCGTGCGAACCAGCACTTTTCCCATTACATCCCTGCAAGGATGCAATATGGTGAAAGTGAACACCACAAGCCGTATCACACCTCTGAATCCGTAACACAAGACTGTCCGCCGTTCGTTGGGCACGTATGGTAGACCCTAAAGCCAGGAGCAACGAGGTCGTTATCGTGAAGGATGGGAATGTGCAAGCACCGCCATGATGGAGGCCGATCACGCCTGTCATTGCGCAGTGGGTCCCTTCTCTGCCTTTACATAAGTAGAGCAGATAGGAAGCTTTGAACTACCAAAGTTGGCGGTATTTGGTATTTGTGCAAGGTTCGAATTCAACGAAAACGTTCGAATATTGTGAGCCTTCCACCGGGACAACCGCAATCTGGCGTCGCCTTATCAGACAAAATACGAACTGCATACTATATATGGTTCGGGGTCGCCACCTACACACGGGGTGGATTGGAGATCAATGAAATCGATCACCCGCAGTCCCACATGGTATATCCAATTTAGGTCAGCCCGCCCCATCGTATACGAACCCACGCCCAAGCGTACACCTACTCCTCATGAATGTAACATTCCTGAGAAGGGGCACGCATCCGTCGACGCATCGTCCCCAGGCGTAAGCGTATCCAAAGAGCTATTAGGATGGTTGCCCTTCGTACGCTCATGCTCAGGAGACACGATCTGTAGCTTCCCGGCGGGGCCATCCAACTGAATGCGGATTGTGTATGCTCGAAGAGGTCCCAAGGATGGGCCCTTTCGAGTATTAGTATCAGTTGAAAAAGTTCAACCTTTGGCTTTGACTGCCTCGACTTCGAGTGAAAACACTTGGCTTGTGTAAAAAAAAATGCAAGTGGGGGCGGAGACCCTATTGATAGAACTTATCCCTCCCTAGCGCATCGCTACCTGCTCCATTTTATCAAACAATTGGAGGACGGTGCCTTCCCTGCCTGGCGTATTTGGTGTCGGAGAAAAGAGAAGACGTCAACGAGGCTGCTGCATAGGCACGAGGTGGTGACACGAACGACGTAGGAGGTGGTTGCGAAAATACGATACACACAGGGCCTCAAAGACGGAACAAGTTACTGACGTTAGTGGAAGGGCGCGAAACAACCAGAATGCAATGAGAGTCCCCGGTTCTGGGCCTACTAGTATTGGGGTCGACCCGTAGTTCTGCAGAGCGTGACTTGAATATCGGACCCGCAGACAAAATACAAGGCAAATCCGTCATGCTATCACTCGTACATGCCAATCGCATCGTGCGCTCTATTTGTGTGAAAAGCACACTGCTTCTCCAAATTCACCCTCAGTCTGATTCTCTGGGAGGCGCACGAGCTGCTTCCTTCTCCCCTTCGAGAATACGCTCGACGTTTTTTCCGATACGCCGGCGTTCCTCCAAAGTAAAATCAGGGCCTGGCGCCGAGTAGCCTAATTCTGTCCCTTGGTAAGTATACAAATGGTTAACAAAGGCTGACCGGACTAACTGAGACTAGTATATTGGAGAGGTACTTCGGACATCATATCAGGAAGTACGGAGAGGTCCAGTGGGAATGGTGCTCCCACCCATGCGTTACGAAATTCGTGATCCCTTGGAGCGACGCCTGTCAGCATAGTATGACACGCATACAGGACATTCTCACTTTCTCTACAAAGTCGAGTTGCGGCAGTTAATACCGCATCATTCGATATGCGTGTTAAGCGGGATAGACGAACCTCTTCCCTGGTCAACGGATGAATGAAGATACTATAATTGTAAACTCAGAGCAGTCAGGTGTTCGATAGTGATTAGTGAGTTACCTCAGATTGCCTCGGTTCTGGCTAAGGTAGGAAAACACCGGTGCAAATGATGTAGACGGAACCCAGATTTCGTAGGACCCTAAGGGACGATACATCAGGGATATGTCTTACAGTGGATAAAAACTCACATACCGACTGGGTGAGGACCCATGGGGCCAGTATTTATCCGGAAGAGTGGCACGGCTACGAAGGCACCATCCCTGCGCAGTCGAAGAACGGCGTCACGGAGTTCAAGAGCAGCGGCATGTTCCTCCACGTTATTTTGATGAAAGTATATATCTATGAACGCGCTGCTATGTGAGTACGAAGCCCACATGACGAGCTGCACCTGCGTATGTTGCTGCGCAGATAGGCCAACGATAACTAGATGACTAACGGAAGTGCCATTCCCTGATACGCTTGCTCAATGGACAGCACAAACAAGTCTCAAGGAACGGGCAGAAAGCTGGTCATACGCACTTTATTTCTGAGTTGACAACGTCCTCTAGATTGGTCTGAGGTGCCATGGCTGTCGTAGTGGTCAAAACGAGATTCGGTCGGTGCGGTGCTGCTCCGGGCCGGTTGAGTACACATACCAAAATAGGCTATCATGGTAGTCGGTGCCACACGCTACAGACAACAGACACACGCCGCCTTTCACTCCTACCACGATCATTGGTGATGACCAGGTTGCGCTATCACACCTTATAGACGTGTTACAACTTCATGCTCGCTATAATTCCAACTACCCTCCGCCTTCTTCTTGGCTCCTTGTTATGGGCGAATGAACTCCATCACCCTCTGCAGCAGGACCCGCCTCAAATGTCATTCCAGCTACGACATCAGCACGCAGTGACGAATTCCTCGCGAGTGATATTTAACGATGTCCACGACTCTGATCTCGTTGCGCACTCTCTGGCG
Source organism: Pisolithus sp. B1 (assembly GCA_024663435.1). NCBI lineage: Eukaryota > Fungi > Basidiomycota > Agaricomycetes > Boletales > Pisolithaceae > Pisolithus > Pisolithus sp. B1. Next base: position 1,123,215 of record JANFAA010000008.1, read on the forward strand.
TCATCGGACCCGTATGTTTACACGCTACGTACCTCCCGCTTGACTACCCACAAACCTTCATCGTTATCCGCATTCCACGACGCTCGTTTGCGCTCCATACGCCACGCACAGAGCGACGCAGCGTTATGGGAGGGAATAGAAGTGGTCGGCCCTAATGTGACGGATCGGGAGACGCTACTCGCGCTAGCAAAGATGACCAACAATGCGTATTTGGCTGGTCGCGATTCCGGTTGGTACGACGTCACCGGGTTCAATAATGTAAGTTCCCATTGGCCACCGTGTGATCACAATTCAAACCGATCGTTATCGGGTAGTCCATCCCAGTTGGTTGGGAACCTTCCGCTGATGGCCTTCGCGGCCACATCTTCGTGTCCAGTGACAACACGACTGTAATTCTCTCTATCAAGGGTACATCTGCTGGCTGGATTACTGGTGGAGGCGGTCCAACAGTACGGAAGGACAAATTAAATGACAATTTAATGTTCTCGTGTTGTTGCGCACGCGTGGGGCCGACGTGGAGTACGGTCTGTGGTTGCTACAAGGGAGCTGGTAAATGTAGTAACTCATGCGTGGAAGCGTCGTTGTTAGATGAGGAATTATTCTACTCAATTGGGTTGGTAAGTGTGCATTTTATGTGAATGTCTCATCCCTGGATTTACTGTGCCCTCGCGATTGCCGTCGCATGTAGAACTTATACAATAACATTACTTACATGTACCCGCATGCTAATATCTGGGTAACCGGTGCGTTCGACACTGTTTTTACTGTTTACTCTTCTCTGCAGCTGCCTCATATCAACTTTCATCTTAGGCCATTCTTTGGGAGGCTCCGTCTCCTCGTTACTGGGCGCGACGTTCGGTGCACCTGTCGTTGCTTTTGAAGCTCCAGCTGAGAAACTCGCAGCCACTCGATTGCATCTTCCATCTCCTGTTCGTACCCATTTTGTATTTTCTGCTGGTGGTGATGTTCTGAGTGCTTTCGCAGCCTTCCACCCATCACATTACCCATATCATACATACAGCGGATCCGATTGCCATGGGAACGTGTAATGGTGTTACGTCTAGTTGTTCATTGGCCGGTTATGCAATGGAGACTCGGTGGGTGGTTTTTTCTATTGAAGAAATTTCCTCGATTGAGCGGATTTCATCTTGCTTCCCATCATACAAATCCTCCAGATGTCACTTGGGTCAAGTGGCGCTTTACGACGTTGTGTCGAAGCTCGGATGGTCTGTAGATATTAGGACACATTCCATCGTTAATATTATCGAGCGCCTTCTGGCTGAGGAGTTAGAATGGGACGATGAACCTTTGGAGGACGATGATACGACAAGGGGCAACGTCCAGGCGGGTGGATTGTTACACTACCTGGGGTGGGGTTGGTGGGGAGGAAAGGGTGACGGCGATGATAAAGATAAGGGCAAAGACAAGACAGTGAGACGATCGGTGCCAGTGGCCAAACCTGAAGTGGACTGCGTTGTAAGTTGTGCCGTTGTAGTACAAAGCGAGTTGCTGATGAACTGGCTTGGACACCTGTAGGATTGCTTTAATTGGGAGTACGGCGAATGGGACGGCTAGAGTAGGTGAGCATGATAGATGATGAGTGTTCGTTCGGCTTTGTCTATCTATGTTGGCACGTCGACGATGACTTTCGTGGTCCATAATTCATTACTGGTGGTTGTTCATACACTCCTAATTCAGAAGTAAGTGCATTTGTGTTGCTAGACCCTCAGTTGTTCTCGGCAAATGGTCCGATCAAGGTGTGTATTGCGTTCCATCAATCATTGATCTAGATGACTTCCAGTAGGAATATGGGCATTCATGTTCAAGCTCAAACGAACTCGAAGACGTTGTCAACGTAAGCTACTTATGAAACATCTTCGATCCTTACGTCGCCACCGGCGAAACTGAGCGATGTTCTTGTCATACCGCTGGGGTGTTTCCGATCTGCCGCCCTGTCCCCCCCTATGTGGGCAAAGTGCGCCGTGGCGGAGACTTTGATTCCTAGGCCCAGGGCTGTGCGCTGGATTCAAATCGATCATAAGGATGCTCATGAACGTGAAGAAGTTTTTCAAGTCCCTTTCAAACATTTCTGCCGCGGTGATAGACCGCTAGCAAGGAAAAGCCCCTGTTTGCATTACGGCCCGAGAACGTGCCAATATCCGAGCAAATCGACACTATTCTCCCCGATGCGCACTCGCACACCAGCTACCGGTGGACAAGAAGAGCCTCCGTGAAGATACCGACATAGATCCATGGAACGACACGGCAGTCTCGCTCGAATCCAAAAAGGCGATGCATCAGAGGACCATGGAGGTGTGAGGGACAGTTTACCATCGCTCGAGTACCATTGATCTAGTCTATGGTAGAATGAGAAGGTGTTGTGCAGCCATCCTCATGTCATATGGAGTGATCCCAGTAGGAGTCTGAGCACCTCGCCTACTTCGCGGAGGATCACGATCTCTGATGGGATACAGCCATAAAAAGGGCGCACGACGGGGGCCGCATTCAGTATGCGATTGGCCGTCTGGCGCGACTCGTGGGTTACCAATATAACTCAAAACGCACGCGCATGCTTCAAGGTGGAACCAGAAGACGTACTTTTCTATACGTCGAATTCCGGCGGAGAATCCACTCGCCACCTTGAGTTGCGCAGTGGCATACCATACCATCTGAGAACCTTTCGATACATAAATGACCAGTGGTGAATCAAGCACGCAGCTTCAGGTTTTCAAATGTACATACTAACGAGAGAATTCGAAGCGGACAGGACGACACGTGTGCCAGTACTACAATCGATGTGTGGTTATTGGGGGGTCCTGGAAGCCCAACAAACAGTTCGATCGCGCTGCGTTCTACTGTAAGCCTGCACAGTTGCACTCCCTGATTCAGACCGGAGTTTGAATTTGACTTTGTTTGTTCATCTACGCTATCTGGGTGGCTCTTCTACCTATGATTCGTCCAGAACGGACGAAGAAAGATGAGGAGGCCCAAGGCCAGCGTGGACAGGCGCGATACGCTGAAGTCGAACAAATCCCGTAACAACGGCCAACATATGTATGAACACAGATGCAGTAAGGGGGGGGGGGCATTTCCCCACTGCACCTGCCGTGTTCGTATTCATCGTCGTTCCCAATCTGTGAGTGATCTCTTCTTTTTTCGCATTGCATTACCGGACAACGTCGAAGCAATTACTGGTGGCACGGAGTTGCAAAAGTTACAAGCTTCGATTTTCATGACTCAAACCCGTGAGTAATGGAGATATGCGGACTGACGTGCATATATAGTACGTAGGTATACAGGGTGTGCAAGAAGACTCTGATTCCGATTCGTAGCATTTTTAAACTCGAATGAGACAATGATATCGGTCTCGTTCGAGTTTAAAAATGGTGACGAGGATGCGGAGCACAGAGATGTGAGTGACGGGCACATTTTCGTTTGAGCACTATTGATCTAGCGCAGTGGGATGGAAGGCAAGCTGGAGTTTACGCCATATCATGTGCGGCGATTCTTGTCGTCGTTCCACGTATGCCAACAAGGTTTCGGTTTACTTGTAGGACAATCACACTTGTGAGCAAGCCGTTGAATTTCGTTACCGTTGGTGGTCATGTCGTGGGGCCCTTTGTCATGCGTTACTGACCAGTCGGCCTCTTAACAGGGGCGAGAACACCTCATTTATTTCTTCTGCTCCCTCGCATTCGCAGACGGCCACGAGCTCGGATATGCAACCAGATTGCTGGGGCATTTCACTGTACCAGGTCGCGCAGCTCATCTCAAATTTGGTGCCGATACCTTGACAGATCGCAGGACCTATACCTGGAAAGCCATTATCCTGTCTCGGAAGGGACAAGAGGAAACTGGTGCCAAGCCAATTGTCCTGAAGATTCGTGGAAGGGCAGCGAAGGGAGAGAATAAACTGTTCTCAGAAATGCCAGGTCTCATGCATGGTACGCTGGACATTTATTTACAGGTCCAGAGGAGGCTATAGTCCGGTGGAATGACTTTCCGCTTTCAGCGTAAGCGGTCGCAGGCCTTCCTCGCATCAATTCTAGGGCAGAACCGATGCGCCAAAAGCTCGTAAGCTGCCTATTGAAAAGTGACTGGAAGTATGTGGTAATTGATGTGAACCGCAAGTGCAGCGAAACGCGGTTCAGGACTCCCGGTAAAGAGTTGTAATATGTTGGACTTCTAGGGGCTTATTGTCGCTGTGAGTAAATCCTGGTGGGGGTCTTACGCAGGGCGTTTGCAGCGCCCGCTTCATCTCTTCACCAGAAGGTAGCTTGTGTAGAAGACGGACAGTGTCATCTACCTTCCCGTCCACGATCACGTCCGCTGTTGCACTGATAGTGAGAGGACATTCCCTAGTCTCGCCCGCTTTTCCCCCCAAGTCGGCGAATATTTGTTCAAGAATTACATTCTTGTAGTCCCGGCTGCGCTGAGTTACTCTAGGAATCCTTCAGCACGACGCGCTCGTCATGGTTCACCGCAGACGCTGTTGTTCGCATTAGTCACTTTACATAGCGTCTAATCAGGTGGTGGGCGCCTGTCGCTTCTTTGCTTTTCGCTTCTACATCTGCGGCCTCCCATAGAGCATATACCCCTTCCTTATCACAGCATGGTCAATACTAGAGTCATTCTTATTGGGGTCGGGTAAAGACCATCTCTCAGAGTAACGCGATCTTTTTCGATGAAGCCATCTACAGAGGTGCTACGTGCGCGGGAAAGACGACCCTTGCGAAACATCTTTGCAAGATTCTTCCGAACAGTGTCATCGTTCATCAAGATGTGAGTAGTATGTCGCTGTAACGTGAATCGGACTAATACGACTCGCGCCACCGTAGGATTTTGCACCGGTACGTGGATAAAGTGTAGAGCCGTACCTTCTATCGATGATCCCCGAATCAGTCTATGGAATCCGTTCCGGTTCACCCTGTGTACAACATGCAAGACTGGGACAATCCTGAGAGCGCCGTAGATTGGCCTAGATTCAGGCAGTTCTTGGAAAACGTAAAGCAAGACGGAAGAATCCCACCGGACCATATAAGGAATGATCCCTACAACGAGCAGAAGAAGTTTCCAGTGGATGAAGAATGCTCCGCCAAGTGGAAGTCACATTTTGAAGAAGTCGAACGTCGTGCTAGAGAGGATCACGGGGTAGAAATTGTGTGGACTCTGGTTGATGGCTTCTTGCTCTACTGGGACCAGGTATGAGCATCTGAGCATGAAATACTCTGGTATTGCGGCGTCTGCAATTTTGACCGTGATTATTGGTTAGGAATCGATGGACCAATTAGACTATACGCATTTTTTTGCGTGTCCAACAGGATACGCTGAGGGAACGGAGACGCGAACGTGATAACTATATAGTAGGTAAGCCAACCTAATGAAATAAATGCTCTTTGTGAAGATGGTTGATTGTTCCGTTTAATATTTGTTCTCCTACCTTCAATTCCCGTGCATTCTACCATGGACCCTGCTCGTTCGACTGCGGACCGATCGCATTTACGGTTGGGTGCGCAATCTGATATAGATGGTTCTACTTGGCCCCCTGATCCTCCGCTGTACTGGGAACGCATCGCATGGCCTGGATACGTTGCAGCACACAAAGACATGTTTGAGAATGGTGATGTAGAGTCGGGGCGGCCGACCGGTGATAGAACGCGGGGGATGGTTGTGCTCGAGAACGAGAAGATGTCAACCACCGAAGTGGTCGACCGGTGTTGCAAGGAAATAGCGGCGCTCCTGCGTGCGTTGCTTCAGCAGGGAGACTCCTACCATGAAGCGTAGCCTAACCACATCTCTGGAGTCGATGTGTGTAAGCTGTAAACAAATGTTTGCCGTATTATGTCGCATACGAGGGTTGCTCTCCTTCACCTTTCTTTAGCAGCCACTTGCTTGTGCTTCAGGTTCCGACTCTTTAAGAAGTGAACTCGTCAATGCATGGAAGCGTGGGTATGACACAACGAAAATATGTCGGAAGTATGGAACACCACTAAAAAATGCCATAAAGTTGTACGTGCTATGCTTCGTGCCTTTCAACTTGCAGACGTGAGAGGGACAAACAGTAGCTGTGTATGACTAGGAAGTGACCTGAGGGATGTGTGAATGAAAGGAGATTATGTAATCATGGTTCACGGACAACACCGTCAAATGATGTCACCTCCGTAGCTGCAAGTGACCATGGTGGTTACTGCGTCCTTCAAGTAGGTGTACATACATCTTGTAAAAATGTCACACCACTAGCATCATAGTGCATAAAAAAATCCTGGGTTCCGACATTATGCATTGAGATAGTCTACTGTACATAGATTCCCGTACTCCTTACTCTTGCCATACATAATCAATGTCGCATTTGCCAAGTGTCACACGAGGATGCGATGAACGAGCGCCCGACTCTCGAAGATGAGAACGAGGGCGTTATATACTTGTTCGACTCCGGAGGTAATAAACGAAAGATGGCCCTCACAATCTACGAGTGATCACCCGAAGGTTGTATGATGTTAGTATCCAGGTAGTAAACCGCGAAGGGACCAAACCTTGCGTTGCTTCTTGTCGGTCTCCGACCGTTGCGTCTTCCAGGCGTCGCTTAGCGCTCGGGCGAAAGAGATCGACACCTGTGGAGTGCTCAACAGCGGATCTAAAACGTTGGGAGAAGATGGAGTGGAGTTGTTCAAGCGCATCGGCATAAGCTGGCGGCATGTTGGTTTCGCTTGCAGTGTAAGCCATCTTAAGTCGGTGGCGCATGTCATCCACGATATGAACGGGGAGTTGAAAAGAGATAGGAAGCGCGTCCTCGTCGAAGGCATCAGCAGAAAATGCAGGGAAACGCGCATTGAGCCGGCCGGGGAAGAGCTCATGAAAACACTTTATCTGACCTGATGACGGCTGGCCGCCCTCCTGATCGACGTAGTAGTAGAGAATCCACGGCCAATCAAGGCATCGACGCTGTAATCGAAAATGATCCTTGTGGTCTGGTACACAACTTCCCCCTCGTCTGTGCACACAGAAATGTCGTACCGAATTTTACCCCCAACGCACTCTTTGTATGGTGGGGTCCCATCCGAGTTGGTGGTCCTCGGCAAACACAAGGGAACAGAAGAAGTATATGAGGTATTCGGGCTCCTGTTTAGACGGTCGTAAGCAAACAGCGTAGGATCCAACGTGGTCACTAATGGCGAAGAAGTTGAACGGCTTGCTCACGATCGTGACAGCCCTGCAAGTAAACCAAAACTTCATCTCTGTGCTCTCGATCGTGACGCCAAACGTGGCGCGGTGACAGGGATCGCTACGCATGATGTGGTGTAGACTCCAGATTACCTTCTTGTCATCCTGTCATACTAGATCAACAGTGTCCCAACGAAAATATAGCTGTCACTAACGTCTTTGCTGTCCGAGTTCCCCCTTGTGCCCTTTTTAAATTCAAAAGACACGGTTATATCTTCCCATGAGTCGGGAAATTTCTTGTTAGTGTGGGCCCTCTTGCCCCCATGGAGGTCGATGCTCTTCTTATCCACTAGTAACAGGTACGCATCCGGGCGAGTAGAGTTGGGCCGTTCGGAGGTTGGCGATTCCGTAGGTCGTGAAGTAAACCTGAGCTTGGCGGGGGTGCTGGAAGTTTTGCAAGCCTCGAGTACGACTGCGTCGAAAACATGCGAAAGAGGTCTGAACGTCACATCCTCAGATTCTTCCGAGCTCCTTGGATCTGTTTCGAATCCCGCCCACCGCTGTGAGTCTTTGGACCAAACTGCAGCATCGCGTTGCAGCGATTCCTTGATCTTTGTTACGTGGATCTGCTGAGGAAGGGATGGCAGGGCAGCAGACTTGAAATATTCAAGCGATACGAAAGGGATGTCTCCCAGATCCCTCATCTGAGAAACAGTAGAATTACGTTCACATTTGCATTGCGCTTAATGACGAATGGTGCTCTCTGATTGGTGGTCACGTACTCCAGCGGAGGCTAACCGAGCACTTGCCAAATGGGCCCTAAGTAAATACAAGTATGCCAAAGTCTTTGGGGTTGTTTTTACAGGAAACGGAATCCTGGAAACAGTGTCAATCACGGATCCCAGTGCAGGTCCCTGTTAGAGATCATGGTTTGGTTGCGAAGAAGGGCAGGACCCACAACGCGCGTGGTAGTAGCAGTGTATGTAGTGACTTCAGTGGTCCACAATTGTTTACAACTTTCGACAGCCGACCCCACAACGGTTGCCAATTTGGAGTACTGAAAACGCACTTTTATGACAGGATCGTTAATACAAGCCTTGTTGCAATCGTCGGAAGTCAAATCAAAATGTCACCAACACAGTATATAAGCGACCGGCTAGGGTGCGCATTGCAACTAAGAAAATCTCTATGGGCATCCCGTAGCGCCTCAAACAAGTATCAAGGCCTCGGACCTCGCATATGGGGCTGGGAAACATCCTTGAAGACCAGACGGGAATGGAACCAGTGATGGACGTTGCAGTGTTCAGTAGGACCGGGGACACAGGGGAAACTTGGTCGCATCACCGGGCCTGCCAGTGTCAACCTCGACAACTCGTCAACAGGTAGTGGATGCAAAATACAGCCAGTTGGTGGATTGACATGCATAGAAGGATGGCGGAGTCATTGATTCTCCCGTCCAATTACCAAGTCCCATCCGCTTGCTCGACCCCTTCGTGCTCCCGCAAATCAGCAAATACTCTCGTCAAAGGATTTCATCTTCGCGGACTCGGTCACCCCTTCCCTGGGAATTCTTCAATATGGTGGGTTCAACATCTCTCGTCTGTTTTCTAGCCCGGGATTTGAGACGTACTTCGAAGAGGACAGTTCCACCACCTCTCATGAGTCACTGAAATCGGAAATGACCCTCGTAGTCTGGTACACCAGATTTCCCCCTTCATCCGTGCGAAGAATAACCTTGCACTGTGTTTCACCCCAATATATACTCTCTGCACGGCTGGATCCATCCGAGGTAGCGGCCATAGGTGAATTTTGGGGAACAACGGAAGTAGATGACGCGTTCACCGGCAGGCTCACCCGAACGCCAGCACACCGACATCGATGGCTTGAATACGGTTCCAGGCGCCAGGAATTCCTTCGGCGGTGGCGAGCGGCCTTTCCAATGCATTGTCAAACCACAGTGACACGGGCATGTAAGTACTAGCAGCACGAACTTTGCAGTTCAACCTCGAAACGATAGTTAGATTGGTCAAGGGACAAAATCCTACCAACGGGATGATATAGCCGGGCCCGACACAAATCACTTTTTGAGGTCATCCTCGGGCGTAGTCACGATCTTGCTGTGCAGAGTCTTGGTGGGCCGGCTCGTGCGTATTACTATCCACGCTTGAAGCTTGACAGCCATTTCGACTACCGATGTGAGTCACAACTGTTGGCTGTAATTGCACCACCGAAATAGCGCCATCAAAGACAGTTTCACGAGAAATTGGAGCGACTCAAGGGGCAGCAGCACCTCCTTCGATCTGACCACTGGAGAGCGCATGAAGGCCCGGATCATAGCTTCGAGAAGCGCTGCTTACTCTTAATCCCGAGTCTCATGACCTCGGCGTACTTTAAGTAATTGATGCAAAACATTCCTGCGTCAACGACAGGGATGAGCGAATCCAGATCACAGTGGGCTTGGAAACGAAGCGTGTAGGAACGACGAGTGGACTCAGTGTCCTCCTCCGAGGATAGTCCACCCCATTTCTTGTTGCAGTATGGGAAGACTCCTGCTGGGTTGTGACCGCACTCCCATATTCCTTCACACACTAACAATGCACTGACGAGTTCACTTTCTCTGCTGACTTGAAGAGCGGGAACCCGAAGCACAAACAAGAGGTTATCAATGAGGAGAGGAAAGGAGAGCGGGATTCATACACGACATATTACAACAAACATTTATGTACAGTTCAGGTGGTGCCGCGGGCTGATATTGATGACCAACATTTGAACGACGGTGGGCATCACGCCAGCCAGGAATACATACGATGTCAATCTGGGGTTTTCAACTGCGAAAGCTTCAAACCTTGGGTTGCTTCGGGTCTCGAGGGTCGGGCGTTGGATCTTCCCGCTGCCGCTTAACCGACGAATCTTGCTGACGCTGCTCAGCCGGCGGGCTGAAGAGACTGGCGGTTCTAGAGTGTTCAACAGCGGATGTAAGACAATCAGCAAAGATAGAGTGGAGTTGTTCAAGTGGATTTGCATAGGTCGGCGGCATCTCCTTCTCGCTTTCAGTGTAAGCTACCAAAATCTCTTGGTGCATATATTCAATCGCATGACCTGTAGGGTGAAAAGGGATCGGAAGCACTTCGTAGTCGAGAGGAGCAGAAAATGTAGAAAAACGCTCATCGAGCCGCCCGGGGAAGAGCTTGTGAAAGGCATCAATGTGCCCTTCCGATGGCTGGCTGCGTTCCTGATCAACGTGGTGATAGATTGTCCACGTTGCAATCCACCATAGACTCCATGTCGTGTAGGGGATTGAACCTAAACGGGCACTTGCGGACTCGCCCGAAGGGTCGACCTCTGCGCAGTTGAAACAGGTAATTATGGGCTTCGACCTCGCACGCCATAAAATTCAGAGTGCCCTGCAGCGTGTCAAGAAAAGCGTTTGGAAGATGAGAAATCCACATACCATTCGGGCCTCATGACTCGTGATGGAGTCCATATGTTTTGCGTACTCGAGGTCACCCAACTTGCCTATCTGGCCCCACCGTAAAACATTGCTCGCACTAGTATCTCGGTGCACCCAGTCCACACTGCAAAAACTGCAAAGCTGGAAAATTGCATATAAGCCACCGCTACGGCGCACATTGCAACTGAGCGAACCTTTACGGGCATCCTCTAACGTCGCAAAGACAGTATCAAGGATGGGAAGCTCGTATATAGACTGGCAAACTTCCTTGAAAACTAAGCGGAAACGGGTCCTGTGATGAACTCTCGAACGCTTGGTGGAATAGGGGGCGAAGCGGAAAATCGGCGTGAATCCTTCACCAGACCGGATAGGTTTTTCTTTCGGTATTTCATCAACGGGCACCCGATGAGGAGCACGATCAGTTGACAGATTGGACCCGCGTAGAAGGCAGTCAGTGCTATCAATATTCCCGTCCACCATCACGTTCCCTGCTGCGAGTACGGTGAGGAAATTCTTCCTAGCTTCTTCTTCTTGCTCGGGCCCTTTGTGCTTCTGCAAATCGGCGAAGATCTGATTGAGAATAATGTCCTCGCGGTCCCGGTCACAGTCTCTCCGGGAATCCTTTAGTACGACAGGTTTCGCGTCCTTCACTAATGTTCCATTCAGGAATATGAGACGCGCTTCGAAGACACGAGTTCCACGGCCACTCAAGGCATCGGCGCTGTAGTCGTAAATAACCCTTGTTGTCTGGTACACTAAATCTTTCCCCCCATCTGTGCGCACAATGATGTTATATTGGATTTTACCCCCGACGCACACTCTTTGTGTGGTGGGATCCCATCCGAGTTCGTGGTCTTCGGCAAACACGAGGGAACAGAAGAAGTGAATGAGGTGTTCTGGCTCGTGTTTAGATGGTCATTAACAAACAGCGTAGGATCTAACGTGGCCACTAACAGTGCAGAAGTTGAACGACTTGCTCACGAGCATGACTGCCCTGCAAGTGAACCAAAATCTCATTTCCGTGTTCTCGATCGTAACACCAAATGTGGCACGGCGACAGGGATCGCTACGCATGATGTGTTGTAGGTTCCATATTACCTTTTGATCATCCTGTCTTACTAGATCAGCGGTGACAGAACGAAAGTATAGTTGTCACTTACGTCTTTACTGTCCGCGATCCCCTCTGTGCCCTTTTTAAATTCGAATGAGACGGCAATGTCGTCCCACGAGTCGGGCAACCCCTCGCTAGTGTGGGCCTTCTTATCCTCAGGGACGTCAGCACCCTTCTTACCCACTAGTAACAGGTACGCACTCGGGCAAGTGGAGTTGGTCCGCCCGGAGATTGGCGCTTCCAAATGTCGTGAGGCAAACCTGAGCTTGGCTGGAGTGCCGGCAGTTTTGCTAGCCTCGCGTACGACAGCGTCAAAAACTTTCGAAAGGGATTTGAATGTCTCATCCTCGTGTTTGCCCGACTTCTTTGGATCTGTTTCGAATTCCGCCCACCGCTTTGAGGTATTGGACCAAACTGTCGCATCACGTTGGGTGACCTGTGCTCGAGGTCACAGCAAAACCAGCCATAATTGTCGGGGTCATCCTTTGCGAACGCATCAAGGAACATTGGTTTGTCAATGCCTGCGATAGTATGGATCTGGCCCTGCGCATGCCACACAACTGCGTCTTTCGCAGCGGCGTCACGCGCAGAAAATAAGTTTTGTACCGAACGAACAGTATCATGAGTATACCTGCGGGATGATGAAGGGAGAAAGTTTCACATGGTTGTGTGCAGGATCCAAGCGCTCTAGTAGAAGTTGCACTTACCATGGGCATACCCATTTCGCACGCTGACAATGTTTCGTCGCTTTCAAATAGCTGCGCCAGCGATTCATCCTGCAACCAAGTTTCCAAGCTAGATATACATACTGATCTTTGATAGGCGCGCGACATTTGATGCTGGGGATCCAGGTAAATGACATCCTACCCTCTGTCGAACGACGACATGTGCCTCGTATGGTCCATCATATGAAAGCACCTGCAGCCCATGTCGTCGGGCTTCCACATGAGAAAGATAGAGCAGGACTTGCAGCTACATCAAGAAGGTTTCTCTTCCGATGTCTCGGGCTGGGTATTAGAGAGCGACGATTTCGCGAAAACGATGGGAATCTTGGGCATTCCGCGGCACTACTCCAGGTCATAGCTGCCGGGGTGACCACAGCTGCTAGCGTTATGGTCCAAGAAGACTCTCCCGAGAAGAAACTTCACGGAGGGGGTTTGAAGTACGCAGAGTGTCAGGGAATGGATGTGGGGTGGGCGGGTCACATCTAGTGTATCACCCTGAGACACGAGCGCATCCCCGAAGGATACCGAGCAAAATCGTTCTGGTGTCATGGCGCAGGTCCTGGGAGCACACAGACAAAGCAAGACGGGCTACTTAACAATATCCACAGCCGCCCTTGGAACCGTAGAAGTATTAGATTGATTTCGAAGTCATTTGTTTCCGTGGACCATAACCGGCGGCTACATGGGCCACCAGTGGAATTTGTTGCTGTTCGATGGCGGCAGGTGTTGTCTGTCTGTGGGCGATTACATAATCTCGTACCCTCATACCAACTAACCACGATGGACGCGAAGCTGTGAGTCGGACTGGCTGCTTCCGCCCTTGTCATTGTCCGTGACGTTCTTTTCTAGAAAAGCTCTTAAGGTTGCAGACCTCAAAGAAATACTTGTCAAGGCGTCTGCCCCTGCGTCTGGAAGAGTAAACAAACCGGACCTCATCAACAAGATCCTCGCCAACCCAGCCGCAGTTAAAGTCTACGAAGAACTCTATCTGCCCTCCAACCCGACCTCCAAGCCCGGTGCACCCAGCCCACCGAACCCGGCACCACCAACTTCCAACAACGATGACCTTGTGTGTTTCCCCCCCTGTTTCTCAAATTCTCATCTGCCTCGGCTGACTGGGTCACCCAGCTTGCACCCCCAGAAGAGTACGTTTTAACGCGTTCTTTCGCGTTCTCATATCTCAATATATGCAGCCTCGACTGGTCTATCATGGATGCTGGAGATGTGGCACCCGTGACCGCGTCCCCCGCAAAAAATCCGGTACCGGCACATCAATCTCCGCTTACGAAGCCGGTGAGCCCTCGTTCCGCTGTCTTTCACCGAAGCCTAAGTGAAAAATTACTTGGCAGACCCAAGAAAACAACCATGCGGCCCCACCGAAGGCACCCGCCGTTCCTGCCAGTTCCACCAAAATATCCCCACTTCCTTCCAGTAACTCCAAGGCAGATAATCCCGCCACTGTAGATGATGAACTTGAAAAGCGCAAGGCACGAGCAGCACGTTTCGGAATCCCGCTCGTGGAGCCCACCCGGCCCCCTCAACATCAGGCAAGGAAGGTTTCTCAGACGAAGCAGGCAGGCCAATTGCCAGATGTGAGCTGACTCGGGCTTCCGATACGCTTCCACGTTTTCTGATGTTTCCTTAGGATCCCGAGAGGCTGAGGAAACGTACTGAACGTTTTGGCGTGAGTAACACGCCCGTACAACCAACCAAGGCAGGCTCGAAGCGAGCTGCTCCTGCAGAGGAGGTCGACGCGGAAGAACTCGAACGTCGGCGGAAACGCGCTGAGCGTTTTGGAACTGTAAGTTGTCGATCGATTACGAAGGTTTGAAAAGTTACTGAGACGATACGTATTCCCAGAAAGTTTGACCTTCCGCGCTGGTTAGTCGGGCCCCTTTTCTGTTGCATTCGTATAGTCTGTTAGTTTAGTTTGCAATCGGTTCTTCTGTATGGGTCGTGTGAAAATCCAACTTTATACGGATTGAGCGTGCCAGACGCGACACGGCGTGAACTGGTCCATCTGCAAACTGGATGAATTACAGCATCCGCTTCCTACAGTCTTTGAATTGTTTAAGTGCTCGGCAAGTGCTGTTATGGCATGTCGTTGCCAACACGTGTCCGTTACGGTCAGTAATGGCTCGGGTAGGTTTGCAGATGGCCCCTACCACGGAGTGCCCGAGATTCTCATCGTTTTCGCGATCAATCGTCGCTCCCTAATACCCAGCCCGAGACATTTGAAGAGAAACCTTTTTGGCGCAGCTGCAAGTCCTACTCTATTACTCTCATGTGGAAGCCCGACGTCATGGGCTGCAGGTACTTTCACATGATGGGCCATACGAGATACATGTTGTCGTTCGACGGAGCCGGGTAGGGTGTCATTTACCTGGATCCCCAGCATCAAATGTCGCGCGCCTATCAAAGATCAGTATGTATATCTAGCTTGGAAACTCGGTTGCAGGATGAATCGCTAGTGCAGCTATTTGAAAACGACGAAGCATTGTCAGCGTGCGAGATGGGTATGCCCGTGGTAAGAACAACTCTACCAGTGCTTGAATCATACACGCAGCGATATGAAACTTTCTCCCTTCATCATCCCGCAGGTATGCCCTGGCATGATGCTGCTCGTTCGGTACAGAACTTGTTTTCTGCACGTGATGTCGCTCCGAAAGGGCCAGTTGCGTGGCATGCGCAGGACCAGATTCATGCTATCGAAGGCACCGACAAACGAATATTCCTTGATGCGTTCGCAAAGGATATCCCCGACAATAGTGGCTGGTTGTGTCGCGGGCTCGAGCACAGGTCACTCGAGGAGGTTATGTATCATGAATGGGTCTGGGACGCTGATGATCTCCGAGAGGAATGATCTTGCAGTGACCCATTACTTAACGTCTTCTCTGACCACTATAATATCTACTTCGTAATGGTAATGTCAGCAAAAGTCACGGAGATCGTGCTCCTAATTCAATTTTCAGCTGTATTATCTTCCTGACCTGTGGTACAGTGGTACTTTCTCTTCAAGATGGGACACCTGCCTGATGACACTATCTGGTTATGGACAGCGGAGTTGGTGGGTATACTAGTAGATTAATATCATGTCTGGCGGTACTGAGTTATTTTGGCACAGCTACTCTGCCTGAAAAACATTCACTTCGCGGGGGTACTCCGCTGCAACATGAAGCCCAAGAACGTGTTATTGACACCATCTGGCCATGTTCCCATCAGTAGGTTTGGCCGACTCGAGGACCAAGTGGAATGGGAACGTCTGTGTATGTCACGCCGGAGTGGGCGAGTTACAAGCCCAACATGTAGAGCGTTTGGCGGTCTGATAACGCGTTGAGGAAAAATAAATAAATGGCTCGATCCACCGGTATCCAAGCGTGTACGTATCACGTGACAGCGATAGGTGTCGGCGCTGAACCTCCAAAGTAGCACGAGTCCATACCTAACAAGTTCCAATACGACATACATGCATCTAGGGGACTGGCGAGGTGAGACCGCCTAGGAGCACAATAGAATTCGACAGCGGTCTAATGTTTTGGAAACGATCACGTGACACTGTCCCAATGAAGTCAGCCCGACATAGATTCGACCCCTGTCCTCTCGCCCCGTCTCTCTCACCTCGTCACTTGTGCGTAAACCGCCTTTTTTTTCGCGCGTATACACCTTCTAACCTAAAGTTTTTCTGTTTCAGTGAACCTCCGCATCAGTAGTCACCCCTCCGCTCGGTTCTACGCCGTTCTCACCAAACAAACTCGTTTTACTGTGGTGTAACTATGGAGAAAGAATGCGCCTCACAGCCAAAGGACATCTCCAGATCCGACACCGGACCCAGACCGAAACGGTCGTCGTCGTCGGAGTACCGCTCTGGCGACTTCAACCTCGGTAGGTCGCCTGTCCTTAGTGATTTGGGTGAAATACCTTCTGTGTCGCTTGAATATTTCAAGTCTGCTGCCCTGCCACCCCTTCGTCAACAGATCGACGTAACTAAGCTCAAGGAATCGCTGCAACGTGATGCGACAGTTTGGTCCAATACCTCAAAGCGGTGGGCGGAATTCGAAACGGATCCAAAGAAGTCGGGCAAACACAAGGGTGAGACGTTCAAATCCCTTTCGAAAGTTTTTGACGCTGTCGTACGCGAGGCTAGCAAAACTGCCGGCACCCCAGCCAAGCTCAGGTTTGCTTCACGACCTATGGAAGCGCCAAAGTCCGGGCGGACCAACTCCACTCGCCCGGATGCGTACCTGTTACTAGTGGATAAGAAGACTGTTGACGTCCCTGAGGGCAAGAAGGCACACGCTAGCGAGGAATTGCCCGACTCGTGGGATGATATTGCGGTCTCGTTCGAGTTTACAAAGGGCACAGGGGGGATCGCGGACGGCAAAGACGTGAGTGACAACTATACTTTCGTGCTGACACCGCCGATCTAGTAACACAGGACGATCGGAAGGTGATCTGGAGTCTACACCACATCATGCGTAGCGATCCCTGTCGCCGCGCCACGTTTGGTGTCACGATCGAGAACACAGAAATGAGATTTTGGTTTACTTGCAGGGCAATCACACTCGTGAGCAAGCCGTTCAACTTCTGCACCGTTAGTGGCCACGTTAGATCCTACGCTGTTTGCTAACAACCGTCTGAACAGGAGCCGGAACACCTCATTTATTTCTTTTCTTCCATTGCGTTTGCCGAAGACCACGCGCTCGGATGGGACCCCACCATTCAAAGAGTATGCGTCGGGGGTAAAGTTCAGTACGACATTACTGTGTGCACAGACGAGGGGGACGTGTTGGTGTACCAGACCACAAGGGTCATTTCCGATTACAGCGCCGACGCCTTGAGTGGCCGTGGAACTCGTGTCTTCGAAGCACGTCTCAAATTCCTGAAAGGAACATCAGTGAAGGACGCGAAACCTGTCGTATTAAAGGATACCTGGCGAGACTGTGACCGGGACCGCGAGGATACCATTCTCAATCGGATCTTCGACGATTTGCGGGAACACAGAGGGCGCGAGCAAGAAGAAGAGGCTAGGAAGTACTTCCTCACCGTGCTCGCAGCAGGGAACGTGATGGTGGATGGGAAGACCGATAGCACTGACTGCCTTCTACGCGGGTCCGACCTGCCAACTGATCGTACTCCTCATCGGCTGCCCGTTGATGAAGTACCGGAGAAACCTATCAGGTCTGGTGAAGGATTCACGCCGATTTTCCGCTTCGCCCCCTATTCCACCAAGCATTCGAAAGTTCATCACAGGACTCATTCCCGCTTAGTTTTCAAGGAAGTTTGCCGGCCTATATACGAGCTTCGCAGCCTCGATACAGTGTTTGCAACGTTAGAGGATGTCCGTAAAGGTTCGCTCAGTTGCAATGTGCCCTGTAGCTGGTCGCTTATGTGCAATTTGCAGCTTTGCAGTTTATGCACAGTGTAGACTGGGTGCACCGAGACACTAGTGCTGGCAATGTTTTGCGCTGGGACCAGATAGGCAAGTTGGGTGACCTTGAGTACGCAAAACGTATGGGCTCCAACACGATTCGTGAGGTCCGAACGGTATGTGGATTTTTCATCCGCCAAACGCTTTCATTGACATGCTGAAGGGCACGCTGGATTTTATGGCCTGCGAGGTCGAAGCCCAGAAATGCCTGTTTCAACCTCCCGGTCGCTGGGTAATTGGCGAAGATGAGAATACCCCATTCAGGTTCAATCCCCTGCACGATATGGAATCTCTCTGGTGGATTGCAACGTGGACACTATATCACCACGTTGATCAGGAGGCCGGCCGGCCATCAACCGAGCAAATTGACGCCTTTCACAAGCTCTTCCCCGGGCGGCTCCAAGCACGGGGTTATGCATTTTTTACTCGCCTGAACTTCCGTGTGCTTCCGGCCTCTTTTCACAATGCAGCGCAGGATGTCGAAAACATGCACCAGGACCTGATGGTGGCTTACGCTGAAAGCGAAACCACCATGCCCCCAGCCTATCCTAAACCACTTGCAACACTCCACCCTATTTTTGCTGAATGTTTTACATCCGCTGTTGAACATTCTAAAACTGTCAGCCTCTTCAGCCCGACGGCTGAGCTGCGTCAGGAAGATTCGTCGGCTAAGCGGCAGCAGGAAGATCCAACTCCCGACCCCCGAGAGAAGAAGCAAACCGAGGTTTGAAGCTTTTGCAGTTCAATACCCTAGTACTGACATCGTATGTATTCCTAGCGGTCGTGATGCGCACTGGCGCTTAAATGTTGGTCGTTTAACAATGACTTCCGAGTCTGTGGCACCACCCGAACCGTAAATAAGTGTTTGTTGTAATATGTCGTATATCAATCCCGCTCTCCTTTCCCGTCATTGATAATCGCTTGCTTGTACTTCGTGTTCCCGCTCTTCAAGTTAGCAGAGGAAGTGAACTCGCCAGTGCATTATTACTGTGTAGAGGAATATGGAAGTGCCGGTTCGACTCAGTAGAAGTCTTCCCGTGATATGCAAGGCCATTGTAACAAAAGATGGGGTGGGCTGTCCTTGGAGGTGGTCCTCGTTTCCAATCTCATTGTGATCTGCATTCGCTCATCCCTCTGTCATTGACGCAGTAATGTTTTGCATCAACTGAAGTAAGCCGCGGCCACGAGAGGAATTGGGAGTAATAAGAACTATGATCCCACCTCGGGTACCACATCTCGGTAGCAATAGAGGTCTCACAACGCGGCGGTCAATATTTAACACCAGGGAAAATGTAGTAGTGGGAAATGCGAAGACAAAACTTGAGGATGTAAACAACATTTTGCCGTAAGTGGAGTTTGAAATATTGTCATCAGTCTGCGCGTCGGCGAAATGACAAGTTTACTTGATCATTTGGTCACATCCCACATGTCAGTGTGAATCTTAAGCGCATACTGGTGCTGTCAGAATTCTGCTCTGATCGTGTCTGGCAGTACTGAGTTATTTTGGCACAGCTACTCTGCCTGAAAAACATTCACTTCGCGGGGATACTCTGCTGCGACATGAAGCCAAGAACGTGTTATTGACACCATCTGTCCATGTTCCCATCAGTTGGTTTGGTCTACCCAGAATTGCAGTACAGGTCAACCAAAATCTCAGTCGAACGCGACGGAGTTCGGAAGCGGTCTACACGCGAGTTCGCCACCAATGTAGAGCCAATATTAAAATTATGTCAATGTATTACTTTCCGGCACAGCTGTAAAGAACAATTATGAAATTTATGCCAAGGATCCCAGGGTCGGTATATCCCACAAACATCATTAGAAGATTGAGAGATTATTCCGACATTCTTGGTTATATAGTCAGAAATAAATATAGAATGCACACTCAAAGTGCATGCACACTATATATTATATCTAGGTATAGGTTAGATATCCGGCACGGAATACTTGGGCATATAGAATGAGGATGTGCAACATATGTTTGGCACAATATATCGATATATGATTTTGTCATATGCCCAGGCTATAATCTGTTACAAAATTCCCTCCTTTTACCTGTTGACTCCTGCGTCCCACCTCTACTTCGGGCGTATGCCTCATTATTCGTTGTACTCGTCGCCGCCATTGTTGTTTCCTCTCTCGCCGCCTATTGTGTCATTCCCGGCATGTCCCCTGACGGCCTTATGTTTTGGTAATCAATTCAACACTGGTTTGACTCATGGGTCGTGACCTGGCTTGTCAGTCTACCCCCTGACTCGCCACCTCCGCCCTGTGTTCATCAGTTCAACACTGACTCGTTGGTCTCGGCTGTACTCGTCAGCCTCTTCTTTGTTCGTTGACTCATCCTTGTATCATAGCTGCGCTTTGCTGTGCATAGTTGCCTTTCCCATACTTAGGTACCCCCCTTGGCTCGTACGGTTGCTGGGCTCGTCAATACTTACGTGGCTCGTAGCTGTGTTCCAGTAGCCCTATATAAACCCTTACCTACTCGCCATGTACAGTATCTTTTCACTACTTTGCAACCACGCTATAAACTATCACCATTATTTGGAGATATCATCTTCACTGGCCAAGGGGACCTAAAGTCTTAAACATCCTGAAGTCTTAGTCCTGCCGTTGCTGTCTACACTTGTCCTGTCTTAGGACTTTCGTGTGCAATGGCATAACAAAAGCGAAAAGATCAAACCGCTGCTGTGACCATTATTTGGACACGACGATCAGCTTTTCTCTACATCACACTTCGCTGGTCGATCCTCTACAACGGGTCAAGCAACCAGTGCCACTACTCTTCTACTCTCTCGATTGATCCTTCTTTGGATCATAATTGACATATCCATCCACCTACTCTGCCTTGCCCTACGAGTTGCCCAAGGTGTCTTCAGGAGACTCTAAACGACCTCCCAAACCACCTGTCCCTGCACTCAGAAAAGGAAAACTAAAGGCACCACCAATCCCTCCTCATACTTCAACAGAGTACTCCGGAAGAAGATTTGCCCGCAAGTATGGATTAGCAGCAACCCCTAAACCCCCATCTACTCTTTGTAATCTGGCTATACTTGGTGCCTACCAAGAAAGAGAACCCGAATCAGAAACTGATGCCGAACCACTAGTAGACGATGAAGTTTCCAATTTTGGATCTGCCATCGGAGATGCACCTATCCTGGATCAAGAAGAAGAGTCTCTTGCCAACTTAATGTCGCACATAATGGAAGGACTTTCCATCAGAGCTGGAGGTTCCAGACAGGAACCCGAGAAGTCCGGAACCCCTCTTTTCAATCGTGAACCTATGGAGAAGGAGTTAGAGGAACTTCTGGCAAAGGCTTTTGGACAAAGATGGATTCGCAACCCCGGAACCTTCCATTCTTCGGCGGAAGAGAAACTCAATGGAGGACACAGGTTCAATCTCAACAAACCCACCGTGTATAATGGTGACCATAAATGACTTCCTATCTGGCTTATGCAGATCAAGGGATATTTGCAAATTAACCAACATGTCTACGTAACTGGCCATCTACAGATTGGTTTGGCCCTGTCTTATATGATGGAAGGCTCCACTGCTGCCTTCGCCGAAAATTATATCAACAAACACATGGACAGCGGCCTCGCAACCTATAACGACATGTGGGAAAATTTCGAAGCAACTGTCCAGGCTACATTTGCTAGTGGAGACCAAAAGGCCAAGGTGCAGTTAGAACTTGTTATGCTCACCCAGGGCTCTACCCCACTTGAAAACTATGTCGCTCACTTTATGGCTCTCTTCAACCAAGCTAAGTTTCATGACAACTCTTTCAATGGTGCTATCTTCTTTGGAAAAGGGCTCAGAAAGGAAATCAGAGACTGGGTTCTCGATCATCGGAACCCAGTTACTGTATCTGATTGGATCATAGCCGCCAGGGAAGCTGTCAGCAAAATCGAAAGTAAATGAATCTTAGATGGAAAGGCTGCCCCCACAACTCTTTTCCATTATCAATGACCCAGCCCTGTTAAAGACCCTAATGCTATGGACGTTGATGAAAGAGGAAGAACCCGCAAGTGGGTAAAAGGAAGAATGACCTATGTCATCAAGTGCTACAATTGCGGAGATGAAGGCCATGTAAAGAAGGAATGCAAGCAACCTCTGAAACCAAGAGAGATTAAGGAAATCAAGTCATATGGGGGGCCTGAAAATCTGTATCATGCCTCTATTGAGAAGCATTTGCCAAAGGATTTTTAAACAGGCATCCTGGTTCACTTCTGTCCAGTATGCCTCCCCCTAGAGTTTTATCAGCTTACCATGTGTCTAGTATTCACGATGAGTCCGAAATGTGCACTCGTTCCCCATACAGATGCATCAAGCTGCTTGACTATAAAGCGGAAGTCAGCGCACTTATCGATTGTGGAGCTGAGGTCAACTTGATCAGACCGGCCATCGTGGCAGAACTTAAAGTTAAAACTTATAAGGTAAAAAGGCCGTGGAAGGTAATAGGGTTCGATGGAACGACAAGCTGCCCAATAAGCCGGAAATGCTACCTCAGAGCAGAGGTCAAAGGAAGGCATTGCAATGTCCTTTGCTTCATTGGACCTCTGGAGAAAAGAGATCACATCATCCTAGGAATGCCGTGGCTTCGAAAAGAGAAACCCATAATCAACTGGGAAACTCGGAAAATCGAAGGGTGGGGTGATTCCCCTAAAGCATCGCCGAAGAAACAAGATGATAC
The DNA here is from genome assembly GCA_024663435.1 of Pisolithus sp. B1. Lineage (NCBI taxonomy): Eukaryota > Fungi > Basidiomycota > Agaricomycetes > Boletales > Pisolithaceae > Pisolithus > Pisolithus sp. B1. Next base: position 1,145,788 of record JANFAA010000008.1, read on the forward strand.
GCATGAGGACAAAACCACCTCTGTAAATCGCACCACAATTTCCACCAAGCTGGAAGTAAATGCCAGGCCCACGGAAGTACCGAAATTACCAAAGGAGTATCAAGAATTCACTGATGTGTTTTCTGAAAAGGATATCCCTCTACCACACTTTCGGAAGGGGCTCGATCACGAAATCCGAACCAAGGATGACTTTCGAAAGGACAACAAAAGCCTAATGAAGAAAGCAACCTTGTACCCTATGTCGCTGGATGAAATGAAAGCCCTCGACGAGTTTATCGATGAAAACTTGGCCTGTGGCAAAATTATTCCTTCTGAGTCACCGGTGTCAGCCCCGGTGTTCTTCGTAGCCAAGAAAGATGGGAAGAAGAGATTGGTACAAGATTATCGGTACCTAAACTCTCATACGATCCACAATTCCTACCCATTACCCAACATCCCACAACTAGTGGACGAACTTTGTGAATCCAAGTATTTCGCGAAGTTTGACATGTGATGGGGTTTCACTAATGTTAGGGTAAAGCTGGAGGACCAGTGGAAGGCGGCATTCCTAACTCCAAGAGGATTGTTCGAACCAACAGTAATGTTCTTCGGACAATGTAACTCACCCCCAACGTTCCAGCAGTTTATGGACACTACCTTTGCCTCACAATTACAAAGGCGACAGCAATGTGGGTACATGGATGACGTGGTGGTACATGCTAAAATGCTGCTGGAACTTCGCCAGTACGTTAGGGAGTTCCTTGCTATTTGCCAAAAGGAACAACTATGCCTCAAAATCTCCAAGTGTTTGTTTGACACAGAGGAAGTTGAATTCCTCGGAATGAAGATCACTCAGGGAAATGTACAAACTGTGTCGGTAAAAACTGATGCAGTGGAATCCTGGCCAGTACCCCGTTGTTTGAGGGATGTCTGTTCCTTCTTAGGTTTTTGCAATTTTTACCGACAGTTTATACTGTCATTTTCGCAAATTGCAAAACCGCTCCATAATCTGTCAAAGAAGGATGTCAAATGGCATTGGGACAAGGATGAAGCTGGCGCGTTCCAACGAATCAAGGACCTGTTATGCTCTGCTCTGGTTCTGCAAATTCTGGACCATCGCAAACCATTTGCACTGTTCACTGATGCCTCCAAGATCGGCACCGGAGCTGTCTTGGCACAAAAGGGACCAGACAGTGAATGGCATCCATGTCATTTCCTTTCGGAGTCTCTCAAAGGCACAGAACAACGGTACCAGGTCTTTGGCCTTGAAATGTTGGTGGTTATTCAAGCCCTGGATGCTTTTTGCCATTATCTTGTCTCCCCAGTCGAGCCGACGGTGGTGTTCACCGACCATAAAAACCTTACTTATTGGCGGCATCTGCAAAAGCTCACCCCGTGTCAAGCTTGATGGCTGGATACCTTACAAGGCTACCTGCTTTGCTTTTCCCACCAGTCTGGTCGGTTGATGGGTGCCCCAGATGCACTTTCTTGCTGAGCTGACCATGGTGAAGAACCCGAACTAACCACAGCCACCCTCCCTGATGCCTTGTGGCTTTCCGGGGGGGTGAATTCAGAACAGTCGCATGTTTCAAGCCCCAAGGCGTCGGATCGACATGTCACGAACGATGAACCAAAGGTCGCCATGCCTACCAAAGGGGTCTATGTTATTTCAAGAGAAGTGTACGAATGCGCTACAAGCGAAACACCAAAGGATTCTACACTCTCAAAGGAAAACGAACAAGTAACGGTCGCAGAAGATGGAACTAAGCATTATAAACAGAGGCTGTATATCCTGCCAGCAACTAGGCAACAGTGTCTGAAGGAGTATCACGACCACGCATCAGCCGGCCACCCTGGAATAAAGGCAATGACGAGGAAAATGATGAAAGAGGTCTGGTGGCCCGGAATGTGGAAGATGGTCCGAGAGTATGTCAAGGGGTGCCTGGTTTGCCAGGCCAACAAGGTTGTGACCCACCCAATCACTCCGCCTGTAACACCGAATGATACGCCCAAGAACCCCCTTCCATTCCAACAAGTATCCATGGATTTTATCACGGATCTACCCCTGTCTGAGGGATATGATTTGGTTCTTACTGTGGTAGACCAGGGACTAATGAAGGCAGCAGTGTTTGTACCAACGAACAAAATGGCTGACTTGGTGGAGTTGGCAAGGCTGTTCCAACGCAACATCTATCAACGGTATGGACTGCCTCAGAGTGTTATATCAGATCGGGGACCACAGTTTGCCTCCACCTTTACTCATGAGCTGTACAAGGCTGTAGGTGTCAAAACCAAGCTGTCGTCAGCCTATCATCCGCAGACCAATGGCGAAAGTGAGTGGGTTAACCAGGAACTCAAAACGTACCTACGGTGCTACTGTGTGGAGTTACCAAATTCATGGGCACAGAAACTTCCCAATGCCAAGTTCGCCCACAACTTGAGAATACATTCAGTTCACAGACAAACCCCCTTCTCTCTACTCTACGGATATGACCCATCCCCCTACCCTGACATCAGAGTCACTGCTGCTCTGTCTGTCGATGAACGACTACAGTCGCTCGCTTTAAATCGAGATCTCGCTGTGTTATCACACAAAAGGGCCCAACAGGTGATGAAGGATTGAAGCAAGGGAAGCTATACGCCACCCAAGATCGGAGATAGGGTTTGGCTCGATTCAGCCAATCTTCGAACCCAGGGGCAGTCAGCCAAGCTCGAGCCGAGAAGACTGGGACCATTTTTGGTCACCGAGTTAATATCGCCTGTGGTGGTGCGGCTAGAACTCCCAACGACTTGGAAGGTTCACCTGGTGTTTCACACGTCAAGAATCTATCCATATATGGAAACAGATGAGTATGGACATGCCCCGGGTCAACCGCTACCTGAACTGGTGGATGACGAGGTCGAGTGGGAGCTTGAGGCTATACTCAACCACTGCACTAAAGGGCGTAGAAAGGAACGCAAGTACTTGGTGAAGTGGAAGGGCTTTCCACATTCGTCCAACACCTGGGAACCCGAAAACAATATAAAGGAGCATGCTGAGGAAGCCCTCTATGAGTACAAGCTTGCCTGCCACCTCCAGGTATAAAAATGTTGTCCCCTTGCTCAGTCAACACAGAAAACCCTGGGTCTGAATACTGCTATGATAGCTTTGATGAATCTGACTTCGCCGGTTCTACCCTTGTCTCGATGGACATCTCCCCAGCCTCACCACTCGCAATACCCTCCACATGCCCCGTCACTGAGATACCCCAGCTCCCCCCCTCCGGCTCGTTGTCGACTGGAATGAGCGAGGTCTCCACCACCTCAGTTGAACCCATTTCGGACTCCTCCGCCTTTGTCCCTCTCGGAGGACTCTTGTTTAGACGCATCGCCCCAAAACCTAACAAGGGCAAGAAGTGTGCCTGCCCCTCTACCCCTCTCCCTGTTGTCCCACTCGTGGACTGACTGTTAGCCACCCCCTATGACTATGACCCTAATGAAGGGCCAAACCCCAATGACCCCCTCCCAATTCCCGCTTTACCCCTCGCCAGACCCGTATCATGCGAGCATGTTCCGGCCTGTACTGGGACTCCCTGCCATACTGTCCCCGACTCAGGGGTCTCCCAAGTGGGCCCCATGACATCAGAATTCTTCGACTATTGTTGGCTTCTCACGAAGTACAACAAAGGGTACACACTTGACAGGACAACAGGAGAACAATGTGAACGTCTATGGCTGTTGTGTCAGATCTGTTGAAAAAGGCTGTAGGCAGCCTCAGTAGTGACTCAACTACTTATATATTAGATATACCTGTAGGCAGCTACAGGGGATCAGTAAGTAGTTTACTGTAAAGAATATATGAACTTACCCTCAGTAGTGACTCAACTACTGAGGGAACAGTACCAAAAGTGTAGTACTATGTGCACTCTAAGTGCTTATGTAAGCAAGTAAAAACTCGCACCAATATATGTATCACACAGGGGTGATTCAAACTCCAACAAGATCTTCCAAGGATCAGACATAGTAGCCTCCCACGTCCCGAGGTTCCTGGAATCTACACAAAATTGTGATCCAGAACAAAGTGCCACCTATATCGAAGGTCTCTTACATGCTACCGTCAGTGCTATGGGTGACGTTCAACACGACATCATTACTCTCATCCACAGGGATATTGGCCCGGAAGTAGCCCATTCCTTTCGCATCAAAAATACCGATGGATCCATCAGATCTGGGCTGGATGCCTTGTGCGAGGTTGCTTCTGCAATCATGGATGGAAGATCGCAGCTTCATGCGATGGTCGGAATGGAAGTGCATGCCAGGGGAACACCTTTGGGGGTGTCTCCCCGAGATGTCGAAACAAGATGAGGACCGCCTGTTGGAGTTAGCGAGGACTGGCTATCTGTCCCTAAAAGAGAGACTCCGACGTCGCCACTGCCCTTCCGAGAAGAAAAGGAAGTCATGCACGAAAGGGTCTTTAGGCAGGCCGCAACCATCGTTGCTGAGTCAGCAAGAAATGGAGGAACTGTTTATGCCTGGGTCGACCTTCTAGAGAAGGCCTGCTATGACCTCGATTTCCGATATATTCACAACATCGTGCAGACCCAAACCGAAATTCCTCCCCGCCCCTTTATCGCAGTCGCCCTCGATGATCAGTTGCGCCTCTATCTTGGCGGACGCCTTCCCGTACCATGTGACCATCCTCTTTGCCCCTACACGTGTTTCGACTGTGAACTCCTTGGCCACTGGTCTTGTCATAATGGAAGAGGTTCGTGATGGACTACTCCCGACACAGTCACCTCTCTATCCCCCTCCACCTCTTCACCGTCCTCGACCCATCGTTCACTGACAGTGCCATGTACCTCTGGCCATCATCGATCAGGGGCTCGCCGAGCTTAATGGGGGGGGGTAATGTTACAAAATTCCCTCCTTTTACCTGTTGACTCCTGCATCCCACCTCTACTTTGGGCGTACACCTTGTTATTCATTGTACTCGTCGCCGCCATCGTTGTTTCCTCTCTCACCGCCTATCGTGTCATTCCCGGCATGTCCCCTGATGGCCTTATGTTTTGGTAATCAATTCAACACTGGTTCGACTCGTGGGTCGTGACCTGGCTCGTCAGTCTACCCCCTGACTCGCCACCTCCGCCCTGTGTTCGTCAGTTCAACACTGACTCGTTGGTCTTGGCTGTACTCATCAGCCTCTTCTTTGTTCGTTGACTCATCCTTGTATCATAGCTGCGCTTTGCTGTGCATAGTTGCCTTTCCTGTACTTAGGTACCCCCCTTGGCTCGTACAGTTGCTGGGCTCATTGATACTTACGTGGCTCGTAGCTGTGTTCCAGTAGCCCTATATAAACCCTTACCTACTTGCCATGTACAGTATCTTTTCACTACTTTGCAACCATGCTATAAACTATCACTGTTATTCAGAGATATTGTCTTCGCTGGCCAAGGGACCTAAAGTCTTAAACGTCCCGAAGTCTTAGTCCTGCCGTTGCTGTCTACACTTGTCCTGTCTTAGGACTTTCGTGTGCAACGGCATAACATAATCTCTCACTTATGAGTTGGATACTTGTGAAGATATAGGCTGCATAAGCCACTGGTATAGGCAACACAGTGTTAGAAATATTGCATGCATACTTTCTACTACCGACACTTCACTGATCATGTGGGCCCATCAAACCCTCATCTGCATGAATTAAAAATCAAGGGGCTGTATTGAGATACTATGACAGCACAAGAGCAACAAAGTGTGATATAAAAACTGAGTCTACCACATCAACCCATGCTGGATGGTGGTTTGCCATGGTGGGTTCACAGTCATCAGCTTCATCACTTTCCTATGACCAGGACAATCAAGAAGGTCATCCTGAAAAATCTGTACCATAATACTATGGAGGATAAGTTTCTCCGACTGACTGTAGTCAAAATGGTTCACCTACCTTGTAATCCCTTTTTCAAACTCCTCCCTTGTGCTGGTACCTTGGCAAGCCATGTCACACAGGAGAGTGAGCATGTAGTCAACATAATTCCAGAATTTGCTGCTGCAGAAATGGGCAGGCTTACCCTCCAGCCCAAACCCCAAATCCTCTTCACCCAGCTCATCAATCCCATCATCAACATCCTTCAACATCAAGGATGTCTTCACCATCAGCATCAGCATCACCAGTTGTCCCCTGGTCTTCCGTCAAGTCTGGGTCAGCACAAGAGTCATCATTGCAGGTGGATTTGGAAGCTGCCTCTGAAGTATTTTCTTTGGCAAGACCTTTCTCAATGTCTTTGATATTGATGTTGAGCTCCCATTCAACTTTCCTTTGCATATCTGCCTTGAGCATGGGAATGAGGTGTGGCATGAAACAAACATCAAGGGGTATATGTTTGAGATCACTGGTACCAATAAGGAAGATACAGAGGCAATGGCACTGAAGTAGAGGCCAATATCTCCAAGTCAGCAGTCTGCTCAATTTTGTACAAGTTCACTCACAAGAAAGGCCATTCTATTCCAGTGTGTGGCCTCCACTTCCATTCCAGAACTGGCACATGACAACGACTTTGTAACATCGACAATACATGTTTTCTTGGCAATGGATGATATTAGCTTAGCCATTTTGTTAGACATTGCACTTTGCCAAATAGTTGATTATTTGCACATACCTGCATCTTCAATTGTGAGTGAATGCCTGCAAGGGCTTTGGACACTATTGTATGAAGGCTGGACTTGAGCTCAGTATCATCAAAAATGCCAGCTGGAATCTTGAAAATATCTTGGTGCTCGAAGATAAAGTCCTGTATGTTACATCATCAACTAGGCCAGCAATCAGACCCAACAGAGCATATGAACTTACCATAATATGCCTCTGGGTATCAGTCACATAGGTGGTAATGTTCGGAGAAAGCAAACATGCCAAGAGATGATTATAAAGGGAACTCTGTTGAAATGAGTAGTTAGTTTGATAATGAACTTGAGTATAAGGATACATATACCTCGAAGTCCTTTGTAGCCAATATTTCTTGCAGCATGTTAGACTTATGATTATGAGTTTCGATTTCGTTCTTGATGAGAGAAGCTTTCACATTAACGAGCATATGGAACATATCTCCTGTCTAAAGTCATAGCTTTGGGAGACGTGAAAATGATGTACCAAAAGTTGACTGACCTCGACAAACTCGAGAAGATTCTTCTCAGGAATCTCAAGTTCTTTGCAAAGGTCCTTGGTGTAAATTTTGAGTCATTTCACACATTGAGGACTGAGCTGCATGGGGTCAGGATTGCATTCACCAGGAGGGTCACTCCTGCACTGGCGAACACCTGCACTTATGGAATCTTTGAATGGTGAGAACAAGTCAGAAGGGGGACCTGTGGGTTGATGAGGCTGAGAACTTGGCAGGGGCTCAAGTTCACAATCAGCAGCCATGGTGTCCATAAAACCAGCGGGTCTTGCATTTGACTGCAAGAGACTGCTGCTTAAGCTGGAAGTGCGTGTTGAACCTCGAGAACCTGTGAACAAAGAAGTAGGACAAGTAGATGAAGAGTGGGATCTGTTTGAACCAGAGGTTGTTTGCAGTTGGTACTGTCGAAACATCATGGCTCACTGGCTTTGGGCGACCCCAAGGAGATGGCAGGCTGAACATCATTCTTTTGAATGAAAAGGCATGTTGTCCATTTCGTGGATGCAGTCACATGACATACTAAAATTTGTCAAAAGAGCCCTCACGGAGTGTAATACAGCATGTGGTTGTATGGTACATGTAAATTAGGCTGTGGACCATAGTAAAGATGCTGTGTGGTCGGAGGTGAACCATATTGAGCAACATTCATATGGGGGAATGATGTTTGAGTGGCATTAGCACTATGTTGGTTCAAGAATCCTGAAGACTCTGCAGGCAAATAACTGGCTGTTATTTGAGGCTGAGTATAGTAGCTTAATTGTCCTTGAACAGGCCCAGGACGGTGATAGTGGTTCATTGCTGACATCAAAATTGGATGAAGTACGGAGCCAGTATCTGGATGTAAAGTGTGTATTTGAGGCAGTGGAACAAATACTTGATGTGAACCCTGGTCCGGGGCAGGAGAGGGTCTGATCACGGCAAGGGATGCCAATGGAATTGAATCATCAGACCCTGCAAGTGGAATAATTCCATCGTGTAAAAATGATGGCTGATCAGGGTTTAGCGATGTGGTGGTGACAGATGGTGCAATCTGTGCTGATGCAGTCTGTGCAGGAGAATCTACCAGATTTGATAAAGCTGACGGGGTAGTCACCTTGGTGCATTTCTGCCCTTGCTTTGATTGTCGATCGAAAGCAGGTAAAACAGGGGCTGGTACATCCAGGTCCTGTGCAGGAAGGGGACTTGATGTGCAGTAGGCTTTTTTCTGTCGCATCTGTTGCACCACCTGGTTGTGAACATTCTGAACATCCTGAGCTGCAACACAGAGAGGAGTTTCATGTAAGGATGCAGGCAATGCAGTGTGAATAAAAGCATAATTATGAATAGAGAAAGTATTAAGAAGATAATTTGGGGTCTCCTTGTGGTGGATCACAGGTTTTGTTTGTGCTGTCAAGATCCTTTCCTGCTGTATAGGACAACATGCAACTGTTATGCACTTGGAGTCCATACAATTATGCTGTAAATTAACAGCACATACAATGTCCTTTTGTCAATCAGAAATGTGTTCAAGGAGGGAGGTTTTCAGTAAACTTACCATACAAGATATGGCAACTGTCTGGTCAGTTAAGCGCAGTCTTGGAACATGGAGGGTGGGGTGCAAGGTTGGCTCGAATTCAAATAGTTGAATGGCAACATGTTCAACAATGCTGTCAGAGGCATTACTGATTAGTATCTCAAGCACTTGCCTGACTGAGAATCCAGAGCTCGATGTGGTATGGGTGAAAATGATGTTCCCATTGAGAATGACTTTGTCCCCATGTTTTGCTGTTAGGATGCTGCCTCGAAAATACATGCCACCTGACTTGGAGTGATTTGCAACAACACCGATTTTGGCACACTGAGTGGATTCCCATCATATAGCTTCTGAGAGCTGTGTCTTGAGCCTTGAAGCTTTGGTCTTCATTGTGGAAGTGGCTGGAACACGAATGATCTGACCTGTTGCTAGAGGTTTATGACATCAGCACACTGAGTATTACATGTGTTGGATACTAATCACCTGCAGCATCCATAGACTCATTCTTGAACTCATTGCCTAGGCTGACCCCAAGTAGACGTGCTTGCCTGGGGTTCTCAGAACGGAATGCCAAGACAAATGGCCCAGCACAGACCCATTTCTGTAAGTTGTTCTCATACCAGTATCCACCAGTAATGATATGCTTGATTAGGTCAAACCATGCAAATGTCCAACAAGTGTCTTGACTTGGACCTTGTCGACTGCTGTGTATACACATCAGCTGAAAGACATAGTTAAATGACTCATATTACTCCATTGAGAAAATGATCGCAGGTCCAAAACGACAGATGAAGGCAGGAAGGTGGACAAGGAAGTGAAATTTCAGCTTTGTGATAAGAATGCTGGGGGCACAAACTGCCATCACATTGAGAAAATCTTCAATCATACAAGAAAGCCGAGCCTGTTGAAAATCATTAGTTTAATGTCGAGCACCACATGGAACACCACAGACCAGATAAATCTCAATATCTTCAATTTTTGTGTGCCATAGGAGAACAACAAGCTCTCCCATTGTTGTCCATCCATTTATTACTGTCTGGGGTACTAGACCATGTATAACAAATGGCATCACCTGCGCAAGACTCTTGAAATGCTTTCTGATCAGCGCACCTTTATAGTGGCAGATGTAGTCTGAATTCAAATTGGGTGCATTGAGCACATCGTGCTCAATTGAGTCCAAATGGCTCTGGAAAACATCAAGTAGCTTCCCCTTTTCTAGAAGATGCACTGTTTGCCCCCAAAGGTACTTGACCACACCAAGTAAAATAGTGTGAAGGATCTCCATTGGGGTGTCCAGGTGAATGTTGATACCTAAGAATAGATCTTGACAAAGCATCACAATGACAGACAGAAAAAAGCATACCTTCCATACCTAAGAGTGGATTGATCATGTCATCTAAACCCTTTCTGCTGAGGAGCTCAGTAAGCTCTTTCTCTAATGTAGCCTTGATTTCGCTTTCCTGCATGGCCCTATTTCCTAATCCTCATTTACGAAGCTGCTTACCCATGTCTACAACTGTGTTCAAGATACTCAGAGAGAGAGAGAATCATGGACACCCATGCTCGAAACTGATGCCTGGATTTTTGTCATTGCTCCTGATGAAACCGCAATCTCGAACTGATTCTTGATTTCCTTTTGTGTCTCTACTGGAGTGTGAATTGTACCTGGCTGTAAATGTTGTTAGACTTGAGAAAACAACCATAAAAATGCTCACTCAACCTTGAATAAGCTGCAATATCCAGCTTCAGATTCCTTATGCTCTTTTGACCCACCAGCATGGCATGTCCAGCAGTAGTAATTACAGTTAAGACCACCTTGACTACATTCTTCAGCTTGCATGGGATTATCCCCAGTGAAGAATAGTCCATATGGAGCCAACATGACCTCCTCCTGGTTGTGGCAGTCCCAGGTGATGATGCCCAAGGTGGACACCTTCCTGAGTTGACGAGTGAGTGAGGCCATCACCACAGTCATCACCACTATAGTAAATGACACATACAAAATGGATTGTTTCATTGCATGCATCAACTCCATGGGAGATGCATGCAGCGACGATGTGACAAACTGAACGAAGAACTCATGGTCCAGCATCTCACACTGCAGGTTTGCATTTGACATATATATCACAAAGTGCTTGTTCCACTGTTTGGAGACATTTCCTGAGACATTGTCCATGAAGATAATCAGCGGTACAGCATAGACCATTCAACCACCCGATTTTTTATGCCAAGGGTTGGGTTCTAGAGAAGCGTACTTTTTTGATGATTTGGTTAAGCCGCATGAAAGCTCTGAAGGATGAAATGTAATGTCTTCATATGATCTTCAGAACATCGAAGTTGATATAATTTCTTTTTCATGGCTGACAATAAACCCAGCCTATGCACGTCACATATATTAGCCTTCAACATATAAATCGCTCATGAGCTGACTGACTTACATCAGTGCATGTAGCAGAATGGCCAAGAGTAAAGAGCTCTTTCATGCAACCCTTGGATGTCTGTTCAGTGGGACTCGCAGGTATGGCAGTAGATATGCTGGGGGTAGCAAGGAAGAAACGTTTGGGTATAAAATATCCTCCAGATGACTCCTGTAGCAATTCCCCAACAAAATATACACTTCCATGGACACGAACAGCTGGAGGAGATGGTATCTCATGCAACATTTTCTCCCTGTTGAAGACTTGTGACATGCCGCTGCCACCATCCTCTGGAAAGTCTTGCATTGCAAGTCATGCAAGAGGGTTTGCATAATCCTGGAGCATAAGTGAAATTAGCAATTATGACATGAATACATACCACTAGCAGCTTACCTTTGCAATTGCCTTTGCGACATCATTGATATAAAAAGCATTGCCCAGAGGCGAGATGACCTTGTCAGTTGGATCACCAACCATTCCCTTCACCTCATCATAGCATTTCTGCAGGGCATATAGAGATGGTACATCACTGCACACCAAGTTGTTTGGCCCAATCAAGAATGGCTTGCTTTTGTAACCGAGAAAATGGCAGTCTGGGGGAACTGAATAACAGCTCCATGAGGAAATGCTATTATCAAGAAAAAACATTTAATAATCAACCATCATGTTTAATGAGTAAATGTACCCCTTTTGTTGGCCATGGGTACATCAGACTTTCAGGGGACACTTTTGTTTTCACAGAATTCAAGGGTGAGGTCTTGTCAGATTTGTTGTCTGACATGTTCAGTCCAAAAATGTCAGCAAATAATACATAAGTGATGAAAACTAAACTATCTCACCAGAAAGCTCGATACCAAAGTCAGGACCCCATGTCACATACAATGTCATCGCCAGGGGATGGGTTGACTGGGGTAGAGAAAAGTGCCTTGCTGGAGGCAAGCGCATCTTGTAGTTCCTGGAACAGATCTCAGTATACCATCGATCTTCTGATGGCAGCTGGTTGATACAGGCATGCCAGAGTTCGCTCAATGGAACTGGACTGATCACCCTCAGACTCCAGGCTTTCGTAGTGGAGTAATCAATGGTGATTCTGGCATTATGAACATCGGTTCACTCTCATCAGGGATACCCCCTACCCACCAGTAGTTGTCAATATCCATTGATTGGGTTTCATCGAAAGTCTTCGAAGGACCAGAAAGGTCAGGGATTGGAGGGGGAACTGGCTGCTCTATTGTGCATTGAGAGGACTTGTAGCCCTAATAGCATTGTCTGACCACTTGCATAGAGTTTGAGATGGTGCCTCGTGGACATGTGAGGATCGATGGCTTTTGAGGTGCTTCAGGTGGAATTCACGATACTGGCCTTGTGCTGGTGGACAGACCAAGCAGTTCACCAGCCAGGGTATTAGAATTCCCACTCACATACCAGAATACTGGCAGGGGAGTCAGGCACTGCTCCTGTCAGTGAGATGGCAACATACTTTTGCCATCAACAAGCCCTATGATGGAGGTCTTCATTGATCAATAGAACATGAGGGACAAAACAATGAAATAAAGAGATTACAAAGCTGGAAGATTGGCAGGTGTTGAGCAGATGCATTCAAGATGGGGTCCAGCTGTGCCTGTCGATACTTTGAAGAAATGAGCAAGGAATGTCTTGTGTCATCATGGATAGCATTTTTGCATCCAGGTTTGCCCTTGGTCATTTCGAACTCAACTTTGTGTCTGCAGCGCACTTCATATCTCCTTCAGCCAAATGTCCTCATCCACCATCCAAGCACTTGTTCATCCTGATGTTGAATATGTTGGGAATGATTCGTGCTTTTCTTCAGCCATTGATCGTCACAATATACTTTTCTGGTTCTGTGCCACAACACCTCATTCACGAACAGATTGTGAGTTTTGCTAATACTTTATGTTACTGTGCTCACCTACTATTCATTCCAGGAGCCCATTAAAATTTCTGTCTCCATAGCAGAGGAGTACAATAGTTTCATGGCACCGGTTATTCGTGCAAAAGCATGGAGTGTATGTCAATCTGAACCATCTGAGCCTCCTGCTCCTGTGAGTTTTTATTCCTCTGAATTCGACATGCAATAAATTGATACAGTTTACTAGCTCCTCATTCCTCTGAAATACCATGGCAGTGACAATTGCAGCATGGATGTGTACACTCAAGACTTCACTATCCCATTCTTACCACTTCCACACATGTTTGACTTCACTGACCCTCAGCAATGGGCTATGCTATCTAAAGAGATCGAATGTTGGCTTGTCAATGAGGTGCAAGATACTTCCCTTCCCTATTGGACATGGGGAAGGGATGCCTTCTGGTTTACATTTATTGGTGCTCATCCGAGATTCCCCAGTGGAAAGTGGTCAGTGTGGGATCCTAGAATTCTGTTGGAAGGAACCATCATTGAAGAGTGGCTCAGTGGTGATGAAACAGAGTGTTATGCCATTGCACACAGAAGTCCTAATAAAGGACAAGTGTGGATAGTGACGGCAAAGTAATTACTTCGAGACGACAAGGCTTTTGGTCCCCTTGGCCAGTGTAGACAATATCTCCGAATAACAGTGATAGTTTTATAGTGTGGTTGCAAAGTAGCGAAAAGATATGGTACATGGTTTGTAGCTAGGGTTTATATACCTATGAGAGGCACAGCTGCAAACCAGTCATGTACCAGTGAGTCCAACAATCATATGAGACAAGGAAGTACCGAAGTACAGGAAAGGCAACAATGCACAGCAAGCACAGCTATAGTACAAGGAATGAGTCAGAGAATAAGGACGAGACTGACAAACAAAGGCGAGACTGGCAAGTCAGTGTTGGACTGATGGATATGGGCAAGACCAGCGAGTCATTGTTGGACTGACGAGCTGAGGAGATATCAATCAGTGTTGAACTGATTACCAAAACATAAGGCCGTTGGGTGACATGCTGGGAATAACCCGATAGGCAGCAAGGGAAGAGACAACGATAGCAACAATGAGTACAATGAAGAGTGAAGCATAAGCGTGAAGTAGAGGTGGGACGTGGGAGTCGACACCAGGAAGGATGGAGTTTTGTAACATCACCCCCCCATTAAGACTGGTGAGCCCCTGGTCAGTGGTGTCCTGAGGAACGTGGTGCTGTCAATGAACGACAGGCCATGGGCAGTGAAGGGGAGATGGTGGATAATGAGGTAACCTCGTCGGGAGTTGTCCAATGTGAGCCTCTTCTGTTATGACAGGACCAATGTCCGAGGAACTCACAATCGAAGCAGGCATAGGGGCAAAGTGGATGTTCACGCGGTACAGGAAGGCATCCGCCAAGATAGAGGCGCAGTTGATCATCAAGGGCAATGGCGAGGAAGGGTCTAGGAGGGATCTCGTTTTGAGTTTGCATGACGTTGTGGATGAAACGAAAATCCAAGTCGTAACAGGCTTTTTCTAGCAAGTCAACCCAAGCATAAACAGTTCCTCCATTTCGTGCTGAGTCAGCGATGATGGTTGTGGCCTGCCGGAAGACCCTTTCGCATGTGACTTCCTTTTCTTCCTGGAAGGGTGGCGGCGACGTTGGAGTCTCTCTTTTAGGGATGGATAGCCGGTCCTCGCTAACTCCACAAGGTGGTCCTCGTCTTGTTTCGACATCTCGGGGAGACACCCCCGAAGTTGCTCCCCCAGCATGCATTTCCATTCTGACCATCTCACGAAGTTGCGATCTTCCATCCTTGATTGCAGAAGCAACTTCACATAGGGCATCCAACCCAGACCGCACGGATCTATTGGTATTTTTGACATGAAAGGAGTGGGCTACCTCCGGTCTGATGTCTTTATGAACAAGAGTGATGATGTCATGTTGGACATCACCCATTGTGCTGACCGTAGCCTGCAAGAGATTTTTGATATAAGTTGCGCTTTGTTTGGGGTCGCAATTTTGAGTAGACTCTAGAAATTGTGGGACATGGGATGCTACTATGTCTGATCCTCGGAAGATCTGACACAACAGCTGTAAACGTTCACGTTGTTCTCCTGTCATCCCGTCAAGTGTGTACCCCTTGTTGTACTTCGTGAGAAGCCAACAATAGTCAAAGAATTCTGATGTTGTGGGGCCCATTTGTGGGACCCCTGAGTCGGAGGGGGTAAAGCAGGGAGTCCCAGTACAGGGCAGAACGTGCTGGCATGATAGGGGTCGGGTGAGGGGTAAAGCAGGAACTGGGACGGGGTCATTGGGGTTTGGCCCTTCATTAGGGTCATAGTCGTAGGGGGTGGCTGACAATGGATCCACGAGTGAGATGATGGGGAGAGGGGTAGAGGGGCATGCACGCTTCTTGCCCTTGTTGGCTCTTGGGGTCATCTGTTTGAACGAAAGTCCTCCGAGAGGGATGAAGGTGGAGGAGTCTGAAATGGGTTCGACAGAGGTGGTGGAGACCTCACTCATTCCAGTTGACAACAAGCTGGTGTTGGAGAGTTCGGGTATCTCGGCAAAGGGGCGTGTGGTGGGTACCATGAGTGGTGAGGCTGGGGAGACATCCATCAAGACAAGGGTAGAACCGGCAAAGTTGGATTCATCAAAACTGTCGTAACAATAGTCAGATCCTGGGTTTTCAGTGTTGACAGAGCAAGGCGACGTCATTTTTATACTGTGAGGCAGCGGGCAAGCTTATACTCGTAAAGGGCTTCCTTGGCATGCTCTTTTATATTCATCTCCAGCTCCCAGGTATTGGATGAATGCGGAAAGCCCTTCCACTTCACCAAGTACTCACATTCCTTTCTGTGCCCTTTGGTGTGGTGATTGAGGATAGCCTCCAGCTCCCATTCAACCTCATCATCCACCAGTTCAGGCATAGGCTGAGCTGGGGCAGGCCCATATTCATCGGTTTCTGTATATGGATAGATACGAGACATATGAAACACTGGGTGAACCTTCCACGTTGTCGGGAGATCAAGTCGCACTGCCATGGGCGATATTAACTCAGTTACAAGGAACAGTCCCAGTCTTCTCGGCTCTAACTTGGCTGACTGTCCCTGAGTTCGAAGGTTGGCTGAATTGAGCCAAACCTTATCTCCCTTCTTCAGTGGTATATAGGTCCCTTTGCTTTGGTCCCTCATTACCTGTTGTGCCTTTTTTTGAGCCATCGTGGCCAGATCTCGATTTATAGCAAGAGATTGAAGCTGTTTGTCGACAGATGGGGTGGAGGTTACTCGAGCAATGGGGTAAGGGGATGGGTCATATCCATAAAGGAGAGAGAACAGAGTTTGTCCATGAACTGAATGTACCTGGGAGTTATGGGCAAACTCGGTGTCTGGAAGTTTTCGCGCCCACGAATTGGGCAACTCTGCGCAATAGCACCACAGATATGTCTCGAGTTCCTGGTAGACCCGCTCGCTTTCGCCATTGGTTTGTGGATGGTAGGCTGACAAGAGTTTGGTTTTGACACCCACAGCTTTGTACAGCTCATGGGTAAAGGTGGAGGTGAACTGCGGCCCTCGATTGGATATGACACTTTCGGGTAAGCCGTATCATTGATAAATGTTACGCTGGAACAGCCTCGCTAGCTCTACCAAGTCAGCCGTCTTGTTCATTGGTACAAACACAGCTGCTTTTGTCAGTCCTTGATTGACCACGGTAAGAACCAAATCATATCCCTCAGACAGGGGGAGATCGGTGATAAAGTCCATGGATATCTGCTGGAAAGGGAGGGGATTGGATGGTGTGTCATTTGGCATTACAGGTGGCATGACTGGGTGAGTTACGACCTTGTTGGCCTGACAAACAGGGCATCCTTTGACATAGTCATGGACCAACTTCCACATTCCTGGCCACCACACTTCTTTCATCATCTTTTTAGTCATTGCCTTCGTCCCAGGGTGTCCGGCTGATGCATGATCGTGGTAGTCCTTTAAACATTGCTTCCTGGTGGCAAGTGGGATGTACAACCTTTGTTTGTATCATTTTGTCCTGTCCTCCGCTTTGGTTACCTGTTCATTTTCCGTTGAAAGTGTAGAATCCTTTGGCGTTTCGCTCATGGCACACTCATACACTTCCCTGGAAATAACATAGACCCCTTTTGTCGACTCGGTAACCTTTTGCTTGTTGTTCATGACACGTTGTTCCGAAGCGATGGGGCTTTGATCAGTACTGTTTGGCGACTTTTCCGGTTTTGGACCCAGATGATTCAGATTCACCCCCCCGGAAAGCCACATAGCTTCGGGTAGGGCAGCCACCATTGTGGTGGGTTCCTCACCATGGTCGGACCGTCTTGACAATGCATCAGGGGCCCCCATTAACCGACCAGACTGATGCAAAAAGCAAAGCGGGTACCCCTGTAAGGTGTCGAGCCATTGTGCTTGGCAAGGGGTCAACTTCTGCAGGTGTTGCCAATAAGTGAGATTTTTATGGTCGGTAAAGACCACCATTGGTTCTACAGGTGAGATGAGGTAATGACGAAAGGCATCTAACACACGGATGATGGCCAGCATTTCCAAATCAAAAACCTGGTATCATTGTTCAGCACCCTTTAGTGATTCCAAGAGGAAATGACAGGGGTGCCACTCGTCATCTGGTCCCTTCTGAGCTAAAACAGCTCCAGTCCCAACTTTGGATGCATCGGTGAACAAGGCAAATGGCTTCCAGTGATCCAGAATTTGCAGAACAGGGGCCGAACATAATAGGTTTTTGATTTTCTGAAACATGTCGGCATGTTCATCATCCCAATACCACCTGACATCCTTTTTAGAGAGGTTATGTAATGGTCGTGCGATTTGCAAAAATGACGGAATGAATCTTCGGTAGAAGTTGCAAAAGCCTAAAAACGAGCGAACATCCTGTAGACAGTGAGGTATGGGCCAAGATTCAACTGCATCAGTTTTGACTGATACAGTTTGGACACTTCCTTGTGTGATCTTCATTCCAAGGAATTTGACCTTGTTTGACTCGAACAGACATTTTGAGATTTTAAGATGCAACTGTTCCTTTTGACATATTGCTAGAAATTCCTTGACATACTGCTGAAGTTCCAGTATCATTTTGGCGTGTATTACCATGTCATCCATATAACCACACTGTTGGCATCATTGGAGCTGCGATGCAAAGGTCGTATCCATGAACCGCTGGAAAGTTGGGGGTGAATTGCACTGTCCAAAGAACATTACCATTGGTTCAAACAACCCTCATGGAGTTAGGAAAGCAGCTTTCCATTGATCCTCCATTTTGACCCTCACATTGGTGAACCCCCACCATACATCGAATTTGGTGAAGTACTTTGACTCACAAAGTTCATTGACAAGTTGTGGAATATTGGGTAAAGGATAGGAATCATGGATCATATGAGAGTTGAGATACCGGTAGTCTTGGACCAGTCTCTTCTTGCCATCTTTTTTTGTGACAAAGAACACCGGTGCCAACAGCAGAGACTCGGAGGGGACAATCTTCCCACAGGCTAGATTTTCGTCAATGAACTCATCAAGTGCTTTCAGTTCTTCTGGTGACATAGGATACAATGTTGCCTTTTTCATGAGGCTTTTGTTTTCCTTTTGGAAATCAGCTTTTGTTTTGATTTCGTGATCGAGCCCTTTTCGAAACTGCAGAAGGGGGATATTTTCCTCTGAGACACTACAAGCATTTCACAATTTTTCTTCTGAAAACATGCTGAAAAAACAGAGAGAAGAGATACTCTTTTATTTTGGATGTTGTGTCAGAAAAAATGCAAATATAACATTATCTTCTCTATGCAGAAACATAGATTGATGGTAATGACCATTAGCTTCTACTCTAATGGGCATTAGCATCAATTCATGTTTTCTGGCAGAAAATAGAATGTATTTTCTGCATTTTTTCTTTCCCAACATCTAAAATAAAAGAGTATCTGTTCCCTTTATATTTTCAGCATATTTTGTGGAGAAACATTGTGAAATGCTTGCAGTGAGAACACATCAGCAAATTCTTTATATTCTTCGGGCAGGTCCAGTACCTCCGAGGGCTTGGCTTCCGTTTCTAGCTTTGTAGAAATTGTTGTGCAATTTACAGAGGCAGTCTTGACCTCATGTGCATCGTCTTTGTTCTTTGGCAATGTCTTCAGGGAGTCACCCCATCCTTCGATCTTCCGAGTTTCCCAGTTGATTATGGGTTTCTCTCGTCACAGCCATGGCATTCCTAGTATGATGTGATCTCTTTTTTCTAGAGGTCCGACAAAGCATAGAATTTTGCATTGTCTTCCTTTTACCTCTGCCTTCAGGTAGCATTTCTGGGTTATTGGTCGGCTTGTCATTCCATCGAACCCCACTACCTTCCAAGGTTTCTTTACCTTGTATGTTTTAACCTTGAGTCTTGACATGATCGTTGGTCTGATCAAGTTAATTTTGGCTCCACAATCGATCAAGGCACTAACTTCCACTTTGTAGTCAAGCAGCTTGATATATCCATGTGGTGAATGAGCACACATATCGGATTCATCTTCGATACTAGATACATGGTAAGCTGATGACACTTTAACAGGCAGCAAACTGGATGGAAGTGAACCAGGATGCCCTTTTAAAAATCCAAATGCTTTTCGATCGAAGCATGATACAGATTTTCAGGTCCACCGTATGACTTGATTTCTTTAACCTCTTTAGGTTTGGGCAGCTTCTTGCATTCCTTCTTGATATGGCCTTCATCTCTGCAATTATAGCACTTGATGGTATAGGTCATTCTTCCTTTCAACCACTTCCGAGTTCTTCCTCTTTCATCGACATCCATGGCGTTTGGGTCTTTCACTGGACTTGGTCATTGATAGTTGAAGAGTGTAGTAGGGGCAGTTTTCCCATCAAGGATTCTCTTGCTATCAATCTTGCTTATGGCTTCTCTGGCAGCCACGATCCAGTCGGATACCGTAACTGGGTTTCGGTGATTGAGAACCCAATCACGTATTTCCTTTCTGAGCCCTTTTCCGAAGAAGATTGCTCCATTGAAAGAGTTATCTCGAAACTTGGCCCTGTTAAACAACACCATGAAGCGAGCGACATAATTTTCGAGAGGAGTGGAACCCTGGGTCAGAGTGACAAGTTCCAACTGCGCCTTTGTTTTTTGATCCCTACTAGCGAACATAGCTTGGATAGTTGCCTCGAAATTTTCCCACGTGTCGTTATAAGTGGCGAGACCACTATCCGCATGTTTGTTGATATAGTTTTCGGCAAATGCAGATGTGGACCCTTCTGTCATGTATGACAAGGCTAAACCAATCTGAAGGTGGTTGGTTACATAGACGTGTTGGTTAATTTGCAAATATCCTTTGATCTGCATAAGCCAGATGGGAAGTCGTTTGTGGTCTCCGTTATATATGGTAGGTTTGTTGAGATTAAACTTGTGACCACCATTAAGCTTTTCTTCCAAAGAACAGAAGTTACCAGGGTTGCGAATCCATTTCTGGCCAAAGGCCTTTGCTAGAAGCTCCTCTAATTCCTTTTCCGTAGGCTCTCGATTAAAGAGCAGGCTTCCGGACTTCTCAGCTTCCTGTCTGGAACCACCAGCTCCTATAGACAGTCCTTTGGTTATGTGAGACATTAGGTTCACCAGAGATTCTTGTTCTTGATCCAGGATAGGGACATCTCCGATAGTGGATCCGAAGTCTGACAATCTGTCGTCTATTAAAGGTTTGGCGTCAGTCTCTGATTCGGGTTCCTGATCGTGGTAGGCACCAAGTATAGCCAGATTACGAAGTGTGGATGGAGGGACAGGGGTTGTTGTCAACCCGTACTTGTGGGCAAACCTCCTTCCGGAATACTCTGTCGAGGTTTGAGGAGGGATAGGGGGTGCTCTTCCTTTTCCTTTTCCTAGTGCAGAGACAGGTGGCTTTGGAGGATGTCTAGGTTCTCCTGAAGACACCTTGGGCAACTTGTAAGGTGAGGTGGAGTAGGTGGAGGGATATGTTGACTATGATCCAGAGGAGGACTAGTTGAGAGAGTAGAAGAGTAGTGGCACTAGTTGCTTGACCCATTGTGGGATCGACCAGCAAAGTTGATATGAAAGAAAAGCTGAGCGTTGTGTCCGAATAATGGTCACAGCAGTGAGTTAGGATCTTTTCACTTTTGTTATGCTGTTGCACACAGAAGTCCTAATAAAGGACAAGTGCGGATAGCGACGGCAAAGTAATTACTTCGAGATGACGAGGCTTTCAGTCCCCTTGGCCAGCGTAGATGATATCTCCAAATAACGGTGATAGTTTTATAGTGTGGTTGCAAAGTAGTGAAAAGATACAGTACATGGTTTGTAGCTAGGGTTTATATACCTATGAGAGGCACAGCTGCAAACCAGTCATGTACTGGTGAGTCCAACAATCATATGAGACAAGGAAGTACCAAAGTACAGGAAAGGCAACAATGCGCAGCAAGTGCAGCTATAGTACAAGGAATGAGTCAGAGAATAAGGACGAGACTGACAAACAAAGGCGAGACTGGCAAGTCAGTGTTGGACTGATGAGCCGAGGAGATATCAATCAGTGTTGAACTGATTACCAAAACATAAGGCCATCAGGTGATGTGCTGGGAATAACCTGATAGGCAGCAAGGGAAGAGACAACGATAGCGGCAATGAGTACAATGAAGAGTGAAGCATAAGCATGAAGTAGAGGTGGGACGCGGGAGTCGACACCAGGAAGGACGGAGTTTTGTAACACAGAGAGTATGAACCACGATGTGTCATCCAACAGCACTGACTTCAATGACCACTGCAACATGGACAGTACTACCACTCCACTTGACTGCCACACCACTCTTTCTTCCATCTGGGACACATTCTCCAGACATGTTACACTTTTTTATCCTCAACTGCTGATTTCAGCTATCTGATTCATGATCCAATTGGTTTTCTTCATGCACTGCCCTTCTGTTGCTCTCTTGTTATGTCCTGTTGTAATATGCATATTTGCAATGCAATGTTGTTTTATGATCATGCACACCAGTGGTTTCATGTGGGAGTACATAATACTGTCGCGCTCGGATATAGTCTGCTGTGTGATGAACTTTGATTTGGTGCACAGAGCATACCATAATGAAACATAGGATGTCAACATACACCAGTATACATTCTATGTACACTATATATACAGTCAGTATGTGGGCTATATACAACACCAATTATTCATGGTACCTTGTATGAATATAGATCAGAGAGTCTGTGACAAATAATGATGGAACATCAGATCCATACTGCCCTGATGCACGTTGAGCATCATTCACATAATCCCTGTGAGATGTGTGAATGATGTCAGGGTCAAGGTCTTGGGTGAATAAATTCCAATTTTATTGCACATAGCCGGTATGGACATATATATTATGTTAGTTTGGTGCATATCTTATAGTTTCCAGCAAATGCGCTTGATACAAATTTGGTGTTCCACCGTGTAATGTTTTGGAAATGATCATGTGATAATTTCCTAATTAAGTCAGCTGAACATAGATTCATCCCCTGTCTTGTCGCTCTCTCTCACACTTCGAGCTCATCATCACCCGTGCGTGAACTGCTTTTTTTTCACACATATACACCCTCTAACCTAAAGTTCTTTGTTTCAGTGAACCTCTGCATCAGTAGTCACCCCTCCACCTGGTTCTATGCCATTCTCGCCGAACAAGCTCGCTTTACTGTGGTCTAACTATGGAGAAGGAGCATGCATCACAGCTGAAAGACATCCCCAGGCCTGACACTGCACCCAGACTGAAACATATGTCGTCGTCGGTGTACCGCTCTGGCAACCTCAACCTCAGTAGATCAGCTGTCCTGAGGGATCTGTGAGAAATCCCTTTTGTATCGCTTGAATATTTCAGGTCTGCTGCCCTGCCACCCCTTCATCAACAGATCGATGTAACTAAACTCAAGGAATCGCTGCAATGTTATGCTACAGTTTGGTCCAATACCTCAAAATGGTGGGCGGAATTTGAAACAGATCCAAAGAAGTTGGGCAAACATGAGGATGACACATTTAGACCCCTTTCAAAAGTTTTTGATGCAGTCATATGCGAGGCTAGCAAAACTTCCAGCACCCCAGCCAAGCTGAAGTTTGCCTCACTACCTTCGGAAGCACCAATGTCTGGGTGGACTAACTTCACTTGCCCAGATGTGTACCTGTTACTAGTGGATAGGACAAGTGTTGACATCCCTAAAAGCAAGAAGGCACATGCCAGTGATAAATTCCCTGACTCATGGGATGACATTGCAGTCTCATTTGAGTTCAAAAAGGGCACAGGGGGATCGCAGACGGCAGAGACATGAGTGACAACCATATTTTCATTCTGACACCGATGATCTGGTAAGCCAGGACGATAAGAAGGTGATCCAGAGTCTACACCACATCATGGGTAGCGATTCCTGTCGCTGCGCCACATTTGGTGTCACAATTGTGAACACAGAAATGAGATTTTGGTTCACCTGCAGGGCAGCAATGCTCGTGAGGCAGTCATTCAACTTCTGCACTGTTAGTGGCCACATTGGCTCCTATGCTATTTCCTAACAGCCACTTAAACAGGAGCCAGAACACCTCATTTACTTCTTCTGCTCCCTCGCATTTGCCGAAGACCACGAGCTCGGATGGGACCCCACTGTACAGAGAGTGGGCATCAGAGATAAAATTCAGTATGACATTACTGTGTGCACAGACGAGGGGAAAGTTTCGGTGTACCAGACCACAAGGGTCATTTCCAATTTCAGTGCCGATGCGTTGAGTGGGCGTGGAACCTGTGTCTTTGAAGCATGTGTCAAGTCTGAGGATGGAAAACCGGTCAAGAATGTGGAACCTGTCGTATTAAAGGATTTCTGGAGAGACTGTGACCAGGACCGTGAGGATATCATTCTTGGACAGATCTTTGCCGATTTGCGGGAGCACAAAGGGCCCAAGCAAGAAGAAGAGGCTAGGAAGTATTTCCTCACCATTGTCACAGCAGGGAACATGATGCTGAATGGGAAGTTTGATGGCACCGACCGCCTTCTATGTCAGTCCCACCTGCCACCTGATCATACTTCTTATCAGCTGCCAGTTGATGAAGTACTGAAGGTGAAGCTGACCAGGACCGGTGAAGGACTCACACCGAGTTTCTCGTTCGTCCCCTATTCCACCGAGCATTCGAAAGTTCCTCACAGGATCCATTCCCGCTTAGTTTTCAAGGAAGTTTGCCAGCCTATATACAAGCTTCGCAGCCTCGATACTGTGTTTGCAACATTAGAGGATGTCCGTAAAGGTTCGCTCATTATAATGTGCCCTCTAGCTGGTGCCTTATGTACAATTTGCAGCTTTGCACTTTTTGCACGGTGTGGGCTGGGTGCACTGAGACACTAGTGCTGGCAACATTCTACACTGGGGCTGGATAGGCAAGTTGGGTGACCTCGAGTACACAAAACGTATGGACTCCACCATGACTCATGAGGTCCGAATGGTATGTGGATTTTCCATCTGCTAAGAACTTTCATTGACATGCTGAAGGGCACACTGGATTTTATGGCCTGCGAGATCAAAGCCCAGAAATACCTGTTTCGACCGATCATACACAGGCAAGTCGGCGCAGATGACAGTACCTCATTCAGGTTCAATCCCCTGCACGATATGGAGTCTGTCTGGTGGATTGCAACGTGGACACTCTATCATCACATTGATCAGGAAGCCAGTCAGCCATCAACAAAGCAAATTAATGCCTTTCACGAGCTCTTCCCTGGGTGCCTCAATTCGCATTTCCCCACCTTTTCTACTTCCCTTAACATCTGTGTGCTTCTGGCCTCTTTTCAGAACACAGCGCAGGAGGTTGAAAACCTGCTTGTGGATCTTAAGTTGGCTTACACTGAAAGCGAAACCACCATCCTGGCAGCCTATGTTGAAAAAGGCTGTAGGCAGCCTCAGTAGTGACTCAACTACTGATATATTAGATGTACCTGTAGGCAGCTACAGGGAATCAGTAAGTAGGAAACTACTAAATAATAAGTAGACTCACCCTCAGTAGTGACTCAACTACTGAGGGAACAGTACTAAAAGTGTACTCTAAATGTGCGCTCTAAGCACTTATGTAATCATCTAAACCTCGCACCTAAGTCAATATCAACAGGGGAGATTCTATCTCCAACAGCCTATCCCAAACCGCTTGCAACACTCCACACTATCTTTGCCAAACGTTTTACATCCACTATTGAACACTCCAGAGCTGTCAGTCTCTTCAGCCTGACGGCTGCGTGGTGTTGGGAAGATTCTTCGGCTAAGCGGCAGCAGGAAGACCCAACTCCCGACCCCCAAGAAAAGAAGCAAGCCAAGGTTCGAAGCTTTTGCAGTTCACTTCCCCAGTACTGACATCGCATGTATTCCTAGTGGCTGTGATGCGCACCGGCGTTTAAATGTTGGTCATTCAACAATGACTTCCGAGTCCGTGGCATCACCTGAACTGTAAATAAGTATTTGTTGTAGTGTGTCGTGTATGAATCCTGCTCTCCTTCACCCTCATTGATAACCACTTGCTTGTACTTGGGGCTCCCACTGTTGAAGTCAGAAGAGAAAGTGAACTCCTCAGTGCAGTGTTTATGCAGGCACAACTCAGTAGAAGTCTTCCTACTGCAACATCGCCTGTTTTCGGAGGTGAACACTGAACCCGGACATCCTGCCTACACACCTGGTTTCTGATCCCATTGTGATCTGCATTCACTCATCCCTCTGCTGTTGATGCAGAAATGTTTTTGTATCAACTAAAGTAAGCTGCGGTCACCAAATCTAAGAGCTATGATCTGGGCCTTCAGGTGCTCTGAAGTTTCCAGTGGCCAGATCAAAGCCTGTTCTATTGGCCTTTGCGTTGCTCCAACTTCCCGTGAAATTGTCTTTGGTGGCACCATTCATGTAATTACAGACAACAGTTGGGATTGGTAGTCGGAGCCCAGATTGCCAATCATTCCGGACCGCGATGTCATTGAGTCAGGGTTGAACTTGTGTATCAGCAGTTACTAGCAGGGTTCCCCATCAGATAACCACAGCGCTTCATCTGTCCCTGGTCTTCAATGTGCATGGCAGCAAACCTGCACAGGCATAGTGATACACCGTTCGAGCCACCATGGCAGTGCTGCCGACAATTTCGTGCATGTATAAGAAAACAGGAGGATATCGAAGATGAGAAGACATACCTACTATCAGCATCGGCTATGACAGGGGTTTTGGGGCTGAGACCACGCACCATTTGTGGGGACTGAACGAAATCATTGAGAGCTGTGATGGCAAGATCTGGCATGCCGAGATGTGAAGCGGTGGTTGCATCACCGGACTGGTAAAGGCAGTCAAAGCTGGCTTCTAGTGTGCAGCGGGCACTGATGCCATCGCTGAATTGAATGGTTTTGGTTCTCAACGGTCCCTGCGATCCTGATAACAAAGCCTGCTAGATTGTGGTCTCGAGATGCAATGAACTTGCTATCTAAGATGGGTGAGCACGTGGAGTACTAGGATGCACTCCTGAAGTTGTTTGTTTCGGAAACAAACAACTTCAATGAACTTTGCTTCAATGAACACGAAGTTGACTGCGTCCCACTCAGCTCCATCGAACTGGCCTTGATGATGTGGGACCTTAATGCCCCAGTGGTCTTGACATCTTCGAACTTGGCAGCATACACCACAGTGTCGAACTGAGGGTAACGATAGGTTTCCATGGGCACTGCGCTTGGTAACCCTCAAAGAACTCGAGGACCTCCGAAATATGGCTGACCGAAGTCATGTCAATATACATACTTACCCTTTTTCCAGTACCCTGGCAACTAGCAACTTCGTTATGGTAGAACAGACTGCCACGACTGTATACAAGTGCAACATCAGACACCTGCACTACCAAGTTTTCATGCATCAATCCGCATTCGGATTCCAAGGACTTCCTCGACAGTCCCCTGACTCCCCTTCATATGATCCTGCAACCCATCTTTACCGAATTCCCGGCATCGTTGTAGGTATCTTTATATTATACCTGACAATTGAAACCTAACATCCATTCGTAGATTGCCCTTGCCACAGGGATTACCTGGGCCTTGAACACAATGAGATGCCTGTGTTAAGGACAACTCTGTACCAGAGCACTCAGATCCTGCACACAATGATGTGAAACTTTCTTCCTTTATCATCCCGCAGGTATACCCATCTGCTCGTTCGGTACAGAACTTTTTGCATGTGAAAACACTGCAAAAGGGCCAGATTTGTGGCATGTGCAGGACCAGATTCATGCTATTGAAGGCACTGACAAATGAATATTCCTTGATGAGTTCACAAAGGATGACCCCAACAATCATGGCTGGTTCAATGTTGTGGGCTCGAGCACAGGTTACTCAATGAGGTTAAATATCATGAATGAGTCTGGGATGCTGATGATCTCCGAGAGCAATGACCTTGTGGTGACCCATTGCTTAATGTCTTCACAGACCACTGCAGTATCTACTTTGTAATGGTAATGTCAGCAAAAGTCGCAGAGAACGCGTTCCTAATTAAATTTTCAGCCACATAATCTTGCTGACCTGTGGCACTTTCTCTTCAGGATGGGACACCTGCCTGATGACAATATCTAGCTGTGAAGGGCGGAGTTGGTGGGTATATCAGTAGATTAGTATCATGTCTGGCAGTACTGAGTTATTTTGGCACAGCTACTCGGTCTGAAAAACATTCACTTCGTGGGGATACTCCGCTGCGACATGAAGCCCAAGAACATGCTATTGACACCATCTGGCCATGT
This sequence comes from Pisolithus sp. B1, assembly GCA_024663435.1. NCBI lineage: Eukaryota > Fungi > Basidiomycota > Agaricomycetes > Boletales > Pisolithaceae > Pisolithus > Pisolithus sp. B1. The sequence continues at coordinate 1,173,527 of JANFAA010000008.1, forward strand.
TCCTATCAGTAGGTTTGGGTTGAGGGGAGCGAGTTACAAATTCGACATACACACATCCAGGGGACTGGTGAGGTGAGACCGCCTAGCACTGATTGTGCCGATGGCTGAGCTGGAATGTCATGTCACAAAATTGGCACAATTTGATTCCTAAACGCCAGTGAAGACTCAACTGCTACAATCGTGAGAGGAAGCCCAAGCGACCCTTCTCTGAGTCCAATGAAGCACCGAGACTTGAAATGCGATGGATCTTGTCCACATGGCATGTACCATTTTTTGTCTTTTGTTGTTCTTTTCTTTCTTTTCTTTTCTGTTTTTGTGAGGATAATGGTTCTTTCTGACTTGTCTAGATGCTACTAGACAATTTAGGTATCAGCCAGCCATACTTTACTACCCTTGATATGGTCCAGATCTGTAAGTAACATGGCAGTGGTTTTGTCCACTATGAAAGAATCATCCATTCACAGCTAACTGTATATTGACACCGAACATGCAGCTGTTGTAGAACCCCAAAAACTTAGTACTTACTGGCCTTGCCAATTTCTGACAGGAATGTGGCGCATCAAAAGTCGTGCAACTATAACATACAATCATGATTCCAGCAGCAACATGAAAGATGGGACGCAGTGGAAATTGACCACGAATGCCCTGGGGATGTATGTACCACGGTATTCCACGCGTGGGGCGAACTGTATCTGACATGGAGCTAGGCACTGTACTCAATCCAATCATCCGCATCAGCAATGCATTATGCAACAGGTCTTGTTCCCCTCATTTTTAGAAGATAAACGAAGGATGCTAGATATGAGGAAAGGGACGAAGACAATATAACCATAGTTCGACAATGAAAACGCATGTGCACACAATTGCAAATGGTCCATCACGAGACTGGTGCAGTGTAGAGAACAGCGTGATATATTACTTGCGAGCAGAAGAATGGAAACATGGATGACCAAACTTTCTTTTCTTTTATGCTAGAGGAAAATATCACAGGAAGAAGTCAGGAAAACCGTTTTGGACTTTCCTGGAGACCCATCTGATTTGTGCTACCAACCGAGTGCCCCTAAAATTGAGGCATCAATATTATTGATGAGGCCAGGAATGCTTCCTATTATTGCATTAGCTATGAAAGGCCTTTAATCCTTGCCCAATGCCAGGCTCCCAGCTGCCTTGATCATTCACAAAGGCAAATAGCCATGGGTCAGTTTTTGGAAGGCCACCGAAGTGAATAATAATTACTGGCACTGACATGCCATCAATATATGGAGTGGATCTAAGTGGACTCCAAGCAGGGTTCCAATACTTGTGCCGCATTCCTCATGGACCTCCAACTTGAACTCGTTGTCACAATGTCAATGTCATTCTGATCTAAAATCGCCCATCCTTTTTTGGTTAATTCAAAAATGAAGTATCCATACTTGCATTCACAAAAGTGACTCAAGGTAATGTCCAGCACACTTGGGTGGAAGCAGACACTGTGCTGGTGACCTTTTGACATGACTTTCGGCGACTGCAACAAGGCTTGTGATCGGAGACCAGAACCCAAATATGGCAATCGTTGTGGATCGGCTATCAAGTCGTAAGCAATTGCAGACCAAGCTAATACTACATGCGTTGCGGGTCCTGTCCTTGCTTGCAGCCTTTGAAACCATAATCTCAAACAGGACCATGGCGTGCTAGGACTCATGATCAACACATTTTGCAGCAGATTTTCATTTCATGATGAACGACCCCAAAATTCAGCTTTGGCATTTTGTATTAAAGGTCGTCGCCCCAGTGAACTAGGGCATCAACTAGTCACCTACACACCTGGTTCTTCACCGTTCTCGCCAAACAAGCTCGTCCCACTGTGGTCTAACCATGCAGAAGGAACATATGCCACCGCCAAAGGGCATTCCCGCCCCTGACACCATACCCTGACCGAAAAAGACCATCACAGGAGTACCACCCTGGCGACCTCAAGCTCGGTAGATCAGCTGTCCTTAGGGATCTGGGTGAAATCCCTTCTGTATCGCTTGAATATTTCAAGTCTGCTGCCCTGCCACCCCTTCGTCAACAGATCGACATAAACCAGATCAAAGAATCGCTGCAACGTGATGCTACAGTTTGGTCCAGGGACTCACAGCGGTGGGCGAAATTCAAAACAGATCCGAAGAAGTTGGGTGAATCTGAGGATGAGACGTTCAAACCCCTTTTGCAAGTTTTTGAAGCAGTCATACATGAGGCAAGCAAAACTGCCAGCACCCCAACCAAGCTCAGGTTTGCCTCGCGACCTTCGGAAGTGCCAATCTCTGAATGGACCAACTCCACTCGCCTGGATGCGTACCTGTTACTAGTGGATAAGAAGAGCGTTGATATCCCTGAGGACAAGGCCCACACTGGCAAGAAATTGCCTGATTCATGGGATGATATCACCATCTCATTCGAATATAAAAAGGGCAACAGAGACGCAGATCGCAAAGATGTGAGTGACAACTATGTTTTTGTCTGGACACCGCTGATCTAGTAAGACAGGATGATCAGAAGGTGATCTGGAGTCTACACCACATCATGCGTGGCGATCCCTGCTGCCACGCCATGTTCGGTGTCATGATTGAGAACACGGAAATGAGATTTTGGTTCACTTGCAGGGCAGTAACACTCATGAGCAAGTCGTTCAACTTCTGCACTGTCAGTGGCCACGTTGGATCTCTCATTGTTTACTAACAACCATCTAAACAGGAACCAGAACACCTCATTTACTTCTTCTGTTCCCTTGCATTTGCCGAAGACCACGAACGCGGATGGGATCCCACCATACAAAGAGTGGGTGTCGGTGGTAAAATCCAATACAACATCACTGTGCACACAGATGAGGGGAAAGATTTAGTGTACCAGACAACAAGGGTTATTTCCGATTACAGCACTGATGCCTTGAGTGGCCGTGGAACTCATGTCTTCGAAGCGTGTCTCATATTCCTGAATGGAACATCAGTGAAGGACGCAAAACCTGTCATATTAAAGGATTCCTGGAGAGACGGGGACTGGGACTGCGAGGATATCATTCTCAATCAGATCTTCGCCGATTTGCAGAACCACAAAGGGCCCGAGCAAGAAGAAGAGGCTAGGAAGTATTTTCTCACTGTACTCACGGCAGGGAATGTGATGGTGGACGGGAATATCAACAACACTGACCACGTTCTGCACGAGTCTGACCTGCCGCCTGATCATTCTTCTTATTGGCTGCCCGTTGATGAAGTACCAAAGCAGAAACCAGTCAGGTCCGGTGAAGGACTCACCCCGACGTTCCCCTTCATCCCCTGTTCTGCTGAGCATTCAAAAGTTCCTCACAGAACCCATTCCCACTTAGTTTTCCGTGAAGTTTGTCAGCCCCTATATGAGCTTCACACCCTTGATACGGTGTTTGCAATGTTAGAGGATGCCCATAAAGGTTTGCTCAGTTGCAATGTGCCTTGTAGCTGATGGCTTACACTCAATTTTCAGCCTTGCAGTTTCTGCACAGTGTAGGCTGGGTGCACCACGATGTTAGTGGTGGCAATGTTTTACGCTGGGACAAGCTAGGCAAGCTAGCTGACCTCGAGTACACAAAACATATGAACTCCAACATGAGCCATGAGGTCCAAATGGTATGTCGATTTCTCATCCACCAAACGCTTTCATTGAGAGGCTGAAGGGCACACTGGATTTTATGGCCTGTGAGGTCAAAGCTCAGAAATACCTGTTTCAACCTCATGGTCTTCTGCCATACAACGATGACAGTACCCCATTCAGGTTCAATCCCCTGCATGATATGGAGTCTGTCTGGTGGATTGCAACATGGACACTCTATCACCATGTCAATCAGGAGGCTGGCCAGCCATCAACACAGCAAATTAACGCCTTTCACAAGCTCTTCCCCAGGTGGCTCAATTCGCGTTTCTCTACATTTTCTGCTCATCTCGCCTTCAAAGTGCTTCCGGCCTCTTTTCACCGTGCAGCGTATGAGGTTGCAAATATGCACCAGGAACTCATGATGGCTTACACCGAGAGTGAAACTATCATACCACCAGCCTTCACCGCTCAAACAACTCCACTCTACCTTCGCTAAACGTTTTACATCCGCTGTTGAACACTCTAAAACTGTCAGTCTCTTCAGCTCGATGGCAAAGCGGCGTCAGGAACATTCGTTGACTAAGTGGCAGCAGGAAGATCCAGTGGCCGACCCCTGAGACCCGAAGCAACACAAGGTTTGAAGCTTTTGTAGTTGAATACCCCAGTACTGCCATCGTATGTATTCCTAGCTGGTGTGATGCGTGCCGGCGGTCGGATATTGGCCATCTAATAACAACGTCTGAGTCTGTGGCATCACCTGAATTGTAAATACATGTTTGCTGTAATATGTCACATATGAACACTGCTGTCCTTTCCTTGATAATCAGCAGCTTGTACTCTGGGCTCTGGCTGTTCAAGTCAGCAAAGAAAGTAAAGTCATCAATACATTATTACTAGTGTGTGTGTGTATGTGTGTCTGCGTGTGTATGAAGGGATAGGGAGGTGCGGGCATGATTCAATGAGTCTTACTGTGATATGCAACACCACTGCAACATGAAAATTGTGTGGGCTATCCCAGGAGGTGGACACTGGCCCCAGTCATCATGTCTACAGGTTATTATTTCAAATCACTATGGGATGCGGAATCGGTCATCCCCCCGTTGCTAACGCAGAAATGTCTTGCATCCATGTAAGACTCATAGGTAACCAAATTTTGAACGACACCACGCATCATGCCAGCTAGCAAGACATGGGGTTAGTATTCGAGTGATAACATGCAAAAACTTCAATCCTTGGGCTGTTCCTTCCCTAGGTTTTCGAGCATTGGATCTTTCAAGCATCGCTTAGCGCTTGGGCAGAAAAGACTGATGCCTGATACAAGCTGTGAGTAGCAAGAAAAAGACACGAAGGACATCCTCATCTACAGAATCAGCGGAAGATGCGGAAAAATGCACATCAAGTCAGCCAGGGAAGAGCTCACAAAACCACTCTAACTAACCTGTTGATGGCTGGTCGCCTTCCTGGTCGATGTGGTAATAGAGAATCCATGTTGAAACCCACCAAATTGCCAACTCTATGTCAATAGAGGATTGAAGTTAGATGGGGACCAATTTGTGTCTTCGACGCAAAGTCCTTCAAGCTTGCAGACGGCTTCAGTGGGCTGCACAAAAAGATATTCTTGGGCTTCAACCTCGCAGGCCATGAAATCCAGTGTTCCCTTTAACAGATTACCTTGCTTGGCAGGGTTTCTTCCACACCGTAAATGCCGTGGGAACCGTCAAACAGCTGAAAGACCTTCCTGTTTTGGAATTGCGTGGGAACACATGGTTGAGCTAGGGGGCTGCCTTTTCTGGTTTCTTGTCCTGTGACCTCCTGCATCTGCTGTGGGCAAAAAAAGAAAGCTGCCTCTTCAAATTGACACTGATGAGACTCCCCCATACAAGTGCACTAGAGTTTAACATGTTTCTTGTGATTGTCTGCTGCTACACCTCTGGACCCTTCTTCATTTCTGTCCATGTACTTTTGACATTTTCTGTGTGGTTGGCTGCTAATAGCCCTTGAATGCTTTTCCCTTAGCTTCTGTACCAATCTCACATTTTCTGTGTGGTTCCTTGGTATCTCTTTGGACAGCCACAAACTATTCTATCTTTTCTGTCTCCTCTCCTTGTAACTTACATTTAGCTTGGTCATGGCAAAGCCAATGATCAGTTTTCATGTACATTCTTGTAACTTTCCTACAAGTAGTTTGAGGGCTCTTTGATTCTCCATGAAGGTGCATTGTGTGGCTCAGTAAAGCTGTAAATGATACACTCAATGAAGGCATACCATAGCGAGTGAGATATCTACAGTTACCGTGCCAATCCACCCTGTTCTATGCCATTATCACTTAACAAGCTAATCCCATTATGTAATGCAGAAGGAACTCACGCCACCGCCGAAGGACTTCTCCGCACCTGATGCTGTACCCAAGACGAAACAGATATTGTCGGCAGGGTACCGCTCTGGCAACCTCAGTCTCGGTAGATTGGCTGTCCTTAGGGCTCTTGGGCGAATCCCTGCAGTATCGCTTGAGGAGCCAGAACACCTCATTTACTTCATCTGTCCCCTTGCATTTGCGAAGACCACGAGCTCCAGTGAGCCACCACCATACAAAGATTGTGCTTCGGAGGTGAAGGTAAAATCCAATATGAGGTCACCGTGCGCACAGACAATGGGAAAGATATGGTGTACCTGACCACAAGGGTCATTGTCGATTACATTGCCAATGCCTTGAGTGGCCGTGGAACTCGCGTTTTTGAAGCACGCATCAAATCTCCGAATGGAACATTATTGAAGGATGCGGAGCCTATCGTATCAAAGGGTACCTGGAGAGACTATGGCCTGGACTACGAGGATATCACTTTCGAACAGATCTTCGCCGATTTGCGGAAGCCCAAAGGGCCCAAGCAAGAGGAAGAGGCTAAGAAGCATTTCCTCACCGTACTCGCAGCAGGGAACGTGATGGTGAATGGGAAGATCGATATCACTGATCGCCTTCTACGCAGGTCCGATCTGCCACCTGGTCGTTCTTATTAGCTACCCGCTCATGAAGTACCGAAAGAGAAACCGATCAGGTCTGGTGAAGGACTCAGACCAACTTTCCCATTCGTCCCCTATTCCGCGGAGCGTTCGAAAGTTCCTCACAGGACCCATTCCCGCTTAGTTTTCAAGGAAGTTTGCCAACCTATATACGAGCTTCGCGGCCTCGATACCGCGTTTGAAACGTTAGAGGGTGTCCGTAAAGGTTTGTTCAGTTGCAATGTGCTCTGTAGCTCGTGGCTTATACGCAATGCAGCTTTGGAGTTTTTGCACAGTGTGGACTGGGTGTACCGCGACGTTAGTGGTGGCAATGTTTTACGCTGGGGCGAGCTAGGCAAGCTAGCTGATCTCGAGTACGCAAAACGTTTGGACTCCAACACGACTCATAAGGTCCGAACGGTATGTGGATTTCTCATTCGTGAAGAGCTTTCTTTGACATGCTGAAGGGCACACTGGATTTTATGGCCTGCGAGGTCAAAGTTCAAAAATATCTGTTTACGGATTCCAACGCCTTGGACGAGGATTTCATGTTGGAGGAACAGATTCCGCTCCCATTTAAGTTCAATCCCCTACACGACATGAAGTCAATTTGGTGGATTGCAACGTGGATTCTCTACTACCACGTCGGCGAGGAGGGTTGCCAACTGTCATCAGATCAGACAAAGTGTTTTCGTGAGCTCTTCCCTGGCCAGTTGGATTCACGTACGAGTGCATTCCTTGCTCCCCTCACCGACGTCGTGCTTCCTATCTCTTTTCAACTCCCCGCTCGTATCGTGAGTGGCATGTGCCATCGCCTCAAGATAGCTTACATTGCATGCGAAACCAATGTGCCCCCAGTCTATGCCGATGAACTTGAACAACTCCGCTCCATCTTCACCCGAGGTCTGAGATCCGCTATTGAGCAATTTACAGGCGTCAGTCTCTTTCGCCCACCGGCCGCGTAGCGTCAGCAAGATTCGTCGGCTAAGCGACAGCAGGAAGATCCGATGATTTGAGGGTTTCGCAGTTCAATACCTCAGTACTGCGATAGCCTATCAGTGAACGGGATTCTAGTCAGAATCAGTCACAGACCAGTTTGTGACCAGTCCTGACCAACTACTGGTTCCCTGATAGGCTAGACAACCGCTTGCTTGTACTTCGGGTTCCCGCTCTTCAAGTCAGCAGAGAAAGTGAGCTCGCCAACATGACTCAGTAGAAGTCTTCCCGTGGTGTGCAACACCATTGCAACCAAAGACGGGGTGGGCTATCCTCGGAGGTGGACTTCGTTTCCAATCCCATTATGATCTGGATTCACTCATCCCTCTGTCGCTGACGCAGAAATGTTTTGCATCAACTAGACCCGCGGTCATGAGAAGGAACGGGAGTAAGTCCGTTCGTACTAAGTTGTACTTCTAAGAAGGCCCTCAAGCGCTCTCGAGTCTCCAGCGGCCAGATCGAAGCATGTGCTGCTAGCCTTTGCGTTGCTCCAATTTCCCGTGAAATCTTCGGTAGCACTAGTGCAACTACTGGCAACAGTTGTGATCGGTAGTACTATGTCGGAGCCTTATTACTTGGCAACGTTATTCATGTGCTGGTTCTTCTGTGTGGTCCATGTGAACATTCAACGTTCAAGCATGTGGCCTACGCACGAGCCGCCCACCAAGACTCTGCACAGCAAGACCGTGACCACACCCAACGATGACCTCAAAAAGTGGTTTGTGCTGGCACTCGTTATATTGTCCCGTTTATAGGAGCTTGTCCCTTGACCAAACCGAGCACTGTCCTCTCGAGGTTGAACTTCTGTATCAGCGGTCGTCAACAAACCTCAACGCCGCTAATACTTAAGAAGCCCGTGTTACTCTGGCTCGACTATGCAGAAAGGCCGTACACCATCGCCGAAGGAGCTCACTGCACCCGGATCCATACCCAACCATGAGTCGATGTCGCCATGCCGTTCGGGCGAGCCCTGAGCCTTTTGTTGTTTCCCTACACTCACCTACGACGACGACCTCTGATGGATCTAACCGTGCGGAGAATATATAATGGGGTGAAACTCAGTGCGACATTATTGTGCGGACGTATCAGGGGGGAAATTTGGTGTACCAGACCACGGGGGTCATTTCCATCTCAGCGAGAGGTCGTGGGACTGCCCTCTTCGGAGTACGTCTCAAGTCCCAGGATGGAAAACCGACGAAAGATGCTGAACCCATCGGATTGAAGGATACCTGGGGAGGGGGTGACCGAGTTCGCGAAGATGAAATCCTTTGGCGAGAGTATCCGCCAATTTACGGAAGCACGATGGGATCGAGCAAGCGGATGGGACTTGATATTGGATGGGAAGATCAATGGCTCCGCCATCCTTCTGTATATGTCCGATCTACCAACTAACTGTATTTTGCATCCACTACCTGTTGACGAGTTATCGAGGTTGACACAGGCAGGCCCGGCGATGGACCAAGTTTCCCCTGTGTCCCCGGTCCTACTGAGCATTGGAACATCCATCACTGGATCTATTCCCGTCTGGTCTTCAAGGAAGTTTCCCAGCCTATACGCGAGGTCTGAAGCCTTGATACTTGCTCGAGGCGCAACAGGATGCCCATAAAGGTTTACTTAGTTGCACTACACACTTTAGCTGATCGCTTATATACACAAGTTTTGGTTTCGCAGCTTATGCACCATGATGCTACATCCGGAACGTTTTACGCGTGGGTCCGATGGGCAAGTTGGCTGACCTCGAGGATGCAAACTCAACACCACCCCCGAACTCCAAATGGTACGTAGATACATCATCACCTACTGAGGCGCTTTGAGCGACTGACACCACCTCAATGGCTTCGCATCCAAGTTTGGCGGTCGGTTAGCAGCATGGTGGGTAAACCTTCCCAAAGTGCGTTCCACCCTACCACCAATCTGGCCCTTTTCAGAGTTTGCTGTGCTATTCGAAAATAGCTACCCCCAGTCCATGCAACGCCCGAATACGGATAACCGCCGATGCAACACTTTCTGCCTCGCCTCGCCACTTACAAGCTTGCCATATATACCAATATGCCATCACAAATCAGTGCTGTGGCTGCGGCCAAGTGTGAGCAGATAAATGATGGAAAGGGCAGGTTGGCGTGCGGGATTTGCAACGTGTCGTGGGTGCTGGAAGGAAGACATGGTATGATTAGGGAAGCCGGCAAGAAGGGAGGTTTTAGGAACTCGTAACCGCCGCTAAGCAGGACATATGCTCCCCAACCTGTTAGGCCGTACCATACTCCAGTTGAAAAAATTGTGCTTCTCTAAGAGGCCGCCTTCCTCGTCAACGTGGTAATAGAGAATCCACGTTGAAACTCACCAAGTTAAGTCCATGTCGCTTGAAGGATTGAACCTGAATGGGAGCCGAATCCGTTCTCCGACATGAAGTCCTCGTGGACGGCTTTTGGCTGCACAAACAGATAGCCTTGAGCTTCGACCTCGCAGGTCATAAAATCAAGCGTCGCCTCTAACACGTCAATGAAAACGCATCGTAGCCGGTGAGAAATCTGCTTACCATGAAAACCTCATGCGTGGTGCGGGAGTCTACTTGGTTTGCATACTCGAGGTCAGCCAGCTTACCCGCCTGACCTGCGCGTAAAACATTTCCGGCACTAACGTCACGATACACCCAACCCAAACTATGCAAAACTGCAGAGCTGAACATCGTCTAAAAGCCACCAGTTTAAGTGCATATTGCAACCAAGCATACCTTGATGGGCATCCAGCAACGTCCCGAACATGGTATCAAGGCTCCGAAGCTCGCACATAGGTTGGCAAACCCCCTTCAAGACCAGGAGGAATGCGTCCTGTGGAGGATTTTTTTCGATTGCTTGAGGGAACGGGAGGTGCAGGGAAAACTTGGGTGTGAGTCCTTCGCCGATCCCGGTCGGTTTCGGCTTCGGTAATTCATCAGCAGGTAGTGGGTAAGAAGTAGAGAAAGCTGGGAGATCAGACCCGCGCGGCAAGTTGTCATGCCGTCAATCTTCCCGTTAACCATCACACTCCACGCTGCGAACACAGTGGGGAAATATCTCCTTGCTTCTTCTGCTTGTTCGTTTTGGAGTAATGTTGACGGACTATCAAGTCGTAAACAATTGTGGACGTCGTTGAAGTCACAACAAAGTCACTACTGCACACATGGTTGAAGGAGATACAGATTGTGTTGGTGACATTTTGATTTGACTTCGGGTGACTGCAGCAAGGCTGACTCCATATTAATGATTATGTGTCGGTTCTTGTGTGTGGGTCGTGTGAAAATCAAACCTTATACGGATTGAGTGTCATTACTGATCCAAACGCGGGTGACGCGACACGAAGTGTCAAACTGGCGATCCTCCAGTACAACTCCAACACCCGGGACCCAGCTTCAGGTGTCCGGCACAGGACGCGCGAGATTTCCCGCTATCATGAGCCAGCAGTCCGTCTATCTTTTCTCCGACATTTAGAAGGCAATCTGATACAGCCATCTTTTTCGCAGCGCTCGTGTACCGTTCACTAAAGAGCACGATATGTACTTGATGAAATATCTCGCGAAGTACTGTCCGAGTAAGCAAGGCCGCTTGGGGAACAGCGTGTATAAGGACCTTGTGGCGAACGTACGTACGTTCATCGAAGTATCTACCCTCGTCGCGTAGATATGGCAACTTACCATGAACGTGGCAGGCTGACGGATACTGGCCATGGGCTAAACATCATCCATGGCAGTCGTGGCGAGAGCGATACAAGAAGAATACGGAGTACTTTGATGCGAGGATATCAAGGTATCAACAGAAACACGGGGTGCATTCTACCGATTCCGACGATGAACACCCCGAGATAAAGCGAGTGAAGAAACCCAAAGTTGTCAACGCGTCACCATCCTCAGTGGTTTCTCGTAAACGCACCGCCGAAGATTCATCCTTCGAGACACCGCGACCTTCGACAAAACGACCTAAAGTGGCCAATGGCAGTACGAAAGTTGCAGGACCCAGTGGACGTTACTCCGTGCCCCCAATTGAGTATTATGAATCAGTCCCGCATTCTGCAGACCGAAGATCAAAACCAAAACGGTCTGACTCCCAAGCAGGGCCATCGCGGACGAGGTAAATGTTCGTTTACCGTCAAGTTCATATATTAAGCTCTAAGTTTAGTCATCCACATGAAGCCGATCAGCTATCGGTCCAGTCTTCGCCCCAGCGTGAAGAAGCACCCTCTCCCATGGCTCGTACCACGACAAATGGGAGTGTCAACAACCAGCCTCCCTCGAGGACGCCACTACAAGATAAGAGGCAAAGTGTCGCAAGGGCGAAGGTGGGTTCCCCCCCCCGTCTCCACTGCACAAGCCTTAAAATCCGGGAAAAAGCTACCCCAGAAGGAAACCCCCAGTTCTTTAGCGCGCCGCCCTTTACAAAAACGACACCGCGAGCAATCGACCCCATTCGCTTCCATACCCGCCACTCCGAAGACCGTCGCCGGGAACTCTATAAGTCCGCTGGATCGAACTCCTATGCGTGCCCCTCCAAGAATTGTGAACACCTTTGGCGGGTCATGTTTGGTCGATCAGAGAGGCCGCACTCCAAAACCATATCCCGAAAGTGGCGAGGAGAACGGAAGTGAGCAGAACGGCGAGGACAATGCATGGCCACCTATACGGTCATCGAAAGGGAAAGAACGTGCTGATATGAATCGCCTTTCTCATATGATGGCACAACATCACCCTTTCAGTCAAGTCCAGAAACCTAACCAACCGGAAGCAAACGTCAATGTAGTGCAAAGACACCATGTTGGTAACAGCTTTACAGATGGAAACAACCCCGATAAAAGGCAAGAAGTGGACAGCAACCAGAGCAAACACGATCGGAGTGAACTTCTTCCTCACGACGATCCTCACCCTGTACCCAAGCTGTCACCGCGCCCGTCATTACCCAGTGCGGCCCCTGACTCCAGACCGAAGTTGGATGCAGAAGCCAACGCCACTCCTCCACGGGCACCCACGCCGTGTCCAACTACAAGGATGCAGCCTTCCCCTCTTGCACGCGTGAACCTCCCTGCCATCAATGGTTCCAGGCTTGAACAAGTGCCAAGTGTCGACCTGGCCGCCTTTTCATCCTCTACGTCACACAAGCCTTCCCGACCCACAAATGGAATCCACGCACGTCAATCTCTTCCGGTCCACCTCACGTCCCTACCTGCCGGTCGAGACGCATCCGCCCGCCAGTCCACGTGGCCAAACTCACGATATGGTTCTCCCTTTTTTGCACGACCACACCGCCAAAGTCATCCTGGGTACGCACCCTCCCCTGCCAACGTTAACACCGCACCAGCAAGACCGTTCCTTACGTCAGCTTTCACTTTCGTACCGCCACTAAATCTGCCTCTGGCTCCCGCACAGGTTCCACCCGCTAATGCCACACCGCCACTGCAAAACCATGGACGTGCCAGACTTGCTGATACTCTACTTACCCCTCATCCACCTGATGTTTCTCTCGCAGCTACTCAAGGATTGACGTCGATTCTATCGGCTATGTCGGCTAACCACGGGCTCGCGCTCGATGTCGTGATTGCAGTGTATAAACGTGCGGGAAGTCTGAAAGAGACGGATAGAGTGCTTGAGGGTATGAGAGAGGCTGCGGAAGAATGGGCGGAGAGGGCACTCAGGAGGGTGGGTGAACGTCGGGACTCTCGCGAACGCACGGACACAGATGAATACCGCGAGTTGGAACCACGGCATAGGCAAGTGGATGATGATGATGCGGAAGATGTCGGTACGCGACAGTCTGCCAGTCGTGGAGGAAGTCACAGGGAGTTACCGCCTAGAGGCAGGCGATCTGCTGCGGACCTGGACTACGTGCTTGCTCCTCCATCCGTTGAAACGTCCGAGTATTCGCCCCCTGAGACAACGCGAGCTGCTAAGTGGAAACGTCGTAGTATGGGCGGGGCCTCAGGATCGCTTATGGACATGCATCAGAATGAAAATTCGATCCAGCGTAGCAAGGACGACAACGACGAACGGGAGCGTGGACAGGTCGAGCAGATGCTCGTAATTGACGGAAGGAACGAAGAGAGGACAAGCACAATTGTGCCCCCCAGGAGCCACGTGGAAGGCCGCCGGGTCTCCCAGATTGCGGTCCCGGGCTCCCCCGACGATCATCCCCCGGAAGGTACGCACAACGGGCAGGAAGAACACCAGGACATCCGTGTTCTACTGCGAACTTTGGAACCGCAGGAGTTGGAAAAGAAATTGGGAAGGGATGTCCTGCGGCAACGGATAGGCAACTTGTTCAAAGCTAAATAATCACCATTTATTCTCGCATTAAGGATCTGCACATAATTTGACGTAGCCGTATTCACCGAGAGTGGTTTCTTATCTACTCCACAAGCACTCGAACATTTCGGATTTGGAGCGTACATTAGACCCTTTTCATTCCTATTTTACAACGTCTTGTATTCTGAGGTACACCGCCAAATTGCCGTAGCAACATCCTGGATACACCGAGTCGTGTTTTGCACCAGCATACTGAGATACTTGCAACCAATTAAAGTTTAAAATTGAGTAGGAAAACAGAAGGGGAAGAAAGAAGAAGAAGAAAATGCTAAGCAGCATGTACAGGGAGGTCCCAAATGCGTGCCCTGTGTCTTTCGCGGTCTCTCCACTGGCTCTCGAAATATACGAATGTCACGACGATGTCGTCAAGGATGTGGGTGCCTTCCGGTGGCACGAAAAGCGATGCGGACGAACCTCGATTCCAGGCCTTAAAAAAGCCCTGTGAGCTTTGCAAGAAGGTGGCTACGTAAGCTGCGTTGTGTCCAGCGTGGAGAGGTACGAGCTAATAGAGCCGATCTTAGTGCGATGTGTTTTTTCGAGTTATCAGACGATGATTGGGAACATGCTTACCTGTGCTCGATAGTTGCTTATCTGCCACTCGTACATGCGGCCATCCTGAGCCTGAAACTTCTCAGGACTGAGAAGAGACACAGAGTAAAACATCAGGACCTCGAATGGAGATTGGGGGGGAAAGTGGTCCAACACTCACGACGTGTACAAGCCTGTCTTCGTCATCTCCACCGATTTCGTTCCGATGACCACCTTTGGCCTATCGTGAGGATTAGCAGGCCATTCTATAACACCAACTTGTAATAGGCCGCCGACGGGATCTCTGCGGGTAATGGTGGTCGTGGCTCTGCTGCCGTACAGTGCTCGGGGGTAGGTGATGGTATCAGAGGTGTACATGACTTTATTGTCTGCGGCAAGAAAGTCGGTTTGTAAAGGGTCTCCTCTGGAGAGAATTAATTTTAGGGTAGACATATGTAATGTGTGTGTACACCGCAGGGGCGTCCGACTTTGAGGGTATGTCTGGCGCTAAACGAGTCAGGGCCTGGCAGTAGTGGTCACCGTCAGAGGGTATAGTTCGGTCTGGCTCGACGACTGCCTTGTAAGCACCAGACAGGGAGATTGCGTGGGCAGTTCGTGGTGGTCAGGCGCCAACGCAGACTGTGTTCAATGCTGTATCCAAACTCATGTCCCCCTGTCATTGGTGGCACAGACGCCCAACGACGTACCTGGAGGATATGAATTACGTAAGCCAATGACGGATATAATCGGAGTCTGTCCTAACACACCAACTAGTTTGAATGCCTGCTCAGCGGGGCCAGCACCAACGCAGCTCTGGGAGTGATTGTAACCGGCCAAAGAACGATGCAGTGGGGGAAGCAGGTATGGGGCATCTGCGACTGTTGAAGTGGTGGAAAGTCGAAGTGGCACTCGGTGGCAGTGTCTTCTTGATATATGACTCCTACTCTCACCCCGGAATTCATCGTTGCTGTGCGTCTTGCCATCACCCAACAACAACGATGGCCTGGCCATTTGTCAACAACCTGCCCACCGACATCCTGTGCATCCCCCCGTGCCGTATCAGAGAGATGCCCGTTTGATACACTCAAGTTGTTGATTCCGACGTTGAGGAGGATACGCCTCCGTGACCCGTAGAATCTAGGTCCCACAACTAGTATCCATCTAGGTGACAGTTCAGAGGACGTACCTCCGCTTTTCTCTGCGAGCAAAGGTAACTTCTAGAAGGTAGCGAAGAAGTCCAACCAAGGCATTCCAGTCGTTCCATGCTACAAGACTGTCTCATCCCCAGCTATCTTTTCTTGGATTCCAACTTTGCTGGTATCATATCTCCTACGCACAACTGCGGTGGAAGTGCAAACGAGGCATCTGAGAACAATCCTCTCTTTTAGAGGCCGAGAAGTTGAGGTGTCGCTGATGCAACCTTTCCGGCGAGTGCCTTCCTTTTGGCCTTGGACCTTGAAAAGGATTGCAAAAAATTCAAGACGCGGTCCAGCCTCCGTTGCGTCGTTCGGCGTACGTTTCCTGAAATCTCCACCGACCGTACCTCTCCTAGCTGTCCCTCGTCCCTTCCACCAAAACGCTCAGGTGGCCTTCCACACGCCATTCACTCTCCATTCGTACCATTGGATCATGAACAGGCAACAAAGGTGGGCCCGTTACTCTTCCACCTTTTCTTCGCTCACGCTGCTCAGTCCAGACTACCGTCCGTATGGCCATCGAGGATGTTGCCCTTTCATACATCCAGCTCCGCTATCTCAAGTAGGGTCGACTACTTCGATGACCCTAAAGAAGTGAATTAAATCTCCGCAGTCCCCATCCAAAGAGATGGCAAATGAACAGACGAGGACCTCTGAAGTTGTCGTATGACTTGCCGTGCATGCTCCCCATCGGCGATCTCCTACCGCCTTGATCCTCTCGCCCGAAGTGCGCATGGGTATTGCATTTGTACGTCTCAATCGTCAGTAACCATGGCCACAGGGTCAGCCCTCCAGCACCCTTGGCCTCATGGGTGTAGATCCCTAATCAGGGTCTACCAGTCTCTTGACTCATGTCATCACATACATACACAATTGCGGCTGGAAACGGGGTTCTATAACAGTGAGGTACTACTCCCACGATGCAGAGACCTGTACAGCTGACGGATCATTAGCTATCATCTAGTGCCTCTAGATCTAGGCTTACTGCCATCCTTAATTCGTTAGGCGGGTTTCTTTTCTCTAAAAATCGAGCTTGGGGCCCGTAAGGTTAAGAGCTCCAACTCATAAACACGGATGACGTGCGGACAGACTGTCGGCATGCGTGGCCGTGTGAGATTCTAGCGGCTACCAACACTGAGAACACCAACCACTGGCCCGCAATGATTGGCGTTGCGAACGCGGTTCTCTAAGCTTTCCTCCGATGTCATATTTCGGCGATCCTCTCGTTGAACCCAGTAGCCAACAATGCGACTTCCGACGCGTAATCGGAGTAGGGCGCCTAAATTTCTCCCACTGATGTCGCCGCTTACTAGCCGTTTGGTCAAGTCTCAATTAAGCATGATTACTTGGCGGTGCGGCTGACAGTGCCTAGGGGGTTGGTGAACATTTCCAGGTACGAGCGCCCACAACATTCGTATTTTCAAGTAAACAATACGTCCCTGTCGTTAGGGAATCCCGCATTACCAACGATCAGTGTCAGCGCCACCCCAGATAACAGAGCTCGGCTCTGTGCCGGGATAAATAGATGTTGGTTGTCACGCCCCACGACAGGAAGCATGCCTTCCAGTGGGAAGTTTGCCGATTCCACACGGAATACTCGAGGCACTATGTGTGCGTGTGTGTGTGGAGGTTGGCCAACTTCTCTAGTGGAAAAAGAATTTACACCCGTGATATCCACTGCGATCCGATCGCGTAGGTGAATCTAACGGTAATATGTATGTGCCAAATTTCACCGACGGACTCAGCAGTCGGAGCAACCTAGCATATTACAAAGCTACCTTCCGTAGCTTGCGATGATTCAAGTTTTTGGGCGAGAACTACAACCCTACCCGTCTTGGACAAACACAAGGCTGCCCAACTGTGGTTCGCAAATCGGGAAGTTCGTCCTAGTTGTGGTCTGTTGTGTAGTGGGAAAGTTGGCTGAGATGCTGTGTATGGCAGCGATGCCACTGATGCGGCCGCCACTCATGTGGCGGTCGGCCAATACCAGGGTTGGCCAGTGAGAAGCACCGATATTATTGCGGTGAGCTTCATCGCACTAACTGCTGAAGGGTCTTAGAATGTTCCTAACAGAAACTACTTGGCGCCAACGAAGATACCTCGGTGAAGCTTTAATACTAAATTTACTTCGCTGGCGAAGCGCACCATGACCTCAAGCGCTAAAGCCTACTAAATTAGACCATCATTCTGGCATGCCAACATATACAATAGTAACGTATTACGCTCAAGTCGAAATGTCGGTCGCCACGTCTGGTCGTAATCTCGTGGTAGGAGTACAAGGCAGGTAACACAACGCTGGAGGGTAACCAAAATGCAAAACTGACGAGAACAAAACGAACAAACTAGTTCAGATCACCTGATGTCATGCGTTGACGTTGAAAAAATGATACCAATTCTCCGGTCGAGGGGCGATCCTTGGGGTTAGTAGCCCAGCATTTTTGAATGAAATTCCAATGTTCGTCTACGATATCCTGTGGCGATGGACGACGGGGTCGTATGCCTTGGGCGATAGTGTAAATGACCTGTTCGTCACGCTCGATATAATGGTATGGAACTTGGCCAGTAAGAACCTTGATTGTGCGTTATCAAAACTGGCATGTGGTGTTGGCCACGGACAGACACCGACCTGAAGCATCACACTACCAAACGAGTACACGTCGCCTTCGAATGTGAAATTCGCTTTCTCACCATCCTCACCTGGTGGAGTCTGGAAGAGATCCGGCGCAACCCACCTCACAGCCCGCCCCACGGGTGTGGAAAGGTATGGTGAAATTCTGAACTCCAGGATCAACGGCAACAAACCATAATCCACAATGTACGGGGTTCCTTCGGTATCAAAGAGGATATTACCCTGTTATTTCCCTTAAATTATCTCGTCAGCTGCAATCGTGTGGGGCTTACACCGTTCAAGTCACCATGGAGGATCCGTTGGGAATGCACTACGCATGCTGTGATTAATAGCTTTCCACGTCCAAAGGTAGAAGTACGCAACGGTAATCAAGGCCCTCTGCGATCAGCTGGAGCTAAGTTCAATGGGTCAGGAGCTGTCCTCAACAGAGTGCAAGAATATACCAGACAGAGCCTTCGTTCCAGGCTTAAATCCGAATTTGCCTTCAGGTAGCGTGTGAGGTTCCCTCCATCCAACCAAGGTGAAACAGGAGATGGGAGAGGGCCAAATCCACAGACAAAGCCCAGAACAGGGAGTACAGCTTCGTGTTTCAAACTCATCCACTCTCGAACCTTGCTGCGCAACATCTGAAACGAGTAAACATCAAAGCGAGCAGGAACACCCTGAAGCTACACAACGAACATCAGCTTTTTTCGGAATCGAGTCGTCGTCGGTTTGTATACGGATGACTTTGACGGCAACCTGGGAGGTTGAACAACAAAATTCAGAGAATTCTTACAAGAAAGCTAGCCGAACGAACGTGATGGGTTTTTGGGCTACTGCCGCGTCTAGCACACTTCCAAACATCAGAAAACGTTCCTAGTGAACTAGGGAAGGGCCCTTTGTCGACGACCTCGTCAGTGAGATCCACTGGGAGATTACTGTTATAAAGAGGGAAATCAGGATCACGAAACCATCATGGAGGATGAACCGTCACTTGTCCGGCTTGTACTCTTGGAAAGAGATGGCCCAACCCGGCTAAAAGTTTAAGTCAGAGGGGAAAGTAGTTAGAAATGGATAAAGAACCCACCAGTAAGGAAGTTGGCACAAGAGAGGAGAGACTATGGAAAAGGGGACGTAAGTAGGTATCCATACTGCAGGGAAACCGCCTTCTAGGCATCCTTTCGAACCTTTATATAACCGGAGTTGGTTCCGTAAGGGGAAGCTCTTTCACCGCGCCCATTGTGAAGTAGAAGATAGAAGTCCTTGGAGGTCCATTCCTACTTTGCCAGTCGCCAAATTGTCTTGGAGCACCCACATCCTAGTACATACCGGTAGTTGGGGTCCTAAGAATGGGTTGTGGAGGGATATGTCATACTGGGGCTCTGAAGAGATATACCGTCGTATGGAGTTGCGTGAGAGTTTGGGGGAAGGGAAACTTGGTTTGCAATAGTTTAGCACTTAAACTCGGCACCTTGTTTTCCCTGCTGCACTACACAGGGTTCACTGCCACGGGGTCAATTTTGCCGGCAAATGAATAGTCCCAGCCATTTCCGCGCACAGTGGCAGAACTCATGTTCCATGCCACTCGGAACTCCCCACTTCTACCAACAGCCTTTGTCCACTTAGTCACCAGACCTGGGTGAGTGAAGCGAACGCGAATGCTGTTGTCTTCTATTGTAGACAAGCGTGGGCACATTGAAAGGAACTTCTTCGATGGAACATGTTGCACATCTCACCATCGGACTCTACCAAATCGGTGGTTCGTATTTCGAATTGAAGCGAGCTCACTTCGAGTTAGGCTTGGTTCGACCGTCGGACCGCAAGCGCTCACTCCAGGATACTTACCTCGCGCAGAGATTTTACTAAATAAGAAGTGATGACTTGAAGCCACCACGAGGTTGAGCAACGCACACCTCATGGAGCCGATGTGACCAGCCTATCGAGCCTACATTCAGAGCATGACTGTCAGACCTACACCATGGCTGGTCTGTGTGGCACTGAGTGATCTTACAAGGAATTGGGGCTTAGCTAGCTGGGGCTCTTCTTTGATGAGGTCCATCCCATCATAGATCCCTTCGTCCATAGACCTGACTAAATCGACGCCATGCCTTCTGACCCAGCCATTGCTGTGAGGTGCACCTCTCCTGTCCATCATGATCGATGAATAAGTCAGTTTATGCCCGAAAGCGAGCAGATGGCGATGATGTCACGCTGCAAATGTGAATGTCACAAGCATACTCCAGATGAGATCAGGCACAGGCTGAGATGAAGATTGGCCGGCTGGTGCCACCACTCAGAGTAGCCTTCAACTGCTGTCAAGTTAGATTCATCTGGAAATCGTCAAACTGAGCCAGTATTGAAACCGTTTATCACTCATACAGAAACCCCAGTGCGCCTGGCGCCCGCACTGCAATTGGCAAGCCGATGATGTACCATGAACATCATCAGTGTAGGCTGAGCTCATGAGTATACCTTGGAAGGTCCATCACCACTTGGCTGCTCACAGAAATATGAATCTGGGGTCCTAGGGATCAGTAGTCTCTCATAGTAGTTGTCCGAGCAGAGATAACCACACTTCATGTTACATATCGCCTCCACGGTAGATCTACTGCCACCCACGCGTTTGATTCTGCCAGCAAATGGTGAAATTGTCCCATGGGAAAGGGTATTTATTTCCGCGCATGGTATGCCACCAACTCCACACTCCCATTGCGTCTCCAACAATCTCTCATTGAACCTCTACCAATGACCGATAAATGGGTTACTGGGTCCTCTTTGCGTTGCGCGGCATCTCCAACGTGTAATCCCGTTTTGGTCGCGCGTGCCTCACAACTCCCAGCGCTTTTCCCGTTCATCATTGAGGTTCTTGCAGGTCACGGTCTACCTTCTAGTTTCAAAGTGGCAGTCAGTGGTAATGTGGGGTTGTTAGTGCCTTGCGAGGCGGCGAGAGCCTCGGATTCTTTCAATAGTAGACTCTCGTAAATGCCTGATATTATCACTTGTATTTGTATTTGCAGACTGGTGTGCCGCGTACTCGCCTTCAAAAACTACGCACTGCGACATTGAATTGACGGTAATATTTACTTCAGTACTGGCCTAGTTCACTTAATTACCAAACTGAGGTGAGTGAAGTGAGCGCAGTTGCTGCCCTCTGTGGTCATGGACAGACATGGCACATGGTACCAGTGCATTGAAAGATGAGAGGAAACAGCGGGTAAACTGACAATTGTCTGTTTCAACATCGCCTTGATCAAAGTCGAGATGGCAATAAATGCCAGGTGTTTGTCATTTACGGTACAGTGACTGAACACTTTATCTTAGATTGCACATGACATTAGGCAATGGGTCGTGACTCGTGCCGTGCTGTCTGTAAATGGTAAAGTTGTGGAAGCCGGTTTCACCGGCTGAAGTCGGTAAAACGACTTACAGGAAGGGGCGAGGATCTCCAGGCCATAACGGCAGGAGCTTCGAGCGATGCAGGGTTCACCATCTAGGCACAAAGTCAGTGATCCCTATATGCCATCGAACCTAGCGGTCAATATACATATGTGACCATCCCAGGGCTGCGATAACACCGGCCCAAGTGAGCTCATACCTTCCATAGACGGATTATAAGCGCTTTTCAAAAGGGTTCGAGATCAAAGGTTGGCCAGCATTGCTGTGCCAAATGTAATTTAGGGCTCAGCTTGGGTTGGCTGATGACGGCCAACCCTCAGCAGCCGTGTAACAGTATCAACGAAGCCACGCCAACACGACATGACCCCAGTCTGGTTCACCGCCCATGCCATAATCTTGCAGCTGGGCTTCCTTAAGGTGTCGCAACACGAGGATAGATGCACTTACAAGCATCTAAATGCGATATGAGATTCCGCCGGCTTCCAATCGAAATATCGAACTATCCCAATCCGGTATAACAAGTCATTCCAAATGCGTTGGTCTGGCGTTACCGCACAATAGTCCCACGACAAACCCCACATTCCTGGTCATGAAAATTCAATTCCGAGGCCACAATTCAACATTAAGTTCAGAGATACACGCCTCACGCATCAGCCGCATGTTTAGATATTGGCTGGTGTAGCCAGGAGATCTGTATCTGTCAAGTGAGCTGTCAAGAGCCTTTAAAACTCTTGCACACTATCTGGAGTTGAGCAAACCCAATGGACCCGCGGAGAACACACCCTCTTCCGAACTATAATCCTCCGAGATCGCATAGAGTTCAAGGAAGTGTACCCGCTCGCAACCCCAGGTATGTGGTTCCAAGAAACGTACTTCAACACGTCCGAAGTCAATCGGGTCACACAGAGGGCAGACGACTCTGCCGTCGTCCCTAGAGGCTGGCCGTGAAGGTGAACCGCCCACTCCGCAGATGGAACATGGCGGTATGGGAAGCTTCCCACAAGTAACACAAGTGAAAAACCTTGATAAGTTGGTATGACATTCTGCTGATGACATGATCCCAGCCGCCGAGGAACGTGCTCATGTCAGCGAGCCGAGGAAGTCCATCTCATGAGATGACGATGTCAGTACCTACTACCCAGCGTGGATTAACCGAGGTCTTATTTATCTTGATGATGTAGCAACGTGCCGTTCAGTGAGAGGCCCCCCGATCTTACAGGGTTTGTCGAGAGAACAGGCCAATTCCCAGACAGGCATGGCGGCTTCGCCGATGTATGGAAATGCATATTTGACAGGAGGGGCAACAGCAGAGGAGAATTGGTCAGGAAACTCCATGTTTTTAACCGAAAACGTGAGAATTGACATCACCCCAAGGTCGCTGTCAAATGCATTAGATTGAAGAATGAGCAAGACAAAGAAAGAGTAAAATTTTATTTTTGAAGCACGACCCGCTGCTGAACATCTGGGCAGGTTATCAGGCGACTTCAAGGTGAAGTATACCTATGGATGAAATTAACTCCTCATAGGCATGTATTGCCTCTCTATGGCACGGTGAACGGGTTTGAGCACCTACCTGCTCTGGTATCCCCGTGGGCGGAAAATGGAACATTGACAAGCTACGTGGACCGTAGCCGCAGACATCTATCTCACGATAGAGAACTAAAGATTGTAAGAGTCTAAGCCAGCTGCGGTGGGAGTACACTAGCTTGACCTTGAACGCAGATTCTCCAGGTGACGTCCGGACTGCACCACCGTACGTCGAGAGGTGACCTGCAATGACGTTAGTTGCTGATACACACCAGTCCACTCCAACAACATCTGCCACGGCGATCTCACTGGAGTGCGTACACTTCTACAGCAGCATTCAGTCACTGATCTATTGTCAGTCCAATATATTGATCAATAGTAACGGGGACGCACTTATCTCTGATTTCGGGCTTTCCTCCATCGTGGCTGAATTCAACCACACGAGTTATTTCCAGTCTTGCAGACCGGGTGCAATTCGATGGGTGGATCCCCAACTCATCATCGACTTGATGAATACAAACGATGGTCCATTGCCTAGAATACATATGATTAACGACATATACTCGATGGGCTGCATAATGTTAGAGGCACGTATTGGCACATAGCACAGATTCAAAGATCATAACTCAAAACATTAACAGGTCGCGACCGGATCAATTCCATATCATGGAACGAATGATTGGGCTGTGCAGCTTGCGAAGTACAGGTGGGAAAATCCGGTAATTCCGTACACGGTATCGCCAATTCTTGCAAACTTGATGGTGGGATGCTGGGACAAGGATTACAGTCGACGTCCAAGGGTGGATGTGATGGAGGAAGCCATTCGTGAAGGGTTGAACAGCTTACAAATGTAACCTGTCTGTAATTAGCTGTATAGTCTCTCCAAAAAGGTTATAGGACATCATGTACCGCACGTCAGTCAAACACAGTTACCGCTCTGATTAACGGCTTTCACGTTCAAAGATGAAAGTACTCGATGGTAATTATCTGCTGGAGCTAAGTTCAACTCGTCGGAAGCTGTTCTCGGTAGAGTGCAAAGATATACCAAATAAAGCCTTCGTTCTGGTCTTAGAACCGACTTTACTTTTGGGTAGCATGAGAGAGGTCCCTTCCAGCCGGCCAAGGGCAAACCGGAGAGGGTGGAGGGCCGAAGTCACAGAAAAAGCCCGGAATAGGGAATACAGCCTCTTGTTTCGGGCTCACCCGCCCCTAAACCTTGCTGTGCAACATCTGAAATGAGTAAATATCAAGGCGAGAAGCACATATTGAAACTACACAACAAATTTCGGATTTTTGCGGAATTAAGTCGTCGCTTTGAGTGCGGATGGCCTTGACGGTAATCTGCGTAGTTGAACAATAAATTCTTACAAAAAAGCTAGTGGAACGAACGTGAAAGGTTTCGGCCCACTACTACTTACAAACATCAGAGAATGTTCCTAGAGAAGTAAGGAAGGGCCCTTTTCCAATGGCCTCGTCAGCGAGATCTACTGGGAGATTTCTGTTAGGAAGAGTTGAGCAGAGTGAAATCAGGATCACGAAACTATCATGGAGGATGACCAGTCACTTGTCGGATATCCATTCTGCAGGGAAGTGTGACGGAACATGAGTGCATGACCCAGGCTCCCTCCGTCATCTGAAACTCGTAGTTGCGTATGATTATCTCTATTTCATTGGGGTAGTTCAGACCTGATTTCGATGGTCGATTTCCCATCGACTTCGACGTGGACCTTGTCATGGATCTCCGCCTGGTCATTCAAATCCACCCGGCGGACTTCACCAATGGATTTCGCTGGTGTCTCGGAAATTCAGACGGAGCTTACATAAAGACTTTTTTAGCATCATAACCGAAGCGATTCCTTTGTATAATAATGCATGTAGTGCTTTGGCAGGTCTTATCAAGTTTATTGTACTTGATTGTATCCAAGACCTGCCTCTGTCAGACCCACGGAGGCCGAATACATTAGGGCCTGATTTCGATGGGTCGATTTCCCGTCGATTTCGACGTGGATTTGGAAGCTGAAACTCACGCGAAATCTACTGCCTGAGATAATGTGTTTCTCTTCCAAACTCTCATCCAACTTTATATGACGGTTTACCTCTTGAAAATCCCGTACCCCTCAGGGCATCCCTAGGACACTGGCTGCTGGTATGGACTAGGAGGTGGTGCTACGGGACAATTTTGCAAGTGGCTGAATAGTGATGAACTTTCCAAGGACTTCCATCGCCCTGCACTCTTTCCAGTCTACCTTCGGGGTTCTAGTAGGGTACAGCCCTAAGCTTATGTGGTCTTTGTGTTGCGACCTGCCGCAGTTGAGATAATACTTAGTTGCGAAGAGGGGTAATCTATAGTCTATGTGCGATGGAGGTAGTTGGGCTGACCATCTACATACTTTCCCCATCAGGCATCCCTCTCCTAGGATTAGGGTTGTATACAGTACGTGTAGAGGGAGACTAAGGGGCCTGCGGTTTCAAGCCTGCGAAAGCTCTCGTCAGGGGGCTTGATCCGTCACTACACCAACTGCCACCTTTCCAATGCTGTTTAGGCTAGCTACTGGCTGGGCTTTATACAGAGAGAGTGGTCTGTGCAAGATAGCATCCCACGGTCGTGATGCCAGGGAGTTACGACCCTCTACAAGGCCAGTATACCTGGTGGTGGGTCTCATAATAGGGGGGGAGGGTGCTTCTCCAGTGCACAGGCCCTATGGTTGAATGTCGCAGCTCTGGAAGAAACTTTCAATCCAACAGACGTCCTTTTCGCTTCCATGCAGTACTCCTGCCAGATCCGACTGGCTACGAGGCGGCGAGGCCTCCGCCCACAATGGGACATTATATCCCATTCCCGTAAGAGAGACAGACACCAGACTACGTGTTGTCTTCCATTGTAGACAAACGTCACGAGACACGTGTGCCCATCGAGAGGGGATAGTGGGCGCCCTGACGTTTTTCCGTTTCAACTCTGCCTTTACAGTTGAAATGGCAGTGAATGCTATGTAGGTGCGTATGTATCAACACTTCGGGGGTAATGGGCCATGCCGTAAAGTCGTGGAAGGTTGTTTCAGGCGTTGCAATCGGTAACGGCTTGCGAACAGACGGAAGGATTTTTAGACTCCAGCTTGGTGGAAGTTTGATGCATAGGTTCACCTTCCAAACAGAGTTACTAAACCCTTTATGTCATTAAGTTTGAAGGGGGCATCAGGGAACCGGCAATTGGTCAGGACTGGTCGTGACTGGTTTGTGACTGGTTCTGACTAATGTCTTGTTCACTGATGTTGGCCAACACGTGTGCCCATGCCACGAGCCCATGGCTACG